>CM019064.1:178046301-178646301 GCA_009667805.1 Leptobrachium leishanense
TTCATTCCACGCATTACCGGGAGTCAAATTTGCTGACCCTGCAGTCAGAAAAAAGCAGGCGACCTGCAAAGAGAAAAAAAAAAACAATTTATAAAAATGCCTGGAAAGAATATCAGATCCTATGAATAATAAGGTCAGTCACAGAAAGTAAAAAAGATTCTGAAAAATGTTTCCACCGAAAAATGGCTAAAGAAATTATTCTTTTCACTTGCAGCAAAAAGTCTAAACGTTTGAATAAATATTTAATAGAAACGGGTAATATTTTTTACATCGAAACCTATGGTATTTGCCCGATTAAACCTGCCGAATGAAACCACCAAAAATCAGGGCATTTCACTGACATGTCCATGCTGTTCAGTATTGCCCCTATAGATTAACCATTACTTCTTTATGGAGAGTTCACTGCTGAAGATCACCGCATTTCGTGGCAGTTCGCCAATATTTGGCGAACGGCCAGCTATTGCATAGCCAAATGGCTCCGAAAATTGCACCATACGGGGCAATTCACTGTTCGGTGCAATATTGGAGCCAATTCGGCTCTCTTTGAAGAACCCTGATAGTATTCCTGAATTGTTAAAGTAGGATTGAAGAAGAAAAAAATAATCCAAAACAATATTTTACTTAATGGCTTTCTTTTCACAACTAGACTTTTAGTGGAAGAAGCTCAGCACACTGCTTGGCTTTTTGGATTTAGCTTTTATTTAGGGTAGCCTTATGCCTATCCACTGCTGTTCCCATTAGTGCTCAGCTGGCCGACAGCTTAAGCCCTTGCCCACAACGTGACCATGGGTTGACTCAAATAAAAATGGGAATTCTTAAATGCATATGTGCAACATATTTTGCCAAACACTAATCCAGTAGCGAGAAACAAGGGGGGTGTTTGTGAGGATCCTGAGAACGAGCAACAGCACAAATGGCCTGCTCTACGGTGGGTGCCCGCTCAGATCTCACAAACAAGGTTTTAGCTTGATTGTGCCATTACAGGGATGAATTTTCCATATGCAAATCAGCCTGCTCTCACCCAGAAAGGGTGGCCAGTGCTGATTGCCAAGGACGTCATCCCTGCACGAGAGGCGCAGCAACCCCCGACGATCGTTTCGGTCTTATTGGGCCTCGTCAGGAGGGTATAGCTGACACCCCTCTAGGCACATCAAGCAAGGGGTCCACGTCTGGATGACCCTTTACAATTGCAGTGAGAAACAAGGGGGGTGTTTGTGAGGGTCCTGAGAACGACCAACAGCACAAATGGCCTGCTCTACGGTGGGTGCCCGCTCAGGTCTCACAAACAAGGTTTTAGCTTGATTGTGCCATTACAGGGATGAATTTTCCATATGCAAATCAGCCTGCTCTCACCCAGAAAGGGTGGCCAGTGCTGATTGCCAAGGACGTCATCCCTGCACGAGAAGTGCAGCAACCCCCGACGATCATTTCGGCCTTATTGGGCCTCGTCAGGAGGGTATAGCTGACACCCCTCTAGGCACATCAAGCAAGGGGTCCACGTCTGGATGACCCTTTACAATTACAGTGAGAAACAAGGGGGGTGTTTGTGAGGGTCCTGAGAACGAGCAACAGCACAAATGGCCTGCTCTACAGTGGGTGCCCGCTCAGGTCTCACAAACAAGGTTTTAGCTTGATTGTGCCATTACAGGGATGAATTTTCCATATGCAAATCAGCCTGCTCTCACCCAGAAAGGGTGGCCAGTGCTGATTGCCAAGGACGTCATCCCTGCACGAGAGGTGCAGCAACCCCCGACGATCGTTTCGGCCTTATTGGGCCTCGTCCGGAGGGTATAGCTGACACCCCTCTAGGCACATCAAGCAAGGGGTCCACGTCTGGATGACCCTTTACAATTGCAGTGAGAAACAAGGGGGTGTTTGTGAGGGTCCTGAGAAACACCCCCCTTGTTTCTCACTAATCCAGTAGCGTATAAATTTACAGCAACGCACGTAAATATTGTTGATTTGGGGAAAGGGTTCAAAAATACATGTCCCCCATACAACAAAGTAAACCCCAGGTACATTTTATAGATAAAAAGCATGTTTAATTTTGCTCTGAAGGCGTTCGCACAGCAAATTAGAAAAAAGAAAAAACAATAAGGTGGAAAAAATGGCACAGATAATGTGTAGATGGTCGGTCTTGGGTAGCAGCAAGGGCACAAACGCACACTCCCAAGTGCGAATAGTCAATGGATAAAATAATGGGTAGAGTCCTCACGCTTACGCCAAGTGTCCAGTGAGTAATACTTCAAGATAATCTAGAAAACATAATAGGAGACATACATTGCGCAGTACATCCTTATGACACCTGGTTTCCAGAGAGAAAGTATTCAACTCACTTTTTTCTGAGCCCCATAAAGTCGGCTCTGGACTATATAGGCATATATCAAAGTGCAGAAAAATATACATCATGTGTATATTTTTCTGCACTTTGATAAAGACCAATTAGGTCGAAACGCGTTAGTGCTGCAATAAATTTTACTTTATTTTATCCTGCCGACTTTTCGTCTGTGACATATCCCGGGGATCCAATATTTCATCTATGGACCAGGTTATCACCACGGATGGTTGAGGTAGGACGGGCTGGTGAGATCATATCCACAGATATATATAGTCCAGAGCCGACTTTATGTGGCTCAGAAAAAAGTGAGTTGAATACTTTCTCTCTGGAAACCAGGTGTCATAAGGATGTACTGCGCAATGTATGTCTCCTATTATGTTTTCTAAATTAGAAAAAAGGCTTGCCCTTTCTTGGCTGTCCCTGGTCAGATTTCAGAGGGAATCTCTTTGATAATGCCGAGACCCTGGTTTTTAAAAGGGTTCAGCAGAGGGGCCCTTAATTAGATAGACAGTTGCTGACCTGACCGGGCTACCTAACTCGTTAAGAGATATTGTGAAGTATTGGTATGTGGAGTGTGTAGGGCTGTATTTATGAGTAACCAGGCCTCAGAATATGTATTGCACAATATGTATGGTTAAGCTTTTTTTTTGTGCAAAAGAACAGTTTAATGTCATAAAAAAATAACAATGCATCATTTGGCAACTACAATTACTCCATTTGCTGTACCTGTTTTCTGAATGTCAATAGATATTGTTTTCCTTTTCCGCATGGATCCTTTAAGGCAAAATACCTACAAAAGTAATATTTGAATAGTTAATAGTAACATAATGTAAACTAAACACAAAAAAAGAGCAAAAAATATATAAGGGGAGAGGACATTATTTATAGTAATAATTCTACCAAGTGCTGGGGATGCAATTTGGGTGTTGAGTAAGGGCTTGGATGCAAACTAGGTTCTGTGCATGTAAACTCATTAAAAGGCATTGAATATAGTGACAGCTATTAAATAAATAACTAAGCCCCTTCAAGACAGGTGATATACATTGTAGTTTGCAGTAATTAACCCCTTCACTACCCCGTGATTCTTAAAAAAAAAAACTAAAAAAAAAAAACCAGGAACCAGTGATTTGAGGAGAACCCCCCCCCCCCCCGAAAAAAAATTGCCGAAAAAAATCCTGAAAAAATGCCTAGACTCTTTGCTGAAATTTAGAAGGATAAACGGTTTAATAAATATTTCATAAAAACAGGAATGAAACCACCAAAAACCGGTGCATGTCACTGACATTTCTCTGCTGTTCGGTGTTCTCTCAATAGGTTAGCCATTACTTCTCTATGGGGAGATAATTGCTGTCAAACAGCACTGTATTTTGCTGGCAATCCGCCAACTTCCTGCTTTTTGAATAGCCGAATGACCACGAAATTGCACTGTACGGGGAAATTCACCATTCGTTACAATTCAATGGCCAATTCTGTCTCTTTGAATAACCCTTATAATCGTTCACATCAGACAGGAAAGCAAGCAGGAATGACATATGGTTATAACTATCTAGAGCTCTAGAAGAAGAAGAGAAAAAAGGCTTTACTTCTAAAAAAGGCAAAATCTCAAATGTCAAAAGTCACATCTGTTAACCATTTAGACCCTCATTTACCACATTAGTTGAAAAGAATGGTGTCATTCAAACATTAAAGTTTGAAATAATTATCAAATGACTTGCAAAATTAAAAATATAATAGGATTTTAGGTATTTTATATGGGTGCATATCCCTCATCTCCCATAGGCGACTCTACAGGGGGGCAAGGGGGGGCAATTGCCCCCCCTAGGTTATTCCTTGCCCCCCCATGTGCCCCCCCCACCAAAAATCATCATCCAGCTTCCCACACGTCGTCGGACCAACGTATCTCCGTAGCTATGCATCGTATATGGATGAACTAGGTGTCATTTGAAAGGGCAGATTCTGGCCTTTCCAATGATACCCCACATGACCATATTCAGTGTGATTTAAAAGTCATAAAACATCAAATAAAAACGTGCACTTAAACGTAAACATTTTCACAGGGTTGAAATGGCTCAGCAGTGAAATGGTTAATGTTCAGACTATACATTACATTGTGTATTACATTAGTTTATGCCTTGGTTTAGTTGTATATTAAGGGTTAATGGGCAGGCTTTATCCCTCACAGTATACATTTGTTTTTTCCTTGATTAATGGCATTTTAGGGGTTAATGGGTTGGCTACATGCCTCAGTGTATTCATTTCATGTTTTTAGGGGTTAAGGGGTAGCTAAATGCCACATTGTTTATTATTTTTATTGTATTTCTCTGGGTTTAAGGCATTTTAGGGGTTATTATGGAAGTTAGAATCTAAACGGTCTAATGATCTGTAGATCCTCTGCTTTCCGTCACATTTCGGAGAATTTATTTTGCAGAAAATAAGGTGAATTCCCTATTTAGCGAATGGTCACTGTAATTTGCTAAAAGTGGAGTCGCTGAAGCAGTTATCAGACATTCGGCGAAAACTGCCAAATTGCGTCAAATAAAATATTGAATTTAAGTATCAGGTTAGTATCACAAAAAGGCATCATTGCATCACATTACTCTGGGGTTTTGTAATCTTATTTATATATATACTTATTTAGGGCACTATTACCTGGTGTGAGCTAACCCTTGCGTCGGCGTGATTTTGCGTTAGCGCCAGGTTAATTCAGTCTAGCGCCTGACCAACAGATCGTTTGCCTCCCGCTACAAATGGGAAAAATTACTTAGCGCGGCGCTATTAGCGATTTGTACCGCGAGCTTACTGTACTTTCCGCATCCTATACTTAACACGGGGAGTGCTAGATATCTTTACAGATCACTTGGTGCCAGCACTAAATTTTTTGAGGTGCACTAATTGCAACATTTTACCTACTGCTCAGCCCTGGTGCTAACTCCAAAAAAACTGAAAAAACAGGTCCTCGTCCAAAATTAACAGGCAATTGAAAGGAATGCAACACAGGTGTTCTCTTGGCCCCATACACCATAGTAATGGATATGGTCAGCAATGTCCCTGCTGTTGCAGTCGACTCTATTATAAATGTATCCTTTATCCACATATATCCTAATTCTAATATATTGCCTAATTTTAAACATTTTATGCTGGGGGCTATTCATAGTATGTAAGCAGTTGATTATTAGGGTGACTGTGTGGACCATGTTTAAAGGAACACATGGATAAGTCTTGCCCTGAAACATGTATTGTTTATATGCTGTAGCAGGGAAATTTTTGTCGCTCACCTGGCCTTCCTTTTGGATCTATTAAATGCAGTGTAATGATTCTACATGCTGCTGGGAGGCATTTATCATGCAATGCCCATCAGCCTTAATATATGTGTGCATCAAAACATGGATGATACGGCCACCGTGGAGGATTTTAATAATGCAGGGGTGAGAGGTTATTCACTGGATGTGTTCATATTCAAGCTTGTGAGGGTGGGGGATAGGTATGGAAAAGAAAAAAACATTCTATCCTGTACACAACCGCATTAGCGCTGGGTCTCAACTTGGGTCTTAGAGTTTCCCTAGCGTGCGCCAAACGACCTTGTTCATGGACTACTGCAGTCAAGGTGATCTGTTAGTAGGTCGTCAGGCACTAACAGGGTTATTCAGAAAGCGGTGAAAAGCAGGAGAATGACTGGAGAATGGAAAATTCTAGGTCAAAATAGCCGATTCTTTGACCAAGAATTTTCCATTCTCCAGTCATTCTCCTGCTTTTCACCTCTCTCTGAATAACCCTGTAAGTTTTAGCGACTCGCACTAAATTTTTCCTTTAGTGATGGTGTTTTAGCTCACACCAGGTGATAGGGCCCTTACTTTTATTCAGTGGTATGATTTAGTGGTGAAAATTATTAGTGCCCCCCCAGTTTTGACTGCGGTATCTTCTGTGCCCCCCTAAATATTGTTCCTAGAGTCGCCACTGCTCATCTCAAAGAGGGTTTTCCCACCATTCAAATGAGAGATATCCTTTTTTTTTTATAGCAGTCAGGTAATCACTATGATTCAAGGGCGGATCCAGACACAGGTTTCGGGGGTTGGGGGGGCACTCTACCAGTTTTGGCTACGAGCTGGTGTTGGGTTCACAGTGACAGGCAGAGACGTGCCTAATCACAAGCTGTGCTTGTTACACTCACTCTCCCCAGAACATTACACAGGGTCTGTCCTCATGTGGCTCATGAGCACTGCGAACCCTTTCCATACGAGGGGCCCAGGGTACCCCCCTCCCAGCACATACCCCTTGAAGCTATGTTGTGTAGGGTAACCCAGTTGCGGGCTGTGCAGTGCACCCTTTCCATGCTGGCAGGACACACGTGACACCCAATCTGCGCAGCCCTGCGAACCCTTTCCATACCATGGGCCCTGGGTACCCCCCCTCCCAGCTCACATGTAATATATTGCCCCCAGCTCGAATGGATATATATTGCCCCAGCCCAGCTCACACATGGATATATATTGCCCCAGCTCACACATGGATATATATATTGCCCCAGCCCAGCTCACACATGGATAAATATATATATTGCTCCAGCCCACACATTGATATACATACAGTTGTGTTCAAAATTATTCAACCCCCACTGAAATTGAGTGTTTTGGCCAGTTTGACATTGATTTTGATCATTCAGTCATCTTGCTTACAATTAAATCAAAGAGGCACGTGTAGGTCAGACAAATATAACATAACATTTATAATGAAATAACCACAAATGTCTTTTCTGTGCTCACATCATTATCAGTTTTATTCAACCCCCAAGTGACATTCAATCTTAGTACTTAGTACAACATCCTTTTACAGTTATGACAGCTTTTAAAAGTGATGCATAGCTTGACACAAGTGTCTTGCAGCGATCTACAGGTATCTTCGCCCATTCGTCATGGGCAAAAGCCTCCAGTTCAGTCACATTCTTAGGCTTGCGCACTGCAACTGCTTTCTTTAAGTCCCACCAGAGGTTCTCAATCGGATTTAAGTCAGGTGACTGCGATGGCCACTCCAAAATGTTCCAGCCTTTAATCTGCAACCATGCTCTAGTGGACTTGGAGGTATGCTTGGGATCATTGTCCTGTTGAAAGGTCCAACGTCTCCCAAGCCTCAGGTTTGTGATGGACTGCATCACATTGTCATCCAATATCTCCTGGTACTGTAGAGAATTCATGGTACCTTGCACACGTTGAAGCTTCCCTGTACCTACAGAAGCAAAACAGCCCCAAAGCATGATTGACCCCCGCCATGCTTCACAGTAGGCAAGGTGTTCTTTTCTTCACAGGCCTTGTTCTTCCTCCTCCAAACATAGCGTTGATCCATGGGCCCAAACAGTTCTAATTTTGTTTCATCAGTCCACAGAACACTATCCCAAAACTTCTGTGGTTTGTCCACATGACTTTTGGCATACTGCAGTCGACTCTTCTTATTCTTTGGAGACAGCAAAGGGGTGCGCCTGGGAGTTCTGGCATGGAGGCCTTCATTACGCAGTGTGCGCCGTATTGTCTGAGCTGAAACTTCAGTACCCACATCTGACAAATCTTTTCTCAGTTCCTCAGCAGTCACACGGGGACTTTTCTCCACTCTTCTACGCTTCAGGTAGCGCACAGCAGTCGAAGTCAGCATCTTCTTTCTGCCACGACCAGGTAGCGTTTCAACAGTGCCCTTTGCCTTGAATTTGCGAATGATGCTTCCTATGGTCTCTCTTGGTATGTTTAACATCTTTGCAATCTTCTTATAGCCATTGCCCTTCCTGTGAAGAGTAATCCCCTCTTCTCTTGTCTTCCTGGACCATTCTCTTGACTTCACCATGTTTGTAACCACACCAGTAAATGTCTAGAAGGAGCTGAGTATCACAGTCATTTTAAAGCTGCCTAATTGATGCTTATTATGCTTTATTGCTGCTCCGTGACATCCACAGGTGTTTTCAATACCTGATTGAAAACACTTGAATGAACCTCTGTTCTTCAGAGTGGTAGTCTTTAAGGGGTTGAATAATTGTGTCAATGAAGAATTCACAAAAGAAACATTTACTACTGTATTACAAAACCAATTGATGTCATTTTAGTTGCATATGGTTCTTTAAAAAGTCCTTGTAGGATTTCATTCTGAATACAATTACAAATGTACACTAAATTCCCTAAAACACTTTACAGCATTGGGGTTGAATAATTTTGAACACAACTGTATAGTGCCCCAGCTCACATAGATATATATATAGTGCCCCAGCTCATATGGATATATTGCCCCAGCTCACATGGATATATATTGCCCCCAGCTCACGTGGTCCCATCAGTCTCCTGCCATCTACCCCAGGCCAGGCCCCTCTGAGTGCTTTTCTCTGCACGAGCAGCCACCAGCATGTACATAGTGCCCCAGCCCACATGGATATATAGTGCCCCAGCTCACATGGATATATATTGCCCCCAGCTCACGTGGTCCCATCAGTCTCCTGCCATCTGCCCCAGTCCAGGCCCCTCTGAGTGCTTTTCTCTGCACGAGCAGCCGCCGGCATGTATATAGTGCCCCCGCCCACATGGATATATAGTGCCCCAGCTCACATGGATATATAGTGCCCCAGCTCATATGGATATATATTGCCCCAGCTCATATGGATATATATTGCCCCCAGCTCACGTGGTCCCATCGGTCTCCTGCCGTCTGCCTCCAGGCCAGGCCCCTCCGAGTGCTTTTCTCTGCACGAGCAGCCACCGGCATGAAGCTCTGCCGCTCGCCTGCAAAAACGCGGTCTTGCAAGATCCCAGAAGTTCTCGTGAACTCTGCGATCTTGCGGCTCCCAGACGAGCTTCATGCCAGTGGCCGCTCGAAGAGAGATTTGCACTCGGCAATATTTTCTCGGGGGGGGGAGGGCAATTGCCCCGTTGCCCCTCCTGCTATGATTGTCAGTTGTCAGTAGCCACCAATAAATTTTATAGTGATAGTCAGGGTCTATCCAAAGAGATCCGAATTGCTTGAGAAAGGTAACCGAACGCTGAAAATCAGCGTTCGGTTGCCTTTCCTGGCCATTCGGCTATCCAGAGAGCAGGCAATTCGCCAAATCCTAGCGAATTGCCTGCACATACGGTGCCTGTTCGGTGCCTGTTCGAGGGCAGTGAAATCCCCATAAAAAAGCACTGCTTCAGCTATTCAGAGAACACAAACCAGCAGTGAAAGGTTCCCCTAATGCCCTGCCATTCGGTGGTTTAATTCGGCAAGTTTATTCAGGCGAATCCCATAGACTTCAATGTTAAAAATATTCCCGTTTTAATTCAATATCTAATAAACCGTTCATTATAAAATTCTGCAGCAAAAAGTCTCTTTATTTATAGATTTTTTAGGATACTTTAAGCATTTTTCTGATTTTTTTTTTTAAAAGTCCGATTTTTTTTTATTTTGTTTTTAAGTTTACTTATTTTTTCTGTAACAGCCCTCTTTATTATCATTCCCTGGACCTCCTGTGTAAATTTCAGACATTTTCGCTCAGTAGGTTCTTTGCAAACAGCGTTTCATTTTCACAGATTCATACAAACGGTTTTGCTAATTTATTCACTGCCTCCTCTGCGGTCTCAGCTGCTTCGGCTCTGTGTGATTCGGCTCCTGTTCGGCTGCTTCGCTGCGTGTGATCAGCTCCTGCTCGGGTTTTTCGAAGGTTAATCCAGATGTTTTTGGGGGTTTTCGGCGTGCATTCGGTGGGTTTTGCGGTTAGTTTTCATCAGGTTTGCGGCAGCTTTTCCCTGCAATTCGGGGACCCTGTGGTGCTTGCTGAATACACCGCAGGGTCACCGAAATGGGATCGGCAAAAGGAACCGAATTGAAGAGAACGAAAAGTCACCGAATGTGCGGTGACTTTTCGAATCTCTTTGAATAACCCTGTTTGTGTTGAGGCTCAGATCGCTTTTTTTTTTTTAATGTGATAAAATCAGTTGCAGATGTCCAATGTTTTAGTAGAACGGAGTGTAAAAATAGATAATATTGTGTCAGTATCTAAGATGATCGAAGTGCATACAGTTTTGTGATTGGTGTGAATTTTTTAAATTACCATTTAGGCTAGGGTCAGACGAAAGCATTTTTCCCCGCGAACGTGAAAAAGTGCGTCCGAACGCATTGACGTATTTTTTCACGGAATGCGCAAAAACGGCCAGACGACGCGCATTTTCGGGCGTGATTTTGTACGGATCGTCAATAAAACTCTTTTTGCGTCTGGACGTTATGTAGGCTGGACATTAGCAGCGTCTGACATCTCCTAATCACGCAAACACGCCGCTATGCCGCAGCTGCGCACTCAGTACGTCAGTACTAGCGGTTCAGCGTTCTCAGAAAAATGCGTTCAAATTCCACTTGCGTTGCACGGCCGGACTTTTGTGCGGCCGTACATCGTATATTGTCCGTCATTGCCCGTCATCTGCTGCTAGTGCGGCCGTAATTATGTGCGCCAGAACGCACGTTAAAAGTGCGCTGGTCTGACCCCAGCCTTATACCTCTGAGTATAAACATGAATATGAGCGTCGCTAATATGTCTAAATGGCACATATCACCCATCTGGAAAATAAAATGTTTTTTTGTAGTTTTAAAATACATCTAATATTTGATATTTTATCCCTGCTTTTTTTCTGTATAAATGTTAAGATGGTACAAATGGATAAAATGCGATGCGATTTTAGCTTCAAAATATAAATATTGTACAAATAAATTTGGCATAGAATTCTAGGTTTTGCTCTCCTGTGCAGATGTAGTGCCAATTATGAAATATATAGTGAATAATGATTCCCATGCTGCTTGGGATGCACAAAAAAAAAAAGCTTATAATAGGGTGTTATTGTTCAATAATTCAGTAATTTTTCAAAACTAAAAACATACTTTCCAGAAAGGGAGGTTCTGCTAAAAAAAGAGAGAAATAGATATCTCACAGATAAATAAATTGGTGATTAAATACAGATAAGGAGGCCTTTGGGTATGAAAATGTTCAGCAGTGAATGGGTTAATTCTGATGCTGGATGTCTAGAGGAGTCATCCTTTTGAGGATTAACGGATAATGAATGATCCAAAACAATACGTATGTTATGTGGTAAAATTGTGCATTTTTTCCAAATTTTTGGAATAATCTACAATAAAAGAAGGGTAACGTATGCTTCTGTATGGAGTTTATAGGGTTAAATAACTGCATAACCAATGAATAAATAATGCATTCTTGTAATCTCTAAACTTTATGCCAGACTGCAGAAATCCAAAATTTGTAGTGTAAACTAGACTAAAGTAGCTTTTATAAATCTTGTCCGCATTAAGGAAGGGCATGAAAGAAAGACAACTTTGAATACTCTTAGCAACATTAGTAGTAGAATGTTATGCCCTAAAATATATGAATTGCCCTGACTTTCTTCCAATTCATTAGCAGTAGGGATGAGCTGTTCGGTTCGATGTGTTCGGAGTTTGATTCGAACATCGCCAGTTCGTATGTTCGCGAACTTCGAACATTTCCGCGTGTTCGCCCACAATGGACCACAATACACTTTTCCACTGGCCTGAAGCTTGTAATTGACTACAGCCTGCACCTGACCACAGTTTAGGTGCAAGACAGGTGCAAGACTATGCCAATCACGGCTCAGAGTCCTGATTGGGCAAATTTTGCCCAATCATGGGCTCACAGAGCAGCGTCCCTTGCAGCCCCAGCACGTGTTTTTTGAGAGGAGATTGTTAGTGTGTGTTCTCACTGCCAGTCTGCCAGCAGCTATTTGGGGGGGGGGGGTCTCATTTCTACAAAATATCTGGGAATTGTTCTAATCTTTGTGTTCTCACTGCCACCAACTATTTTGGGGGTCTTATTTCTACAAAATATCTGGGAATTGTTCTAATCTTTGTGTTCTCACTGCCACTGACTATTTTGGGGGTCAGTAATTTCTAAAAAATATCTGGGAATTGTTGTAATCTGTGTGTTCTCACTGCCACCCATCGGGGATCTCACTGAAATATAGGAGGTTTCTGGGAACCAAAGGCACAATATTTGGCTGCACTGACACGGACGCCTATATTACCAGATTTATATCATTTAAATTTTTTGGACTGCAGGGTCCAACCCTGCACTCTTCCACAATACCACAAAAGGGTTACAGCGTGAAGACACTTGCTGCCACCAAAAGCACAAAATTTGGCTGCACTGACACTGACGCCTATATTACCAGATTTATATCATTTTAATTTTTTGGACCGCAGGGTCCAACCCTGCACTCTTCCACAATGGCACAAAGGGGTTACGGTGTGACGGCACTGTTGCAGACACTAAAGGCCCAATTTTAAAGCACCTATTGTTACTTTCATCCAAAGCCTGCATAAGTTTCACCATAATTTAGCCAAGAAATCACTAAACTTGTTCTGAGTGTCCTAAAATGTCTCCTTTTTTAATACAGACTGCCGCCCCAAGCAGTTGTTTATGAATAGATTAAAGGAATACCGTTAACCATCATTTGAAACGTAATTTTTTTGTTTTTAAATGTTTCTATACATCCTACAAATCCGCCACTTCACGGGCAGGTAATTGGGACATCCTAGGCATGATATTTGAAGGAATTTTTCGTTTTTATTTTTAACTCTTATTTCATGGAAAACTCACTGTTTCTTTAAAAACATTTTTTTAAAACTTTTTTTCCTGGTTTCCTGTCCCCCAGGGCAATACCCGGACCCCCACACACCTTTTATAGCAAATATCTTGCATATATGAAAAAAGAGATGGTAAGCGCCCAGAACAGAGTGATATACCCAATACCCAGCTAGACCAGAAATTAGTGGTTTCCCCCAAACCAAGAACAAATACTACAATAAAATACGTATCTGGTCAGCGCGAAATGGTAGGACGCTAGGGATATATGGGTAATCTTGTCGTGGTTACATCCGTAGAGGTTCAACATATGAAAGAATAGGAAGAGAAAAAATACTACATTGGTGCAGTATGCTTTAGCCAAAATGTGACAAGATGTATTTGGAGAAAATTTCCACTCACAAATCTAGAGCCCCAACACTGGCTCTGAGTGGGAAGGTGCCTTTGGGTTGTTTTTCTGAAGATATTCTCAGGAAACCCACTCCTTTTATACGCTGTGACTCATAGCTCTCTCGATGGGCAGATATAGAATAAAGACACAAAAAGGAAATCTCTGTGTATATCTGGATATTGATAATAGAAAGGAAAACTCCTATCGGAGTGTTAACTCACATTTGGTGGAGCTTGTTCAAGCTCAAGATATGCGCCTATGGTTTTGTGTGGTCAAACCCAAAAAAGACCAAACAGATGCTGGAATACGTTCTTTAAAATTTAATAAAATTAACAAAGTTAAAATAAAACAGATAAGAGTCCAGGACGCGTTTCACCGCTATCACGGCTTCTTCAGCTGGTATCATCTGAATATGAACCTCCAAGCATCATGTTATAGTCTCATAAGTCAGAGAAATAAGTGGTTTCACATGTTGTTGATTGACGAGTGGCGTGCGTTCCACGCCTCTCAATGAAGCCTGTCCGAGTTCTGACAGTAGGGCGCCATTTTGCGCAGGCGCAATACGAAGTTTCCGCGTTTCAAGATGCATGTCAGTGACGTGGCCAATCTTTATTTCGTTCTTAAACGTTTGATCATAAACATCGATTATAAATAAAAACAATAAAGTAGAATTAATATGTATAACAACACATTATATCATATCCCAAATGAAAAAGGCAAAGCTTCTCAAATCGCTGTATATATTAAAACGTAAGAAAAAAGGAGAAAGAAAACGATGGATGGAAAATCGGTCTAGGGATTGCTGAAAAAGATTAGCTCTATGATGATAGAAATATATTATTTAGATTTTGGACGATGTTATGTCTATGTTGACCCCTCCAATCCAACACCACTATATATATAAATACTCTAAATTGTGTTATTTTGGGAATGTGCTGCATCGATTAAGCCAATCTGTGTTCGATTGGTATGAACTGTTCCTCAGATGTATCTTGAGGAACTAAAAGATACAGCCGGCGTGTGTATAAACGCACTAAAGGTGTTTCAAGGAACAATTCTTATTTTGACTCCACCAATGTCCTTTTATCAGATCAAAAAATAATGAATTTTGTTGGGGATAAGAAAAATAATACGGTCTATATACATCGGTTTAGGAAAAGTGCTGTCCTCATAATCAATTAAATGGATACTGCTCGATATTGTTTATGTGTATATTGTTATTCGGACTAAACTGCATAAAGTTGGCATGGTCCAAAAGGTAGAATTAAAAATAAAATGGTGGGATGTAATTAATATATATAGCATATACATAAGGGTAAAGTGTTCTCATGGGAACAAATCCTGTTCTGGTGTGTAGTTGTCTTTCATAAGACCAATAGGGGTAAAATAAGTCCCATCTAGTATATTAATGTCTTGTTTTATGACCAGGGAAATTGGCCTACTTAGCATAGGAGTAATTATATCATTTGTATCTATAAAATTATATGATGTAAAATTAGCTGAATGTATATAGAGTAGATTCTGGATATGTATAGATGTTTATAATAGTAATATGTTGTTGAAAATAAATCCGTGAGGAAAAATGACTTACTAAACGCTATTATGAATATATTAATCTAGTGAGATGTGATTCTATTGCTATGAATATATCTATTACTTATTGTACTTTGGTGTATTTAAGCTATAAGGTGAAACAGTAATGAATCACAATCACTAAAACTGTCTTAGTAATATATACAAAAGTGAGAAGTAATTATATGCATTTAATATGTGAGTAAAAAGTGACAGTGGTGTGTCCTGAAGGATCTATTAAATAGAATTATATATTGTGTGAACTAAATACTAAATCGGTTAATATAAACTATAAAATTTATTGTTGTGATATATATAAGTGGGGTGAAAAAAAGAGGTGAGAGAAAAAATAAATAAAAAAAAATTAATAAATTATCACAAAATGTAAACATCTGAGAAGTTGACTTAATCATTTAGGATTACAAAAAGTGAGTGACTTCGAAATCGTCATTAAGTCCACCAGGTGATAGAGTGCGCATTTCAAAAATAGTGCGCATTTCTTCTTGACCCAACCTTTTAATGAAATCTTCACCTGCATCAATTTGTTTAATTTGTTTAAGTGCTATAAATTTTAACAGAGAAAAATATAAATGAATATATTTAAGGGAGCGCAGTACATATATTGATGGAAAATATAAGCAAGGATTGACTTAGCTTAAAATTAGTCAGCATAGGGTTGAACCTTCTTATTCGGAAATCTGATCATATAATATCATCATCCTATATGAAAAGAAATATAAATTGCGTAGCACAGTATGACAGTTTGAAACACACTAAGTGGTGTAGATGGTCGCACTCACAAAGGTGGAGCCCCCAATGGCTCGTATCAATTCGCCTTTAGGTCTCTTATAGGAGGGGACCTCGCCCATATGGGACCTTGAAGTTTTCCTGGGATAGAGGATAACCGAAGGTGGAGTCTTCAACGCCTCTTATCAGTTGGCCTTTAGATCTCTCATAGAGGGAAACTTCGCCCATGTATAAATTTTTTCTTTTTGATGGCAGGATGTACCTCAAATGTAGAGGATAACGCTATAGTGCATTATCATTGATACACAAATAGGGTATATAAAAGTGAAAAACTCACGTGATTCAGAGCCTTCCAATATGATGGCTCTGTATATAAGGCATATGGACCTCTTATTTGGTCAGAGGGGGTCCTTCCTCCAGAATAGAGATAGATAGACTTCCAAAATGAAGAAAATTGAGCATAAAAATGAAGAAAATTTAATAAGAATAAAATCCGAAAAGAACAGAATCCGAAATTATACAAAACCGAAAAACAAATAAATACGAAAGGAATAAATACGAAAAGAAAAAATCCGAAACGCGTTTCGCTTGCGTTCTGCAAGCCTCCTCAGTCGGTAATGGGATGTTGTCCATTGTTGCTGTTTAAATATACTTTCTGTTCGTAAATTAATTGGTCGATACGATTCACCTGGTCGCGTCGGATCACCACTACTTCCGATTTCCGCTTCTGTTATGAACCAGTCAATAGTGTTTCCGCTCGCGCTATTCCGATGCGCATGCGTAGTTCGTAATTCTTTCGTTCGTTTTCCGGATGTTGACACCGGAAATCGCAAGTCGTCCCATTTAGAGTATATTTTTAAATGTATAATGAGCAAAAAACATAATTTTCTTTTATGAATCTGTAGAAAATGGATATGTAAATAATGAAATAAATACGAATAAATTACGAAAATATATATATAGTGATTAAACGATAAAAATACGAAGGTTTTTATCGTTTAATCACTATATATATATTTTCGTAATTTATTCGTATTTATTTCATTATTTACATATCCATTTTCTACAGATTCATAAAAGAAAATTATGTTTTTTGCTCATTATACATTTAAAAATATACTCTAAATGGGACGACTTGCGATTTCCGGTGTCAACATCCGGAAAACGAACGAAAGAATTACGAACTACGCATGCGCATCGGAATAGCGCGAGCGGAAACACTATTGACTGGTTCATAACAGAAGCGGAAATCGGAAGTAGTGGTGATCCGACGCGACCAGGTGAATCGTATCGACCAATTAATTTACGAACAGAAAGTATATTTAAACAGCAACAATGGACAACATCCCATTACCGACTGAGGAGGCTTGCAGAACGCAAGCGAAACGCGTTTCGGATTTTTTCTTTTCGTATTTATTCCTTTCGTATTTATTTGTTTTTCGGTTTTGTATAATTTCGGATTCTGTTTTTTTCGGATTTTATTCTTATTAAATTTTCTTTCATTTTTATGCTCAATTTTCTTCATTTTGGAAGTCTATCTATCTCTATTCTGGAGGAAGGACCCCCTCTGACCAAATAAGAGGTCCATATGCCTTATATACAGAGCCATCATATTGGAAGGCTCTGAATCACGTGAGTTTTTCACTTTTATATACCCTATTTGTGTATCAATGATAATGCACTATAGCGTTATCCTCTACATTTGAGGTACATCCTGCCATCAAAAAGAAAAAAAAAAAAATTTATACATGGGCGAAGTTTCCCCTCTATGAGAGATCTAAAGGCCAACTGATAAGAGGCGTTGAAGACTCCACCTTCGGTTATCCTCT
Organism: Leptobrachium leishanense; assembly: GCA_009667805.1. NCBI lineage: Eukaryota > Metazoa > Chordata > Amphibia > Anura > Megophryidae > Leptobrachium > Leptobrachium leishanense. Next base: position 178,063,782 of record CM019064.1, read on the forward strand.
ATCCCAGGAAAACTTCAAGGTCCCATATGGGCGAGGTCCCCCTCCTATAAGAGACCTAAAGGCGAATTGATACGAGCCTTTGGGGGCTCCTCCTTTGTGAGTGCGACCATCTACACCACTTAGTGTGTTTCAAACTGTCATACTGTGCTACGCAATTTATATTTCTTTTCATATAGGATGATGATATTATATGATCAGATTTCCGAATAAGAAGGTTCAACCCTATGCTGACTAATTTTAAGCTAAGTCAATCCTTGCTTATATTTTCCATCAATATATGTACTGCGCTCCCTTAAATATATTCATTTATATTTTTCTCTGTTAGATATTGGTAAGGTGACAGGTACACCCAATAGGTGAGCAGCATTATATATCACCAGTTTATTATATGGAATAGCGCCGATACTCTGAACGTCTTTTCGTTCTACTTTTCGCTATAAATTTTAAACCTACTGGAATTTTATTATGTGTCTTTTTATAGTGGAGGGAAACTGAATGTTGTTCAAAACCCTTTTTGATGTTCCTAACGTGTTCTGAAATCCGTACATTAAGTGCTCTTTTAGTGCGGCCTATATATTGTAGGCCGCATGTACATTCTAGCATATAAATGATATTTTTAGAAAAGCAATTAAGAACACCCCTAATGGGGACTTCTCGATTGCTTTTATGATTTTTGTATGATCCATTAAACCCTTTTTTACTGTGTGTAGACCTACATGCTAGGCATTGTCCGCAATTGTAAAAACCTTCTTTTAGTTGGAAAAATTCTTTTTTACAGCTTATTTTTTTGGCTTATTTCACAGTAAAGCCAAAAAAATAAGCTGTAAAAAGGAACATCAAAAAGGGTTTTGAACAACATTCAGTTTCCCTCCACTATAAAAAGACACATAATAAAATTCCAGTAGGTTTAAAATTTATAGCACTTAAACAAATTAAACAAATTGATGCAGGTGAAGATTTCATTAAAAGGTTGGGTCAAGAAGAAATGCGCACTATTTTTGAAATGGGCACTCTATCACCTGGTGGACTTAATGACGATTTCGAAGTCACTCACTTTTTGTAATCCTAAATGATTAAGTCAACTTCTCAGATGTTTACATTTTGTGATAATTTATTAATTTTTTTTTTTTTTTTCTCTCACCTCTTTTTTTCACCCCACTTATGTATATCACAACAATAAATTTTATAGTTTATATTAACCGATTTAGTATTTAGTTCACACAATATATAATTCTATTTAATAGATCCTTCAGGACACACCACTGTCACTTTTTACTCACATATTAAATGCATATAATTACTTCTCACTTTTGTATATATTACTAAGACAGTTTTAGTGATTGTGATTCATTACTGTTTCACCTTATAGCTTAAATACACCAAAGTACAATAAGTAATAGATATATTCATAGCAATAGAATCACATCTCACTAGATTAATATATTCATAATAGCGTTTATTAAGTCATTTTTCCTCACGGATTTATTTTCAACAACATATTACTATTATAAACATCTATACATATCCAGAATCTACTCTATATACATTCAGCTAATTTTACATCATATAATTTTATAGATACAAATGATATAATTACTCCTATGCTAAGTAGACCAATTTCCCTGGTCATAAAACAAGACATTAATATACTAGATGGGACTTATTTTACCCCTATTGGTCTTATGAAAGACAACTACACACCAGAACAGGATTTGTTCCCATGAGAACACTTTACCCTTATGTATATGCTATATATATTAATTACATCCCACCATTTTATTTTTAATTCTACCTTTTGGACCATGCCAACTTTATGCAGTTTAGTCCGAATAACAATATACACATAAACAATATCGAGCAGTATCCATTTAATTGATTATGAGGACAGCACTTTTCCTAAACCGATGTATATAGACCGTATTATTTTTCTTATCCCCAACAAAATTCATTATTTTTTGATCTGATAAAAGGACATTGGTGGAGTCAAAATAAGAATTGTTCCTTGAAACACCTTTAGTGCGTTTATACACACGCCGGCTGTATCTTTTAGTTCCTCAAGATACATCTGAGGAACAGTTCATACCAATCGAACACAGATTGGCTTAATCGATGCAGCACATTCCCAAAATAACACAATTTTAGTAGTATTATATATAGTGGTGTTGGATTGGAGGGGTCAACATAGACATAACATCGTCCAAAATCTAAATAATATATTTCTATCATCATAGAGCTAATCTTTTTCAGCAATCCCTAGACCGATTTTCCATCCATCGTTTTCTTTCTCCTTTTTTCTTACGTTTTAATATATACAGCGATTTGAGAAGCTTTGCCTTTTTCATTTGGGATATGATATAATGTGTTGTTATACATATTAATTCTACTTTATTGTTTTTATTTATAATCGATGTTTATGATCAAACGTTTAAGAACGAAATAAAGATTGGCCACGTCACTGACACGCATCTTGAAACGCGGAAACTTCGTATTGCGCCTGCGCAAAATGGCGCCCTACTGTCAGAACTCGGACAGGCTTCATTGAGAGGCGTGGAACGCACGCCACTCGTCAATCAACAACATGTGAAACCACTTATTTCTCTGACTTATGAGACTATAACATGATGCTTGGAGGTTCATATTCAGATGATACCAGCTGAAGAAGCCGTGATAGCGGTGAAACGCGTCCTGGACTCTTATCTGTTTTATTTTAACTTTTGTTAATTTTATTAAATTTTAAAGAACGTATTCCAGCATCTGTTTGGTCTTTTTTGGGTTTGACCACACAAAACCCATAGGCGCATATCTTGAGCTTGAACAAGCTCCACCAAATGTGAGTTAACACTCCGATAGGAGTTTTCCTTTCTATTATCAATATCCAGATATACACAGAGATTTCCTTTTTGTGTCTTTATTCTATATCTGCCCCATCGAGAGAGCTATGAGTCACAGCGTATAAAAGGAGTGGGTTTCCTGAGAATATCTTCAGAAAAACAACCCAAAGGCACCTTCCCACTCAGAGCCAGTGTTGGGGCTCTAGATTTGTGAGTGGAAATTTTCTCCAAATACATCTTGTCACATTTTGGCTAAAGCATACTGCACCAATGTAGTATTTTTTCTCTTCCTATTCTTTCATATGTTGAACCTCTACGGATGTAACCACAACAAGATTACCCATATATCCCTAGCGTCCTACCATTTCGCGCTGACCAGATACGTATTTTATTGTAGTATCTTGCATATATGCCCTCTTGCAGGGCACTCTAAAAATCCAACTTTTGAGTCCAATTGGCTTGCATTGAGTTCAGTTCGTGTTCGAACTCTTGAAATTGTTCGAGTTCAAATGCGAACCGAACACGGGGGTGTTGGGCTCATCCCTACTCCAGATAAGAGCTGGCAGGGAGTTTAAGAGACATCTAATCTGCCCCCGGTGAAGTCCTTTGAATACATCCCACACAATGCAGTGATTTGAGTCAGCTGCTCGACCCACAGACTCCACTGTATGGCCATTGCCAAACAGTGAGAAGTGACGAAAAAATACTGTTGGAGGGGGGAGCAGTTTACAACACAAAAGATCACAAAACAGATGCAATATTTTCTTAACTACACATACAAGAGAAAAACAAAGTACATGTAAGATATCCGCAACATAAACACAAAAGGGATATTTTATTTTATGGTGGTAGTGGCCCTTTAACCACTTGGCTGCTATGGACGCGCTCAGCGCGTCCAGCCAAGTGGTTCTCCTCTGCTATGGACGCGCTCAGCGCGTCCATGCACAGGAGGCAGCAATCGACTGGATTCCGGCCGATTGCTGCACCCCCCCCAGTGCGGGCTGACATCTTGGATGTCAGCCCAGCACTCCGGGACCCCGGCGGGGTCATTAGATACCATCGCGGCGGCGCGATGACATCTAATTCAGGTGCCCCCCGCATGTGCGGAGGAGGTGCCTGAAAGGGAGGTCCTTCGGATCTCTCTCCCTCCCGATCGCCGGGGACCACAGAGTTAAGGCAGGCACCGTTTGGAAGGGCACAGCCTGCCCTTCCAAACGGTGGCTGGCATTAACGCCTGGGGAGCCAGATCACAATTCGGCGCTGAAAAGCGCTGGATCATGATCCTCTCCCGGAGCTGGCTGACATCTTGGATGTCGGCCAAGCCTCCGGAAACTCCCCCTGAGGACTGGCGTCATCATGCATAGCACGATGACGCCAGTGCTGGAGTTAACCTCTAGCTGCCAGCAATGGTGGAGATAGGGGATTCATTGGAACCCCCTAACTCCCGATCCGTGGCAGCTAGGGGTTAATGTTTGTTATCGTTGGATTGGTCAGAGCATGGCCTTTCCAACGATACTAAACATGATCATGTAAATATATATATATATTTTTTTATAAAATATATATTTAAAAAAATATATATATATAAACAAGTTTTTTTTGTTTTTGTTTGTGCAGCAATATTGTTCCCATTTCAATTATAATGTGAACAATGATGCTGCACTAACGATTTTTGTATGCGGTGCGTTTGTTAAAAATAGCGAAATTTTCCCCAAAACAAAACGTAACGAGTCTCCATTTCTAATTTTTTTAACAAGCGCACCCCATACAAAATATAACCGCAAATGCTCGCACGTTAAAATGTGAGAAAAAAAAACACTTTACACGTTGTAAATTATTGAAAATTCGAATTTTATTGCATTTTTTGTTATAATATACAGACAGGATATGACGTATACATATAACACATATTATGAATCTGCCGAGTCTGACGGAAAGAACGATATATAATATGTCTGGGTCATATATCAAAATATGGCTTGAAAACGCGGTTAAACATGATGAGCGAAAGTGGTAAAAATTACCTCAGCACAGAGGTGTGAAAAGCCTCAGCAGCGAAAGGGTTAAGTCTGTCACAACATTAATGAATCCGAAAGCTGACAGCGAAACCTTTTCCAATGCTGTAGGTTACATGTTGAGGGCCAAAACCCTTGTTTGATATGCACCCCTCCTCCCTGTCACAGTTGTTCCATCACCGGCTCTTTTTAAAATCTTTAACTACAGGCAGCTCCAGGAAGGCTGGTCTTCCCAAATAAGGGAGTGGAACCCATAAGATTATTAGGTTCAGTAGTTTAGGACCTGTCAGCAAAGGAACACTTTGAGGTCGTGACAGGCTTAAACAAGACCTGATCAAAGTCAGGTGGTTGAACGTTTTTGAAAAATTTGGAAATCTTTTAAAAGAAATAAAAAAATGGATTGACCGTTAAAATATAGTGGTGTTTGAAATGAAGTGATATATATATATATATATTAGTTATATACACACAGATACATTTAGTGTTGCAGATTTTTCCTTCAACAGAATTCAAAGATGTACGGATTTTGTATTTTGACAGCATATGCGCCTTTAAATTAGTCACACCTTCTATTTATGTGATAGAAGTACAAAATATCCTCATTTGATGTAACTAGATATCCTTTTTAGGTCAATCATTACGGTTCTATGAAATACCCTTTTGAACCTTGAATATGTATATTATTTTTTTTGAGAAAGGATTTTACCAGGAAGGATACATTGAGATTTCTCTCGTTGTCAACTATGTCCTGGGTGGTGAGTAAGCAAGTGTCTTGCACAAGGACACTTACTGGAGAGGTGCTCTTGCTGGGATTGAACCTGTGTCTCCACAGTCTCTCGCCATGGTTATAGAGCAGTGATGTTACCTCTACTCCACCCAGCCGGCACATTGTTGGGTATATTGGAAGGGAAAAATTAAAATGGATGCCTGTAGCCATTTTGTTTTAAATAGAAAGTCTTTTCTTTTTCAATTTTCCCTAGTTTTAGAAATGAACAGAGATTTTTTTTTTTAAATAGTTCATGGCTAGGTGACCAGACATGAGGGAACCTTAAAATGTCTTTATTTGATATAATGCCGAGCTAAGTGCTATAGAAAGGAATTTACTCAGTTTGAGAGGAGTAGAGATATCAATTTTATGTTGGCAGGATAGACTTAAAGTCTACGGCTGAAAATAGAGGGTCTTTGTGAGTCAGATTGACCTTTTGACATGAGATAAGAGATATTAAAATTAAATGTGGAAATAATCTGAAGTGCAATACTGCCCTCTAGAAGATAGTAAATATTATATTTAATATAATGAATAGATTGCCAGTGACGTCAAATTGACTATAATTGGAGACACGACAATGCAGTCGGCCATTCCAGGACATGAGGCATTCAGAGACTTACATACAAGGCTAGCAGACCATCCCAGGACGATGCACTCAAAATTTCACACCAAATCTCTAACTCACACCAAATCTCTAACTCACATGCATTGATTATCTGATATTGATAATTTTCACATATTCCAAAACAATATTACATAAAGAATATTCCAAGGCAGTAACTCATTTAATCCAGATTGGAGGTAATGTATGGAAACTATTTTTATTCAGATTAATGTAAAAATTATATATATTTGGAGTATTTCTTGCAACAGATAGATCCAGAATCTAAAATATTTCTATTCTGCAGATAGAGATATGAAGAAGAATTGGATATAAGGATTTATCCTAAAGAAACTGTTGTAAGATTGATATACCGATATATATATATTGAATTTGGAAATTATTGTGATTGAAATTAATAAGCAATGAATTATATAACTACAAAATAAAAAGCAGAAGATTAGAAGCTTAATTCTCGATATTAGGGGAGGATTCACTCAATAAGTTTTTATTACTTATCATTCTAAAAATAGAATAAGTGATAGCTCATCTTTTGTTGATCCACGTAGTATAGAGAGATACATATATCTCTACAAGATCTAGCTTGTTAAACATTGGTTTGCTGGGAAATATATGTTAAATTTTCGTTAAGTAGAAATGTTTATTAACCATTTGTGTATAGTTACTAACTGATAAGATAAATGATATCAATCATATATGCAGTTACTAACAGGTGATACATATATTGTGAAGCTAGTTGTTTATGTGCTGGTGGATGGATTTTGTAGTTTATACATTTTTGTTTATGATATGAGATTTGAAACTTTTTTGTATACGTAATAAATATATATATTTTTATCCGATTAATGATTAGTGTATTCTTCAAAGCAAAACACAGACAATTAAAAGAATTTAGGAGAATTTCTAGGAAATATAAACGATTGATATTTGTGTCTCGTATAAGTTTCTTATCTATAATATAATTGAGTAAGGCTTGGCGTGTCCGTCGCCAAGCCTTACTCTGCGCATGCGCGCGCAACCAGCGGCGGTTGGTTGCGCGCGCATGCAACCTCCGCGGCACGAGCCGGCTGTGCGCTCGCCGCGGCGGTTACAAGATGCACACAGCAGCCGGGTAGAGGCTGCGCTCGCAGCCTCTACCCGGCTGCCGCGCGCATCCAACCCCCGAGCGGCGAAGGGAAAGTTCCCTCCGCCGCTCGGGGTTGGATGCGCGCGGCAGCCGGGTAGAGGCTGCGCTCGCAGCCTCTACCCGGCTGCCGCGCGCATCCATCCCCGAGCGGCAAAGGGAAAGTTCCCTCGCTTCCGCTCTTTGAAGGACCCAAGCCGCGGTCACGTGACCGCGGCTTGGGTCCTTCAACGACCGGAAGTGGGGAAACTTTCACTTCGCCACTCGGGAAGGTAAGTATGAGGAGCTCATGGGGCGGCTGTCCGAATGCCGATAGAGCATTCAAACAGCCGCCCCATGTCTGGTCTGGGGTCTGAGCTGGGGGGCATATAGCCATGAGAGGTGGGGGGCAAATATCCGAGAGGTGGGGGGCAAATATCCATGAGCTGGGGCATATATCCATGAGAGGTGGGGGCCAAATATCCACGAGCTGGGACAGTATCCACGTGCTGGGGCAGTATCCACGTGCTGGGGCAGTATCCACGAGCTGGGGCAGTATCCACGTGCTGGGGCAGTATCCACGAGCTGGGGCAGTATCCACGTGCTGGGGCAGTATCCACGAGCTGGGGCAGTATATCCATGAGCTGGGGCAGTATATCCACGTGCTGGGGCAGTATATCCACGTGCTGGGGCAGTATATCCACGTGCTGGGGCAGTATATCCACGTGCTGGGGCAGTATATCCACGAGCTGGGGCATATATCCACGAGCTGGGGCAGTATATCCACAATAGACTGCCCTCTGGGCAGGCTTTCCACCTTGTTGAATAATAATCCCTGACAACATATTGATCTTATTGTTCTTTTCATTACCATCACTATTGGGAATTTCCTAAGATGGGTATTAAATACAACGTATAAATTCTATTTTCATTTTATATCTGTAGGAGAATTAACCTTGGAGGAGTTCATAAATGGTATCCAAAAAGATGAAGATCTTCTTCAGCTTATTTCAAGGAGTTTTGACCTTTCCAATGTTCTGAAGACAATTCAAAATGGAAGACGAAAAAGTGTACCATGATGTATGGAAGTGTCATTTTATTGTTCTGTCACCTGTATACAAATGTTTATAATGATGTCTTGTTTGACACCTCATGCCAAATTTATGATTCCTTAACTATGGATTTTTTTTAACAAAAATAAAATGGATAGCTCTCCCACACACGAACACAAATTTTAAATACATGCTAAAAAATTAAAGGGGGTTATTAACAAAGCGCCGATGTACATCATTGCCGCAAACAAAAAGGTAAAAAAAAATATCACCATTTGTGCATTTACAGTGAACATCGATAGCCACAGAAGAAAACTCAACATTGGCAAGTGAAGCAAAACAATGCTGAATAACCTTTTCACCTTGTTATGTAACTCGAACCTTCAGCTCACTCCACAGATTTTCTATGGGAATAAGGCCTGGAGACAGGCTAGGCCACTCCAGGACCTTAATGTGACCACTCCTTTGTCACCTTGGCCATGTGTTTTGCGTCATTGTCATGCTATAATACCCATCCACAAACCATTTTCAATGCCCTGGCTGAGGGAAGGAGGTTCTCCAAGATTTGACGGAACATGGCCCGGTCCATCGTCTCTGAAATTGTCCTGTCCCCTTAGCAACAAGACACCACCCAAGCATAACTTGAAAAACCCAGGACATACTTGAAAACAAGAGAAATCTCAATGTATCCTTCCTGGTAAAATACTTTGAAAATAAATAAATAAATAATGGTTTTCTTTGGGTCATAGGCAGCATTCCCCCTCCAAACATGGCGAGTTGAGTTGATGCCGAAAAGCTCGATTTTGGTCTCATCCAACCACAACACATTAACCCAGTTCTCCTCTGAATCATTCAGATGTTCATTGGCAAACTTCAGACCGGCCTGTACTTGTACTTTCTTGAGCAGGGGGACCTTGCAGGCGCTGCAGGATTTCAGTCTTTCACAGTATAGGGTTACTAATTGTTTTCTTGGTGACTATGGTCCCAGCTGCCTTGAGATCATTGACAAAATCCTTCCGTGTAGTTCAGGGCTGATTCCTCACCATTCTCATGATCACTGAAACGCCACAAGGCGAAATCTTGCACAGAGCCCCAGACTGAGGGAGATTGACAGTTATATTGTGTTTCTTCCATTTGCGAATAATCGCACCAACTGTTGTCACCTTCTCAGCAAGCTGCTTGGCAATGGTCTTGTAGCCCATTCCAGAATGTGTAGTTCCATAACCTTGTCCTTGACATCCATGGACAGCTCTTTGGTCTTGGCCATGGTGGAGAGTTTGGAATTTGATGGATTCTGTGGACAGGTGTCTTTTATGGGTGCCGGACAAAATCCCTACAGCCAGGTTCCCTAATGCCAACATCCCGACGGCCAACTTCCAGATAGAACAAGTGTCGGACATCCTAACTTCCCTACACGGCCAACTTCCAGACATCCATAATCCCAGTGGCTAACCCTAATACTAACACCCTAACCCTAGGTTTAGGGGGGTTAGGTCTAGGTTTAGGGAGGTTAGGTGTAGGAGGGCTTAGGGCTAGGTTTAGGGGGTTAGGGATAGGGCTAGGCTTAGGGGGCTAGGGTTAGGGCTAGGTTTAGGGGGGCTAGGGTTAGATTTAGGGGGTTAGGCATAGGGCTAGATTTAGGGGGTTAGGGCTAGATTTAGGGGGCTAGGGTTAGGTTTAGGGGGCTAGGGTTAGGTTTAGGGGGTTAGGGCTAGATTTAGGGGTTATGATTAGGGCTAGATTTAGGGGGGTTAGGTGGTTACGGTTGGGCTAGATTTAGGGGGTTGTGGTTAGGGTTGGGCTAGATTTAGGGGGTTATGGTTAGGGCTAGATTTAGGCGGTTAGGGCTAGGTTTAGGGGCTTAGGGCTAGGTTTAGGGGGTTAACGTTAGATTTAGGGGGTTAGGGCTAGGTTTAGGGGGGTTAGGGCTAGGTTTAGGGGGTTAGGATTAGGTTTAGGGGGGTTAGGGCTAGGTTTAGGGTTAGTGTTAGCCGCTGGGATTTTGGATGTCTGGAAGTTGGCCGTCAGGGAGTTGTCTGCATAGGGAAGTTGGCCGTCGGGATTTTGGCATTAGGGAACCTGGCTGTAGGGATTTCGACCCAAACTCATCTTTTATACCAGGTAACAAACGGAGATTAGGAGCACTCCCTTAAGAGAGTGCTCCTAATCTCATAAGGGAGTGCTCCTAATTTCAGCTCATTACCTGTATAAAAGACACCTGGGAGCCAGAAACCTTGACAAACGCTAGGGGATCAAATGCTTATTTCAAAAATTAAAATGCACATCAATTTATAGCTTTTTTGAAATGCGGTTTTCTGGATTTTTTTGTTATTCTGTCTCTCAGACTGATCATTTCTTTGTCAGAGGGGCAAATGTACAAGATCGGTGGGGGGTCCGATCCCCCCCCCTCACTGTACATAGTCTACTTTGTGGCACTTTAGCAATAATGGTGCCAACGTATAGAAGTGGAGCGGTTCCCTGGTTTATGTTGGAAATAACAGGTCTAGTTAAAGAGGAGAGCTGACAGAAAGAATTTGGAGCCAATTACAGAACAAATGGCCATGCTCACTCCCATTCATTCACAGCAAGGAATGTGCAAATATTCAGAGACAGGCATGTTTCCTCAAGGGATAGACAGACAGACATACACAAACACATACTTCTAGATGTGCACTGTCAGTGACTTGTTCACTTAAAAAAGGCACATATTGTCATTGTTACTCCTCGACACATGAGTACTATCACACCGGCATATTAACATCCTCAATGACATGCTTACTCTTGTGCACACATTGCCATGGTTCCCACTGAGGTGAGAGAATAGAGAGATTGAAATACCATTTTCAAACACATTTGCAGCTGTATTAACCTCATAAGGACCAATGACGTACATAGTACACCTGGGGAAAATTCCCCTTAAGGACCAAGGACATACTATGTACATCATGGTACTTTTACTGCCCTCCGTATACTCACCTTTCTGGTGTGATGACGTCATTTTCAGGCACCCCTGTGCTTGCTCCGACCATTTTTTTAGTTTACCTAAATCATTTGTCATTTGGCTGATCCCTCCAGGTACATCAACCCTGTTGCAAATCTTTGCGTCATCAGCAAAAAGACATACTTTTCCATTAATACCTTCTGCAATATCACTAATAAAAATATTAAAGAGAATGGGTCCAAGTACTGACCCCTGAGGTACCCCACTGGTAACAAGACCTTGTGCCGAATAAACTCCATTTACCACAACCCTCTGTTGCCTGTCACTCAGCCACTGCCTAATCCATTCAACAATATTGGAATCCAAGCTCAAAGATTGCAATTTATTGATAATCCTTCTATGCGGAACAGTATCAAAAGCCTTACTGAAATCTAAATAAACAATGTCTACTGCACCACCTATGTCTATTATTTTTGCTACCCAATCAAAAAAATCAATAAGATTAGTTTGGCATGATCTCCCTGAGGTACACCCATGTTGTTTCTGATCCTGTAATCTATGTGTTTTTAGATGTTCAACAATCCTTTCCTTTATTATTATTCTTTATTTATAAAGCGCCAGCATATTCCGCAGCGCTGTACAATAGGCACAGTATAGACAAGGTTACAATACATTGAACAACATTTGACAAACAGTACAGGAGGAGATGAGGGCCCTATTCCCGTAGGAACTCACAATCTGGGAGGGTTGGGGTTGGAAACAGGAGGAGAGGACTGTAAGGTGAGAGTGATTGATGGTTGCGTCAGTGAGTTGGGGGGTAGGCTTCCCAAAATAGGAATGTTTTAAGGGAGCGTTTGAAGGAAGAGAAGTTAGGGGAAAGTCTGACAGTACGAGGGAGAGCGTTCCAGAGAGTCGGAGCTGCGCGTGAGAAATCCTGCAGTCTATCATGGGAAGAGGTGATGCGGGGAGAAGCTAGGCGCAGGTCACTGTTTGACATTAGGGAGCAGGCTGGGGTGTATTTGGTGATTAGTGAGGACAGGTAGTGGGGAGCTGAGTTAGTGAGGGTTTTGTAGGTAAGGATAAGGATTTTGAACTTAATTCTGCAGTGGATGGGGAGCCAGTGAAGGGACTCGCAGAGACAGAGCGGCGGGTGAGGTGAATTAGCCTGGCGGAGGCGTTCAGGATGGATTGTAGGGGGGAGGGCGACAGGGGGAGGCCAGATAAGAGATTATTGCAATAGTCAAGTCGGGAGATTACCAGGGCGTGTATGAGTTGTTTTGTGGTGACAGCGGTAAGAAATGGCCGAATTCTGGAAATATTACGCAGTTGGTATCGGCAGGAGGAGGAAAGAGACTTGATGTGGTGGATGAAGGAAAGAGCAGAGTCAAGTATAACTCCAAGACAGCGAACTTGGTTTGATGGGGAGATGGTGACCCTCCACCGTGATAGAGAAGTCAGGAGGTGGGGAGGCATTGGAGGGAGGAATAAGTAGAAGTTCAGTCTTTGACATGTTGATCTTTAGGTGGTGGGAGGCCATCCAGGAGGAGATGCCAGATAAACAGTCACTGACTTTTGAAAGGACAGGGGGAGAGAGATCAGGGGTAGAGAGGTAGATCTGAGTGTCATCAGCGTAGAGATGGTAATTAAAGCCAAAGCTGTTGATGATTTTGCCCAGGGAGGAGGTGTAGATGGAAAAGAGCAGAGGACCAAGGACAGAGCCTTGAGGTACACCAACAGATAGAGGCAATGAAGAGGAGGAGTTACCAGCAAAGGACACACAGAAGGACCTGTTGGATAAATAGGAGTCAACCCAAGCAAGTGCAGTGTCACCGAGACCCAGAGAGTTGAGGGTCTGTAGAAGGGGGGGTGGTCAACAGTGTCAAAAGCAGCCGAGAGGTCAAGCAGGATGAGAATAGAATAGAATAGTGGCCGTGTTTTTTAGCAGTTAGGAGGTCGTTGGTGACTTTGGTGAGGGCAGTTTCAGTTGAGTGTAGGGGACGGAAGCCAGATTGCAGGGGGTCAAGTAGGGAATTGGAGGACAGGAAGAGGAGAGGCGGTTGAAGACTAGTTTTTCTAAGAGCTTAGAGGTAAAGGGAAGCAGGGATACAGGGCGGTAGTTGGATGGAGAGTTGGGATCGAGGGATGGTTTCTTTAGTAAAGGGGTAACTAGCACGTGTTTGAAGGTGGATGGAAAGGAGCCAGTGGAGAGAGATAGGTTGAAGATGTGTGTGAGAGCAGGGGTGAGGGAGGAGGAGAGGGGAGGAATTAGATGTGAGGGAATGGGGTCGAGCGGGCACATGGTGAGATGTGAGGAGGACAATAAGGAATTGACTTCCTCCTCAGTGGCTGGGAGGAAGCAGCAGAGGGTGGCAGAGGGGACCTGTGGGAGTGGAGGTGGCAGATAACTATCTTGTGTTGGGATGTTGCTTCTGATAGTTAAAGTTTTACTGAGGAAGTAGTCTGCCAGGTCTTGAGCGCTGAAGGCAGCTGTGGGGGGAGGTGCAGGTGGGTAGAGGAGGGTGTTGAAGGTGGACCAGAGCCGTTTAGGGTTGGAGGACAGCGTAGATATAAGAGATGAGAAGAAGGATTATTTGGCCAAGTGGAGGGCAGAGGTGTATGACCAGAGAATAAACTTGAAGTGAACAAAATCAACTTCAGAGCGGGATTTCCTCCAGGCACGCTCTGCAGTGCAGGAGCATCTTTGCATGTAGCGAGTCTGGAGGGTGTGCCAGGGCTGAAGCTGGTGGCGTGGGGCCTTACAGAGTCGAAGAGGAGCAAGAGTGTCTAGAGCAGAGATAAGCGTAGTGTTGTAGTGATTAGTGGCAGCATCATGGCAGGTGAAGGATGAGGTATGAGGGAGGTGGTGAAGTAGGTTGGAGAATTGATGGGGGTCCACAGCATGTAGATTTCTGCGAGTGTGTGTGCGGGGTGGGGGAGCAGGGTGTTTAGGAAGTCCAGATAGGTTGAAAGAGAGAAGGTGGTGGTCAAAGATGGGGAAAGGGCGACAGTTGAACTCAGAAATGGAGCAGAGGTTGGAAAAGACAAGGTCAATAGCGTGACCATCGCAGTGGGTAGGGAGGAGGGAGGATTGTGTGAGTCCAAGGGAGGACGTGAGTGAAAGAAGTTTGGAGGCAGCAGGGTCGGAAGGATCATCAATGGGAATGTTGAAGTCCCCGAGAACTAGGCATGGAAGATTAGAAGACAGGAAGTGAGAAAGCCAGGTAGCAAATTGTTCAAAGAACTGGGAGGTTGGTCCCGGTGGGCAGTAGATGACTGCCACCCTGAGGGCCAGAGGAGAGAACAGGCGGATGCAGTGTGTCTCGAAGGAGAAGAAGGAGAGGGATGGGGGTGGAGGGAGATGCTGGTAGGTGCAGGTGGGAGAGAGCAGGATTCCGACCCCGCCACCATTTCTCTCACCCGTTCTGGGGGTATGGCTCAAGTGTAGACCGCCATGTGAGAGAGCAGCAATGGAGGCCGTGTCAGAGGGAGTTAGCCAGGTTTCAGTTAAAGCTAGGAGGTTGAAGGAGTTTGAAAGGAAGAGGTCATGGATTGCTGTGAGTTTGTTGCACACAGAGCGAGCGTTCCAGAGGGCGCAGGAGAAAGAGGACAGGCGCTGAGGGATTATGGGAATGAGGTTGCTGGGCTTGCAGGGAGGTGATTTATGTGCGATGGAGATAGGATGAGAGGGAAGTATTGGATGTGTTGTGGGGCCAGGGTTAGGGGATATGTCACCTGAATAGAGTAACAGCAGGAGGGTGAGAAAGAGAAGGTGGGAATGGGATTTGTGGGAGTGATTGGCAGCACGAGAGATAGAGGGAGACCATGTTCTGAGGAAACAAAGGAGCTCATGCGAGGCCATCATGTGGGACGAGAGGAGGGAGGGAGAGATGCAGATAGTGTAGGGGTCGGTGGTAGAGAGGCAGGAGTTCCATTTAAGGAGAAAGGTAGAAGTAAAGAGCAGAAGTGTGAGAGAAAGCATGATATAGACGTGTGTTTACCCAGAGTAAAAAGTGGGCCTTGCAGTTCCTTCCTCCAGTCCCGCGACTCCAGGAAATCAACTCTAAGCATCCACTTAGGATGCCACTTGGGAATGTCACTGGAGCCAAAGCTCAATGGAGCCACTCTTAGTTGTTATATAGGGCAGACTGATTGCATCCAGGCAGTTAAAAGGTAAACACCTGATGCTGGATGGGCTGTGTCAATAGGGCAGGAGATTCACATGCTAATTAGCAAAGCAAATGGTGGAGAAAGACAAAAATAAATTAAAAAAAAGACCAAGTAATACTGGGTGATAGAGTCCTACCAGCAAAAGTATGCAGGGGATCAGTTGAGATGTGGGTGTCTGTGGATAATGGGTGATAAAGTCTTACCAGCAAAAGTATGCAGGGGATCAGTTGAGATGTGGGTGTCTGTGGATAATGGGTGATAAAGTCTTACCAGCAAAAGTATGCAGGGGATCAGTTGAGCTGTGGGTGTCTGTGGATAATGGGTGATAAAGTCTTACCAGCAAAAGTATGCAGGGGATCAGTTGAGATGTGGGTGTCTGTGGATAATGGGTGATAAAGTCTTACCAGCAAAAGTATGCAGGGGATCAGTTGAGATGTGGGTGTCTGTGGATAATGGGTGATAAAGTCTTACCAGCAAAAGTATGCAGGGGATCAGTTGAGATGTGGGTGTCTGTGGATAATGGGTGATAAAGTCTTACCAGCAAAAGTATGCAGGGGATCAGTTGAGATGTGGGTGTCTGTGGATAATGGGCGATAAAGTCTTACCAGCCAAAGTATGCAGGGGATCAGTTGAGATGTGGGTGTCTGTGGATAATGGGTGATAAAGTCTTACCTGTGGAGAGAGGAGACACAGGAATTAGGGATCGTGATGGTGGATGGCGTAGGGGATCTTGGATAAAACTCCAGGAATTCAACTCTAAGCATCCACTTAGGATGCCACTTGGGAATGTCACTGGAGCCAAGGCTCAATGGAGCCTCCTTTAACATGGTTTCCATTAATTTCCTACTGACGTAAGACTAACTGGCCTATAGTTCCCCGATTCCTCGTACTACTCTTCTTGTAAATGGGTACAACATTTGCTAATTTCCAGTCTTCTGGGATGACTCCAGTTAGCAAGGATTGGTTAAATAAATCTGTTAACGGTTTTGCTATTACACCACTGAGCTCTTTTAATAATTTAGGGTGAATCCCATCAGGCCCATTGACTTATTTGTCTTTACTTTAGACAGCTGCTGTAGAACCTCCTCCTCTGTAAACTCATATGTAAATGTCTCGTTAGTGTTTCCTTCTAACTGAGGTCCCTTTCCTTCCTTTTCTTCTGCAAAGACTGAACAAAAATATTCATTGAGGCAGTCAGCGAGACTTTTATCCTCTTCTACATACCTTCCTTCCTTTGTTTTTAATCTAACTAATCCTTGTTTTACTTTTCTTTTCTTGTTTATGTATCTAAAAAATGTTTTGTCCCCTTTTTTTACTGACTGAGCTATTTTATCTTCTGCGTGTGCTTTGGAAGCTTTTATAAATTGCTTTGCCTCTTTCTGCCTAATCTTATAGGTTTGCCTATCTTCTTCACTGAGTTTTTTTATAATTATTGAATGCTATCTTTTTGTTCTTCACTATTTTGGCCACTTCACCAGAGTACCACAGTGGTTTCTTCCCTTTTTTGTTTTTGGTAACAAGCCGAATGCAATTGCCTGTGGCCTTCAATAATGCCTCCTTTAAATAATCCCATTTCTCCTGGACTCCCTTTAAACTCCTCCAGTCTGATAATGACTCATTCACACAAAATCTCATTTTAGAAAAATCTGTTATTTTAAAGTCTAAAACTTTTGTTTTTGTGTGGTGCGGCTCCATCCCTGTTCTTATATTAAACCACACTGACTGGTGATCACTAGATCCCAAATTTTCACCTACAACAACATCTGATACCAAACCTCCATTTGTGAGTATTAAATCCAATATGGCCTCTTTACGGGTCGGCTCCTCAACAATTTGTGTTAGAGATAATCCCAGTAGGGAGTTTAGAATATTTGTACTCCTGGTGCACCCAGCTATTTTGGTTTTCCAGTTCACATCAGGAAGATTAAAGTCCCCCATGATAATAAATGTGTGGCTGAAAGCTGTCCTGCCCTTTAACAACACACACCAGTTTTGGTTTTACTGGTTTCAAGAAGCACTGCCTGATGTGAACCATGCCTCGCAGAAAAGAGCTCTCAGAAGACCTACGATCAAGAATTGTTGACTTGCATGAAGCTGGAAAGGGTTACAAAAGTATCTCCAAAAGCCTTCATGTTCATGTGTCCACGGTAAGACAGACTGTCTACAAATGGAGAAAGTTCAGCACTGTTACTACTCTCCCTAGGTGAGGTCGTCCTGTAAAGATGACTGCAAGAACACAGCGCAGTATGCTTAATGAGGTAAAGAAGAGCTAAAGACTTACAGAAATCTCTGGCACATGCTAACATTTTTGTTGACACATCTACAATAAGGAAAACATTAAACAAGAATGGAGTACATGGGAGGACACCACGGAGGAAGTCATTGCTGTCCAAAAAGAATATTGCAGCATGTTTGAAGTTTGCAAAAGAGCACCTGGATGTTCCACAGCACTACTGGCAAAATATTCTGTGGACAGATGAAACCAAAATTGAGTTGTTTGGAAAAAAACACACAACACTATGAGTGGAGAAAAAAAGGCACAGCACACCAACATCAAAACCTCATCCCCACTGTAAAACAAGGCGGAGGGAGCATCATGGTGGGGCTGCTTTGCTGCCTCAGGGCCTGGACTGATTGTTGACATTGATGGAAAAATGAATTCCAGAGTTTATCAATAAATTTTGCAGGAAAACGTAAGACCATCTGCCCGCCAACTGAAGCTCCGCAGAGGATGGGTGATGCAACAGGACAATGACCCAAAGCATACAAGTAATTCAACAAAAGAATGGCTTCAACAAAACAAAATACGCCTTCTGGAGTGGCACAGTCAGAGTCCTGACCTCAACCCGATTGAAATGCTGTGGCATGATCTTAAGAGAGCGATTCACACCAGACATCCCAAGAATATTGCTACACTGAAACAATTTTGTGAAGAGGAGTGGTCCAAAATTACTCCAGATCATTGTGCAGGTCTGATCTGCAACTACAGAAAACGTTTGGTTGAGGTTATTGCTGCCAAAGGAGGGTCAACCAGTTATTAAGTCCAAAGGTTCACATATTTTTTCCACCCTGCACTGTGAATGTTTACATGTTCTGTTCAATAAAAACATGAAAACATATAATGTTTGTGTTGTATTATTTTAAGCAGACTGTGTTTTTCAAATTGTTGTGACTTAAATGAAGATCAGAGCACATTTTATGACCAATTCATGCAAAACTCCACGTAATCCCAAAGGGTTCACATACTTTTTCTTGCCACTGTACATAGAAAGTCATTTTCGGTATTGGTTTTCTGCCAAGCTCATTGTGCATTTTCGGTACCGGCCCCAAATTTTCATTTGGTGCATCCATAAAAAATACCATTATTTCCATCATATCCTATAATTTACTATAAAATAAAATGTGTAAAAACACACTTTTTCGTAATTTAATCCACAAAATCTACAACTACCAAAAAAGACACCGGCTAAATAGTTTAAAAAATTTGTCCCAAAAATAGAAATACCCAATTTTTACATGTTTTTGCTTCACTGCTGAGCCAGTTCACCTATGTGCACTGAGATCATTATGACCGATTTATGCTAATTTTTAAATGACAGCCTAGGTCCTATTTAACTAAACCCCCCCCAGACAAATTTTTTAAAATAAATTGTTATTTTTACACCAAACCTGGTCATGTTTGGTCCTTTCCAATGATGTCACACATGACCCTCTACCTGCAACAGATCAGGAGATAGGGGGATCATTTGGATCCCCTCATCTCCACTTGGCAGCTAGGGGGTTAACTGGCCCACTGACATCCTCACACATATGGTGAGGATGTCAGTGGGTGGGGGGGGGTGACCCAGAGGCTTGGCTGACATTCAAGAGGTCAGCCACCTCCAGGTTTGAATCCAATCGGCGCAGAATCGCGATCCGGCAGCGAAACAGTTAATGCTGTACACCGCTGAAAAAGGGAGACTCTCCCCTTTCCAGCGGCGCAAATTACATCACTGTATCTTTTATTGGTTGGGGAGATAGAATTTTCTGTCCCTGAATTTTACTGCAGGCGCCGGCGGGCACCTGCCGTGACGTCAACTCGCAGCGTGATGACATCATGGAGCCTACCAGCCCCCAGGAAATGGAAGGGCAGGCTTCCAGGCTGTCAGAGATGCCGCAGGAGCCGGCGAGGTAGGTATCGGCGGGAGGGAGGTTAGGAGCCCGCTGATGTACCATGTACGTCTAAGGGAGACCCGTGGGTGTGAAATACATGGTACGTGCACGGTCGGGAAAGGGTTTATGTCATCTATGTGTTCTCATTACTCTCAGCCAGACACAGCATTTTAAGCTCAATGGATTAATTGAGAAGGTGAGATGAGAAGGCCTGGCTCTCAGTCTCCGCTCTAATTCATCCCAAAGGTGTTCTATCGGGTTGAGGTCAGGACTCTGTGCAGGCCAGTCAAGTTCATCCACACCAGACTCTGTCATCCATGTCTTTATGGACCTTGCTTTGTGCACTGGTGCACAGTATGTTGGAAGAGGAAGGGGCCAGCTCCAAACCGTTCCCACACAGTTGGGAGCATGGAATTGTCCAAAATGTCTTGGTACGCTGAAGCATTCATAGTTCCTTTCACTGGAACGAAGGGGCCAAGCCCAGCTCCTGAAAAACAACCCCCAGTGGCGTAGCGTGGGGGGTGCCTCGGGGGCGGTCGCGCGGGTGCAATTTTCTTAGGGGGTGCAAAATTTCAAAAGAAATTTGAACCACTAATATTTTCCAGCAGGAATCAGCAAGGTGTTGGCCAGTTTTGCCACACCGCCGGTGACCTAGCACTCAGAATTCTGGTCCTGTTCTGACTCCTCCTTAACGCTGAAATGAGTCACATGAAGCAGCGCAGCATTATTCCCCGGAACACCCTGTACCATTCTTGTCAGCCCCCTTTGAAGCCCTGTGCCAGCCCCCCACCGCTGGCAGCCCTGCAGCCATTGAACAGGAAGGAGGGAGGGAGGCGCCTGCCCTGCAGTACATTTAAAATCCGGTCTCCACTAAGACCCCTGGACAGCTCCCCCGGGCCACCAACAACTTCATGCAGGTAGGCGACACTGTAGGACACCAAAGCAGCGTGACCAACACACAGTGAGGGGGTACAGGGAGAGGGTGACTGGAGGTTCAGAGAGAGAATGACTGGGTATACTGGGAGAGAGTAACTGGGGATGTTCAATAGAGAGAGAGAGTGACTGGGGGTACTGTGAGAAAGAGGGGGTACTTGGAGAGAAAAAGAGAGTGACTGGGGTACTGGGAGTGAGTGACTGAAGGTTCTGGGAGAGAGTGACTTGGGTTACTGGGAGAGTGTGACGGGGTACTTGGAGAGAGAGAGACTGGGGGTACTGGGAAAAAGTGGGGTTACTTGGAGAGAGTGACTGAAGGTACTGGGAGAGAGTGACTTGGGTTACTGGGAGAGTGTGACGGGGTACTTGGAGAGAGAGAGAGAGACTGGGGTATGGGGAAAAAGTGGGGGTACTTGGAGAGAGCGAGTGACTGGGGGGTACTGGGGGGAGTAACTGGGGGTACTGGGAGAGAGAGACAGGGGGTACTGGGAAAAAGTGGGGGTACCTGGAGAGTGACTGGGGTATTGAGAGAAAGTGACTGGGTATAGTATGAGAGTGGAACTATGATAGGGTATACTTTGACAGGGTGACTGGTAGCAGTGGCGTAGTGAGGGGGGCATGTGCGCTTAATTTTTTTTATTATATCAGTATTTTGTTAATAATATACAATTCATGTGCTTGTGGGGTAACAGGGTCAATACTCTACTGGTGTCAGGGAATCATGGTGTGTTACCGTGTCCACAGGTTGGGGGCGCACAATTTTTGCCCTGCCCCGGGCGCTGATAACCCACGCTACGCCGCTGACAACCCCACACCGTAATCCCCTTCCACCCAACATTACACTTGCCACAATGCAGTCAGACAAGTACCGTTCTCCTGGCGACCGCCAAACCCAGACTCGTCCATCAGATTGCCAGATAGAGAAGCACGATTCGTCACTCCAGAGAACGCATCTCCATTGCTCTAGAGTCCAGTGGCGGTGTGCTTTACTTGGTGATGTATGGCTTGGATGCAGCTGCTCGGCCATGGAAACCTATTCCATGAAGCTCTCTGCGCACTGTTCTTCAGCTAATCTGAAGGCCACATGAAGTTTGGAGGTCTGTAGCGATTGACTCTGCAGAAAGTTGGCGACCTCTTCGCACTATGCACCTCGGCATCCGCTGACCCCGCTCCGTCAGTGTACTTGGCCTACCACTTCGTGGCTGAGTTGCTGTTGTTCCCAAACACTTTCACGTTCTTATAATACAGCTGACAGTTGACTGTGGAATATTTAGGAGCGAGGAAATTTCACGACTGGATTTGTTGCACAGGTGGCATCCTATCACAGTTCCACTCTGGAATTCACTGAGCTCCTGAGAGCGTCCCATTCTTTCACAAATGTTTGTAAAAACAGTCTGCATGCCTAGGTGCTTGATTTTATATACCTGTGGCCATGAAAGTGATTGGAACACCTGATTCTGATTATTTGGATAGGTGAGAGAATACTTTTGGCAATATAGTGTATGTGTTGGTTCCTGTGATAAACTGGAGTCAAGAATGTCCTTGGGGTTTTTTATGTATTTGCCTAATATTTAATTGAAATATATATATAGTTTTCACTAACTGTTTAATAAAGTTTTCCCCTTTTCTTTCACCAAATCGGTCTCGTGTCCTGTTTAGGCAATACAAAATGCAACAGAGATTCTGGTCACTCCTTTACAAATTAATAATAAACTGCGTTATTAAGAATGTAATGTTTTGCCTCAGCATCTGAGTCTTTTACAAGCAGCAAAGCAACTACGGGTGGGAATAAGCCAGAGTAGCATGGTGCATCAAATGTTTTATGGTAGGTGGACATTGCCAGTATCGGTTTCAGCAGCCGAAAGAGCTCCAGAGCCTCTGCCAGTTGTACCCAGACTTTAACGTAAAGCCCATCTAGGCCCCAGTTCAGGTGAGAAGGGGGTTTATGGGGCAGAAGTCCTAGTGTACCTACTAAAGGTGGCTTGAGGGGAATCTACACAGGGCATAGAGAAGTCAACTGGGTATAAAATATTGACTTTTACCTGTTAAGGTCAATTCCCATAACAACTGCATATTTAGTATTGTCTATTATCCATTTTGCTTTTAATTAGCTCTTATGGTAATAACTTTTAATAAAGTCTAAATAAAATGGTTTTAATATACCTATACTCCAACGATTCTTCAAAAATTGGTGATTAATCCCCATTTTTCACATAGGAGTGGCATCCCACATGGGGGGGGGTCAGGTGATCACAGGTTCTGGAGTTATCTCTAGAATACCCCCTTTTCCGTCTATTAGTATGCAGCAAGCAAATACATTGCACTATTTTGTCCACGATTGCTGCCTTAACTTCCATGGCCTTGTGCAGAATTCGCCATTTACTTGCACACTCCACAACCTGTCATGCTCTGGATAGGCACCCATTGAATATTGTTTTGGTTGGGGCAAGTCTGGTTGCTGGGTAAGGCCACATGAGGTAGGGTTTGAGTGGGTATGCTTCATGCCCCAAGAGAACATGTGGGGCTGTAATGTTGGTTCCAGGTAGGGCATTTTTTTTCACTCACCTGACACTCTTTGCTCCAGCGTCCTGGACAGATTAGAATTGCTGAAAATCCCGTCATCACTCTTTGTCATAAGTACCTACATCGATGGCAAAACCAACCAAAAAATTGTTTATAGTTCCTAAACATGCTTCCGGATGCGGATAGGTTTTAATGTCAATGCACCTCACACAATTAGGAAAGTGTCACCTTTCCCAAAAGCCATCAATAATAAGCCCCATCTCCTCGTTGTTTGGGAAGGGCATGTGTATTGGCTGCAGGTTGTCCTAAATTGCTTGGCAGGTCTCCAGGACGTTCAGTCCAACTGTGACATTGGATATTATATAAGAATAGCCGAGGGTTTTGAATGAAGATCCCATTGCCGTGTATCTGCAATAAAATATCAAATTAGTTAATACAAAGAACTAATCAAAATGATGGTCCTTTACATGCTCACTCAAACATTTATTTTATTGCAGTGGAAGATGTGAGGAAGAGGTGGCGAAACCTCAGGGATGTCGTTGAGAGCATAAGAAAATCCAGGCACACAAATCTGGAGCTGAAGCTTCTGAAACAGTTTCTACGTGAGCTTTTTTTATAAACATGCCGTTTGTTGCCGACAACGTAGAACCCATGGAACTCCATGGGAACGTTGTGGCAGTACAGGGCATGTGTCGGAGGAGGAGTTTTCTGAGACCCCAGCAGATGTGCCAACTGATGTGAGCATACAATAACCACAACCTGAGGTTTCTACTCCACAGTTACAACCATGTAGTGAGTAGAGTACCAGCCACAAAGACTACACATTTTGAAGTGGAAAAAATTGGTGCAGTCATACAACCAGCTTCTGCAAATTGAAAAAGGAGAAGCTCAAAGTTTTGAAAGAAAGTGGTGATGTGACGCGTGACAGCAACCACCACTTTCTGATGAGCCTCCTTCCATTCTTCCAAAACCTCCTGCTTAATCAGCAATTTGATGTGCGGATCAAATTAAAAGTACTCAAGGATGCACAACCACAACTGACATCACCTGCCTCCCACCAACATCCTGAGAAAACAACTGCAGTCAAGTTCAAGATTTGAAACCATCCAGGACCCATCCACTGCCCCTCCATCAATCGAGCACACGTCTCCTTCAGAACCCTTCTTCACCCCTGGCTTGAGAAAGCCCCTGGCTTTAGCATCGAAATTAGAGGACACAACCATGTCCTAAAAAGTGTTTTGTTCTCAAATTTTTTATTAAGGTATAATGTGTCAAAAGCTGACCAACGAAGAAGGCCTCGCAGGGCCCGACACATAAAACATTTCAACGTTAAACAAAGGATACTGCGTAGAGGTCGGTGCCAGGTGATACACATTATATAAAGAAAAATTTTGGTGACCCATATGGGGAGTGTAGAGAGGGAGGTGGGAGAGAAAATAGGGGCCGGTACCGTGACGTTCCTGGCGCGCTCCCTGAGGAGGCCATGGAGGGATTATGTCACGGAACTCAAGGGATCTAGGGCCAAGCATGGGCAGTATTACCATGGTGGCATACCTCGAGATACCAAGAAAAAAAAAGGGGGGTAAATGGGTACACCAGTAGTTAGAAAACAAGCACCAAACAAGAAGGTGACGCGACTGGGGGGGGAGGGGAGTGAAGAACAGTGACCACGAAAGTTAGACAGTCAGGTCATCCAAGAACAAAACTAAACGCATCTCAATGCTACATAAAAAATAAAAAAACCTCGTAGGGGTGAGACGTAGGCCATTCTCAGGGAGTAAATCAGTTAATGTGGGTCCTCATGGGGCCCCGTGAAAACTCCAACTCAGACTGTGTCGTCCAGGGGTGGGGAAGAGCCAGCAGGCTGTGTCACTCCAGGCATACCCGAGGGAGCAGGAAGCAGTCTCAGGGTGTGAAGGTGTTCCTCAGCCTCCTCCAGTGTATTAGCCACCAGGGCTCGTCTATCTAGCGGGGTAATTATAAGGGAACCGGAGGCACCACATTTATATCCTATGGTAATTATAAGGGAACCAGAGGCACCCCATTTATATCCTATGTCGTGTCTGCGGAGAGTGACCGTGGCCGGTCGGAACCGTTGCCGCGCTGCCAACACCAGAAAGGGGACGTCTCGATATACCGCTATATTGGCTCCATCGAAGGGTACCGTAGGCACATTCTGGACAGCTCGGAACAATGAAGAATGCTGGGTGACATCTCTCTAGGTGATAATGACATCGCGCGGGGGCCATGGCATCCTTCCGTACCCGTAGAGCCATTAAGACAGGTGTCGATTGACCGAGCACAGTGTCCAGAAAGCCTTTGACATACTGCAGTAAGCTCTGTATCTGGAACCATCTCTGGTATTCCGCTGAGTTTCACATTCCGTCGCCTATGTCTTGTTTCCAACACTACCACGG
Organism: Leptobrachium leishanense; assembly: GCA_009667805.1. Classification (NCBI taxonomy): domain Eukaryota; kingdom Metazoa; phylum Chordata; class Amphibia; order Anura; family Megophryidae; genus Leptobrachium; species Leptobrachium leishanense. Next base: position 178,089,306 of record CM019064.1, read on the forward strand.
CCGATTGTAGTGTGGTAACCTGGGCTTGCAGGGCTCGTACAACGGTGGAGGTTACCGCCTGTGTGTTCTCCACCTCTTGCATGCGGGTCTGTAGGGCTGCGACCTCGGCCTGCGTCTCCGTCACTGCAGCTCCAAGCGACTCAAAGTCCATCTGCCATGAATTCCTGGCATCCTCCAGTATGGTGCGCATATCCCCTTTAGTGGCGGGAAGCGCATCTTCCCTCGCACCTGATGTCGCCACATGCGAGACCAAGGGAACAGCCGCTTCCTCCGCCGCCAACTGATCCCCAGGGTCGGATGCCAAGCGGAGCAGCAACCTCCTCCCCATGCACCCGCCAAGAGAATTTCGGGGTGTTGGGATCTTCCCCCACTCCACCTGGTTTTGTTTTCTTCCCCATCGTGTGAGACAGCGGCTCCGCGTGGTGCAGGGGGAGCGCGCCAACTCCAGGCCCCAAGATGGCTGCCAACAGTCCGGGCAGAAAGCAGCTCAGCGGCCCGCTCACCTAACGCAAGTCCGGAGGAGGGAACCCAGCAGGCTCCGGAACATCTCTACCTGATGATCGATGGCTGGGCACCGAGAAAAAGCAGGTAGCTCGGTCCAAAAATGCCTTAAAGTCCGGCAGTGCAGGAAGGGGGATTAGAGCTCCTCATGCACACATCCGTCGTCTCGGTCCGCCGTCGGCCACGCCCCCCACTAAAAAGTTTTTTAAACGGTTGCTTTTTGTTAAATATGTTAAATTATGAAACAATTCATTTTGAGATTTTGCACGTTTGTAATGTTCCAAATAATAAAATAAAAATACCGGCACACTACCTTGAGCCACTTTTTTTTTTTTTTTTTACAATCTCAGAACAACAATGTGCAATTTTTCTATTTTCTATTTATTTTACATCATGAATGTTGCATTCCATGATTTAAAAAAGTTATGGTAGAAAACTAAAAATTTACAGTTTGTAAACCAAATACTGTTTATATACCAGTACTGTAGTGCCTTATTTTTAATTATGTATCATATAAACACACAGATCATGTATTGTATACAACTTATACATGTAGGCAATGGAATTCAGTGTATATATAAAGTCACTTACCGAAGATAGACGGTTAGTCGTTCCTCAGGTGATCTGGTCTCGTTGAAATGTGAACTTTTCTATAGATGGCCAAATCGCTTCTAAAATGTAGGGAGGAAAAAAAAACAAACCCGAAAAACTTTGCAGCGTCTTTCAGGAGTTTTTCGTGCAAATGGTGGACCTCAACCAAATCTGTTCCTTTTCTCCAATATTTGATTCACCCAAAACTTATGTTTTCGCTTCAACCGGCGCCATATCTGGTATGGATTTTCTACCAACAGTAACAGATAGCCCTTATTCATATCCATTCTCTCATTCAAAAGGACTGCAGTGTTTCCAAAAGCAGAATGAACTGGTTTTATATAGACTCTAAATCAAACCAGTTAATTCTGGTTTAGGGTGTCTTTCCAATCCCCCTCTGACATTTTGATCAGTATCGTCCGACCGCTCACAGTGGACAAAACTACTCCATAGTTGTCGGGCGATGTTCAACCTGGGTCTTCCATAGTCGATAGCAGTGGATGACCCTAGTCGTGTGACTACGGATCCAGTGGACGGGCACCCTTAGCCTCAATAGAAAATAAAAAAAAAGACTGGTTAAGACCTCCTGATTTAAAAATAAATAACTATACCTTTGCCGTGAAACAAAGCGAAACACTGCATGAGCCAGTTTACCTGAATACGCTTTAACAGAACCTGAGGTGAAGGACTGGGGGAGCTTGTGGTGAAAAAGACCTTGATGTCGTATTCATTCTTTAGGCCAATGCCTGGAAGGACTGATAAAATTGCATTTCATACTAGAAATAGCCAGAGTTGTTGCTTTCCAATGTGAAAAGCATTGTAGAACCCCACAATGGGTTCCAGCACAACACAGCCATGTCAGATTCCACACAATATCCCACAAGGTCCAGGAGTTACTTCTCTGGGAATTTGAAGTCTTGTTGCCAAAAACCTGGGCAAAAAAGGTGGGGGAGGGGGCAGCCCCTGGAACCCCAACTACTCTCAGTACCACACCACAAGGTAAAATACAGTCCTGGAGACAAACAATACTGGGGGTATTGTGGTACTATCAAGTGATTTGTGCCTGATGGGAGGCCTCAAAAGTGGCAATAGAGGTATCTTGAAATTGCTATTTGTGTGCTTAGAAACAGATCATGCATGGATATACAAAATAACACCTACCCCCGACAAGTCAAAGAGGGTGGGGGGCACAAAAGGCAAGAGTCACTCCACAGACTATTAAGGGGGGTCATACCAACTCTACTGTGGATAGTACAATTTCATTTTATAGGCCAAATTCTTGACACAGACACCAAACTATGATAAGCAACAGAGCAGCATTTGGCAAAGGCAGTAAAGTCCATGAGGCAAAGATCCTCAGAAGAGATTGCACGAACACCCGCATCAGGAGCGCTGGGTAGGGAGGTATGTGTGTGGGTACCTTGATGAATGCTGCTATATAATGAATGTGTTGACAGAGTCAAACAAAATACAATGGAACAGAAGAAAAAAACTGACATCAAAAGTTGGTACCAGTTTGCGCTAACAAAGTGCATAGGTCTATGAACACACTATATATCCCTTTTTATAGACATAAAACTTATTAATACATAATGACTTTATATAGTGATATATCTCATATACAGTGATATCAAAAATTATATGACGACAAATGGTATAAAAGTGATTTCACTTACAGGGTTATTCAAAGTGATTCGAATGGCTGCCGAAAGGTAACTAAACACTGAAAATCAGCGTTCGGTTACCTTTCTTGGTCATTCGGGTATTCAGAGAGCAGGCAGTTCGCCAAATGTTGGCGAATTGCCTGCACATACGGTGCATGTTCGGTGCCTGTTCAAGGGCAGTGAAATCCCCACAGCTTCATCTATTCAGAGAACAAAAATCAGCAGTGAAAAGTTGCCGAAATACCCTGCCATTCGGTGGCTTCATGCGGCAGATTTATTCAGGCGAATCCCATAGGCTTCAATATTAAAAATATTCCCATTTTAATTTAATATCTAATAAACCGTTTATTATAATATTCTGCAGTAAAAAGATTCTTTGCTAGATTTTTTAGGATCTTTGCCGATTTTTTTAAATTTATCTTTAACCACTTGGCTGCTAAGTGCACGGCGGCGGCGCGATAACATCTAATTCATTCGCGAGTGCGGAGGAGGCGCCTGAAAGGGAGGGGGGAGGTCCTTCAATCTCTCCCTCCCGATTGCTGGGGGCCAGAAGGTTAAGGCAGGCACCGTTTGGAAGGGCACAGCCTGCCATTCCAAACGGTGGCTGACATGAACCCCTGGGGAGCCGGATCACGATTCGGCGCCGAAAAGTGCCGGATCGTGATCCTCTCCCGGAGCTGGCCAACATCTTGGATGTCAGCCAAGCCTCCGGGAACTCCCCCTGACGACTGGCATCATCGTGCATAGCACGATGACGCCACTCCTGGAGTTAACCCCTAGCTGCCAGCAATGGTGGAGATAGGGGGTTCCAATGAACCTGCTATCTCCCGATCCGTGGCAGTTAGGGTTTAATGTTTGATATCGTTGGATCGGCCAGAGCATGGCCTTTCGAACGATACCAAACATGACCATTTAGAAAGTTTTTTAAAAAAATTAAAAAAGTTTAAAAAAATTATAAAGAAAAATAAACAAGTTTTTTTTTGTTAATGCAGCAATATTGTTCCCATTTCAATTATAATGTGAACAATGATGCTGCACTAACGATTTTTGTTTGGGGTGCGTTTGTTAAAAATCGAGTAATTTTCCCCAAAAAAAAAATGTAACGAGACCCCATTTCTAATTATATTTAACAAGCGCACCCCATACAAAATATATCCGCAACTGCTAGCATGTTAAAATGTGCAAAAAACACTTTACACGTTGTAAATTATTGAAAATTCAAATTTTATTCAATTTTTTGTTTTATTATACAGACAGGGCATGACGTATACATATAATGATATATTATGAATCTGCCAGAAAGAACGATATATAATATGTCTGGGTCATATACTAAAATAAGGCTTCAAAACGCGTTTAAACATGATGAGCGAAACAGGTAAAAATGAGCTCAGCACAGAGGTGTGAAATGCCTCAGCAGCGAAATGGTTAAACGTTTGTTCTTTTTTCTGTAACAGCCGATTTTATTATCATTCCTTGGGCCTCATATGTAAATTTCAGACATTATCACTCAGTAGTTTCTTTGCAAACAGTGTTTCACTTTTCAAACATTCAAGCGAATGTTTTTTTTTTTGTTCACTCCATTCGTCGGCGGTGTCGGGTTTTTCCGGCGGCTGCACTGCGTGTGATCGGCTCCGGCTTCTCCGGCGTGTTCGGCGGGGTTAATCCAGATGTTTTTGCGGGTTTTCGGCGTGCATTCACCGTGTTTTGCGGCAGATTTGTGGCGGCTTTTCCCTGCACTTCGACGGCCCTGTGGTGCTTGCTGAATACACCGCAATGTCGCCAAAATGGGATTGCTGAATCGCACCGAAATGAAGAGATCGAAAAGTCACTGAACGTGCGGTGACTTTTCGCTTCTCTTTGAATAACCCTGTATGTGTGTGCTTAGGCCGTAAATTCAATTCAGTGGTATAGGGGGAGAATTGAAAAGCTCATTACATCACACCAAAGCGAATGATCCCCATCTGAGGGTGTATGAGAGCCATAAATCTCAAAATATGACCAAAATAGTGCAATATTGTCCAGTTATACAGAACAATTGCTGAGATTAGGAATAATCTGAAGGTATCCCACTGACAAAGGTGGAGCCCACCTATCGGTTCTGTAGATTTTGCAATGTGCCTACTTGATTGGGAGTGGAAGGTCCACTGCTCCAGGTGTTGTGTTCCAAGGACTCTCAGGTAAATGGAGGGGAGCATAAATTTTCTCTTGGCTCAATAAGTTTATACATTATTGGTGCTCATTCAATTACCAAATAACTTTCTGCTTGCCTGGTCCAGAGCCCTAATCACTGGCTCCAAGTGTTAAACACCTTGGCAATCGCTTTGTGGGGGTTGCCTTCCCTTCCTCCTGACCTGGTGTGGTTGCGTAGGTTGGTGGCAGGGGGCATGCGTGGCCCGGTACTGGAATGATGATAATCCTCAATAGTATTGGAATAGATAATCCAGGAAAATGAGTAAATAAAAGGGGAGGGGGGGTTATTGTAACAAATAATAAAGACAATGTATTAGGGTATCCTTGCATAAAAGTAGTGCAAGAGTCCCAAAAATGACAAGTTAAAAGATAAAACGCGGTTCATCGCTCCTAGGCGGCTTCATCAGTTATCAAATGGTCCACAGGAATGACATTTTCTTAAATATGCTTCCGGTTTCAAATTTTGGCGCAAGAAAAAAAACAAAGAAAGAGGAAGAAGGTCCAGCGGCAATATTGGATGTGGCACTTCCAGTTTCAACAGCCATGTTTGTGGAGTCATACCGGAGCGGTGGTCATTTTCCTGGAGCCAGAATGGCTCTGCCTTTAACTGTACTTAAAGTGATCAATTATAAACCTAAAACTGCAGATTCTTAGAGCAATAAAATCATTGGCTAGGTGGAATCTGAATGTGGGTAGTTTTGAATATAAAAGGCTACTGTGTCAAACATAAACATGTCCATTATATATCATGTTAGGAAATGAACAAAGATATGTACAGACAAATATGAAAAAAAGTGTGCATTGTGCTAGTTGTATCAAATTTATAGCTTTTGTTATTTTAAAGGTGTAGCAAATTAGCCAGTGCCTAAATATGTTGCTATTAGGGCCGTAGGGAGGGCGAGGCGACTGAGGCACGTGCCTCAGGCACAGCTGCAAGGGGGCGCAGCCAAGGGTGATCACTCCCGGAAATGGTGGATTCGGATCGGAATAACACAAATCGCGATGACCGGTCCGAACGGACATCGCTATTTGCAAAGGAATCCTCTATCCGGTGCATGCCTGGGCTCCTGAAGTGAGGAAAGTAATCACCTGACCTCTCCAGGGTGGATCCGGGGGGGCGGGGACTGAAGTTCGTAACGTTCCTGCTGCAGACCGATCAGCCGCGAACCCGGAAGACAGTGCAGTCACGTGATGCCGGTGACACAGTTGCCAGAACGAGGGGGTGCAAAAATCCACCTCCCGGTCACTGATTTTCATGACAAACCAGAGCGTTCCCGCTATCTGTTCTGGCCTGGCTCATGCTGTGTGTATGGTGTGCTCAGAGCTGTAGCTAGCTCCTTTTGCACCCGAGGCAAGAATAGAAAATTGTGCCCCCCCCATACACATACAATATTTTTAGAGGAAAATAGTCACCTTACATCCCCTGTGGACTCCATTCTTTTTGGAAGTTTCCATTGGGGGTGATCATTTATGGTTTCCCTACATATACCCTACCTGGCCAAATAAAGTCACACATTCTAATATTTGGTTGGTCCGCCTTTTGCTGAGATTACAGCTTGCATTCGCTGTGGCTCGGATAAGCTTACGAAATGTCAAAGCATTTATTTCCATCCAGAGTGGCATTAATTTGTGGCCAAGATCTTGTATTGATGACAGGAGAGTCGGACACTGCGTAAAGTCGTCTCCAGCACATTATCCCAAAGATTAACCTCAATGGGGTTAAGGTCTGGACTGTGCGGTGGCCAATCCATGTGTGAAAATGATGTCTCATGCTCCCTCAGCCACTCTTGCACAATTTGAGCATGATGAATCCTGGCATTGTTATCTTGGAATATGCCCGCTGTGCCATCAGGGGAGAAGAAACCCATTGATGGAAAAACCTGCTTGTGAAGGAACCGTTCCCTTCCGTCTGTCCTGGCTCTCCAGACACCCCTTCGTTGCGGTCAGCCCGGCTACTGGGAGCGCTGTCCTCAGCGCCTCAAGCGGCTTGACCTGCCTGCTTCTGTTCCTCTGCCCTGGAGCCGTTAGGAATCTCCAGAAGGCCGCTCGGTACCTTCTGAGGGTGAGTGTGGAGTGTAGCGTAGTTTGTAATAAAGACACCAGGCTCGGCTGTATGCTTTAAAACAGGATCCTCTCTCTCTGAGCTTTGAGAGTTCTCTGACTTTTTAATGAACAACCACCATTTATGCTGAAGTCCAACAGTCATAATTTGCATACCCATACTAATTACATTAGGTCAGTTATTTACAATAAACATTCTTTACATTCACTAGCCTTTCAGCTCACACAACATTTGTATATCCATTGTTCTAACACATAAAATTAAACACACACTATCAGAGATCCCTTGAATTAAACATGCAGCTAGATAATGGGAAAAGCCCTGGTGCATAAATTACACAGCAGTAAAGCTTGTTTATTGTATACATAAAAACACATTTACCTACAGGAATATAAGTATTTTTAAAACCAAAGCTATGCTATTTTACACTAAACTAAATTAAACTAAAACCAAACGATGTAAAATATATTTAAAAACACACGATATAAATTAACATAAAGTCTCTTGGGGTTTGAAGCATGGAGCGTTACATCAGCTCCATGACATATGTTCCCCCTTCCAGAACGGCAGGGCAAGCTTAGATCCCAAACGGATCTCTTGCCACTGACTAGACTTCTCACCTTGTCCTTTTTTCTGCGCCATCCTCAAAGTTCCAGGGTGCTGGCGTACAAGCATCACAAGTGGGGTCCGACGGTCGCCACAGGGTATGCCTTGGTGTGGGTCCATAGTCTGTCGGGAGGAGGCGAGCCCCTGGGTTTCTCCACTTGTCCTTGTGGGCTGGCCCGCTGTCCGAGGGGTGCCCTATACTCTGGGGCCCGGCGTGTCGCTGGTGTAATCCTTTGTTGGTGTCCCCTCTTGGGGAAGTGTCTCACTGTTGGGGAGAGGTACCGCCTGTACCTTCTCCCAGGATATCAATAACCCAGGGGGAACGTGTCCCAACTGCATGTGCCCCTGGTGCTCTGGCCAGCCGTTGAGGGGAATAGGTGAGGCAAGAGGCCTCCAGCCTAAAGGGTTGGGAGGATGGGCAGAGGTTGGAAATGCTCTGCCCCATAGCCAGCGCTTCTGCTGGGGGGGTGGATGCTGGGGAAGTGCCTCCTTGTGGGAGAATGGTGTCCTCCATTCTCAGGGGAGCCATTGGTCGGGAGGGTAGCACCCTCTGGAAAAACTTGCCTGAATCCTCTGGGCACAAGTTGGGTGGTGGGCAGAGGTTGGAAATGCTCTGCCCTGTAGCCAGCGCTTCTGCTGGGGGGGTGGATGCTGGGGAAGTGCCTCCTTGCGGGAGAATGGCGCCCTCCATTCTCAGGGGAGCCATTGGTCCGGAGGGTAGCACCTTCTTGAAAAACTTGCCTGGATCCTCTGGGCACAAGTTGGGTGGTGGGCAGAGGCCAGCGGCAATCTGCCCCGTTGCCAGCTCTTCTGTTGGGGGGACGGGTGTAATATACGGGAAACAGTTTACCTCCAGTCGGGGTAGGGTCGTCGGCTGCGGGGCCGGCAGCCCCTGGGAGTCCTCACCGAAATCTTCTGTGCGGACCAAAAAAGGTGGGCAGAGGCCAGCGGCGCTCTGCCCTGTTGCCAGCGCTTCCGCTGGAGGGGTAGATGCTGGGGACGTGTCTCCGGGCGGGAGAATGGTGTCCTCCATTCTCGATGGGGTCATTCGTTGCTGGGCCGGCAGCCTGTGGAGATCCTTGCTCGGGTCGTCTTGGTGCAACTTGGGGAGTGGGCAGAGGCCAGCGGCGCTCTGCCCTGTCGCCAGCGCTTCAGCTGGGGGATAGACACTGACAAAGTGTCTTCTGGCAGGAGGATGGCATCCTCCATCTCCGGTGGGGTCATGGGCTGTGGGAAAACCAGCCCGGGGGGATCCTCTCCTGGGTCCGATGTGACTATTATGAAAGGTGGGCAGAGGGCATCGGCGCTCTGCCCCGTCGCCAGCACTTCAGCTGGGGGGATAGACACTGACACAGTGTCGTCTTGCGAGAGGATGGCGTCCTCCATCTCCGGTGGGATCAAAGGTTGCGGGCAAACCAGCCCGGGGGGAACATCTGTCTGCTCCTCGTGGCAGACTGTGGGGGGTGTAGCTTCCTTGACGGAAATTCCAGGCAAGCTGTAAATCTCCTCCCAAGTATCGCTGGGGAGTGCGGGTTCCTCCCATGAAGCTCCAGACAAGCTGTAAGTCCCCATTAAAGGATCGCTGGGGGGTGTAGATTCCCTGGATGAAGCTCCAGGCGGGCTGTCAACCTCCACCCAGGGCTCTACGGGGTAGGTTTCAGGGGGTGGGGTATTCTGTCCATGTCGCTTGGAGCTCAGCCAACCGCAGCTGGTGTTGGCGCTCCTTATCTCGCTCCTCATCTTTTTGGAGGTCCATCATCAGTTGTACAACTGCGGCTTCGGAGGGGGTGGTGCCGCATATCTCTAATATTGCTTGAGCTTTCTTTCGGAGGTGATCTTCAGTGGCCGGAGTCGGGGTTGGGGTTCTTACCATTCGCTGGTCCATCCTTGTAAGCTCCTTGACCAGGGCTTTCTTGTTTTTGGTGCCGGCGATTCCTCCACGGCACTCTAATATGTATCTCAGCGTGTCCCTCTTGTACTTGGCATAGCTGGCCATTCTGCGTTTCTTCTGGGGTTGGAGAGCTTATCCTCACCGCTTGCCACCAGTGTGAAGGAACCGTTCCCTTCCATCTGTCCTGGCTCTCCAGACACCCCTTCGTTGCGGTCAGCCCGGCTACTGGGAGCGCTGTCCTCAGCGCCTCGAGCAGCTTGACCTGCCTGCTTCTGTTCCTCTGCCCTGGAGCCGTTAGGAATCTCCAGAAGGCCGCTCTCTGCCTTCTGAGGGTGATAGTGTATAGTGTAGCGTCGCTGAAATAAAGACACCAGGCGCGGCTGTATGCTTTAAAACAGGATCCTCTCTCTCTGAGCTCTGAGAGTTCTCTGACTTTTTAATGAACAACCACCATTTATGCTGAAGTCCAACAGTCATAATTTGCATACCCATACTAATTACATTAGGTCAGTTATTTACAATAAACATTCTTTACATTTTCTAGCCTATCAGCTCACACAACATTTGTATATCCATTGTTCTAACACATCAGATTAAACACACACTATCAGAGATCCCTTGAATTAAACATGCAGCTAGATAATGGAAAAAGCCCTGGTGCATAAATTACACAGCAGTAAAGCTTGTTTACTGTATACACAAAAACACATTTACCTACAGGAATATAAGTATTTTTAAAACCAAAGCTATGCCATTTTACACTAAACTAAATTAAACTAAAACTAAACGATGTAAAATATATTTAAAAACACACGATATAAATGAACATAAAGTCTCTTGGGGTTTGAAGCATGGAGCGTTACATCAGCTCCATGACACTGCTCATTCAGTATATTCACATGACCTCATATTTTGGGCTCATGACGGTGCTGAACCTAGACTTGAACAAGTGAAGCAACCCCAGATCATAACAAGCTTGCACGGAAGGTAGTGATCTTTTTTTTTCCCAGGCAGTTTTATTTTTTGCTTTTTTTTTGAGAAAGGATTTTACCAGGAAGGATACATTGAGATTTTTCACGTTTTCAAGTATGTCCTGGGTGGCGAGTATGTACCATTAGGTGTCTTGCCCAAGGACACTTACTGGAGAGGTGCGCTTGTCGGGATTGAACCTGTGTCTCCACAGGCTCTCTCCACGCAGAGCAGTGATGTTACCTCTACTCCACCCAGTTTGTATTGGGTGGTTGTAGAATATAGCCATGGGTCAATTTGAGTGGGGAAACCGTTCCTCCACTAATATTGCAGAGGGAACGGTGCTCTCGTTAGCCATCCACTCGATGAAATTTAGATTTTAATTTTGGTTTGTAATCATATAATTCCTTAATAAGTCAGAATAAAAATATGATGATTGCCATGTTCATGTGTGTGCAGACCACGCACTCTGCCTGTCATAACAGTTACCCAGAGGGTCAGAGAGGTCATCTCTGTTTCAGAGAGGCTACTTTCCTTTCTCATGTCAGGAGCATCACCTATTGTCCTGTTATTGCATAGACAATATTTTGCCCCTGATAAAACCACAATTCCATTTCCCGGAACACAGTTGTTTTTAATTACTGAGATAATCCAGATTATCCATAGTTCGGGTGAGTGGTCAGGTATCTTTTCTGTCTACCTTTTCATATTTACCATTTTAATACTGCTGCCGTTGGTTGTGGTGCTGCTCTATGTAAATCGACCTATTTAGCACCACTGCAGTCTCTTACTACAATGAGGGAGGGGAGAAGGAGGGGAAAAGGGGGAGGGAGGGGAAAAGGGGGAGGGAGGGGGACAAGATATGGGGGGGAAGAGATGGGGGAAAGAGATGGGGGAAAGAGATGGGGGAAAGAGACGGGGGGAGAGATGGGGGGAAAGAGATGGGGGAAAGAGATGGGGGGAAAGAGGATGGGGGGAAGAGATGGGGGAAAGAGATGGGGGAAAGATGGGGAAAGAGATGATGGGGAAGAGATGGGGGAAAGAGATGGGGAAAGAGATGGGGGAAAGAGATGGGGGAAAGAGATGGGGGAAAGAGATGGGGAAAGAGATGGGGGAAAGATGATGGGGAAAGAGATGATAGGGGGAAGAGATGGGGAAAGAGATGGGGGGAAAGAGATTGGGGGGAAGAGATGGGGGAAAGAGATGGGGAAAGAGATGGGGGAAAGAGATGGGAAAGAGATGGGGGAATGAGATGGGGAAAGAGATGGGGAATAAGATGGGGAAAGAGATGGGGAGAGATGGGGGAAAGAGATGGGGAAAGAGATGGGGGAAAGATTGGGGGAAAGAGATGGGGGAAAGAGATGGGGGAAAGAGATGATGGGGAAAGAGATGATGGGGAATGAGATGGGGAAAGAGATGGGGAAGAGAGATGGGGAAAGAGATGGGGGGAAAGAGATGGGGAAAGAGATGATGGGGGAAAGAGATGGGGAAAAGAGATGGGGAAAGAGATGGGGGGAAAGAGATGGGGGGAAAGAGATGGGGAAAGAGATGGGGGAAAGAGATGGGAAAGAGATGGGGGAAAGAGATGGGGGAAATAGATGGGGAAGAGATATGGGGGAAAGAGATGGGGAAGAGATGTGGGGGAAAAAAGAGATGGGAAAGAGATGGGGGAAAGAGATGGGGAAGAGATGGGGGAAGAGATGGGGGAAAGAGATGGGGAAAGAGATGGGGAAAGAGATGGGGGAAGAGATGATGGGGGAAGAGATGATGGGGAAAGAGATGGGGAAATAGATGGGGGAAGAGATGGGAAAGAGATGATGGGGGAAAGAGATGGGGAAAGAGATGGGGGAAAGAGATGGGGGAAAGAGATGGGAAGGGAAAAGATGGGGGAAAGAGATGGGGGAAGAGATTGGGGAAGAGATGGGGAAATAGATGGGGAAGAGATGATGGGGGGAAGAGATGATGGGGAAAGAGATGGGGAAAGAGATGGAGAAGAGATGGGGGAAAGAGATGATGGGGGAAAAGAGTGGGGAAAGAGATGGCGGGAAGAGAGGGAAAGAGATGGGGAGAGATGGGGAAAGAGATGGGGAAAGGATATGGGGAAAGATAGGGGGACAAGAGATATGGGGGAAAAGAAATGGGGAAAGAGTGGGGGAAGAGATGGGAAAGAGATGGGGAAAAGAGAGGAAAGAGATGGGAAGAGATGGGGGGAAGAGATGAGGGGAAAGAGATGGGGAAAGATGATGGGGAAAGAGATGTGGGGACAGAGGGGGGACAGAGATGGCGGAAAGAGATGGGGGAAAGAGATGGGGAAAGATGATGGGGGAAAGAGATGGGAAAGAGATGGGGGAAAGAGATGGGGAAAGAGATGGGGGAAAAGAGATGGGGAAAGAGATGGCGGAAAGAGATGGGGAAAGAGATGGGGGAAAGAGATGGGGGAAAGAATGGGGAAAGAGATGGGGAAAAGAGATGGGGGAAAGAGATGGGGAAGAGATGGGGAAAGAGATGGGGAAAGAGATGGGGAAAGATTGGGGGAAAGAGATTGGGGAAGAGATGGGAAGAGATGGGGAAAGAGATGGGGAAAGAGATGGGAAAGAGATGGGGAAGAGGGTGGGGGGAAAGAGATGGGGAAAGAGATTGGGGGGGGAAAGATTGGGGAAGAGATTAGGGGGAAGAGATTGGGGGAAAGAGATGGGGAAGAGATGGGGAAAGAGATGGGGAAGAGATGCGGAAGAGATGGGGGGGAGATGGGGAGAGATGGGGGGAAAGAGATGGGGGAAAGAGATGGGGGGAAAGAGAGGGAAGAGATGGGGAAGAGATGGGGAAGAGATAGGGGGGAAGATGGGGGAAAGAATGGGGGAAAGAGATTGGGGGAAAGAGATGGGGGAAAGAGATGATGGGGAAAGAGATGAGGTCGAGAATGAGATGCGGAAAGAGATGGGGAAAGAGATGGGGGAAGAGACGGGGAAAAGAGATAATGGGGGAAAGAGATAATGGGGGAAAGAGATAATGGGGGAAAGAGATAATGGGGGAAAGAGATGGGGAAGAGATGGGGAAAGAGATGGGGAAAGAGATGGGGGAAAGAGATTGGGAAAGAGATTGGAAAGAGATGGGGGAAAGAGATGGGGAAAGAGATGGGGGAAAGAGATGGGGACAGAGATGGGGGAAAGAGATGTGGGGGAAATAGATGGGGAAGAGATGATGGGGAAAGAGATGGGGGAAGAGATGGGGGGAAAAGAGATGGGAAAGAGATAGGGGGAAGAGATGGGGAAGAGATGGGGGAAAGAGATGGGGGAAGAGATGGGGGAAAGAAATGGGGAAAGAGATGGGGGGAAGAGATGAATGGGGGGAAAGATGATGGGGAAAAGAGATGGGGAAAGAGATGGGGGAAGAGATGGGAAAGAGATGATGGGGAAAGAGAAGGGGAAGAGATGGGGGGAAAGAGATGGGGAAAGAGATGGGGGAAAGAGATGGGGGAAAGAGATGGGAAAAGAGATGGGGAAGAGATGGGGGAAAGAGATGGGGAAGGGATGGGGGGGAAGAGATATGGGGGAAAGAGATATGGGGGGAAAGAAATGGGGAAAGAGATGGGGGAAAGAGATGGGGAAAGAGATGGGGAAAGAGATGGGGAAGACATGGGGAAAGAGATGGGGAAGAGATGGGGAAAGAGATGATGGGGGAAAGAGATGGGGAAAGAGATGGGGGAAAGAGATGGGGGAAAGAGATGGGAAAAAGATGGGGGAAGAGATGGGGAAAGAGATGGGGGAGAGGATGGGGGGAAGAGATGATGGGGAAGAGATGGAGAAGAGATGGGGGAAAGAGATGATGGGGGAAAGAGATGGGGAAAGAGATGGGGGAAAGAGATGGGGGGAAAGAGATGGGGGGAAAGAGATGGGGAAAGAGATGGGGAAGAGATGGGGGAAGAGATGGGGGAAAGAGATGGGGAAGAGATATGGGGGAAGAGATATGGGGGGGGAAGAGATATGGGGGAAAAGAAATGGGGAAAGAGATGGGGGAAAGAGATGGGGAAGAGATGGGGAAAGAGATGGGGAAAAGAGATGGGGAAAGAGATGGGGAAGAGATGGGGGGAAGAGATGAGGGGGAAAGAGATGGGGAAAGAGATGGGGGGAAAGAGATGGGGGGACAGAGATGGGGAAAGAGATGGGGGAAAGAGATGGGGAAAGAGATGGGGGAAAGAGATGGGGAAAGAGATGGGGGAAAGAGATGGGGGGAAAGAGATGGGGGAAAGAGATGGGGGAAAAGAGATGGGGAAAGAGATGGGGAAAGAGATGGGGGAAAGAGATGGGGAAGAGATGGGGAAAGAGATGGGGGGAAAGAGATGGGGGAAAGATTGGGGGAAAGAGATTGGGGAAGAGATGGGGAAGAGATGGGGAAAGAGATGGGGGAAAGAGATGGGGAAAGAGATGGGGAAGAGGTGGGGGAAAGAGATGGGGAAAGAGATTGGGGGAAGAGATTGGGGGAACGAGATTAGGGGGGAAGAGATTGGGGGAAAGAGATGTGGAAAGAGATGGGGGAAAGAGATGGGGAAGAGATGGGGAAAGAGATGGGGAAGAGATGGGGGGAAGAAAGAGGGGGGAAAGAGATGGGGGGAAAGAGATGGGGGAAAGAGATGGGGGAAAGAGATGGGGAACAGATGGGGAAGAGATGGGGGAAAGAGATAGGGGGAAGAGATGGGGGGAAAGAGATGGGGGAAAGAGATTGGGGGAAAGAGATGGGGAAGAGATGGGGGGAAAGAGATGGGGGAATGAGATGGGGAAAGAGATGGGGGAAGAGATGGGGGAAAGAGATGGGGGAAATAGATGGGGAAGAGATGATGGGGGGAGAGAGGGAAGAGATGGGGGAAAGAGATGGGGGAAGAGATGGAGGAAAGAGATGGGGAAAGAGATGGGGAAGAATGATGGGGGAAGAGATGATGGGAAAGAGATGGGGGAAAGAGATGGGGGAAGAGATGGGAAAGAGATGATGGGGGAAAGAGATGGGAAAGAGATGGGGGAAAGAGATGGGGGAAAGAGATGGGGGAAAGAGATGGGGAAAGAGATGGGGGGAAAGAGATGGGGGAAAGAGATGGGGAAAGAGATGGGGAAAGAGATGGGGAAGAGATGGGGAAGAGATATGGGGGAAGAGATATGGGGGAAAGAGATATGAGGGGAAAAGAAATGGGGAAGAGATGGGGAAAGAGATGGGGGAAAGAGATGGGGAAAAGAGATGGGGAAGAGATGGGAAAAAGAGATGGGAAAAGAGATGGGGAAAGAGATGGGGAAGAGATGGGGGGAAAGAGATGGGGGAAAGAGATGGGGGAAAGAGATGGGGGAAAGAGATGGGGGGACAGAGATGGGGGAAAGAGATGGGGGGAAAGAGTGGGGGAAAGAGATGGGGGAAAGAGATGGGGGAAGAGATGGGGAAAGAGATGGGGGAAGAGATGGGGGGAAAGAGATGGGGAAAGAGATGGGGGGAAAGAGATGGGGAAAGAGATGGGGGAAAGAGATGGGGGAAGAGATGGGGAAAGAGATGGGGGAAGAGATGGGGAAAGAGATGGGGGAAAGAGATGGGGGGAAAGATTGGGGGAAAGAGATTGGGGAAGAGATGGGGAAAGAGATGGGGGAAAGAGATGGGGAAAGAGATGGGGAAGAGGTGGGGGAAAGAGATGGGGAAAGAGATGGGGGGAAGATTGGGGGGAAAGAGATTGGGGGAAGAGATTGGGGGGAAAGAGATGGGGGAAAGAGATGGGGAAGAGATGGGGAAAGAGATGGGGGGAAAGAGAGGGGAAAGAGATGGGGAAGAGATGGGGGAAAGAGATGGGGAGAGATGGGGAGAGAGATGGGAGAGGGAGGGGGAGAGAGATGGGGAGAGGGAGGGGAGAGAGATGGGGAGAGGGAGGGGAGAGAGATTGGGAGAGGGAGGGGGAGGGGTGAGAAGATGGGGAGAGAGATGGGGAGAGAGATGGGGAGGGGGAGAGAGATGGGGGAGAGAGATGGGGAGAGAGAGGAGAGAGAGAGGTAGAGGGAGGGGAGAGAGATGGGGAGAGGGAGGGGGAGAGAGATGGGGAAGAGGAGAGAGAGAGAGAGATGGGGAGAGAGATGGGGAGAGAGATGGGGAGAGAGATGGGGAGAGAGATGGGGAGAGAGATGGGGAGAGGGAGGGGGAGAGGGAGAGAGATGGGGAGAGATATGGAGAGGGGAGAGAGATGGGGAGGGGGAGAGAGATGGGGAGGGGGAGAGAGATGGGGAGAGGAGAGAGAGATGGGGAGAGGGAGGGGGAGAGAGATGGGGAGAGGGAGAGAGATGGGGAGAGAGATGGAGAGGGGGAGAGAGATGGGGAGGGGAGAGAGATGGGGGAGAGAGATGGGGAGAGAGATGGGGGAGGGGGAGAGAGATGGGGAGAGGAGGGAGAGAGATGGGGAGGGAGGGGAGAGGAGAGGGGGAGAGAGAGAGGGGGAGAGAGATGGGGAGAGAGATAGGGGAGAGAGATGGGGAAGAGAGATGGGGAGAGATGGGGGAGAGAGATGGGGAGAGATGGGGGAGGGGGAGAGAGATGGGGAGAGGGAGGGGAGAGAGAGATGGGGAGAGGAGGGGAGAGAGATGGGGAGAGGGAGGGGGAGAGAGATGGGGAGAGAGAGAGAGATGGGGAGAGAGATGGGGAGAGAGATGGGGAGAGAGATGGGGAGAAAGATGGGAGAGATGGGGAGAGAGAGGGAGAGGGAGGGGGATGGGGAGAGAGATGGGGAGAGATATGGAGAGGGGAGAGAGATTGGGAGGGGGAAGAGATGGGGAGGGAGAGAGATGGGGAGAGGGAGGGAGAGAGAGATGGGAGAGGGAGAGAGATGGGGGAGAGATGGAGAGGGGGAGAGAGATGGAGAGGGGAGAGAGATGGGGGAGAGATGGGGGAGGGGGAGAGAGATGGGGGAGAGGGAGGGGAGAGAGATGGGGAGAGGGAGGGGAGAGAGAGGGGAGAGAGAGATGGGGAAGAGAGATAGGAAAGAGAAGAGATGGGAAGAGAGATGGGGGAGAGAGGGGAGAGAGATGGGAAGAGATGGGAGAGGGGAGAGAGATGGGGAGAGAGAGGGGAGAGAGAGAAGGGAGAGTGAGATGGGGGAGAGGTAGGGGGTGAGAGATAGGGAGAGGGAGGGGAGAAGAGAGGGGGGAAGGATGAGGGAGAGAGATGTGAGAAGAGAGATGGGGAGAGAGATGGGGAGAGAGATGGGAGAGAGAGATGGAGAGAGAGATGGGGAGGAGGGAGAGAGAGGGGAGAGAGATGGGGAGAGAGATGGGGAGAGAGATGTGGAGAGAGATGGGGGAGAGAGATGGGGAGAGAGATGGGGAGGGGGAGAGAGATGGGGAGAGAGGGGGAGAGAGATGGGGAGAGGGAGGGGGAGAGAGATGGGGAGAGGGAGGGCAGAGAGAGGGGGAGAGAGATGGGGGAGAGAGATGGGAGAGAGATATGGGGGAGATATGGGGGAAGATGGGGAGAGATGTGGGGGAGAAGAGATGGGGAGAGGAGGGGGAGAGAGATAGAGGGGAGAGAGAGGGGAGAGGAGGGGGAGAAGATGGGGAGGGAGGGGAGAGAGATGGGGAGAGAGATGGGGAGAGAGATGGGGAGGGGAGAGAGATGGGGGGAGAGAGATGGGGAGAGAGAGGGGGAGAGAGATGGGGAGAGAGGAGGGGAGAGAGATGGGGAGAGGAGGGGAGAAGAGATGGGGAGAGGGAGGGGGAGAGAGATGGGGAGAGGGAAGGGGAGAGAGATGGGGGAGAGAGAGAGAGATGGGGAGAGAGATGGGGGAGAGAGATGGGGAAGAGATGGGGGAGAGAGATGGGGAGAGAGATGGGAGAGGAGGGGAGAGGGAGAGAGAGATGGGGAGAAGATATGGAGAGGGTGAGAGAGATGGGGAGGGGGAGAGAGATGGGGAGGGGGAGAGAGATGGGAGAGGAGAGAGATGGGGGAGAGGAGAGGAGAGAGAGAGATGGGGAGAGGGAGGGGAGAAGAGATGGGGAGAGGAGAGAGATGGGGGAGAGAGATGGGGAGAGAGATGGGGAGAGATGGGGGGAGAGAGATGGGGAGAGAGATGGGGAGGAGGGAGGGAGAGAGATGGGGAGAGGGAGGGGAGAGAGATGGAGAGGGAGGGGGAGAGAGATGGGGAGAGAGAGAGAGATGGGGAGAGAGATGGGGAGAGAGATGGGGGAGAGAGATGGGGAGAGAGAGATGGGGAGAGAGATGGGGGAGAGAGATGGGGAGAGAGATGGGAGAGAGGAAGGGGGAGGAGGGAGAGAGATGGGGAGAGATATGGAAGGGGGGAGAAGATGGGGAGGGGAGGAGAGAGATGGGGAGGGGGAGAGAGATGGGGGAGAGGAGAGAGATGGGGAGAGGGAGGGGAGAGAGATGGGGAGAGGGAGAGAGATGGGGAGAGAGATGGGAGAGGGGAGAGAGATGGGGAGGGAAGAGAATGGGGAGAGAGAGATGGGGAGAGAGGATGGGGGAGAGAGATGGGGGGAGAGAGATGGGGGAGAGGGAGGGGGAGAGAGATGGGGAGAGGGAGGGGAGAGAGATGGGGAGAGGGAGGGAGAGAGAGGGGAGAGAGATGGGGAGAAGTAGGGGAGAGAGATGGGGAGAGAGAGGGGGAGAGAGGGGGAGAGATGGGGGAGAGAGATGGGGAGAGATGGGGGAGGGGGAGAGAGATGGGGAGGAGGGGGAGAGAGATGGGGGAGAGGGAGGGGGAGGAGAGAGGGGGGAGAGAGGGGAAGATGGGGGAGAGGTAGGGGGTGAGAGATGGGGAGAGAGAGGGAGAGAGATGGGGAGAGGGATGGAGAGAGAGATGGGGAGGGAGAGAGGAGAGGAGAGAGGGGGAGAGAGATGGGGGAGAGAGAGAGGGAGAGAGAGATGGGGAGAGAGATGGGGAAGAGATGGGAGAGAGATGGAGAGAGAGATAGGGAGGGGGAGAGATGGGGAGATGGAGGGGAGGGGAGAGAGATGCGGGAGAGGGAGGGGAGAGAGATGGGGGAGGAAGGTCAGAGAGAGGGGAGAGAGAGATGGGGAGAGAGTGGGGGGAGAGAGATGGGGAGAGGGAGGGGGGAGAGAGAGGGGGGAGAGAGATGGGGAGAGGAGGGGGAGAGAGATGGGGAGAGGGAGGGGGAGAGGGGAGAAGGGGAGAGAGATGGGGAGAGAGATGGGGAGAGAGATGGGGAGAGAGGGGGAGGGGGAGAGAGATGGGGAGGGGGGAGAGAGGGAGAGGGGGGAGAGAGAGGGGAGAGAGATAGAGAGGAGAGGGAGGGGGATGGGTGAGGGAGGGGGAGAGAGATGGGGAGAGGGAGGGGAGAGAGATGGGGGAGAGGAAGGGGGAGGGGGAGAGAGAGAGATGGGGGAGAGAGATGGGAGGGGGAAGAGAGAGAGGAGAGGGAGGGAGAGAGATGGGATGGGGAGAAGAGATGAGGAGAGGGAGGGAGAGGGAGAGAGAGAGGAGAGGAGAGGGGAGAGAGAGATGAGGAGAGGGAGGGGAGAGAGATGGGGTGAGGGAGGGGGGAGAGAGATGGTGAGAGTGAGGGGGAGAGGGAGGGGAGAGAGATGGAGGGAGAGGGAAGGGGAGAGAGATGGGGAGAGAGAGATGGGAGAGAGGGAGGGAGAGAGATGGGGAGGGAGAGAGGGAGAGGAGAGGGGGAGAGAGAGGGGAGAGAGATGGAGAGGAGAGATGGGAGAGGGAGAGGGAGGGGGAAGAGGGGAGGAGAGGAGGAGGGGAGAGAGAGATGAGGAGAGGGAGGGGGGAGAGAGATGGGGAGGAGAGGGAGGGGGAGGAGAGATGGGGGAGAGGGGGAGGAGGGAGGGGAGAGGAGGGGAGAGGGAGGGGGAAGAGATGGGGAGAGGAGAGGGGGAGAGGGAGAAGAGAGAGAGGGAGGGGGAGAGAGATGGGGAGATGGGGGAGAGAGATGGGGAGAGAGATGGAGAGAGGGGAGGAGGAGGGAGGGGGAGAGGAGAGGGGAGAGAGATGGAGGGAGGGAGAGAGGAGGAAGTGGAGAATGGGGGAGGAGAGAGAGGGGAGAGAGATGGGTGAGGGAGGAGGGGAGAGAGATGGGGAGAAGGGAGAGGAGATGGGGAGAGAGGATGGGGAAGAGATGGGAGAGGGAGGGAGAGAGATGGGGAGGGAGAAGATGGAGGGGAGGGGGAGGAGAGAGAGAGGGGGGGGAGGGAGGAGGAGAGAGAGGAGAGAGGGATGGGAGAGAGGGATGGGAGGAGAGGAGAGGTGAGGGGGGAGAGAGATGGGGAGAGAGATGGGGAGGGGGAGAGAGATGGGGAGAGGGGGAGAGAGATGGGGAGGAGGGGAGAGGATGGAGAGATTGGGGGAGGAGGAGGGAGAGAGAATGGGGTAGAGGAGGGTAGAGAGATGGGGAGGAGAGAGGAGGGGGAGATGGGGAGAGAGAGATGGGGGAGAGAGAGATGTGGGATAGAGAATGGGGAGAGGGGAGGGGGAGCAGAGAGATGGGGAGAGGAGGGGAGAGAGATGGAGGGAGAGAGAGGGGAGGAGAGGGAGAGGGAAGAGAGAGGGAGGGGGAGAGAGAGTGGGGAGAGAGATGGGGAGAGGGATAGGGGGAGAGGGAGGAGAGAGAGGGGAGAGGGAGAAGAGAGGGGGGGAGAGCGAAGGTGAGGGGAGAGAGGGGAGAGGAGAGAGGAGGAGAGGAGAGAGATGGGGAGAGAGATGAGAGGAGAGAGATGGGGAGAGGGAGGGGAGAGGGAGAAAGGGAATCAGGAGTGGAGAAGGATGGTCGCTATTAGAGCCAAGCGGGGCCATCTTGTTCAGAAGAGTGGGGGAGAGACTTGCAAATAACTAGAAGATTTCAATAGAACCTTGATGAATGAAGCTGAAAAGTAGAATTTTAGGAATGTGGAAGAGGGAATAGATTAACAGAGAAGCAATTAAACGAAGGGAAAATCCCGGCTAGCTCTTTGCAGTTTATTAGTTTATGGCACATGGATGAGGAGAAGTTTTATGAACGCAACAGAAGAGACGTGACTGGCACGGAGAGACAGGATGACAAATGGATACTGCCAAGGTCACTGAGGCTGCAGAGAGGACAGAGAGAGCGTAGAAACCAGACCATGCTTTATCTGTAACAAATAAACATAGCCTTTAGGGAGGTGGGCACGGCCCGGATTGAGTGCGGCAGCAATCACATGAACTGTCAACTAACATAGAGTTTGCCAATTTACAGTCAATGTATGGAATGTCCTTTGTACTAACAATGGGAGGTATTAAACCCACGTGGGGTGGAATAAAGTGTCACTGGGAGGTGGGCTAATTGGGATGTACCTAATTATGTATTCGGGGTATAAGACCCCTCGTCGGGGGGAGAACGGGCTCACTCTTTGCGATTCAATCCTGTGTGAGCATTTGTGTGACGACACGATAAAGTTTGCCTTTCCTGAAGAGACTCGTGTTCAGACAATCCTTGCTCGTGTCCGGTCCGGCGCCGTCCTGAAGTGAACGTAGTGATTCCGGTTACATTTCTTGGGGGCTCGATAGCCGGGATACGTGCCCTTGTCGGCACAGCAATGGCTGCTGAACACTGTAGCGGTTGACTGCAGGTGCGAGTGATCCCGTCGGTTGGGCATCCTTTGAAGGTGAGCTGACATCTGCAGGATTTCCTGTTCAGTGGACCTCGTCTCGTCCCAAACGGACCCCCGGCCCGGGAAGCTGGGACACCACCGAGTCTGAGGAAACAGTGAGCAGCGCGGCGATAGGTAAAGTGTCTTCTATGTTTGTATGTGTATCATGAGATAACCGTGTATAAAGGGAAACATCTGACCGAAAGTCAGATAAGGAGACCCGCGGCCACGGTCTCGTTGATATACTGAGCCCGCCGCCGAAAGCACGGACAAGCAAAAGAGCCAGAGTGGCTAGCTCGTGTCTGGACCCGGGGGATCGGATGTTAACTAAAGGGTAGTTCTGTAAGAGATGGAGAAAGTAGCCACTTGGAGTTGTATAGTCATAGTCAGTGTTTGTAAACAGAGCTTCTGCACGTGGACCAGGAAAGGAGGAGGGATTTCTGTGACTGGGCTGAGAGCCCTGAGTCAGTGCTAGTGTGTACGTCGTGTAGTGAAGAGGAGCAATTGAGGTCAGAGGTAGCTGCAGAGGTAGTGGTGCCGGGTGGGTAGATTGCCCATAGGCAAATTGGAATTGCAGACGGGAGTGTTGTTATAGAACGGGGTGCACATAGTCACAAGCAGGCAAGAGTTAGAGTTCAATCAACGGGGTATAAGGAGCCGGGACGGCGTGCCCTCGGCTAGTAGAAAGAGTTGAATTGTTTATGTTTTGTTTTGTTCTGAAAGTATCTGGTACAGTACGTGCTGTGAGTGATTTGAATGCTGTGAGTGAACGAGCGCCTACTCGCCCTGCGAGAAAGCAAACTTGAGAGTGGACTCCCAAGGTACGTTTCCGGCTCAGGCGACTGCAGTCCGGCTACTGACGGAGGAAGCGGGTCAGACACGTGAGAATTGTTGGCTGAAGTACCAGACTGTAGATTCTAATTGTCATTGCTAAGAAGTAATATCTGTGTTGTAAAAAGGGTTACTGTTATTTTTAAGGGAAACAATGGGTAACGGGTCATCCAAGCCCAAGAAGGTGAAGGAGGGTGAGACGCCCCTAGGGTATATGGTGCGGAATTTTGAAGCGTTATACACAACGCATGATTATGGTGTGGAGTTAACTAAGGAGAAGCTAACATTAATGTGTACAATTGTGTGGCCACTGTTAGTTCCAGAGTGGCCAGAGCAGGGGTCAATGGACCCTGAGCGTGCATTCCCAAGTTACAGGGAAAGGCGGACATCCTGAGCAGTACCCGTATATAGATATATGGAGATACTGTGTAAAAGATAAAAGTCATTTTATAATGATGGCGGGACAACACAAAGAGTAGTACCACCAAATAATAAAGAGAAAGAGAGATCGGTGTTGGTAGAACACCCAGAGAGAGGGTGATTCTTTGCCCCCGCCATACCCGTCATGTTACGGGGCAGCTAGAGAAGCTTTGAGTGCCGCGATTGCGCGGGCGGAGAGGGGAGCAGCAGGCTGCTACTTCCCGGCCGGCTCCATTCGCTCCGTCACGCGGGGTTGTGGAAGAAGACCAGGGGGCGGCGGGTGGAGGAGACAGAGAGGTCCCACCAGGAAAAATTGAGATGCCCAATGGGAGCGTATATAAATTAGTATCCCAGGAGGATAGCGATAATGAGAGTGAAGATGAGAAACAGGGGGCTACCACTCGCGCAGCGAATAATATACATAAACCCCGGGAACCATATCAGCACAATCCCTATAAGAGTGGGATGCAATTGCCCCTACGGGAAGTGCCAGGTCCTTTACTGGCGAATAGAGCTCCTGGGCCAGTGGAATACACATATGTCCCATTCACGACAACAGATCTTTTTAACTGGAAAACACACACACCACTGTACTCCACTAATCCCGCAGCAGTGGCCAGTATGATAGAGTCAGTCATGCTCACACATAACCCCACATGGGCAGATTGTCAGCAATTAATGTTGACAATGTTTACCACAGAGGAAAGAGCCCGGATAAACAGTAGCGCGCAAAAGATTTTACTCGCCCAAGCCGTAGCAGATGCTAAGCCCCAGCCAGAAGCGTGGGCAGAGGAACACTACCCCAAAACAGATCCCAAGTGGCCGTACAGCACCGCAGAGGGTATTGCCCACCTGCAGACGTACAGAACAGCAGTAATAATGGGTGTTAAAGCGGGAGGGAAGAAACCCACAAACATGGGAAAAATAGCTGACGTGGTACAAGAAGCTAAGGAGTCTCCAATGCATCCGGAGGCAGCGGAGAATCAGAGGTTAATTAATTCTTCGTTTGTGGGACAGTCACAGAGGGATATACGGAATAAAATACAGAGATTAGATGGGTTTTTGGGAAAAGGTATTAGCGAATTGGTAGAGATTGCTAATAAAGTGTTTCATAACCGGGATCTAGAGGAAAAATGGGAGGAGATAAAGAGACAGAGAGGACACACAGGTGTTGTGGGCTATATGGGGAATGGTGGAGGAAGAGGTGCCCCGGACAGAGGGAGAGCAAGGGGAAGGGGGGCTAGAGGAAGAGGTAGGGGAGTCCCTAGGGAACCCCTGGGACCCAACCAGTGCGCCTGGTGCCGGGGTGAAGGTCACTGGAAAAATGACTGTCCTGCATTTTTGGCTAAATTTGGGGGACAAGGGGAGGTTGGGGAATCGGGAGGTCAAGCCACCCATGGTCAGGTAACAGACGGCAGATATGAGAGAAGTGAGGGTGCCGGAGCAGGGTTTGTGGGATTGGCAGGAACGTCATTTGAAGGGCAGGATGCATATTGACAAGGACCTGGGCCCATCCCGCTCGGTAACCACGAGCCCACGGTCACTATGAGAGTGGGAAATAAAGATGAAATTTTTATGGTTGACACCGGTGCCGAATATTCTGTTGTAACTCAGCAAATTGCACCCCCAATGGGAAACGAAGTTGATATTATGGGAGCAATGGGAGTGTCTGCTAAGTACCCTTTCCTTGCTTCTCGAAAATGTAGTGTGGGTGAGCATAATGTTGAACATGAATTTTTGTATATGCCCGAATGTCCCATCCAGCTCCTGGGGCGGGATATCCTTTGCAAATTGCAAGCCCAAATTACGTTCCTTCCCGGGGGACACGCTCAATTCAGCAGTATAACCCAGCCAGCTAGCACCCCCAATCTGTGAAAATTGCAGTAATTATGCCGAGAGAGGAAGAATGGCGCACAGCACCAACCCCGCCGGCAAGTCCGGACCCACACACACTACTCCTCGAAATTCCTGAGGTGTGGGCGGAGGAAAATCCGCCCGGACTAGCCGTAAATATTCCCCCAGTGTACGTCGATTTAAAACCTGGTGCAACACCTGTGGCTTTAAGACAATATCATATCCCACAAAAAGCCAAGCAGAATATCCAGACACATTTACAGAGACTTAAAAACCACGGCATATTGAAATTCTGCCTGTCACCGTGGAACACACTCCTGTTGCCAGTACTGAAAGAGGGCACACAAGAGTACCGCCCAGTCCAAGATTTACGAGCTGTTAACGAAGCCACAGTAACCCTACACCCTGTGGTTCCTAATCCATACAATTTGCTGGCGTTAATTCCCGGAGATACGAAATATTACATGGTGCTTGATTTAAAAGACGCTTTCTTTTGCATCCGCCTGGCTCCAGCAAGCCAGCCCCTTTTTGCATTTCAGTGGGAAGAGTCCACCACGGGGGCGCGCCATCAAATGACCTGGACACGCCTCCCTCAAGGATTCAAGAACTCGCCCACGATTTTCGGATGCGCGCTCAGCCAAGATCTCCTCTCCTTCAATGCTCAGCCAGACAAAGTTGTCTTGTTACAATATGTAGATGATTTATTACTGGCTTCTCCCACAGAAAAAGAATGTTTATCTGCCACAAAAGCCCTGCTACATTTACTATGCCAAGCAGGATACAGAGTGTCAAGAAAGAAAGCACAAATATGCAAAGAAAGTGTAAAGTACTTAGGTTTCCAATTAACAGGTACCAAGTGTGCATTGGGGGCAGAAAGAAAAGAAGCAGTATGCCGAATACCCCAACCAAAGACCAGAAGACAAGTCCGTGAGTTTCTGGGAGCTGCAGGCTTCTGCCGCCTGTGGATCCCCAACTTCGCAGATATTGCCAAGCCCCTTCATCAAGCCACAAAGGGGGGAGAACAAGACCCCTTCCACTGGGAAGAAGAGCAAACAGCAGCTTTTCTGAAATTAAAGACTCTGCTAATGGAGGCTCCTGCACTGGGACTGCCAGATCACAGCAAGCCCTTCCAGCTGTACGTGCATGAACACAATCAAACAGCAACAGGAGTGTTGATCCAAAGTTTCGGCTCTTGGCTAAGGCCTGTGGCCTACCTCTCCAAGCAACTCAACCCTGTGGCCTGTGGCCTACCCCCATGCCTGAAAGCAGTGGCAGCCACCGCAATGCTGATAGCAGAAGCAGACAAGCTGACCCTTGGACAAGTTCTTCATGTCAAGGTGCCCCATGCTGTCAAGGCCCTGCTGGATGTGAAAGGAAGCTACTGGTTCAGCAACAGCCGGATGACAAAGTACCAAGCTATGATGTGTGAAAATCCACGGGTTCATTTGGACCTCATTGCTACCTTGAACCCTGCTACTCTACTACCTGACTGTGAAGAGGATCCAGATCATGAATGCCTCCAAGTCATGGAAGAAGTGTTCAGTAGCAGGCCGGATTTGAAAGACGTACCCCTAGACAAATACGATCTACAGTTATTCACTGATGGTAGCAGCTACATGGATGATGGGAAGAAAGTCTCCGGCTATGCAGTAGTCTCAGCAGAAGAAATTATCGAAGCAAATCCACTACCAGGCCATACATCTGCGCAACTGGCTGAAATAACAGCCCTAACCAGAGCTCTAGAAATCTCCGAAGGCAAAAGAGTAAATATCTACACTGATTCCAAGTACGCCTTCATGACTGTCCATGCACAATGGTGCACTCTACAAAGAAAGAGGCCTACTTACTTCCTCAGGACAACAAATCAAGTATGCAGCTGAAATCGCGGCCCTCCTAGAAGCTGTATGGAAACCAAGCGCTGTCAGTATCATGCACTGTCGTGGCCACCAAAAGGGTCATGATGAAATCCCAAAAGGCAACAGGCGCGCTGACCAGGCCGCAAAAGCAGCTGCAAAACCACCGCTAACAATTGATCAAGCCAAAGTTCTACTCTGCAATCAAGAGCCTCAACTTCCCATGCCAAACTACAAATTCTACATGAATTGGAGAAGATTTGAACCCAAAGGCGAGTTCATTGAAATAATATTGCACAAATGGCAAGATGATTACGAACTATTAGAACTTAATCATGATTATATCCAATGGCTTTTCCCAACTCAGACTCAAGGCCGAAATTTCTATTCCACTCCTCTGAACCCGCAAGAGACACGCCTAATGATTAACACCTCAGAAGTTCAGCAAAGACTACGCAGAGCCTACAAAATGATGCTGAAATTCTTCGGCGTAAAAGTAATGGGGGAGGGTGAAGAAGACACAAAAGTAACCGAAGTTGAACGAGCAGAAAATTTCGCCTCACGTTTTGAAAATTTGACAACCAACCCTCATAATAATCTACGGATTACACGAATACTGCTAAGTTTGGGAGAATTGGGAGCAGAAGAATATCAAGCTCCGTTGGTGAGGTTCTTCCTCAAGGAGATCCTTATCAAGAACAGACTGCCAAGAATGAAGAGAAGTGCAACGGAACTTTTTCATACCAGCAGTAAGAGATTCACAAGACAGACAAGATCTGCTGTTCTTCGCATGGCGATACTATTTCCCGAAAGAAGAATTTGTCTGGGGAAACCATGGAGAATTGGCACGATACAAAGCAAAACCAGTGGTGGCTGCACTCCTACCGGCACCACTGAGTGAATGGACACCTGTGTATTCAGAAAAAGAAATGGATGTCGGGAGAACAGGGCGAATATGGAGAAGACGGGTGGTACCAACTGAAGAATGGACAAATAGTCCTCCCAGCAACATTGGCCCCTGAAATTGTAAGAACACTCCACGCAAGTACCCATGGAGGGAGAGAAATGATGGAACAGCAACTGGAGCCACATTTCTACGTACCGGACTGTCAGTAGTCTGCAAAGCAATAGCCCAGCAGTGCGTGACATGTGCCAAGAACAACCCGAGAACAGGCCCATCTCAACCTCCAGGGAAGCAGCCAATCGGGCTATCCCCAATGGCATCACTACAAATAGACTTTACAGTGTTGCCGCCCTGCAAAGGATAAAAAATACCTACTGGTAATGGTGTGTACTCGGACAGGATGGGTGGAATCTTTCCCAACAAGAACTGAAAAGACTGTGGAAGTGGTGAAGAGTCTGATGAAAGAAATAATACCACGCTATGGACTTCCTCTCGAGATGGGGTCGGACAATGGCCCTGCATTCATACAGAACTGTTTACAACAGCTTGCCCGTCTGTTGGGCATCACCTGGAAGCTACATACTGCCTACAGGCCCCAAAGCTCGGGAAAAGTCGAGAGAATGATCCGTACCCTAAAGACTTTGATGTCCAAATTGTGCCAAGAGACGTCGCTAGGCTGGTTGGATGTGCTGTCGATAGTCCTCTTGCACATTAGGTGCAGGCCAAACCCCCAATTAAAGCTAAGTCCATACGAACTCATGTTTGGACGGCCTACCCCTCTGATTAATGGACTAAGGGGGGACCTTCGGGCATTGGGAGAAACTAAACTAAATGATCAGGTTGTACTGTTGGGTAAATCAATGCAGAAATTGAATACTTGGGTGGGAGATAACATACCTCACTTTTTATATCCCCCACTGCACAAGTATTGTCCAGGTGATTCAGTATGGGTGAAAGAGTGGAAAAATGACCCACTAGGCCCAAAGTGGAGAGGTCCTTACCTTGTCCTATTATCAACCCCTACAGCAGTAAAGGTTGCCGAGGTGGTCCCGTGGATACATCACTCCAGCTTGAAAGTAGCTGCAGCCAACCCTGAACCAGCATGGAAGGTCGTCGCCAACGAGACCAATCCGCTGAGGCTAAAGCTGACAAAGACCACAGTCATGAGCACCTGAATGATCCAACTGAAGACACCCAAATGATTCCACAAGTGGGTGTCTTGATGGACACAAGTCCTGACCATCCACCAACGGGGGATACCCCCAGGGTGCTTTTTAGGGGCCCAGCCCCCACCCCTGATCATCTAGAAATGTCCTTTGTTTTTGAAATTCCGGTGGGGAGGGATTGGGTTTATGTAACTGTGAAAAGAATTGCCCAAGGGATTTTGACATTTGGGGCATTTGTGGTACTGATTTTGTACCTTGCAAACTTGATTTATGGACTCTCGCATGGAGCATGCCCCAGGTGCCCAAGCACTGCCGGGAAAGTGGATATTTCCCATATCTGGAATGGTACGCACCCGGTGATGGAGAATCGCACTATGTGGAGACAAAAACGAGAAGCTACATCTGAGATTTTGCCAAGAGGACATTTACTTGTGCAATTTAAATATGACTATGCTAAAAAGTCTGGGCAAACCGCATGCTGGGTGTGTAGTAGGTTGCACCCAGAAACAATCCACATACCATTTGCCTCTGTTCCAATGAATTTGAGCATGTTTGCATCAGGGAATGTCACAATACACTCTTTTGATGCACCAAGGGAGAAATCAGAATCATTCAGTCCCGGGTGCCCCATAATAGGGTCAGTATACCCACCAGAATGGTGCTTCCAATTAGGACCAGATAAAGAAACACACAAGGAGGGTGGGGGATGCTACTCAAGCAAGTTTAATTGGACATCATACATTTACACATTCGACACAAAGGAACAGGCAAATTTTCTATACATACGATGTAGAAAACTCACGAGTGAACAAGAGGAAGTGATTGCAAATGTGACGAATGGGAAGCAGAGTGCACTGGATATGATGAGACGACTGACAATAGAGATAGCAAAAGGAACACTACATTTGTCACCATTCATATTGAAAGGGGGGTACCAGGTGTGTTGTGGAAAGGTGTGTTACACATGGGTGCCACCAACAATAACGGGAATGTGTTATCTGGCAAAACTGATCCCGATCCAGAGGGTAAGGGGAGAAGACACTAATACAGACACAGCACTCCACCCTAGGTACCCACTGGTGTCTGAAAGACAGAAGAGAGAGTTGTTTAGAAAGGTGGATCGGATATGGTCATGGCTGCCGGCATGGACTGGATGGGGAAGAGAGTTGATGGTGAGACTGAACAGTTATGCCAGTCTGATGGATGAAATTCTGAATAAAACTAGTATGGATATTCAGTTGCTGAATCTGGAGGTGCGTGAGATACGGAAGGTACAGATGATACATGACATGGCACTTGAACAGATCAGTGCGGCCCTGAATGGATTGTGTGAGATGACAATGCATTATGAATGTTGCACCTTCATCAGGAACACCACACATGATGTCCCAGACTACTACCAGGTAATCCAGGATCACCAAGAGAAGGTAGCACAGCTGCAGAACACAGCAAGGAGAATCGCTGCTGAGGGCTGGAATCCACTCCGTGGGTTCGGAGCAATCGGAGAGTGGTTTGGATCCATCCTGAGATTCATCTCACAGATCGGATCCATGATTCTGATGATAGTGGTGATCTTGGTCGTAGGAACACTGACATACTGCATAGGGCTATGCCTATGGCCACTGTGCAAGAAAGTACTGACACCTACACAGACACAAAAGATACCACTGATGATCCCACAAGACATGTTCCCAACAAAAATAGGTCCCCTAAAGTATGAGGAGTTTAAGAATAGCGGGTGTGATGGCTACAAGCATCAGGAAAAGAACCTGAGGCTTGAGTCAAGGGGGGAATGAAGTGGAATCAGGCTGGAAGATGGTCGCTATTATGAGCCAAGCAGCCATCTTGTTCAGAATATTGGTTCACTTGCAAATAACTAGATAGATTTCAATAGACACTAGAATGAAGCTTACATAGAATTTTAGGAATGTGGTAGATTAACAGAGAAGCAATTAAACGAAGGGAAAATCCGGCCAGCTCTTGGCACGGAGAGACAGGATGACAAATGGATACTGCAAGGTCACTGAGGCCTGCAGAGACAAAGAGCGTAGAAACCAGACCATGCTTTATCTGTAACAAATAAACATAGCCTTTAGGGAGGTGGGCATGGCCCGGATTGAGTGCGGCAGCAAATCACAAACTGTCAGACTAACATGAAGTTTGCCAATTTACGGTCAATGTATGGAATGCCTTTGTACTAACAATGGGAGGTATTAACCCACGTGGGGTGGAATAAAGTGTCACTGGGAGGTGGGCTAATTGGGATGTACCTAATTATGTATTCGGGGTATAAGACCCCTCGTCGGGGGAGAACGGGGCTGACTCTTTGCGATTCAATCCTGTGTGAGCATTTGTGTGACGACACAATAAAGTTTGCCTTTCCTGAAGAGACTCGTGTTCAGACCATCCTTGCTCGTGTCCGGTCCGGCGCCGTCCTGAAGTGAACCTACTGATTCCGGTTACAGGAGGGGGAGAGAGATGGGGGAGAGGGAGGGGGGAGGGAGGGGAGAGAGAGGGGGGAGAGGGAGAGAGGAGGGGGAGAGATGGTGAGAGAGATGGGGAGAGAGATGGGGAGAGAGATGGGGAGAGAGAGATGGGGAGAGATGGGGGGAGAGATGGGGAGGGGGAGAGAGATGGGGAGAGGGAGGGGAGAAGATGGGGAGAGGAAGGGGGAGAGGGAGGGGAAAGAGATGGGGAGAGGGAGGGGGAGAGATGGGGAGAGGGAGGGGCGAGAGATGGGGAGAGGGAGGGGGAGAGAGATGGGGAGAGGGAGGGGGAGAGAGATGGGGGAGAGGGAGAGAGAGGGAGAGGGAGGGGGAGAGAGATGGGGAGAGGGAGGGGAGTGAGGGGGAGAGGGAGGGATGGGGAGAGGGAGAGAGATGGGGAGGGGGAGAGAGATGGGGAGAGGGAGGGGGAGAGAGATGGGGATAGGGAGAGAGATGGGGAGAGGGGAGAGAGATGGGGATAGGGATGGGGAGAGAGATGGGGGACAGGGAGAGAGATGGAGAGAGATGGGGAAGAGGGAGGGGGAGAGAGGAGGGGGAGAGAGATGGGGAGAGGGAGAGAGATGGGGAGAGGGAGAGAGATGGGGAGAGAGGGAGGGGAGAGAGATGGGGGACAGGGAGGGGAGAGAGATGGGGGAGAGGGAGGGGTAGAGAGATGGGGGAGAGGGAGGGGAGAGAGATGGGGAGAGGGAGGGGAGAGAGATGGGGGAGGGAGGGGAGAGAGATGGGGGAGAGGGAGGGGAAAAGGAGGAGAGAGAAGGGGAAATGGGGGAGAGGGGAAAAGGGAGAGAGAGGGGGAAAAGGGGGAGAGAGGCGGAAAAGGGGGAGAGAGAGGGGGGAATGGGGAGAGGGTCAGAGTGGAGAGGTGGAGAAGACAGAGTCCTGCTGATGAATCTCTAGCAAACAAGTCAGAGGATTCCAGCCTCTCACCTGGGGCTGGGTCTGCTTCTAAATGCCATCAAACAGGAGGCTGCCATCCTCCCAGCATGCACAGCCACTCCCATGCAGCACGCAGGGCACCAGCCATCCACCTGCACTACAATTCTGCGTGATGTCATCACCCCCGAGCCTGGCAGTGAAGTGTCGGTTACCATAGTGACGGTGAGTGGAGGGGAGGAATGGATTGAGATCGGCAGCTGCTCTTGCGTGTCATCTGGGAGTCTGCCCCGCTGCCTCTCCCAAGTAAGAGCATGGTCCTGAAGTGAGCGGGAGCAAGTAGCTGAAAGGAGGAGGCGGAGACCAGTGGGGAGGAAGAGACGTCATCACAGTGCACTTCCACACAGTCTGGCAGAGCGTCTCTCACAAGTAAAAGTTTAAGAAGTGACTCACAAGCAGCAGCGCATGCTATAAACAAGTACCTGGTAAACTTATGTGCTGAATAGGTTTAGGGAGAGAGTGTAATGTCTATTCATTGGGTATGATTATACAGTATATATACACTGCTCAAAAAATAAAAGGGAACACTTAAAACACCACAAAGTAACTCCAAGTCAACCCCGACGTCCTTGGGTGGGGGTTGTGCTTACAGCCCAACACCGTGCAGGACGTTCGGCATTTGCCAGAGAACACCAAGATTGGCAGCTTCGCCACTGGTGCCCTGTGCTCTTCACAGATGAAAGCAAGTTCACACGGAGCCATGTGACAGACATGACAGGGTGTGGAGAAGCCGTGGAGAACGTTCTGCTGCCTGCAACATCCTCCAGCATGACCAGTTTGGCAGTGGGTCAGTAATGGTGTGGGGTGGCATTTCTTTAGGGGGCCGCACAGCCCTCCATGTGCTCACCAGAGGAAGCCTGACTGCCATTAGGTACCGAGATGAGATCCTCAGACCCCTTGTGAGACCATATGCTGGTGCGGTTGGCCCTGGGTTCCTCCTAATGCAAGACAATGCTAGACCTCATGTGGCTGGAGTGTGTCAGCAGTTCCTGCAAGACAAAGGCATTGCAGCTATGGACTGGCCCGCCCGTTCCCCAGACCTGAATCCAATTGAGCACATCTGGGACATCATGTCTCACTCCATCCACCAACACCACGTTGCACCACAGACTGTCCAGGAGTTGGGGGATGCTTTAGTGCAGGTGTGGGAGGAAATCCCTCAGTAGACCATCCGCCACCTCATTAGGAGCATGCCCAGGCATTGTAGGGAGGTCATACAGGCATGTGGAGGTCACAAACACTACCGAGCCTCATTTTGACTTGTTTGAAGGACATATCAAAGTTGGATCAGCCTGTAGTGTTGTTTTCCACTTTAATTTTGAGTGTAACTCCAAATCCAGACCTCCATGGGTTGCTCAATTTGATATCCATTGATAATGTTTGTGTGATTTTGTTGTCAGCACATTCAACTATGTAATGACCACAGTATTTAATAAGAATATTTCATTCATTCAGATCTGGGATGTCTTATTTTTGTGTTCCCTTTATTTTTGTGAGCAGTGCATATAGAGGGATGGGGGTTTTGTCGGATGAATATTCGGAGTGGGAAGAAGGGATACTGTATAGTTAGAGGGCTAGGTTACAGGGAGGAGCATTACTGGTTTAGAAAATGGGAAAGTTTGAAATCTATATTTAGTCCACTCGGGTGTAGAGATTGTAAATGTATCTCATTTCTTTTCCGATTTCCTTTTCCAGATTGCCCCCTTTCCATGGGTTACGCACAATTTTTAGAGCTGTGAAAGATACCTTCAGGGTCTTCATTGTGCTTCACTTTGAAATGTGCCGATACACTGTGGGATTCAAGGCCGTGTCTTTTATTTAGGTGTCTTGTGGTTCTCCCCACGTACCTCAATCCACATAGGCATGTGATGAGATCGATCACGTTACGAGTAAAACTGTTCATCAAATCTATTTTAATTTTGCCTATTTTAAGATTATCTCAGGGATTACCCTTTTGTGGATTTGTGTTTTTACAGTTGAGACAGTTGCTGCATCCGCAAGAGCCATGTTTGACGCCAAAGAGATTTTTTGGGGGGGGGGGGGTTGACTGTGTGTTCATTTCTGGTTCAAATTGTTCACCGCTCTGCAAATCAAACTTTGTTCCTTCAGAAGGATGTCTTTAAGAGTGCATATCTTTGGAGAACTGGCCAATATTTTCGTATGATTCTTCTTGTTGGTTTTGCTGACTGTAATTGTAGACAAAAGGTCTTTTTTCTGATACAGGAGTAATGCTCCCCGTTCTATTTTATTCACCTCTTTTGGAGGTTCTTTCGGTCATACCCCTTTTTCCTCAAATTTTTCCAGGAGTGTGTCGGCTTGCGTGTCATAGTCTCGGATCTCCGTACAGTATCTCTGAATCCTGAGGAGCTGGTCATTTGGGATATTGTCTAGCCATTTCAGCATGTGACAACTATCCTGGTCTATGTTGCTGTTCGTATCCACTTCCTTGAAGAAAGTTGTTTTCATTGGTCCTATATAAATCTTCAGGTCCAGGAAGTTGAAATCGTCCTTACTCTAGGTGTATGTAATTCAATTAAGTTGTTAAATTTTTCCAAACTCTTTCCATATTATGACTATATCATTTGTATACCACAAGTTTCTGTAACCACTCTTGTGGCCAACTAGCTTCCCAGTGGGCCAGAAATAAATTCTAGTTTGCTCCTTGGTAAAATCCTTTCCAGTAATGCTGAAAATACCGCCTTTTCCTTGGTTTTTCTTAATCTATCCTTTCCTCCGGAGTACCTATCAGAAGGGAGCCATGGGGTGTCCCATGCCTTAACCAAAGCTTGCCTTGCCACTAGGTTAATTTTTCATGCAGTTTTATTCTTGTAACAGTTTCATTCTCTACTGTAGTTTTGACCATAGGAGGGTGGATATATAAAGTTTCACCTGAGCATGTCGATAGAGAAAGATGGCAAGATAAAGCAGAAAGAATGCAAGAAAAGGCACAGCAACAGAGGGTGCACAAAAGACAGACAGCACAAGACAGTGTAAGCAGGCAAGTGTGTAGGCTAGCCAGTGGGTGTGTCTGTCTTTCACAGTTGCAGTGATAGCCAACTCAGTCCCTCAATTCCCCCAGAGGCCCTGAGCTGCACAGGGTTTCACGTGCAGTTTGTGCTAGTTCATGTGAAGCTTTGATGGGTGGAGTAGGCGGGGAATATTCAGGAAGTGGGAGTTGAAACACCCCTAGCAGAGGGGCATGGCCAGACAAGATGACCGTTTAAAGGAAAAAAAAAAAAATATTCTAGTTTGTCTACGGATATATAAAAAAAAAAGTGTATAACTGTCAATTTAAAAAGGTTCTAGACACGCGTGTCCTGTTAAGTTCAGATTGGAGGGAACCATGTATGTACGGTCACGTGACTTGACTAAGGGAAAGAATATATGAACTCGGAAGCACACCATGAATATAATTTTTTTTTTTTTAAAAAAAAAAACAACAAGCACGCAACACATATAAATGAATACTATTGTTCCCTTGACAAAGGGTCTTGGACCGGAACGGTGGGTCAACTGCTCTCTGCTGCAGGTTCCCCTTGGTTTATTTCATATCATTTATATTTTGAATATTTGTAGTGGTGTATGTTGCAGCTTCGTGTAGCAAGTATATGGGGATACTGATTGGGCAAGCTAGCATTAGAACATAATCTGATTGTGCTTTATTAGTTTATTCCTAAAGACAGTTGGTTCAGCAAGGTGTGGTACATGTGAGATGGACAGAAAAAAAAATATATACTTCTTACATGCTTGTGCACCCATCATACGGTGTCAACCTTCCCCCCCCCTCTCGATTATGGCATACATATGAGTTGCGTTGCCAATTAATTTACTAGTGTTGCGTGCTTGCGTTTTTCAATAAATATTTTTTTTATTTCATGGTGTGCCTCCGAGTTCATATAGTGTGTTGATTTTTCTGGGACTGTTTGAGGAGTGGTCCTATCATCACTTTAGCACCCAATTGTATACTTCAGACTCAGTGTACATCACATCAGTTCTTTCTACAGCATTGACCAAGGGAAAGGAAATTTACGGTAAGAAAATTTAGGTTTTTTTCTAGCCCTACCACAGAAACACCTACTTGTTTTTGTTCTGGATGTTTACCAGTATTTAAATAGTATACAATTATCACTTTGTTTACAATCTGATTAACATTTACGGTTCCATGCATGGTAGGTTAAATGTTGTCCACTGTTCTAGACAACTAGATGGACATGCTTGTTTTGCACCTGAATATTGCCCCCACGCTTGCCATGTTTCAGGTTCACGTTCATAACAAATTTCGTAATGACCTCCTGTTCCCATTTCAGATGTTAAATCCTAACATCACCTCCATGCCCCCACCAACCTAGCCCAGAATGTATCAAACAACTCGCCCCCCCCAATTTTACTGACCGTCTGTGTGTGAGACGTTCATTCACGCTACCTCAGTCCATCATGGATGCATATGCAGTGTCTGGTGAATATGCAGATATCTTTGACATGACCATTTTGCTTTTATACAGAAAGTAGGATACACTAGAACATGTCTGTTACAAGATATTCATATTACAATGTATAAAGAAGGGAGACACATTCACAATTCCAGGGATATGCAGCAAATGTAATTGAATGCAGTTTAAACAACTTTTTATTCAATTTCATTAAAGCCTTTTTGTCAGGTATTAGGTTGGGGGGGGGGGGTACTCACGACCAGGAAAAAACTGATTATTATGACGATTTTTTGTGTCCTAATAAATACTCCTTAGCTCACACATGGATATATTGCCCCAGGCCAGCTCACATGGATATATTGCCCCCAGCTAACCTCTGCCAGGCCCCTCCGAGTTATTGCCGGCTGCTGCATTTTTTCCTTCTATGAGCGGCCACCTGCATGGATGTCTGTCGCTCGCCTGGGATCCATCCAATAGGCAGCTGTGATCTTGCGAGATCGCGGCGTTCACGTGAACTCCGAGATCTTGCTAGAACGAGGCTGGCTGGTGAATGGATCCCAGGCGAGCGGCAGATATCCATGCAGGCGGCTGCTCATAGAAGGAAAGAAAGCGGCGGCCACTGGATCCGCCCCTGCACCGACAGCTCCAGATTCGGACTCCAAGAGTCTGAAACCGGGGCTGTCAAAAATTAAAAAAGTAAAAAAAAGTGTCTGGCAATGAGGTGCTGGTACGGCGTACACCGCCTCAAAAAAAGCCCTGGGTATTAGAAGCTGGCTTGAGGACCCAGTTCTTCTCTTCCAGCCTGAGCAAGAATAACTTTGGCCTTCGTCTCTCTGTAGGCAAAAAGGTAGCAGCCAGTGAAATTTACTCCATCATACTAATTTTCCTACATACAGCAGTCGCTGGAGTGATCTGGTACACAGGCAAAGGAATAGCAGACGACAACTGCGCACACCAATTAAGATTATGGTTGAAGGAGGTCTTTACTCCACGGCATCCAAACCACAGCAAGAAATAATGAAAGATCCCATCATACAAGATTTGAGGTCATCATACTTTGCTAAATCCTTTTATTCACCGTGTATTTGATCCCTTAATTTGGGTAAGCAATTATTTGGTTCGTTTTCCAGATGTTGGGCATTTCACTAATGATTAATTTCCTGCAGTGAAGACCCAGGGTTTAGACAACAGAATAAGTCAAAATGTTGCCCGTGACACCTGATGAATAAACGCATGTCTAATACTATTGTGTGCAAGCATCTCTTCATAAAAAAGAGTGCAAAGAAAAAAAAAAGTTGACATCAGATGGGAGCAAAACACAAAAGGTTGCTATCTAGCCGAGTGGTAATCTGCAACTTGTCAAAATTAAAGAATGAAACACATTTTCATGAAAAGATTAGGGGATACCACTAACGTTGAAAGCAGTTATATGTGCAGCAGTACCAAACATTTGCAAGGTTTTCTAACATTTACAGTTGAGCAAAGTTTGGATACCAGGGACCGCCCCCACCAATCATGTAGTTCTTTGGCATGCCAAAGTGTGTTTTTGGTGCTTGTAGCATAATTAACATAAGATCTCTTGTGATTCTTATGCTCGCAAATTACCATCAATTGTTCAACTAGAAGTGTAAAATCCTGCATTAACCAATTCTGGGACACAAAGCAAATTTTAATACATCGACTCTGAGGCTCCTATTGCTTCTCTTTCTTGCTTTTATTAACATAGCAGCAAGTGGCAACTAGCAAGAACTTTGAAAATATGAAGCATTTATATTGAATAAAGAGAAAACATAACAGTAATAACAGGTATATGGTATCTTCTAACACCCCTTCCACTCCTTTGGATCTGTCCTCTTTCCTGTTCAGTGCTCATCAAAACCGATCCACGTCCCTCCTACTTCCTCTTTCTTAGCTGCTCGGCGACTAGATAAGTATATATATTATCTCTGCTGCGATATCCCGTTTTTGACAATTGATTTGGGATATACATACATACATGTGTTTATACAGTGATTTATTTGTGTTTGTTTAGGTTCTAGCGAGCGCCCGGCTTTAACCGCGGCGTTCGCGGTTTTTCTCAAGTTTCCCTTTGATCCTCCTGGTGACCGCGGTGTAACCCCGTCTGCCTGCCTCTCCGAGACGCTGCACGCGCTCGCTGGCTAGGTGGGCGGGGTGTACCCGATAGGTCTGCGCACGCAGGGGAAAATCCGGACATTCTCCCGGCTTCATACAGCGCCATGCCTCGTGGAAAGACCCCGCAACGTGCAGCCTCCCCGGCGGAGATCTCAGCACAGTCCTCCGATGAGAGTGCGGGTGAGCAATCCCAACCTCCCGTGCTTGTGCAGGCACAGATGGCTCCTTCCCAGCCTCCCACCTTAGACCCTTACATGCAGGCGTCCATTGACTCTGCTGTATTTAAAGCGGTTTCAGTTTTATCTGCAGATTTTACCCGCTCATTAAAAGATATTATGGCAGAAAATCGCCACCCTGATAACCCCCCGCCACTGGCGGATTATGACATGGGCAATACACTCACCGCGGTGAGGCCCCCCGAGCTCCCCCTGGCCACCACGGGGAAACAGTCTGTGAAAAAAGCACGACACATGACTGGAGGGGCTGGCATCCCCGCAACAATGCCGGGACACGTGCACCCATCCCCCATTGCTGCACCCCGTAAACGGGCTCCTGCACACACAACATCATCTCACTCCAAGAGATTTAAATTGCCTTCTGTTTCCAACCCTGACACCGCTATTGTCCCTGCCCCGCTTCAGGACTCTATCCCTGATTCGGAGGAGGATGACACTAGCGATGTCATAGACGTCTATGCCTCGGATGAGGAGTTCACTGAAGACACCGTAGAGGTTGATACGGCAGCCCGCCCGGGCATTATCTATGACCCTTTGGGGAACCCCCTTTTCTGCCCAGAGGACCTGTCCCATCCACGGTCCGCAGATTGGTCCCCATTACACCACGTTGAGAAGTGGGTTGATGCGCAGGTGCGGAAAGCCCTGGATAAAAATACACGAAACCGCATGAAAGCGGAATGCCCTCGCCCCACCACAAGTGGTAAAACGTGCTTAACACCCGAAGTGGATAAGGCGTTTGTAGATTTTGTCACCCCTAAAGGCTGGACGCCCAGCAAGGGCATAGACCATGCTTTTAAGGCGTGCCAAGACAAACTACTGGACACTATGGGTCCTCTGATAAAATTGCTGGATACAGCAGAAAGAGCAAAACTTTCCGGTGAACCCCTGGACCCGGTCCAGATTACTAACTGGACTCAACGGTCTCTAAGTTTTTTGGGTAACGCCAACACGGCATTAGCTTCTGAAAGGCGTAAATGTATTTTACTCAAGATGGATCGCCAATTAGCTGGTGTGGCGGATAATGAATTGGGCGCTGCGGCCAATGGTGCTTTGTTTGGGAAGACTTTCCTCAGAGATATGAATGAGTATTCCGGGGCCTTCAATACCATGGAACGAGTGTCCAATTCACTCAAGAAAGTGTTCTCCAGGGTTTTTCCACGGGCCGGTGGATATCGGGGCCGAGCTGCCGGCCGTGCAAAACCCTTCGCTTCAGGTCCCGCAGGAGGCAATCCCTCCACTGCAACGGCTCCCGCGCCGTCCCCGTTCTTCCCTTCCCGATCCCGACCATGGAGGGGCAGAGGATTCCGGGGTTCCAGAAGCGGTCATTC
Organism: Leptobrachium leishanense; assembly: GCA_009667805.1. Lineage (NCBI taxonomy): Eukaryota > Metazoa > Chordata > Amphibia > Anura > Megophryidae > Leptobrachium > Leptobrachium leishanense. Next base: position 178,129,985 of record CM019064.1, read on the forward strand.
GTCCTCAACCTTCAGGCATACAGGTACCTTTAAACCTTCTTCATCCGTCTACGACCAAAGTAGGAGGTCGTTTAAAATTGTTTCACACAGCATGGTGTTGCATTACGTAGGACCCTTGGGTCCTCAATACGGTTCTAGGTTTTGTTCTGGAGTTCTCTTCCCCCCGCTCCAACTGCATATCCCTCCCCCTCTCCCCTTTTCAGGGGACGGTCAGGCGCTAGTGGAGCGGGAGATTACAGAACTATACCAAAAAGGAGCCATAGAACGGGCCCCGCGGGCTTCCTGAGCAACCTGTTCTTGGTCCCCAAGAAGGGCGGAGGTGTTCACCCAGTTATCAACCTCAAGGAGTTGAATGGGTCAGTGATTTACCGTCATTTCCAGATGGAAGGCATGCACATGCTCAAAGAAATATTGAGACCCCGCGATTGGTTGGCAAAAGTGGATCTCAAGGATGCATACCTGACCATCCCTATTGCCAAAGAATCGCGGGATTTCCTTCAGTTCCGTTGGGGCCCCGACCTGTGGCGATTTCGCTGCCTGCCGTTCGGCCTCTCTTCGGCTCCTTGGTGTTTTACCAAGATGCTGAAACCGGTCGTGGCATGGCTACGCACCAAAGGGGTCCGTCTCATTATATATTTGGACGACGTGTTGCTGATGGCCTCCTCGGAAGCTCAGCTACGCCTCCACATATATTGGACGGGTCAGTCTCTTCCAGTCTCTGGGATTTCTGGTAAATCAGGAAAAATCAATCCTCTCTCCATCTCAAACCCTGGAATTTCTGGGATTGGGGGTGCACAGTGTCACGATGTCTATCACTATCCCTCTACCCAAGTGCCGATCTATCTTATGCGAGGTTCGGTCCCTTTTGAAGGCTCACACCCCATCCTTACGGGACCTAGCTCGCGTGATCCGTCTCCTAGCGGCCACACGGCTAGCTGTCAAACCAGCCCCGTTACATTATCGGGCCCTCCAATGCCTGAAGGCCCTTTTCCTCAGATCTACTCCGCTCAGATCTCTCTCTCGGGAGAGGCCAGACTGGACTTGGAATGGTGGATCGTTCACCTCCACTCCTGCAACGGCAGGCCCCCGACGCTTACAATCGACTCAGACGCTTGTGGGTCAGGTTGGGGTGCTTATTGCGACGGCTCCTCCACGGGAGGTCGTTGGTCTGTGCAGGAGCGTCAACTGCACATGAACGGTCTGGAGCTCCTGGCAGGACTTTTTGCACTGCAGAGTTTCCTCAAAGATCACGTTCATCGTTCAGTCCTCCTCCGGATGGACAACTTCCCAGCAGTTCTATATATCAACTCGCTGGGCGGACCTCGCTCCCTCCTTCTGACAACAATGGCTTCCCGCCTCTGGGAGTGGTGCTTTCAGACCGGGATCGAGGTCCAAGCACAGTTCATTCCAGGTATCTCGAACCAATTCAGGACTCCGGGGATTGGCGTTTGAGCTCGGCAGCTTTCTCCGACGTGACATCCCTTTGGGGACCTTTTCACGCGGATCTTTTTGCCAGCCGGCTCAACGCCCATCTTCCGATCTTCTTCAGTTGGCGGCCAGACCCACTGGCAGAGGCAACGGACGCTTTCCTTCAGGATTGGTCCGGGGCTTGCCAGTACGCCTTCCCGCCATTTCAACTGATAGCTCGCACACTGCGTCAGGTCAGGACGCAACAGGCCCAGATGGTGATCATCACACCCTTTTGGCAGAACCAACCTTGGTTCCCGGTACTATTGGATCTCCTCATGGATGTTCCCCGTGTTCTCCCGACTCTCCCGAGAGACGCCTCCGGGCAACCTCACCCTCTCCTGTCATCAGGATCCAGTCAGTTATTGGCCTCACTGGTTTCGGGACACCCGGGGGAGCCGGAGAGATTTCGGACCGAACTACTGCACTCCTACGCCAGGCGTGGGCCCCAGGTACTCGATCCTGCTACAAGTCAGCTTGGCTCACCTGGCATCATTGGTGTTTGTCAAGGGATCAAGATCCCTTCCAGGCCCCTTTGAGCTTTGTTTTGGATTTCCTTACGGATATCTTCGACCAAGGCAAGGCTTATCGTACTCTCAATGTATATAGATCAGCTTTATCAGCTTACCACGTGGGTTTTCAGGGGACACCTTTGGGCAAACATCCGTTGGTGTGTCGTCTGCTTAAAGGTATCAGATCTGACCGTCCTCCGTTGCCTAGATATACGACAACTTGGGACGTGCATATCCTCCTTGATTTTTTGGAACAATGGCCCTCTAACAAGGATTTAACCCTACGTCAGCTTTCGGCGAAATTATTGGCCCTTCTTTGCATGATTTCTTGCAAACGGGTGGCTGATGTCAGGGCGTTAGACTTCAAAGCTCGTTCTTTCATACCAGAAGGCGTGCGCTTTGACATCTCCCGCCGTACCAAAACATCCATTTCGTCTGCCTTTTACCCGGCCTTCCCGTCACGCCCGGCTTTATGCCCGGTCCTTTGCCTTCAGGAATACGAATCTCGTACTACCGCCCTCCGGGGCACGGAGGTTTCACCTCTCTTTATTTCTTTCCAATCTCCCTTCGCTTCGGTAGGTTCTACTACGCTCGCGCGCTGGCTCTTAGTGTTAGCGGGTGTAGATACCTCAATTTTTGGAGCTCATTCGGTTCGTAGCGCTGTTGCTTCTTCCGCTCTTTCGGCAGGTTGTCGGTTGGAGGACTTATTGCGATCAGCTGACTGGTCCAGGGAGTCCACCTTCCGTTCATTTTATTTCAAACCTGTTGTTCATTGGTCATCCGCAGTTGTGGGTTAGCTTTGAACAAGCAATAGGAGCCTCAGAGTCGATGTATTAAAATTATAGAATTTAGCTAAGTATGACGAGAAGTTAGAATTTTAATAATAAGACTCTGAGGCGAGTATTGCCCACCTCTCCCGCCGCTATTGTGGTTTTGGTTGTTTCATGGGTCTGCGGATCCAATATCTTCCACTCATGTTTTTTCTTTCCTCAGCCTCATAACGAATTTCCTGGTTCCCGGTGGATTGCAGTTTGGGTTCCCTATATACCTACACTGATCACCTCGTACAGCAAAGAAAGAGGAAGTAGGAGGGACGTGGATCGGTTTTGATGAGCACTGAACAGGAAAGAGGACAGATCCAAAGGAGTGGAAGGGGTGTTAGAAGATACCATATACCTGTTATTACTGTTATGTTTTCTCTTTATTCAATATAAATGCTTCATATTTTCAAAGTTCTTGCTAGTTGCCACTTGCTGCTATGTTAATAAAAGCAAGAAAGAGAAGCAATACTCGCCTCAGAGTCTTATTATTAAAATTCTAACTTATCGTCATACTTAGCTAAATTCTATAATTAAAAGATACATCAACTAAAAACAGAGTTCAAAAGGATTGTATTCCCAAATTTCCAAACAATGGAATGACCTGTTCGATCACAAAAGGTCCACACTGATGTTTCAGACTATATACAAGAGACCGCAATTTTCTCTACATGTTTTTATTGAGACTAATTAAAAAGGCACAAACAAGGGGCATATGTTTACATGGACATTGTAACAAACATATACAGTCAGAGTGGGAATGTGGCTTCTTTCTGCTTAACAGAAAGTTCCTAAGCTTTTGTATATACAAAAGATTTACAGGTTAATGTCCTACAATACAAAAGATCAGTTATAAAATTAATTTTCTTTAAACCGAAATCTATTTTTTGTATATATCAAGCCCCTAGATTTGTTTGTATAATCCTATCTAGAAGTCTCTTTTTAGTTTTGTCATTTTAAAGCATGCCATTGTTTTCTACTGCCATAAAAGCAGTTATTTTTGAATACATGTTCTATAAAACAGTTCAATCCCTTTGCTGCCAGATATGAAAGACATACAGTTCTCTGGCAGAAAATAGTTAAATGCATAAATAAAAAATACCCTCTAAAATTTGTTAAGTGGGTTTTTCTGTCTATGCAGAGTCTGTTTAACTCTAAATTCAATGGCTGGTTAAATCTGTGGCACAGATTTCCAGATTTCATTTACTAGTCTCTACATCATTTAAAAAGATGTTAACACTCATCTAAAACAAAAGCTAATGTCACATGACAGCCTAAAAAGCATTAAAAAGGTTTTGGTTGTTAATTTCTACAATACAGTTAACATTGGGGAATATAAAACAAAAAACAAACCAAAACAAAAAACAAAAAGAGTACATGTAACTTACAATTGCATTGGGATGTCTAAGTAAGTATGATCTGACCAATATGCAAGTGCTAGAGGGGAGAGGCCAGGACTAACACTATCCCACGGCTGTTGTGAACAATGAAAATACTAAAAAAGGTAGAGGGTTCTGCGTATAATTAAAATGTTAAATATTTACAGAATAAAAAGTTTTCTACAGAAAGGGGAGGTAAGAAAAGAAAAAAAAAAAGTGTGGATGACGACAAAAAAAAAAGAAAAGAAAACCGTCCCAGACCAGAGTCTTAGTCTTCCAGGAGTCGCCATTTTGTTAGTGGTTATAAAAAACACAATTAAAAAAACACAAAAGTTCTTTAACAATTCATTAATTTATACTCTTGACGCTTTACTTCCATCGGATCAACTAGGGCTAGTGACTTGATTATCATGTATGTGGGGTTTCCTTGTGCTTCTGCATCCAATAAATGGACAGTCTTTGCATGCTTCTGGTAGGCCTTTTAGTTCGATGTTGGTATATTTGTTATTGCTACTTCTATTTCAGAATCACTTCACAGTTTGAAATATAGGGTTCGTTGTAAGGCTGCAGCAAAAGAAGTTCCGAAGTGTTCGCCAAGTAGAGAAGCACTTAGTCCAAATCTCAACGTGTTTAGTTGCGTGTGTAAAGGCTTGCAGATCAGAAATACATTTATACACACACTTTATGAAATGATTAAGAAAAAAAAACAACTTAAAATAGAAGAACCACGATCATCAGGACTGAATGGTTTGTATGAGTGTCTATGTGTATAACACACATTATGCATACACACTCCTATACTGCATTAAAACGAATGCAGTTAAACACAAAATCTCCAAACATCTACTGTAGTACAGAAAATTGCCGCCTGGGGCTATGGATCCATACGTGAAACTCATACTTTGCTGGCTGATAAATAAAATCCCAAATCCTCCACTGCATTATAATAAAATAAAAAGGACTGGAAAATAGTAACAGCATTTGAATATTGGTGCTTTCACTTCCCATGGGGAATGCTAGAACATATTTCCACTGTAAATATGCAAAGAATTTCTACAGGCTGCATTTTGCAAGTTACAGAGTAAAAGAAGCACATAGGAAAGCCTGCACCAGCGTTTGGATTTGCAACATTTCTTTTTTGTAGTGATTTTCTTTAAAAACATTATAAATATTAAAAGGGATTACTTTATAGTGTTCATCGGGGGGGGGCAAACAAAAACTGGGCATATAGTTCACTACTCTATTCCTTCACTGTAACTGTACTTCCCTTCCAACTTAACTGGATGTGTTCCAGAATAAATATGAGGGCTATATAACCAGTGAAATATCCAAACTCAAATGTTGACAGACCAGCAAACATTTTGCAGATGTCCTATTAAAATCATAAAAACACCTCATAATACTGTTATAGATGTCCTTTACCAAGGTGGTGAAGACGGTAATGCCTGGGATAAGAATGGCATACTCTCCACTGGTCGCATAGCTATATTTAACGGACCAGCCAGGGTCATTTGTGTAGGCAGATTCATTGGGCTTGTTATGGTAACAGGATGTGCTATATTCACGGGAGAAGTGACGGACGTAGGCAAATTCACCGGAGAGGTTAAGGAAAGAGGGGAGCTCATGGAAATCGGTGCAGTTATAGTGACAGGATGTCCCAAATTCATCGATGTGATATTTACAGGACTAGAGACATTCACAGGACTCCTCATGCTCATGCTCATGGCAGCTGCTACAGTTACAGGATTTGTCAAAGTTCCTGATGCAGAAACAGAGGAAGTGATGTTGAATGGTGATGTGAGAGTCACAGGTGTCTGAGCAGAGGTCGAAGTTTGGCACATGTTGTTGGCATCTGTGGGGGGGGGGGGGGGAGAGAGAAGGGAAGAAAAAGAAGCCGTCACACACATTTTGAAGTCCCAAGTTGAAAAAATAAGCAACTGTTAAACTTGAAAAAACTAAAACCACCACAGAAAAATCTCCTGTTGCAAAGAATTGAAGATTAAAAAAGGATCAAGAGTCCATGAGCAAAATTACATTTATTTACACTGGAAGACTCTAGAAGAGGTACAAATATGCATAAAAGACTTCAATCATTTACTGTCCAAAACACAAGTAACCAATCGTGTAACCATGAATGGAATTAGGGATGCACCGATACCACTTTTTTAAGACCGAGTAAGAGTACCGATACTTTTATGTCATGTGACCACTTTCCAATAAGAACAGACCTCATAAAAATGCCCCCAGCTCACATGTATATACCCCCCTGATACATATATATATATATATAGAATGCCCCCAGCCTCACATGGATATTGCCCCCAGCTCACATGGATATTGCCTCCAGCGCTCACCTATACCCTGGGGAAGCTGGCCGCGTGCATGAAAAGCACGTGGCCAGCGTTCCCTTCCGGCAGCAGCGATACTCACCCATCCTGAGGTCCGGTCGCACGGCTGTGATGCGTTCACGCGGCCTCCTGGCGCCTATGTGACGCTGCCTCCAGCTGAGAGGCAGCGTCACAGAAGCGCCTGGAGGCCGCGTGAACGCGTCACAGCAGCGCGACCGGACCTCAGGATGGGTATCTGTGCCGCAGGAAGGGAACGCTGGCCGCGTGCTTTTCATGCACGCCGCCAGCTTCCCCAGTCCCGCGGATACCAGCAAGCCGGCCCAGCGCTGGCTTCCGGTATCGGGGGGTGTATCAGGCCATTTGCACGAGTACCAAGTACTCGTGCAAACGGCAGTATCGGTGCATCCCTAATTGGAATAATAGCATATTTAAAAGTTCAGATTTCTCATTTTTGGACATCTGTTGGCCCTGGGCAGTGTTTCTCAACTCCAGTCCGCAGGACCCACTAATGGGCCAGATTTTAAGGATGACCTTGGGGATATGCAGACTGAATCCTGCAATTACTGAGCAGCAAATCTTAGCACCTGTGCTTCATATATCCTACAAACCTGGCCTGTTACTGTTTCTCAACTACAGTCCTCAGGACACACTGTGTTGGAAAGTCATTCCAAGCACTGTTCTAGACATCTATTCTACAACAATGATCAGCTGTAGTTAAACTACTCACATTACTGCCGAACTGCCATCACTAGACTGGGTTTTTCCATTTTTGAAATGTAAATAATTCTGTCAAGTTTATTCCGTCACTTTGGGGGTTATTCAGAGAGATCCAAAATGTAGCCGAAATGTAACCGGACGCTGAATTTCTGCGAACGGGGACAGTGCGGGGCCATTCAGAGAGCAGGCAGTTCACCAAATTCTGGCGAATTGCCTGCACGTACGGTGTTGTGTGAGGGCAGTGAAATCCCCCATAGAGAAGCAATGGGTCGTCTATTCAGGAGACAAACAGCAGGGAAAAGTTGCTGAAATGCCCTGCTGTTTGGTGGTTTCATTTGACAGGTTTATTCAGGCGAATCCCATAGGCTTCAATGTTAAAAATATTCCCATTTTAATCCAATATCTAAAACCGTTTATTATTTTATTCTGCTGTAAATAATCTATATCTAGATTTTTTTTTAGGATCTTTTAGGCATTTTTCTGGATTTTTTTTTGCAAACTTTTCATAAAATAGTTTTCAATTTTCCTTAACAGATTTTTATTATCATTCATAGGATCTTCTATGAAAATTCTAGACATTTTCGTTGTGTATTTTTTGCAAACCGCTTTTCAAATTTAAATCTTTCAAGCGTACTGTCTTTTGCTTTACCTCACCACGTTCGGCTAGTCGGGTTTTTTCCGGCGGCTGCTCTGATAGTCAGCTAGTCGGGTTTTTCCGGAAGCTGCTCTGCGCTGTGATCGTCAGATAGTCTGGTTTTACTGGCGGCTGCTCTGCGATGTGATCATCGGCTAGTCGGGTTTTACCGACGGCTGCTCTGCGCTGTGATCGTCAGCTAGTCGGGTTATTCCGGCGGCTGCTCTCCGCTGTGATCGTCGGCTAGTCAGGTTTTACCGACGGCTGCTCTGCGCTGTGATCGCCGGCTAGTCGGGTTTTACCGACGGCTGCTCTGCGCTGTGATCGTCGGCTAGTCAGGTTATTCCGGCGGCTGCTCTGCGCTGTGATCGTCGGCTAGTTGGGTTTTTCCGGCGGCTGCCCTGCACTGTGATCGGCTTTTTCCTGGAATCGCCCCGAAGTGCAGGGAATGAAAGGTCACCGAACTTGCGGTGGCTTCTCGGATCTTTCCAAATAACCCTGGAAGTCTCAGAATTAGACATGATATTCTAGTTGGGCTCTAGGAGAACCTCCCCTTCCGAAATATTACAATTACTTTGTTCATTTCTGTTATGTGATCTACTGTATGTATCTTAAAACACCAGGCACTAGAAATTTGTTTAGAAAAGTTTAGAACCCATTAAAATTTTTTTTGCTTTTCTATTAGGAGGCGGTCATAGCTTTGCTTTTATTTTTTGCTGTACTAACTAGTTAAATTGCTTAATAATGCTCAAAATGACTCTTAGGCCATGTTTCCGCAATGGTGTCTGATTAAATCACCTGCAAAGTAATGAAGTGGTAGCTTTTCAATGAAGTTGAAGATTACGGATCCATTTAATGCAGACCACGTGGGTCATGTGGTTTTATTTGCACAACATTAAAATCTATTCACGACCTACCCATGAGTCAAAGCTGAAATATTTTTTGCTGCGATTTAATCACCAATTTCACTACTCCTTTGGAAGCAATTAGGAGAAACAATCTTAAACAAGAAGCGGGCAAATGGGAATATCACCAGAGCATGACTACTTTAGGATTCCTAAAACCTACCCAAGAATCTACATTAAACTTTAAAAAGGAAATTTAAGTGACAAACACCTGCACAAGCTTGTCAAACACTACAGAAATCAGAAAGTTGGTGTCGCAGGAATTGCACATCTTTGTGCATGTTAACACCTACACAAATTTGTCATTGTATGTGACGGGATATATATATATATACACACACACACACACACACCAAATTAGAACATTCCTATAAAATGAACAACAAACTGATTTACCACAAAAAGACAAATTTGACTTTTATTAAGATGTAAGAAAAAAAAAAGAAATCACCTATTGAAAAGGTCCTATGGTTCTGATCCACAGCACAAAAGAGTGAGTCTGGAGCTGAAATAAGAAAAAAGATAATGTATGAAAGTCCCAAAAGCAGGAGGATTTCTTTCGCAACAAGAATGAAATAAATGAGGTTTGTAAAAACAAAACACCAGAAACTAAGCAGATTACATGGGTTAAAACAGACCTGTCTACACCACGGTGCCTGGGGAGGTGAACAGAATATTCACGGATTATTTTAAGCAACTATATAACCACTCCCCAACTCATATCCCCACTAATCAAGATCATATGCAGAGGGTGAAAGCCTACCTGTCCAACTGGGAGGGGCCGGCCCTCTCGCAGGCTTGCCTGGACGAGGAGGTGACAGAGATAGAAGTACTCTCGGTAATCCGAGGTATGAAGCCACACAAATCGCCGGGCCCAGATGAGTTCTCGGCCTCTTATTATAAGAGCTTCTCCACAAAACTGCTTCCCCATCTGACTAGGCTTTATAACTCACTGCTGGGGGGCTCCCCAGTGGCGCCGGATTTCTTGCGCTCTGACGTGGTCTTAATTCCGAAGGATCGGAAGGACCTGGCGTTGCCCCAAAGTCACCGGCCCATCTCCTTATTGAAAGTGGACTATAAAATTTTTACAAAACTATTAGCTGATAGGTTGGGAGGCTTTCTCTCTTCCTTGGTTCACCCCGACCAGGTGGGCTTCGTCCCCTCCAGACAAGCTTTTGAGAATACGCGGCGGGCTGCGGTCCTGATAGACTGGGCGCTGGCCTCTCGGACGCCTTCTCTGCTCCTTTCCTTGGACGCGGAGGCGTTCGACCGGGTGGAGTGGCCTTATATGTTTGAACTCCTGGCGCGGTGGGGTTTCCCGCCCCGGTTCCGAGCGGCCCTGGGGGCCCTGTACGCTGCCCCTCTCACTAGGGTCCTCACCCCGGGGGCGAACCCAGAGACCTTTTCCATAGGAAATGGAACCAGGCAGGGTTGCCCATTGTCCCCCCTCCTTTTTGCCCTTTCCTTAGAACCGTTGCTGGCGAATCTCCGGGCTTCACCTACAATCAGAGGACTGGGGGTCGGGGGGGGGAGGAGGAGTTTTTGGTCTCCGCCTATGCGGATGATGTCTTACTGACAATAGCGGATCCCCTGCAATCGGTCCCATCCCTTCTGACTGCTGTTGACTCTTTCTCGGACATCTCAGGGTACACAGTGAACTATTATAAGACGAGAGCTATGCCGTTGGGACTGCCTCGGGAGGATGTGGCTGCGCTGCGCTGCCTGACTGATTTCCACTTTTCTTTTGACTCTTTAAAATACTTGGGGGTCTTCCTGACGAGCGATCCCGGGAAACTATACGGGGCCAACTATGATACCATGTTTGCTAGCCTGCTTAGGGACCTGGATAGATGGAATGATTTCTCTAGCTCGTGGCTGGGCAGAGTGGCCTGCATTAAGATGAATATGTTACCTCGCTTGCTGTATTTGTTTAAGGCCCTGCCCACCCGCGTAGATGTAACCTCCTTGGCGCACCTCCAGCAGCACATAGCCAAATTCGTGTGGCAGCACAAGCGTCAGAGAGTTGCACGCCGAGTCCTACACAGGCCTCGAGATAGGGGAGGACTGGGCATCCCAAATTTATTGTATTATTATTATGCTGCACAATTAGTGCAATTTGTGATGTTTCATGCCCCACCAGGCACCCACCGTTGGGCAGACCTGGAGTCCCACTTGGCCGCTCCGGACATTCCGAACCTATATTTCTGGCTTCCCAAGGCGCACAGACCAATCTTTCGCTCCACATGTTTCGCTACAATTAACTCTCTGAGGATATGGGATTTACTCCGAATCAAACACTCACTTTCCTCGGATGAGTCGGCCTTATCCCCTATACTTCGAAACCGAAGCTTTCAGCCGGGCTTAAGCCGAAAACCCTTTGCTACATTAGAGGGGCTAGGCCTACAGAGACTCCACCATCTATACCACCAAGGCTCGCCGCTCACCTTTCAGGACATACAGAACAGAGGCCGAGTGAGGCCCTCGGACTTCTTTCGCTACCTGCAACTCTCAGACTTTGCCAGGTCACCAGCGGTGAGAAGAGCGGCCACGAACCCGTTTACATTTTTTGAGAATATGTGTTCCAGGTATACCCACCCACGCTCCTTGATCTCTTCTCTCTATATTACTCTCCTCTCGGGCTCCTTGGAATGGGGGCCGCTCACATATACGAACCGTTGGGAGAGGGACGTGGGGGAGGAACTCCTGGGGGGGGATTGGGAGGATATATGGGACAATGTGGCACACTGCTCCATCAATGTGGCCTATCAAGAACAAGCCTATAAAATGTTGTTTCGCTGGTATATCTCTCCATCACAGATGTCACATATGGGGCAGGGTCTCACGGATCTTTGCTGGAGAAATTGCGGTCTGAAAGGCTCCTTCTACCACATGTGGTGGACATGCCCGTCTATACAGCCTTTCTGGTCCCAGATACACGAAATGACACAGGAGATATTGGGTCACCCGGTTGACAGGGATCCCTGGACTTTTTTGCTCCACCGCTCTCAAGAGGCCATGCCCCCACCGGAAAACAAACTCCTCCATAGAATCGTGCTGGCGGCGCGGAGGGCGGTGGCGCAGCAGTGGACGGCGCCTACCCTCCCCTCCCTGGAGAGGGTGCGAATTAATATAAGGGAAGCTATGACGATGGATAGATTGACGGCGATGGTCCATGACACTATGCACCTGTTCGACCGAGTCTGGGCCCCCTGGCTGGAATACGAGCCAGGATAGGATACACAGAGACGCTCAGTGGGGACCCTCGGGTGTTGTCCCACATGTACTTGCGGCTGGGAATATCGGTTCCCCCCCCCCCCCTCTTTCTATTCTCTTTCCCCTCTTTCTCTGCTTTTTCCAACTTCATCCTTTTTATTTTTTATTTCCTTACTTGAATATTGTTTTCTCTGTTTATTTCTGAAAAATTATGCTGTTCGTAGTTTCTGACAGATATCCCCGAAGGGGAAATGTTTCATTTTTGTACAGACATCTTGTTAAATAAAGACTTATAAAAAAAAAAAAAACAGACCTGTCTGATTAAAAGGTCAATTTTTCAGTTTCGACTGACGAGAGCAATATTAAATCATTTGTTATAAATCATGTGATACAGGCGTAGAATTTTTTCATTTGTTAAATGCGTTTGAAGGTTCCACAAGTCTTACATAAGCCGACAATATGCTTTTGCATAAACCATTCACCATGGTGCAAATGCAGTAAAATTCCAACGACTAAGACCCTGTGCTACTGCCACAGGAAAAAAAACCATGCTTGTGTGACAACTATTCTGTAAACTCGACACAAGCCAAAGACTAATACCAGCAGTTTTGAGATAAGCAAAGACTACACTACACTTTTCTCCACCAGGAGGTTTGCATTCGCATGACCGACATTTTGACAGGTCTGCTTTAATAAAGGTTTTAAGAAAAGTTCATGGCAATCAAATTATCAGGAGAATGACCTGGGAAGGTCCATTTATCATTACATGCGAGAGAAAAGCACGGTGCACATGCAAGAAAGTCATAACATATATAAAGAGTTTGCTGCATTTCATTAAGAGTCCCCCATGCAGTGCAAGTTGAATTTACACACACACACAATCGATAAATACCTTCATATTTGATTCGACAATGAACTGGACTTTGAAGTTCATGAAGTTGTCCTAAATAAAAAAAATATGCAGATTGAAGCAAAACCTGCCATTCGTAATACTTTGCATGTGTTTACAAATAAGCAATGGCGTGCATATGAAAATATATACGACAAAAACCCCATCGCTGCCAAGCAGTTAAAAAAAAATCTTTGCGTATTTGAAACATGGGTATGCGCTGCTAACACTTAAAAGTTAAGAGTTTAAAATCGTACTTCTGCATACAGTTATTCTGAAATAAATTAAGATGTGAAATGTACCCATTTTTAAAATTTTCATTTATTGGCTCATCCTTTACAAAAATATTGTTTGAAAAGTTCTAAACATCACATTATGTCCCTTAACTTACACAATTTTAAACACAGTCTGCATTACCGCCATACTGGCAAATTGACCGGTGCCAAAAATGTTAAATGCGGTAAAGACAAATAAAATATCCTGCTTACTGGTACACAGTGTTCTCAGATTATTAACCACTTCCATGCGGAGGACGCGCTCAGCGCGTCCTCCACATGGCTCCTGCTGTGCGAAGGACGCGCTGAGCGCGTCCTCCCTTTGGGGTCAGCGTTCGGCCGGGTTCCGGCCGATCGCTGGCCCCCCCGGTGCGGGCTGACATCCTCGATGTCAGCCCAGCATCCGGAACCGCCGCCGATGAAATTAGGTGTCATCGCGGCAGCGCGATGACACCTAATTCAGGCGCCCCCCCGCATGTGCGGAGGAGGCGCCTGAAAGGGAGGGGGGGAGGTCCTTCGGACCTCTCTCCCTCCCGATCGGCGGCGTTGCGGGGGTTAACCCAGGCACCATTTGGAAGGGCACAGCCTGCCCTTCCAAATGGTGCCTGGCATTAACCCCTGGGGAGCTGGATCGCGAATCGGCGCTGAAAAGCGCCAGTTCGTGATCCTTTCCCGGAGCTGGCCGACATCTTGGATGTCGGCCAAGCCTCCGGGAACTCCCCCTGAGGACTGGCGTCATCGTGCATAGCACGATGACGCCAGTCCTAGAGTTAACCCCTAACTGCCACCAACGGTGGAGATAGGGAGTTCCAATGAACTCCCTATCTCCCGATCCGTGGCAGCTAGGGGTTAAAGTTTGGTATGGTTGGATCGGCCAGAGCATGGCCGTTCCAACGATACCAAACACTACTGTGAAACAAGTTTTTTTAAAAAAATAAAAATATATTTAACCCTTTCGCTGCTGATGCTTTTCACACCTATGTGCTGAGGTCATTTTTACCAGTTTTGCTCATCATGTTTAAACGTGTTTTGAAGGCTTATTTTAGTATATGACCCAGACATATTATATATCGTTCTTTCCGTCAGACTCGGTAGATTCATAATATGTCATTATTATATGTATACGTCATGACATGTCTGTATATTAAAACAAAAAATGCAATAAAATATGTATTTTCAATAATTTACAACGTGTAAAGTGTTTTTTTTCACATTTTAACATGCGAGCAATTGCGGTTATATTTTGTATGGGGTGCGCTTGTTAAAAAAATTAGAGATGGGGTCTCGTTACATTTTTTTTTGGGGAAAATTACACGATTTTTAACAAACACGCCGCATACAAAAATCGTTAGTGCAGCATCATTGTTCACATTATAATTGAAATGGGAACAATATTGCTGCATTAACGAACCAAAAAAAAGAAAAAAAAATGTTTTGTTTTCTTAAAATATATTTTTATTTTTAAATGTTTATTTTTTTTAAAAAACTTTTTTCACTTTCGTGTTTGGTATCGTTGGAACGGCCATGCTCTGGCCGATCCAACCATACCAAACTTTAACCACTAGCTACCACGGATCGGGAGATAGGGAGTTCCAATGAACTCCCTATCTCCACCGTTGGTGGCAGTTAGGGGTTAACTCTAGGACTGGCGTCATCGTGCTATGCACGATGACGCCAGTCCTCAGGGGGAGTTCCCGGAGGCTTGGCCGACATCCAAGATGTCGGCCAGCTCTGGGAAAGGATCACGAACCGGCGCTTTGATCCAGCTCCCCAGGGGTTAATGCCAGGCACCATTTGGAAGGGCAGGCTGTGCCCTTCCAAATGGTGCCTGGGTTAACCCCCGCAACGCCGCCGATCGGGAGGGAGAGAGGTCCGAAGGACCCCCCCCCTCCCTTTCAGGCGCCTCCTCCGCACATGCGGGGGGGGGCCCTGAATTAGGTGTCATCGCGCTGCCGCGATGACACCTAATTTCATCGGCGGCGGTTCCGGATGCTGGGCTGACATCGAGGATGTCAGCCCGCACCGGGGGGGCCAGCGATCGGCCGGAACCCGGCCGAACGCTGACCCCAAAGGGAGGACGCGCTCAGCGCGTCCTCCGCACAGCAGGAGCCATGCGGAGGACGCGCTGAGCGCGTCCTCCGCATGGAAGTGGTTAAAAAAACAAACATTTTTTTTCTTTTTTTTGGTTCGTTAATGCAGCAATATTGTTCCCATTTCAATTATAATGTGAACAATGATGCTGCACTAACGATTTTTGTATGCGGTGCGTTTGTTAAAAATCGTGTAATTTTCCCCAAAAAAAAATGTAAACGAGACCCCATCTCTAATTTTTTTAACAAGCGCACCCCATACAAAATATAACCGCAATTGCTCGCATGTTAAAATGTGAAAAAAAAACACTTTACACGTTGTAAATTATTGAAAATACATATTTTATTGCATTTTTTGTTATAATATACAGACATGACATAACGTATACATATAATAATGACATATTATGAATCTACCGAGTCTGACGGAAAGAACGATATATAATATGTCTGGGTCATATACTAAAATAAGCCTTCAAAACACGTTTAAACATGATGAGCAAAACCGGTAAAAATGACCTCAGCACAGAGGTGTGAAAAGCCTCAGCAGCGAAAGGGTTAATATATATAAAAAAAATACAATACTGGCCTAAAGGTGACTCCAGAAAAGAAATCAATCTGGAATTAAAAAGTTATATAAAATGGGGCTTTATATGCCGTACTTTGTCAATGTAAAATCCATGTATATATTTAGTTTTTGCCCAGAAAGGGTTAATGCTGAAAATTCCTTCGTAAACAGGAGCACAGAATTTATAGCAAAGCACAATTTCTTGTATTCTTCTATTACAATAGTAAACCCGTTATTTTCATGAATTCTAGTAGTGTACAATTTTTGAAGGGTCATTTTGTAGGAGATGAAGGAAACTGACCCTACATTTATGATCCTGTATCCTGAAGTGTCTGAAATTTCTGACTATAAATCCTGAAGAAGTAAAGAGGGGAGACCTAATCTTAAATAAGAAGCAGAGGGCAATACAGCTTAGTGTACCAAAATTCTAGGCACCTGTAAGCCAGCGATTCCCAACCTGTGGTACGCATACCCCCAGGGGTCCGTATAAGGACCCCCGGGGTACGTGTAAAAAAAATTGTAATGGCGTACCCTTCCACTGCCGCCTGTTTTGTTGCAGGACCGGGTAGATCCTCTCTGCAATCCGATACCGTTCAGATTGCAGACGGTCCAGCAGCGGATAATGGGGCACGATGACGGTGGGTGGCTCAGTCGGGTCTTGGATCGGACGTGGATCCTGCTGTTCCACTGCCGAGCTTTGCAGGCCACGACTGCAGTCTCCCAGCAGCTTTCCGCTTCGGGCGCGTGACTAATTACGCACCTGCCACGTCTCTCAATCTCAGCCATGCCTCCCCAAGATGACAAGAGAGGGACCGAAACGGAGCTCGCACCCTGCAGCGCCCGGAAAATTCAAGCAGGCGCACAAGTGCCCCCCATCAAACCACCAACACCAGACCAACTTTGACAGAGGACGGTAAATATTTTAAAAAACAAAAATTGATGAGTATTCTGCCTTTACCATGAGAGCTCAATTTCTGTGGATTTTCCGTGCGCTGCTAACTTCCTTTACCATGAGAGTTATACTGCAGTGTTCAGTGATATAGTAATGATTGTACAGTATGAATGAGTTTTACTGCTGTGGAGAAGAGAGGTGGAGGGAGGAGAGGGAGGGAGGGGGTGGAGGGAGGAGAGGGAGGGAGGGGGGTGAAGAGGTGGGAAGGGAGAAGAGGGGGAGGGAGAAGAAGGGGGAGGGAGAAGAGGGGGAGGGAGAAGAGGGGGAGGGAGAAGAGGGGGAGAGAGAAGAAGGGAGGGGGAGGGAGAAGAGGGGGAGGGAGAAGAAGGGGAGGGAGAGGAGGGAGGAGAAGAGGGGGAGAGAGAAGAGGGGGAGAGAGAAAAGGAGGGAGGGAGAGAGAAAAGGAGGGAGGGAGAAGAGGAGGGAGGGAGAAGAGGAGGGAGGGAGAAGAGGAGGGAGGGAGAAGAAGGGGGAGGGAGAAGAGGGGGTGGGAGAAGAAGGGGGAGGGAGAAGAGGGGGTGGGGGGAGGGAGGGAAAAGAGGGGAGACCTTTACACCGATGCCCTTTTAAAATTTCATGACTGCCTACTTCCCTAAAATCAAACCCCACACTTCTGTACCCGTGACCAATTTTATTACTTGTAAAAGCCACTACGATACCCTTTCATGCCCCCTTCCTCTTTGCCTTTTTTCACCCCATTATTCCCTTCATTCTCCTTTTTATCCTCTTCTCCCTCCACTGCCAATCTCCTTTTCCCTCACTATGCAGATCTTCCCTCCTCTCCCCCTGCCATATTCTTGTCTTTCCCACTTCACTCTCTCCCTTTGATTTTCTTCTTTCCCCTTTTCATCGTCTCTTTCCCCACTTTTTTAAGTCCCCCCCATTTTCAGCTTTTATCTGCTTCCTCCAAGCACTTGTTCTCAGCTTATCTCCCTCTTAGGCCGGGTGCACACTAGCATTTTCTTCTGCGCACTAGCGTGCGTTAGAAAGGACGCACTTTATGACGGAATAGATTGGTAGACGCCAGTTGATGCATTAATTTTGACACGTCGTAAAAACTGAATTTGAGTTGAATTAAAAAAAACAAGGCTGGGCTTTTGACATTTGACGTTCAGCACGCGCCCATCGTCGCGTCAATCCTAGCGCAAAAGCCTTGGTGTTTCCATGACTGCTGTCTTCAGCGTGCGTTATGCGCGTACTACGTGTGTTCTCTATCTATTGTTCCCCACTCCCTTTCCCTGACCTTACCTGTGGCCAGTGCTCTACTTCCCTCCTGTGGGACTGAGCGGAAGTGACCTGTTAAAAGGTCACTTCATAGCGCTCTGCTTCCCTCTGCAGCAGCAGCGCTGGGAGGAAGTGACCCTTTTAACATGTCACTTCCTTTCAGTCCCACAGGAGGGAAGTAGAGCGCTATGAGGGAACTAGAGGGCGACGATACTTTAGAGCAGTGTTCCCCAAACCTGTACCCCAGGACCCTCCGCCTCGCCAGGTTTTCCAGATATCTGAAGCTCAGCACAGGTGATATGATTTGCTGCTCAGTGATTGCAGGATTCAGTCTGCATTTCCCCCAAGGTGATCTGTAAAATCTGGCCTGGTTGAGGGTCCCGAGGAGAGGTTTGGGAAACACTGCTTTAGAGTGTGCGCTCTGCAATCGCATTGCACATAGTGCACTCTCTTAAGACCTGCATAGTTGTCAACCGGCTGGGTGGAGCAGAGGTAACATCACTGCTCTGCATGGAGAGAGCCTGTGGAGACATGGGTTCGATCCCAGCAAGAGCACCTCTCCAGTAAGTGTCCTTGGGCAAGACACCTAACGGTACATACTCGCCACCCAGGACATACTTGAAAACGAGAGAAATCTCAATGTATCCTTCCTGGTAAAATCCTTTCTCAAAAAAAAACACCTGTCCCGGATATGCCTGATTATCCTGGGATGTTGGGATTCGCCTTTGGGGGTATCCCTGCACGGTTTCGCATTTGCAATTTTCATTTTTTTTCTTCACTGGTGACTTGGTGCCGTCAGCTGGAGAGTCCCCTCTCTGAGCACTCATCCCCCAGGGCGAGTACTGAAAGATGGAGACTCGCGCACAGAGAGACATCTGGAGTGAAATCAAGGTACAGAAGGACTGAAGGACAGGATAATGGAGAGAGAAAAGATCCGTTAAAAATAAAAAACTTTTGCCAGGAACAAAAATAAAAACACTTTGCTGTAAAAGAAAACCGTTTAATAAAATAGAATTGAGTTTCAAATGTTGCATGCAGCCCCCACGGAATATGAGAAATTACTTGAGGGCCACTGGACGAGTTTGACACCCATGCCTTAGACACATGATTTTGCATTCTGCAACTTGGTTGATGAAACAAGTCATACAACCTCAATTACGTGGATGGCCTTGTAACCTCTACATACAAATCTTGTATTTTGGGTGTACAATACTGGGACAGTATAGAAATTCCAAGTTCAAGTGTCAGACGAATTCAGGAATGGAAAGAAAAGGTCAGTTTAGATCTAAGGAACATGGAAAACTATATATTTGCATAGTAATGTTTTCCAAGTGTGTGTGACAAATGCACATATTTTGAAAAATTGAAAGTCACGCCCAATGCAAGTTGGGATTAATGGTATATGCATTATCATGTTTTGCCAACACATATATTGAAAGAGTCATTAACTCTACGTCAAAGAATTACAGACACTCACTTCTGGTGGCATGTCACTGAAGTGATAGCTGCAAACAGAAGAGACATTCTGCGTGAGAGCCCTCCGCCAACTCATTGCACCCTACTGACTAATGTGCAATGACCCTGAAACAGCACAGGACTGAAACTGGGCAAGTAGTGTCTAGCAGTATCTCAAGGGGTGAGATAGCACATTGATCTTTATGATCAAGGAGACATCCAACCCATGATGGGACATTAGCCTGGAAAGTGAGCCGGGACATAGCATACTGTGGTGCAAATACAGGAGCCTATAATAGAGCATTTACAAGCACATTATAAAAATTGAAAGGTCATAATTACCTTGAAACTTTTTACCTTGCTTACAGGTATTGCAATTGATGCTTTGGCTTTGACCGTGTGTCTTTAAATGACTGGTGATGTATGCTGCACTAAGAAGCTTTCCACAAATATTACAAGACACCTTCCCTTCATGGCGCACCATGTGCGTTCGGAGCCTGTCTTTGGTGGCAAAGGCAGCAGTGCACGTCTGGAAAAAAGCAAAATGAAAAAAAATTACTTTAGTTCAGATTTACATAAAGATAATTTCTGCTTTATGGACAAAGCCAATTTGTGTTTAGAAGACTGAACTTCTTTTCATATACAGTTCGTACTAATTTCTCGCGAAACACTCAAAATGTCATCACAAATGCAACATCCAGGAATCCTGAAGGACCCGAGTCAACCACGCCAGACTCCATGCCTACAATCTGATGGCGTGCATTTTGAGCCCAAGTAAACTTTGTCCCAACTAGTACACCAAATATCTAGCATGTCATATGCAATAGGGATTTTGTGCCTTCCCCTCAGTTTTGCAAGACCAAGGAGAAACTCAGTAGTGCCACACACAATCATATATCATTACTTACGCACGCTTTTCATTAGCAATAATCACAATCACCAGCAGGAAAGAAAAAGGATCAACCCTTAAAGTCAAGTCAATAGAAATAATGAAGATATCAGGCGATACCTCCAATCCCCACTAGACGGCAGTAAAAAATTAATTTTTATTAATGCTGTGCACAAGTGAAAAATTTGCATCCAAAACGTGGCCACAACAAGACAAACCATACAAGTAAAAGATCGCAAAAACAAAGATTCACAAAAAAGGTAGGGGACACTGTATGTATAAAACGCTTGCCAGTACTCTATAAAACCATATAGCAAGATCTGCATGTAATTCGCCAATTAACAGTCTACATTGCAGTAATGTCCTGGCATACAAGAGATAAAGTAGCTGAATAAAGTTTCTAGGGACAGAGACACACACACACACCCAGACACAGCAATGGGGGGGGGGGGGGGAGGGATCAGCAGAGTTCCAGATGTTTTGGAACTCAATCTCCCACAATTCTTACTCATTCGGTTCGTTGAGCCTCAAGATTTTTTTCTTCAAGGTTGCTGACCCGTGCTGTAGGACAGGGCTTGACAAATTTGCTTGGAATCTAGGAGCCAGCTACAACAGTTAGGAGCCAGGTTTTTCAGACTAACAAAGCTTTACATTCAACAACTAAAGATACACAATACCATTTCTTTTAAAGACTGAGTACAAGTACCGATACATTTAAAGTCATGTGACCGCTCTCCAATAAATTTATCCACTGCACACCTTGCCCCCCACACACACAGGGCTGGATTTGCACGTCAGGAGCCTGTAGGCACAGAAATGAGGAGCGCCCCTACCCCCCCCCCCAACGAAAAAAAAAAAAGGAAACCTGCCACAATTACTATTTACATTTTTGTTTTGAGGCTATGAAAAGAAAAAAACACTTAAAAAGGAAAAAGTTATTCTCCGTGCTCAAAATCAAAAGAGGCAGAATCTGTTGCCTTAGTTGAATTACAGTTACAAGTATTTATAAAGCGCCACAAATTCCTTAGCGCTGTACAATGGGAGAAACTGAGTAACAAATATACATATATGTTACACACACACACAGAACAGGAGAGAGGACCTTGCTCGAGAGCTTACAATCTAAGAGGAGAGGGGTGACATATTAGGTGAGGGCGAATAGGGTATTTAAAGTAGCAGGTTGCATGAGGGCTGAATGGGAAGATGGAGCAAGAAATGTGCAGTGGGGGATCATGGAGTGAGCCGATAGGCTTCTCTAAAGTATTGCTGTTTTCAGAGACTTCTTGAAGGACTGGAAAGACAGGGAGAGTCTGATGTTGCAGGGGAGGGGAGTTCCATAGAAAGGGGGCAGCTCGAGTGAAGTCCTGAAGGTGAAAGTTGGGGGTGCGGGTACAAGGAACTGATAGCATCAGATCATTGGCAGAGCGAAGTGGTCGGGATGGGATGTACCTGCTAATAATGGAGATGTAGGCAGGGGCGCGGTTACAGAGAGGTTTGTACATTAGAATCCAATTCATTATACTGGTGCCAAAGTAGAGATTGACAAAGGGGCGAGGTGTAAGAGGTGAGGTGTATGAACCTGGCACAGGCATTCATTACACACTGCAGAGACAGAATCTGGGATCTCTTAAGGCCAGAGAGAAGGAGGTTACAGTAGTCAAGGCGGGAGAGCTTGGATGAGCATTTTAGTAGAGTCTGGATTAAGAAAGGGACGGATGCTTGCAAAGTTTTTTAGGTGGAAGTAGCAAGATTTGGTTAGAGACAGAATGTGAGGAGTAAAGGATAGATTGGAGTCCAAGAGGACCCTGGGGCAACGAACCTGAGAGGTAGAAGTAATGGTGGCACTATTCACCTGAAGAGAAATTGGCACAGGAATGGAGGTTTTAGAGCGAGGGAAGATAAATTCAGTTTTTGAGAAGTTGAGAGACAGCCGATAGGCAGACTGTAACACGGTTCAACACCGGAGGAGATCGAGAGAAGAAAGGTAGATTTGGGTGTCATCAGCATAGAGGTGATATTGAAATCCATAGGAAGAGATGAGGTTATCCAAAGAGGCGGTATAGATCGAGAAAAGTAGGGGACCCAGAACAGAGCCTCGGAGGTACACAAACTGAAAGAGGAACTGGTACAGAAGAGACACCAGCGAAGGAGCGAAAAGAGATTGGAAGAGAACCAAGAGAGAGCGATGTCACTGAGGCCAAGTTGAGCGAGAAGCAGGAGAGGGTCGTCAGTGTCGAAAGCAGCGGAAAGGTCAAGAAGAATAAGGAGGGAGAAGTGACCTTTGCTTTTAGAGGCAGCTAAATCATTAGTCACCTTGGTCAGAGCAGTCTCAGATTGTTGGGAGCAAAAGCTTGACTAGTGCGGAACGAGTAGAGTTAGCAGCAAGAAAACTGGTGAGCTGGTTATAGACCAGATGTTCTAAGATTTTGGAGGCAAAGGGGAGCAGAGAGATGGGATAGTAGTTCAAGAGGGAGGTGGGATCAAAGCACGTTTGGATACAGAGGGGGAAGATTCCAGAGGAGAGGTTAAAAATATGAGTCAAAGCATGGACAGTAACTGGTAGGACAAGCTGAATAAGGTCTGAGGGGATGGGATCAAGTGGACAGGTGGTCGGGTAGGAGGACATGAGAAGTTCTGAGACATCCTCCTCGAAGACCAGAGAAAAAGGAAGACATAGTAGAAAAGGGGGCAGGGAGTGAGGGAGTCAGTGGGGTAGAATGGTTAAAGGAGGAGGGCAGTAAATGCAGCAGCATTGTTTGTTTTATATGTAAAAGCATACATTGCCTCTGCTGTAGAACAGAAAAATAATATTTTGCATTTACTTTCTTCATTTTTACACATTACATGGTCAGGTTTGGTAACAAGGAAAACAGCGTGCCACACGGATGTATTTCCCACGGAAAAAGTTTTATTAGGATGTCAGCAGAATAAAATCGCCACGATTAGGCCACCACAGGCCTTACTTATGCATGATTAAGGCCTGTGGTGGCCGAAACATTGCAAATTTATTCTGCTGACATCCTAATAAAACTTTTTCCGTGGGAAATACATCCGTGTGGCACGCCGTTTTCCTTGTTCCTATGCATTTGGAGGACGGGTGGACCTCTGCAGCGAAGCACCGGAGTCTCCCACTGGTCTACAGAGAGCTCTCCCATCAGGGTAGATCCTGTGCACTCTCTGGACTTTTACTCTAGTATTTATGGTCATGTTTGGTATCATTGTAAAGACTAGACTCTGACCTTTCCAATGACACCTCACTTAACCTTGTGCGGTGTACAATTCAGGATGCAGGTTCCAAAGTCCCCCAGTCTCTCTTCACTGCAGCGACACGGTCTAGGTTGTGAATTAAACAATGCGTTGCTTCACCAAATACACAATTGCTGGCAGTGTGGAAAATGAGAAGGTGAGTTAGTGTAGCATCACTCTTCACTTTAAAAAATTGTAAACTGAATAATAGTGACGTGTTAAAAGAAAGAAAAAATTGATATTTTATTTTTACATAAATCGAACCTGGTTATATTTGGCATCACTGGACAGGCTATAAGCTGACCTTTCCAATGATACCTCATATGTCTCTCTAGTCCTTAGGGCATATTGTAAAATATATATACATTTTACAATTTGCAATAATTTAGACCACTGTGTCTCTGGAGTCCTAAGGGCTAGAGGGACATATGAGGTATCATTGGAAAGCTTAAAGCCTGTCCAGTGATGCCAAATATAACCAGGTTTGATTTATGGCTCGGTCCTCATTTTCCTACAGAGCACCGCAGTTATGGAATAACCTCCCAGACGCCATCAAATCTTCCCCCAGCCTTAAGTCACTCAAGATCCCCCTATTAACATACCTCAATACGGAATGCACCTGTAAACATGTAACAGTGACTATTTCCTACATATTTATTTTCTGTTAATCTGTATATTTGTGTTCTTTTAATATCTTGCACTGTATTACTTTGTATTTCTGTAACAACTAACATTTTAATGTTCTTGAAAATGAGAAATCTCAATGTATCCTTCCTGGTAAAATCCTTTATAAATAAATAAATGTAAATATAAAATATTAAAGTAATATATTTTTCCCCCCCACACACACACAGAGCAAGGTGCCCCCCTTGTGACAGGCGCCTGTAGGCACATGCCTACACTGCCTAATTAAAAATCCGGACACACACACACAATTACATTGCAAACCTCAGACAAGGGGTGGCCATCAGAATGCAGTAAAGATCTGCAAGCTCTTGCAACCTCTAAGATCTCGTGAGAGCGCGGCTGAAGGACCCAGCTAGTGGCCGCCTTACAACCTTTGCCGGCGGCCACTTGCTGGAATGAGGCACCAGCAAGAGCGGCCTGGCAGAATGCTGTTAGTGCATTCTGCCAGCCCCCACATACCGCCCAGCAAACCAGCCCCGTGTTTGCTTCCGGTATAGGAGGGATATCGGGGTGTGGAAATTTTAAAAAATGGACTTGTCCAGCAGACTAACGTGGAACCCTGATCTACTCAACCCTTGTGATAATCTACTTGTCCTGACGTGCAAAATAAATTCAACAAAAATTTAAATAAGCGCTGCAACCAATGCCCTGAAAGAAAAAGGAAAAAAAAAACAGCACTATATGCTGGCATAATCCTCGCTCCGAAAGATCACAGCAGTGAATGTCTTGTGAGATCGCAGCCAAGGATTTGCTGGGACAAATGCATACACAGCTCCAATACTGTTCAAGCATTGTGGAACTTGCGTACATAAAGGGGCCCTATTCCTTAATTGGTGCTAAAATGGGAAGACAAACGGGAAAAAGCCAATTACTGATTGTGCTCCGCATGTGAAGTATAGGGTGCGCAAAGTACAGTAAGATCGTCCAATCACCGCTGCGTAAACTGGTTTCTCACAGGTGAAGTGTTAGGAATGTAAAATGGGGGGGGGGGGGATGCATTAAAGTCCCTTATCCTGACGTTAAAACTTACTAACCTGAACACTACAGTTAGTGTTCACTAGGGAATAGAGCCCAAAATGTGAAAATTCCAAACCTTACTCAGTTTGCACAAAGCACACACACACACCACCCCCCACCCCACAGGTTATGTATGCTATGTAACTAGTGTTAGCTTTCAGGGACCGCCATATTTTGGAGGCACTGAAGGGCAGGAGCAGCATGTGGTAAGGGAGAAAAGGCGAGTATTTACACCTAAACTAAAAAGAAGTGTATATTTATAAAATAGAAATTGGGCAGATGCAGTAAGGATCTGCCCAATTATTTAAAGGGCTAAAAAAAATGGGTAATTGTTAGCGGAGTGGCCCTTTTAAACATTGACGCTATATGTAGAGTTCTTACAGGAGTTGTTGCCAAAATAGGGACTAACCATAGTAAATTGGGACACTTGGGAGGCATGTGTATGTAAGGGAGCTGCATAGGGTAATAGGAGTGGAGACGATGCATAGGGACGGATGCTTTTAGAATAGAGAGGGGTTTAAGGAATTTGTGATGATTAATCCAGAGCGCCTGTTTGAAATTGAGTAAAAAAAAAAATGTTTTTGTTCTCATTTCACCTGGATGCAGAGAGGCAGGATTGGTGGGGTTGCAGAGAGGGGATTGCAGGGCATTGACCTCCGTTCCATGATGTGCCCAGTCCACTTAAAGCAGATAGTCCGGCACTGGCTGAGGTGTCACTGAAATCATTTGCTGTCTGACACCTCCAGGCTGGCAGTTTGCTCCATCAGGAATGTTTAGAGTGCTGGGGCTGGAGGGTCCCTCAGGCAGACAGGCAGCCATGAGGCAATTCATCCATTTGAGTCCACCTCACCCTGCTGTCCCTGGACTCATGGCTCTACAGTAAATAGGAGATCGTGCCTGCCTGCTCTCCATCACCAACGAAGACTGTGCCCTGCATGTTAAAAGCGGTGTATGGGTTGTGTGTGATGGGGGGGTAATTGTTGTAGTGGACACAGTTTTTCAGCCAGCCGAGCTGTGTTATGGCTCTCAGTCACAGGCACAATTTTAAGCTGCAGCCAGACACGCGCTATTCATCGGCCAGAGCGGCCCATTTCGTGGAATGCTCCCATCAATCAGCAGCCGGGGGAGGGAGGGGGCGGGCCAGCAGCTCCTTCACACATAGCTTGTCCCTGGGGGTCTGATTCAATACCCCAGACAGATGCGCTGATCGGCCCGGCATGTAATGCAAACCAGTTTGCACGCTGCCGGCGCCGATCTCTACAATGTGCCCTCTGCTAGCCTTAGCAGCTAGTTTTCCGGCTGCTCAAAGAGGCTGCCCCCCCGAGTCTATGCATCCAAACCCAGCGCCAGGACAGCATTTTTTAGTCGCCATGGCGCCCAGGTTTGTTGAGCTCTGCTGTAGGATATAAAAAAGGTACCAAAACTATTGTTGATCTGTGGTGATCTTAATTATAGTATAGATCCTGGGAGAGATGTTCGATCCCCTAAGATCCCTATACCGACCAAACGTAGTATTAGACAGGGACAGAAACTGAGCGACCTGTTCTCCTCTCATGGCTTATATGATGTATGGCGTTTATGGCACCCGGGCGATTCAGAGTTTACGTTCCACTCTAAGGTACACAATATGTATAGCAGGTTGGATTATTTCTTGCTACAAGGCTCCTCTCTACCACAGGTCCTGCACTGCGAGATATTGGATATCACGTGGTCGGATCACGCGCCGATCCTTTTGACAGTTGGGGAGGAGGGGAGGGGGAGCTGGGAAGTTTACGTGGCGCTTTAATGACTCCATTTTGTCTGACCCCGGGGCTCTGGCCGAAATAGAACAGACTCTGAAGGAATATTTTGCGCTCAATAACACTTCAGGGATTACGCCCGAAACACTTTGGCAAGCGCATAAGGCTGTCCTGCGAGGCGTGTGTCTTAAATGGGCTTCTCGTTTAAACAAAGCCCGCCAGGCTGATAGACTCTCAATATTGTCTCAAATCCATCTAGCTGCGCAGGCGAACAGTTCAGACCCTACTCCGGCTCACTTGAAAACACTCTTAGAAGCGCAGGCGCGCCTGTCAGACTGGAATTACAAGGCCCTTCTCTACTCCCAGCGTAGACTAAAGACACGCTACTACGCGTTTAGGGACCGTCCAGGACGGCTCTTGGCCCGCTGCCTTAGACCCATGGTGGCGAATTCTAGAATTTCTCACCTAGTGATAGACTCCGGAAGGAGGACGGTGTATAAGCCACTAGAGATAGGGAATGCCCTGGCCACCTACTATGGGAAATTGTATAATTTACAATCTGACCCACTCCTTCCTTCCTCTAGCGAGGAACGGGTGGATCGGTATTTATCGGACCTTCATCTTCCTTCCCTGACTCCCACTCAGAGGGACGGACTGTCGTCTCCCTTCACGGAACTAGAGATAGCCACGACTATAAAATCTCTTCCATCCCATAAATCCCCAGGCCCGGATGGGTTCACAGACACGTACTATAAGAAGTTTTCTGCACTGTTGACTCCCCACCTTCTCTCGCTTTTCATCTCTGCTGCGGAGGAAGGTAGATTTCCTGAGGAAATGTTACGTACTACTATCGTTCCTCTCCCTAAGCCAGGTAAATCCCCTACTTTGTGTCCAAACTTCGGGCCAATCTCTTTATTAAATGTTGATGTCAAAATCTATGCCAAAATTCTAGCAAATAGGGTGGCGGATCTATTACCTAAGCTGATTTGTTCAGATCAGGTGGGGTTTATCAGGGGGCGGCAGGGGCCGCATAATACTAAGAAACTGATAGATTTAATCCAAGTGATTCAGACTTACCGTATCCCGAGTGTACTGTTGGCGCTAGACGCTGAAAAAGCGTTTGACAGGGTGGACTGGATGTTTTTGCAAAAAGTGTTGCTGAAGTTTGGCTTTCCGGTCTCGGTGCTGCAAAGTATTTTTGCGCTTTATGCTTCTCCGACGGCGTCGGTTTTAACGGCGGGTTTTTTATCGGATCAGATTAGAATTAGTAATGGGACTAGACAGGGATGCCCCCTGTCCCCATTATTGTACGCATTGGCGATAGAGCCACTGGCGCAGCGAATACGACAGGATGACGGGGTGGCGGGGATTATGGTGGGCCCGACTACATATAAAATAGGGCTTTTTGCGGACGACATTCTGCTGACTATTACGGAACCTACAGAATCTTTACCAAGACTTGGAGAAATCCTGACGGAATATAGCGAGGTCTCATATCATAAAATCAATTTGCCTAAGTCTCAGGCATTATCTATTAATGTCCCTAATAGCACTAGGAAAACGTTAATGCAGCATTTTCAGTTTGAATGGCGGGAGGACTATCTGCAGTACCTAGGGGTAAAAATTTCTAAATCTCCGGACCAATTATTTGACCTCAACTACAAACCCTTTTTAGCTCATGTCAGACAACTTCTGTTTAAATGGAAAAGGACATCTTTATCGTGGATGGGCAGAATGGCTGCTATTAAAATGTCACTTTTGCCCAAACTATTATATATTTTCGAACCATTCCGATCCGCTTACCTAAATCATATATTGAAGAGGTTCAGTCTCTTTTGAACCGCTATGTATGGAACGGCAAACGTCCTAGGGTTCCCACCAGGCTGCTCAACCTCCCCGTACGGAGAGGAGGACTGGCTATGCCTAATGTCCATCTGTACCATAGAGCTGCGGTACTGGCGTCCCTAGCAGAGTACTTCCACTCCCCGCGCCCTCCACAATGGACAGCCATAGAACAGTCTTTTGCGAAACAATACCTAATAACGAATGTAATGTGGCTCACGCGCCGTCAGCGACCTCCCTTGCCAGAGTTACTGCCGCTAACTAGATGGTATTTGCATGCCTGGGACTTGAGCCGGGCCCTCCTTTTAAATACTACCTCCCTTTCGCTAGCAACCCCTATAGAGGTATTAAAGCACTGGATAGCAGATTTTGACTGTGATAGATGGACCTCCAGGGGGATTGGACATCTCCACCAATTGATATCGGGAGGCAATATGATGACCTTCGAACTGCTTAAGCAGCGCTATAAGTTAACGGAGACCTGGAGGCTGTCTTATTATCAGATAGCGTCTGTAATACGTAGACCGGGTATGCGCTTACCACCTACCCTGCCTCAGGCTCCCTTGTCGCCATTTGCGAGCTTTGTGGTAAAACCGAGCACAAAAGTGAAACTCCTTTCTATTTGTTATGAAGCATTGAATGTTCCATCCTTAGATCATATTTGGTCCTTCCAATCGGCTTGGGAGGGGGAGCTGGGCATTCGGATACCTTCCCAGGCTTGGGAGAGGGCGTTCGGATTAGACAGGGGAGCATATCGATGTGCGTCCCTGATGGAGGTTAGGAGGAAAGTATTGTACCGCTGGTACCTGGTACCGGCGAGGGAATGTCATATGAATAAATCGGTCTCATCAATGTGTTGGCGCTGCCTGCTACTAAAGGGTACCATGGCTCATGTTTGGTGGGATTGTGTAGCATTAGAGCCACTATGGCGGGGAGTTTCAGGCCTGGTGGAAAAGGCAACGGGACTACTTCTACCGTTTGCTCCTGCGGATTTCTTATTGGGGGTTTCAATAGTTCGGATGGGTAAATTGCAAAGGAAACTTTTTTGTGTAATAACCTCTAGCACCATGTTGCTGATAGCGCGGAGATGGAAGCAAACGTGGGTTCCCACAGTCAGAGATGTGAGGGATATGGTGAACAACATAAGAGATTATGAGCTGATGGCTAGACATATATATGACTTCCCGCAACTGGAAAAAGATCACTGGACCCTCTGGGATTCCATGCTAGCTGCGGAGTGCACTGCAGCCCCAGGTTCTCCGGTTTAGAGGGGATCCTGACCTGCTTGGGATACTGTACCACCCTGCAATGGGGGGAGCTTAGTCAATTTTTTTTATTATTTCTCTTTCGATGCGCTACTCTTCAACTACGAGTTGGTGGCTTATGTTCGTTCGTATTTGTATGTTTGTTATGTTCCCCTTATATGTAATTTGAAAGGATTTGAATACCCTGTTTTTTTCCCTTCTGTATCCCACTGTCATATTTTCGTTTTTCAAAAAATAATAAAAAAACTTTGAATTTCAAAAAAAAAAAAAAGTACCAAAAGACCCCTGCATCTCAGAATAGGGAAATCCTTGCCAGATGGGAAAAAAGTCCCATTTCTGTTGTCATCACGCCCATGCACAATATACAGGGCCGCCATCAGGGCATTACGCCTCATGCTGCCGTAAGGGGCCCGGTGGGGGGGCCGGGCCCCCCTCGGCAGCGGCGTCGCCCTTTTACAGCTCCGGTATCGGACTCGAAAAATCCGAATCCGGAGCTATGTCGCTGCAGCAGGAGCCGGAGGAGACACTGTGTCTCCTCCGGCTCCTGGCAGCTTCACTGGCTGGCTGGGCGGGGCCAAGCAGCATGTGGGTGCCTCCCAAGCACGTTGCTTTGGCTCCGCCCCCTCCACTCAGTGAAGCTGCACACCTGAGCTGGAGGGCCCGGGCTGAAGACAAGAAGAAAAGAAGAGCTGAAGAAAAGAAGACAGCGGAGTGGTGAGCCAGGGCCCAGCCTAGACCCAGGGCCCAGACCCCAAGGCCCAGACCCCGACCCCAAGGCCCAGACCCCGGGCCCAGACCCAGACCCCGACCCCAAGGCCCAGACCCCGGGCCCAGACCCAGACCCAGACCCTGGGCCCAGACCCAGGACCCGGGCCCAGACCCAGACCCAGGACCCGGGCCCAGACCCAGGACCCGGGCCTAGACCCAGACCCAGGACTAGACCCAGACCCAGGACCCGGGCCCAGACCCGGGCCCAGACAACGGACCCGGGCCCAGACCCAGGACCCGGGCCCAGACAACGGACCCGGGCCCAGACCCCGTGCCCGGGCCCAGACAACGGACCCGGGCCCAGACCCCGTGCCCGGACCCCGTGCCCAGAACCCCAGCCCAGACCCAGAACCCCGGCCCAGACCCCCGGCCCGGACCCCAGACCCCCGGCCCAGACCCCGGGCCCAGACCCAGAACCCGGCCCAGACCCTGGACCCAGAACCCGGCCCAGACCCTGGACCCAGACCCGGGCCCAGACCTGGACCCAGACCCCGGGCCCAGACCCTGGACCCCGGGCCAGACCCCGGGCCCAGACCTGGGCCAGACCCTGGACCCGGGCCCAGACCCGGGCCCAGACCCCAGACCCCGGCCCAGACCCCGGCCCAGACCCGGGCCCAGACCCAGACCCCGGCCCAGACCCCGGACCCCAGACCGGGCCCAGACCCCGGGCCCAGACCCCGGACCCAGACCCCGGGCCCAGACCCAGACCCCGGGCCCAGACCCTGGACCCAGACCCCGGGCCCAGACCCTGGACCCAGACCCGGGCCCAGACCCTGGACCCAGACCCCGGGCCCAGACCCTGGGCCCAGACCCAGAACCCGGGCCCAGACCCAGAACCCCGGCCCAGACCCAGAACCCCGGCCCAGACCCAGAACCCCGGCCCAGACCCAGAACCCGGCCCAGACCCCGGCCAGACCCCGGGCAGACCCCGGGCCCAGACCCTGGACCCAGACCCGGGCCCAGACCCTGGACCCAGACCCCGGGCCAGACCCTGGACCCAGACCCTGGCCCAGACCCAGAACCCGGCCCCAGACCAGACCCCGGCCCAGACCCCGGGCCCAGACCCAGAACCCGGCCCAGACCCAGGCCCAGACCCTGGACCCAGCCCAGACCCTGGACCCAGACCCGGGCCCAGACCCTGGACCCAGCCCAGACCCTGGACCCAGACCCAGACCCTGGACCCAGACCCGGGCCCAGACCCTGGACCCAGACCCGGGCCCAGACCCTGGACCCAGACCCCGGCCCCAGACCCTGGACCCAGACCCCGGATCCAGACCCCGGACCCAGACCCCGGGCCCAGACCCCGGACCCAGACCCTGGACCCAGACCCCGGGCCCAGACCCCGGGACCAGACCCTGGACCAGACCCTGGACCCGGGCCCCGACCCTGGACCAGACCTGGACCAGGGCCCAGACCCTGGACCGGGCCCAGACCCTGGACCAGACCCTGGACCAGACCCCGGACCGGGCCCAGACCCCGGGCCAGACCGGGGCCCAGACCCCGGCCCCAGACCCGGGCCCAGACCCTGGGCCAGACCAGACCCTGGGCCCGGGCCCAGACCTGGACCCAGACCCCGGCCCAGACCCAGAACCCCGGCCCAGACCCTGGACCCAGACCCGGGCCCAGACCCAGAACCCCGGCCCAGACCCAGAACCCCGGCCCAGACCCAGAACCCCGGCCCAGACCCCGGACCCAGACCCCGGGCCAGACCCCGGGCCCAGCCCGGGCCCAGACCCTGGACCCAGACCCGGGCCCAGACCCTGGACCCAGACCCCGGGCCCAAGGACCTGGACCCAGACCCCGGCCCAGGACCCTGGACCCAGACCACGGGCCCAGGACCCTGGACCCAGACCACGGGCCCAGACCCAGATCCCGGGCCCAGACCCTGGACCAGACCCTGGACCCGGGCCAGACCCTGGACCCGGGCCAGACCCTGGACCAGACCCTGGACCCGGCCCAGACCCTGGACCCGGGCCCAGACCCTGGACCCGGGCCCCAGCCCTGGACCCGGGCCCAGACCCTGGACCCGGGCCCAGACACCCTGGGACCGGCCCAGACCCTGGACCAGACCCTGGACCCGGGCCCAGACCCTGGACCCAGACCCTGGACCCGGGCCCAGACCCTGGACCCAGACCCCGGACCAGACCCTGGACCAGACCCCGGACCCGGGCCCCAGACCCGGGCCCAGACCCGGGGCCCAGACCCCGGACCCGACCCAGACCCCGGCCCCAGACCCGGGCCCAGACCCTGGGCCCAGACCCAGACCCTGGGCCCGGGCCCAGACCCTGGACCCAGACCCCGGGCCCAGACCCAGAACCCCGGCCCAGACCCTGGACCCAGACCCGGGCCCAGACCCTGACCCCCGGCCAAGACCCTGGACCCAGACCCGGGCCCAGACCCCGGGCCCAGACCCCGGACCCAGACCCCGGGCCCAGACCCTGGACCCAGACCCCGGGCCCAGACCCTGGACCCAGACCCCGGGCCCAGACCCTGGGCCCAGACCCAGAACCCGGCCCAGACCCAAACCCGGCCCAGACCCCGGGCCCAGACCCCGGACCCAGACCCCGGGCCCAGACCCTGGGCCCAGACCCCGGGCCCAGACCCTGGGCCCAGACCCGGGCCCAGACCCTGGACCCAGACCCCGGGCCCAGACCCTGGACCCAGACCCCGGGCCCAGACCCTGGACCCAGACCCTGGGCCCAGACCCAGAACCCGGGCCCAGACCCAGAACCCGGCCCAGACCCAGAACCCCGGCCCCAGACCAGAACCCCGGCCCAGACCCCGGCCCAGACCCAGAACCCGGCCCAGACCCTGGACCCAGACCCCGGCCCAGACCCTGGACCCAGCCCAGACCTGGACCCAGACCAGACCCTGGACCCGGGCCCAGACCCTGGACCAGACCCCGGACCCGGCCCCAGACCGGGCCAGACCCTGGACCAGACCCCGGACCGGGCCCCAGACCCCGGCCCCAGACCAGACCCCGACCCGGGCCCCAGACCCGGGCCCAGACCCTGGACCAGACCCTGGACCAGACCCCGGACCCGGGCCCCAGACCCGGGCCCAGACCCTGGACCAGACCCCGGACCCGGGCCCCAGACCCAGACCCGGGGCTGGGGCCCAGACCCTGGGCCCAGACCCAGACCCTGGGCCCAGACCCCAGACCCGACCCAGACCCCGGCCCCAGACCCGGGCCCAGACCCAGAACCCGGCCCAGACCCTGGACCCAGACCCAGAACCCCGGCCCAGACCCTGGACCCAGACCCGGGCCCAGACCCTGACCCCCGGCCAAGACCCTGGACCCAGACCCGGGCCCAGACCCTGACCCAGACCCCCGGGCCCAGACCCAGAACCCGGTCCAGACCCGGGCCCAGACCCTGGACCCAGACCCAGACCCTGGACCCAGACCCGGGCCCAGACCCTGGACCCAGACCCTGGACCCAGACCCCGGCCCAGACCCTGGACCCAGACCCCGGATCCAGACCCCGGATCCAGACCCCGGACCCAGACCCCGGATCCAGACCCCGGACCCAGACCCCGGGCCCAGACCCCGGGCCCAGACCCTGGACTCAGACCCAGACCCTGGGCCCAGACCCTGGACCCAGACCCTGGGCCCAGACCCTGGACCCAGACCCTGGACCCAGACCCCGGACCCAGACCCTGGACCCAGACCCAGACCCTGGACCCAGACCCCGGGCCCAGACCCAGACCCCGGGCCCAGACCCCGGGACCAGACCCTGGACCAGACCCTGGACCCGGGCCCAGACCCTGGACCCGGGCCCCGACCCTGGACCAGACCCTGGACCAGGGCCCAGACCCTGGACCAGGGCCCAGACCCTGGACCCGGGCCCAGACCCTGGACCAGACCCCAGACCCTGGACCAGACCCCGGACCCGGGCCCCAGACCCGGGCCCAGACCCGGGGCCCAGACCCCGGCCCCAGACCCGGGCCCAGACCCTGGGCCCAGACCCAGACCCTGGGCCCAGACCCTGGACCCAGACCCCGGGCCCAGACCCAGAACCCCGGCCCAGACCCTGGACCCAGACCCGGGCCCAGACCCTGACCCCCGGCCAAGACCCTGGACCCAGACCCGGGCCCAGACCCTGACCCCCGGGCCCAGACCCAGAACCCGGTCCAGACCCTGGACCCAGACCCGGGCCCAGACCCAGAACCCGGGCCCAGACCCAGAACCCTGGCCCAGACCCAGAACCCCGGCCCAGACCCCGTGCCCAGACCCAGAACCCCGGCCCAGACCCCGTGCCCAGACCCAGAACCCGGCCCAGACCCCGTGCCCAGACCCTGGGCCCAGACCCGGGCCCAGACCCTGGACCCAGACCCCGGGCCCAGACCCCCGGCCCAGACCCCATACCCGGGCCCAGACCCGGGCCCAGACCCCAAGGCCCAGACCCCAAGGCCCAGACCCAGGGCCCAGACCCCAAGGCCCAGACCCAGGGACCAGCCTAGACTCAGGGCCCAGACTCGAGGGACCAGGCCCCAAGGCCCAGCCCCATGGACCAGACCCCAAGGCCCAGACCAAGGGACCAGAGCCCAGACCCCAGGCCAGACTCAGGGCCCAGACCCGACTCTGGGTCTGGTCCCTGGGACTGGGCCTTGAGGTCTGGTCCCTGGGGTCTGGGCCCTGAGTCGGGTCTGGGCCTTGAGTCTGGCCTGGGGTCTGGGCCCTTGGGGTCTGGTCCATGGGGCGGGGCCTTGGGGTCAGGGCCCTGGGTCTAGGCTGGGCCTGGTCCCTGGGTCTAGGCTCTGGTCCCTGGGGTCTGGGCCCTGGGGTCAGGGCCCTGGGTCTTGGGGCCTGGGCCCTGAGCCCAGACCCTGAGGCCCAGACCCCAGGCCCAGCCTAGACCCAGACCCCAAGGCCCAGCCCCATGGACCAGACCCCAAGGCCCAGACCAAGGGACCAGAGCCCAGACCCCAGACCAGACCAGACTCAGACCCCAGACCAGACTCAGGGCCCAGACCCCAGACCAGACTCAGGGCCCAGACCCCAGACCAGACTCAGGGCCCAGACCCCAAGGCCCAGTCCCAGGGACCAGACCCAGGGCCCAGACCAGACCCCAAGGCCCAAACCAGACGCCATCATATACAGCCCGTTACTGTGAGATTTATTGCTGTGGATTCTGTGATACGTTCATAAACACCGCACATTACTGTGAGTTTTATTGCTGTGGATTCTGTGATACGCTCATATACACTGCACATTACTGGGAGTTTTATTGCTGTGGTGCTATGTTATGTCCTTTTTCTTGAAGGGGGAGAAAAGCTGTTAGAGTTTGAGGGAGTGCCGGGGGGGGGGCCCATCGTGAGGTTTAGTAAGGGGCCCCATCATTTCTGATTGCTGCCCTGACAATATATGTCAGCTTACAGCAATGACTGACAACCATAATGTCAGCCTACAGTGGTAGACGCACAAATCTGCAGGACTTTGCATGACGCGGCTGCTGTGAGCCAACCTGGCCAATTGACTAACACACACACACTTTTGCCCTTGATTAAATGTGCCGTCGTTAATCACTTTTCTCCCTCAGGCACAAAGAATCTCTTTAGAAATCAGGAAGACCATGCAGCCTCCTACACCATTTGCGTATCACCATCTACACAACTTGCATAGCCAACGTAAATGTAGCAGTAAAGGGGGTGGGGTATGAGGGGTATGAAAATTTTACCTAAAACACGAACAGCGCAGAAATGTAAAAACAGCAGCGTGCACTAAAGGACAGATATGTGTAAAACCGCCTGGTGCCTAAAGGGTTAAGCTTTACTGCTCTATGCTTTGATTTTCTTCTTTAAGAGGCACTCTTGCAACTCAGACCAAAGCTGAAGGCCTATCAGATTGTTTTCAATCTAATGAAGGGATAACCAGAAGGAAGCGCTGACTTTGCTCATAACCCCCCCCCCCCACACGAGACTGAGTGGTCTGGGATATACCACTACTTGTGAGCATTACCAGCTGCTGGTTTCTGTTCACCTTATTGAATTACACATCGCAGCTCTGCACTTGTGCACTTTTTACGATATAAATGGACTGCTTTTAATTACTATTCTATGCACACATCATGTGTTGTGACTTCTGCACAGTGAATTTTCAAGTGTTTATCATCCATAGAATCAACTACTCTAGTTGCGCTATCACTTGCTAAACACTGCACAGATGCACTTTTAGGCTGGGGTCAGACGAACGCAGTGCGAAAGTGCGTTGAGCCGCACCTTATTACGGCCGTAGTAGCAGAAAATGACGTCCAATATACAAAGTACGGCCGCACGAAAGTTCAGCCGCGCAATGCAAGCGGCAAACGAATGCATTTTTTCGAGAACGTGGAACCGCTAGTACTGACGCACAGAGTGCGCTGCGTCGGCATAGCGGCGTGTGCGCGTGATTAGGAGACGTCAGAGGCTGCACATGTCTGGCCAACATCACGTCCATTTGTTTTTTATAGCTCCGTTAAAAAATGCGGCCGAAATTGTGCATCGTATGACCGCTATTGCGTCGTCAGTAAAAAAAATGCGTTCTGACGCATCAACGCACTTTTTGACGGTAGACGTGAAAAATGCGTTTGTCTGACCCTAGCCTTAAACGAACCGATTTATGCTGCACATATTTTGCCAAGTTTGCACATCATCTTGCAAGTTTTGCACATATAAGATTGCAAGTGGATACACTTGATGTTATGTATTGCTGCTACCTAACACTGCTACTATAACTAACTTTACAGGGATTGTTTATGGCATTTGATGTTTTTCCATTGCTATATATTAGGGTTGCACCGATACCGGGTACTGCAGGAGTACCTGGTACTCGTGCAGTACCCCCGATATTTTTCCCGATACCGGAAGCAGGCATTGAGCCGGCTTGCTGGCATCCGAGGTGCTGGGGCGGCTGTCCGAATGCTCTATCGGCATTCGGACAGGCCCTGCAGCTGCTTTCCGCGATACTTACCTTCCTGGGCGCCGCCGGGAAAGTCTTCACGCGTTGCGCTCGTTGGAAGGCCCCCAGCCGCGATCACGTGGGACCATGTGATCGCGGCTGGGGTCCTTCCAACGAGCGCGCAGAAGCTTTCCCGGCGTCGCCCAGGAAGGTAAGTATGAACACAGTGAGCAGCTGCAGGGCCTATCCGAATGCCGATAGAGCATTCGGACAGGCACCTGGAGCTCTTCGCGATGATACTTACCTTTCCTGGGCGACGCCGGGAAAGTTTCCCCGCGTGCGCTCGTTGGAAGGTCCCCAGCCGCGATCACATGGTCCCACGTGATCGCGGCTGGGGGCCTTCCAACGAGTACAGACTTTCCCTTTCTTTAGTAAATGTAGCAGTGTTTAGGATTTGCGCAAAAAAAAGAAGATATATATATCTCATACAGCGTAGGCGCCTATTTATAAACCAGATTACTATAGTGTTATGAAGTAGTTAAATTATAACTAATAAGTAGTGAGATGCTGCCCAAAGGGGTAAGCGCAATATACAGAAAAAACAACCAAAATCTGCATTAACCAAAAATGAAATTATAGATAGAACCTTTGTAGCGCATCAAAAATAGATTTAAAGGTAGACTTCAACAAAGAGGTATATCAAACATAAAGTGCTTCAGTCTTAAGGTGACAAATATTCAATCAATGTACACATATAAAAGTGCAATGTGCCATAGAACACAGTAAAGTGCAACAATATATAAAAATTCCAGCAGTGCGATGGGTATAAGAGAGTCTATAAAGTTCAACAGTGTCCGAATGTGCAAAATGTGCAAATTCAATGATATCCAATACAACAGTATGAATACCAGTGGGAAAAATTCCTTAAAATTTACTTCTCTTTATGTTCAAGCGATGCACAAATATTTAGGTGCACTATTGGAGATTTTTTGGACAATAGTGCACCTAAATATACCGACTGAGGAAGGCTGTTAATGCCGAAACGCGTCTCGGTAACGCATCTGTCCATTTTTTAATATGCAATTAATTTTTTAATAAATTTTATATGGTTTATATTCTATTGACTACTCTCCTTGGATATATACTTGCCACCGCTTGGAAGCTCCTGATATCTGGCCCTCAGACGGTTGAGAAGAGGTTCTGGGTATCCAGCATAGTGTACCTGACGCTGTATTGAGTGAGCCTGTGTGGAAGAGGCTCCATATCTGGTGAGTTCAATACATTATCACCTCTTTTTATCCTAATACGGTAATATACTATGGGAGCGCTGTCTATTATCTTATTGTAGCCATCGCAACCAGAGTTGAAGATTTAAGAAGGGATACGCCACCCTCTATATGGCTGGAAGCTCCTAAACCTAGAGCCAGGGATTTTTTGGGCTCTTATAAATGTGAGTTTCCATATTCCTACGAGTAATTCATTTGCCATATTTAATTGGGATTTTCTGCACGATTATTTCTTCATTTTTTTTCTCCCCTCCATTTTTTTTTTTTTCTTTCTCTCACTTTTTTCTCCTTCTGGCTATCCTCTCCACTATTGAGAGACGGCAAGAGATACACAGACCAAGAAAGGAGGACTATATTTGTGCATCGCTTGAACATAAAGAGAAGTAAATTTTAAGGAATTTTTCCCACTGGTATTCATACTGTTGTATTGGATATCATTGAATTTGCACATTTTGCACATTCGGACACTGTTGAACTTTATAGACTCTCTTATACCCATCGCACTGCTGGAATTTTATATATTGTTGCACTTTACTGTGTTCTATGGCACATTGCACTTTTATATGTGTACATTGATTGAATATTTGTCACCTTAAGACTGAAGCACTTTATGTTTGATATACCTCTTTTTAGGATTTGCGTACCCTATGCAAGTTTCAGAGCGCCTGCACAGACTGATCAGAGCTGCACGCACATGTGAAACCCAATCCATTGGCTGTCTCCAAGGCTGGCTATTGTCAGCAGTCAGAGAGGGTGACCACAACACAGACCGTGCTGACATCATTAGTGAGTGATCTGCTGTGCAGCAGACAGAAAATGCAATATCCCAGCTGCTGGCGGAGTAAACTCCTCCCCTTCACTCAGCAGATTGTAGACTTCATACTATTTTCAGACATACTTCAGGATACTCCAGACTCTACTTCCTGTTGCTTATCCTAGAACATGTATACTTGTATGAAAGACAAAAAAGTCTCAAATCATTGCAATTCCTGCATTCCGAGGACAAGCAAATCCTGGAATAAAATACAAATGCTAATAAAATACAGAGTCTCTCAATTCCCAAATTAAAAAGAAACCTGCAGATCTCAGTTCATTTTGCTTCTGGTTCAGTTCATGGAACCTTGACTGACCTGTTAGGCCTTAGTGATGCAGCTAAATGGAAATATCTGCACTGAATTAGATACCAAAAATTCAGGATGCACTTGCCTGAACACAAAAAAAAGGACACCCAATTTATTTTAACCCCTTCACATCTATGTGCTGAGCTCGTTTTGTGCTCCTGTTTAAACACGATTTAGGCTAGGGTCAGACGAACGCATTTTATGCGTCGTCCATGAGAAACGAATGGACGTATTTTTTTCACGGAATATGCAATAGCGGTCATACGATGCACATTTTCGTCCGTGATTTTGTAC
Organism: Leptobrachium leishanense; assembly: GCA_009667805.1. NCBI lineage: Eukaryota > Metazoa > Chordata > Amphibia > Anura > Megophryidae > Leptobrachium > Leptobrachium leishanense. Next base: position 178,170,462 of record CM019064.1, read on the forward strand.
GGATCATCACTAAAACACTTTTAGCATCTGGACGTTATGTAGGCAGGACATTAGCAGCGACTGACGTCTCCTAATCACGCACACACGCCGCTGGCGGACGCGGCGCATTCTGTACGTCAGTACTAGCGGTTTCACGTTCTCGAAAAAATGCGTTAGTTTACCGCTTGCGTTGCCCGGCCGAACCTTTGTGCGGCCGTACTTCGTATATTGCCCGTCATTGGCTGCTACTACGACCGTGATAAATTGCGGCTGCACGTGCGTTCGCACTACGTTCGTCTGATCCCAGCCTTAGAGTCAAGTTTTATTATATGACCAGCCAAATTCTATATCCTTATTTTCAGACTCATAATATATCATTATATTTATGTGTCATGCCCTTTCAGAAAGTTAAGAAAAAAATTTATGAAATCTGAACGGAAATACAAATTTTTTTTTTACATCTACAGAGTATATAAAAAAAAAATCCCCACATTTTATCACCTGAGCTTTTGTGGATAGCGATATAGAGTAGAGATAGATCTAATTCTACCAGGTACTCTTTAGAAGAAAAATAAAAATCTATTTTTGTTTTACATACAATCTGGTCAGGTTTGGCATCAATGCTCTGGTCTTTCCAATGATGCCAAACATGACTGACGTGTACCGATTGGGAGATACAGGGGGTCCAACTTAGGAAAACCCCTGCACGGGTGGGGTCAATTCCTTTTCAGACGACGTCGTCGACAGCATCATGCACAATGTAGTCATTGGACGAGGGGAAACCCAGGAGGCGAGGCTTACACCCAAGATTTCAGCCCCCACTATGGGGCTGACCTTTCCAACAATGCCCCTCTTGATGCCTACCCCTTGGAATATAGGGAGACCCGCTTCCCTTCCAGCACTCTCCTGGCCAAGATATAGAAGCGACGGTCTGACTTCAAGGAAGTCGACCGTCACGGGACCCTTGCCAGAAAGGGGAGTATGGGTCTTCTGCTGCAGGGCCTCCTCCGCACACAACACGTAATCACCAGGACACCCCCCCCCCACAGCGAAAGTTGTTTTTTTTGCTTGAGAAGTTAAATTAAAATAACCAACATTGAAAAACAAGCAGATAAAAATAAACCACACTTTTATTGAAAGTAACATGTCAAAACAGGACAGAAAATAGCTCTTACATATTTTAAGATATTGTCAGTCCAAATTTGGTATGTTACTTTCAATAAAAGTGTGTTTTTTTGCATCACAGTGCATATATCCCTGTGTAATATTTAGATTTTTTCTTGACAGCAACAGATCTTATCTCTGCTGTTATATCTCAATCTTATCTCACAGCCGGAAGCTTACTGCTCCTTACAGAGTTTGTTACATAAATCCGAGGTGGTGATTTAACATCACCTTCCCCCGATCTCAAACTACAAAAAGCAGCTGCCAGTCTGCACATATGCAGCAAAGCAGCTTAGACTAGGAGAGACATAATGGGACAGGTGCGAGCAGTGTCCAGCCAATGCTTCCCTGGGTCTCTTTGAAATTCTTTGTGAAAGCCCCTGCACAGGCAGGCAGCTATCTCTGAGCAGCAGCCCTGTAAGGACACCTGCTCAGTGTCAGCTGGTACGACAGATTTTGTGGGCCGCTTTTTTCCTGTCAGCAGAGAGCAGATAAGAGCCATTTTCGGCCAATACATTTCAGTGGCAGAAATTTCGGTGCATCACCACCTCGGATGTAAATCAATCCGTGAAGTGATTAATTGGTAAAGATGGGTTAACAGAGCTTACTATGGCGTCAGCAAGTCATTACATTCTATATAAAATTGTAGGTCCAGGTTAGGATGGCTAATTGCACCTGCATTCTCCTACTTCGGCCCTGAGCTCCTCCAGCGGTGGCAGTCCCGTGGTGAGTCTTCCGGCAGCCGATTCCTGCTCTCCGTCAGACGCAGGGATGACTGAGGTGGAAGCCTTTGACCCTGCAGACAGCCGGGTCAAAGGCTTCCGCCTCTGCAACATCATCCCTGCGACTGACGGAGAGTGGGAACCGGCTGCCGGAGGACTGTCACCACGGGACTGCCACCGCTGGAGCTCAGGGCCGAAGTAGGATGTAGGCGAGTATGTTGCCTACACATACTCCTGTACATCAGCCCTGAGCTCCTCCAGCAGTGGCAGTCCTCCTGCATCTAGTGTCCTCTCTTTGTGTCGGTGGCCAGGATGACGTCACGGAAGGCTTCCATGACGTCATCCCGGCGACTGACAGGACACTGGATGCAGGAGGACTGCCACCGCTAGAGGAGCTCAGGGCCGATGTAGGCGAGTATTTGCAACACTCTCACCCCCCCCCCAACAAAATCTGTCACCTGGAGGCCTGACCGAGCCCCCTCAGGCAGCTCGGCCGTGCCTCCAGGCCCTATTTTGAATGAAAGGATTTGCAGCCGAAAACGAAAGCACCATTTTCTACCGATAATGTCAGCCGAAATTTCAGTGCATCCCTAAAGAATTGGTTAATAAAGCCCATGTAATATACATTCTGCAGATTCAGCAAGTTATTACACTCTGTATTACTAGATTACAAAAAGTAAATTAAGTTCCTGCAAATTAGATTGTATTATTGCTGTAGAGAGCCTCTGTCACTACTCTCTTGATTTATTTTCCTTGCTCTCTCCAAGCTGGAGGTGAAGTGGTTAAATGGCTCTGGTTTGGGCACTCAGCCCCTTCCTCATCTCAGCAGTGACCAAGTGCATGGTCATCTCTGGACACATGGGGAGCAGAACAGATACTTTTAATGGCTATGGAGCAGTCCCCACTGGGGAAGAATAAATCATTTTACAAAGTGAAAGGTCTATGGTGACGATAGTTGAGTAGTTTGTGTGGATTATTAGGGTATGCTGCCTACAAGGATGTGCACAAAACCTCAACAGTAAAGGTGCTAAAAGGTATCAAGAAATAAGAGGGTCTCCTAGAGGCGCTAGAAAATTTGCAGGATAGCCAAAGTTGATGAAATACAGTGGCTATAGTAGTGCATCAAATGCACGTAGACAGAATAAAGTCTCAGTGCAAAAACAAGTTGTCTAAATGCAAGAGGGAAAAAATAAAATCCCCCCCCCACTTTTATACTGACTGAAGGCATAGGATAAGTGCCGAAAGGCATCTCTGCGTTTTATTCTATACTATCCATTTTTACTTAATATATTGTACTTGTTATATTCCCAATACATTTATTATTTTTAAATACCACCATAGGCATTTCTGCCTTTTTTATCCATTCCCTCAACCACCGAGGACCCCAAAGGATAGAGACATGGCAAGAGGCCTATCTGGTCTCACCCTCAACCCGCCTTGCTTCTGCGATCAACCATGAGGAACACCACATTGAGAGGGGTCAGGTACGCACCAACTGAGTAGTACACCATGCTGAAAAGTTGAGCCTGGAAGAAGGCGGCTCCAGTATTGGTGAGTGAGACCAATTTGCGTTCTAAATAATATTCCTCATACAATATTATGCTATGAGAGTGCCGTCTCTCGCTGTTCTTCCATTTGAGATACCTGCAAGCCACAAAGAAGGGACACGCCACCCTTTAGCAGAAGGCCTTTCCATCCAGAGCCAGGACTATTTAGGCTCTGGAATCTGAGTGTGCTTTTTAGCCACAATTTAAATTTTTTAAATCTTTTATGTTATTGCACTATAAGTCTCTCCTTTTGTTCCCCCTTTTATGTTGGAAGCAACATACCCAGGAAAAAAAAGAAGGCCTCATCTCCATGCATGAGTATTGGTTTCTCATATCCACACCAAAGCTACTGAGGAACTGCTAATTTTGCACTATTTGCATGTACACTTCGTTCCCCTTCATAGGAACCATTTCTGCATATAGGACAATACCCACTGTATTTAGCTGCTATTCAGTTTGCACTTTTAGGCTAGTGTCAGACGAGCGTCTTTAGAGAGCAGAAGGAACGTCTGTGAGAGTGGACGTTCCTTTCACTCGATGCCCGTCTGGCCACATCGCTGAGCGCACTCAGCGCTGCAAGGCTCGATCCTCGTGCTTTGCAGCTCCGTCAACATCCGTCCTAGCGCTTTGCCAGAGAGGCTTGGATAACGGACGCTTGTTGCGTGCGCATTTCATGCGTGCGCAAAAGCATGTGACCGGCCACGTTGCGTCACAATGCTGCGACGGACGCCGGTAAGCACGTCAGTATGGGCGCACATAGCACGGTCTTCCGACGCCAGCCTTAAGGCTAGAGTCAGACGAACGCAGTCTGAGCACACTCTGCGTGCGTGCGCAATGTGACCACACAGTCAGATTATGACGTAGAAAGGGGGGGAATATGGGTAACAAAATTTATATGAAAAAGGATATGAAAAGGCATTTTGTGCGTCAAGGTGCTGGACGTCGCAAAAGCGCTGCATCTGACGTCTCATCATGCACACAAAACACTACGCGGACGTGGTGCACTCTGCGCCTCCGTGTTAGCAGTTTTACATTCTTGCCTAACTTGCGTCAGTTTGCCACGTGCGTTGTGCGTGCGCAGTTCGGTGTGGACACACTTAGTGTGTGGGTCTCTATTGTTCATGATTCTGTGCTACGACGGACATTAAACTGTGGAAACACTGATGTGATCGCTGCATTCGTCTGACACGGGCCTAAAGTCACTGTTTTAGAGTGCCTGCGAACTCCTTCCTCACGTTTATTTGATGTGTTTTCATCTGGTCCACATCCCGGTCCATCGATAGAACGCAAGAATCTCTTCATTGGGAGATGCCAGTTTACCCTCATTGTTGTATTCACCTTAATTGCAGTGACCATTGTGATTGTGTGAATAACAACCAAAAGGTAATTAGCTTCCATAGGTTATGTGATCAAATTTTACAGATCACCATCTATAGATCCTCTTGATTTTCGAATATTGCATTCTCACTGGCTTAGGCCCAGTTTTTTCACTTATCTCCAAATCTAGTCCTATAATGCAATTTGCACATGCACATTGATAGTGCATGCATGTTATCACTTACAAGGACGCACCATGAGCAAAATTGCATTATTATTTTTTTTACCCGTGTGGCGGCTGATTGGCTTTTTCAGCGTTTAGCAGGTTGATCGATGGATCCCTTCGGGGACCCTGTGGTGAATGCGGAATCACCACAGGGTCTGTGAATTTACCTTGCCGAATGAGAGAGCACTGAAATGTCGGTGCTCTTTGAATAACGCCCTTTGTCTACAACAGGGCTTGACAAATTTGCTTTGAATCTAGGAGCCAGCTACAAAAGTTAGGAGCCAGTTTTGGCTTCAGACTAAGAAAGCTTTACTTTCAAAAACTAAAAGATATACAATACCTTTTTTTTTTCTTTTTGAGTACGAGTACCAATATTCTTTTTGCCAGGTACTCACCGATAGTATTGCAATGTATGGCCAGACACCCCATTTACCCACTGCGCACAGACACACACTGAGACACAACAGACCGCATATATAAATAGATACACCAGGGCTGGATATATTTTTTACATTAAATGTAGGAGACAGGAAGAAAACATTGAAGCCAACTAGATGTTTAGATGCTGGCAAAGACTACTTTTAGATTGGTGTAAAATAAAATCGAAATTGAGGAGCCAGGAGTAAAATTCTAGGAGCCAGTGGCTACCAGGCTCCTGGATTTGTCAAGTCCTGGTCTACAAGAGCTACAAACGGACTTCGAGTCATATTGCTGAATGTATTGAAGATCAGGATTAACATTTTAACCGTTTCACTTTCTAGGCAGCCAAGTTATAAAAAACCTTTACAACCATTTGTGTTTTCTAGGATTATTTATTTAGTAGCCAAGCAACAAAAGTCAATTGCTAAACTGTTATTCAGACATTACTATGAAGGAACAATTTTGAAAAGTAATAATCAGGTCAATTTGCTACACGTTGGCAAATTTAATGATGTATACAAAAGGTTGTAATGCTTCTAGACTAAATAAAAAAAAATAGGGATAGTGAACACCTCCCTTACCTGTAACTCCTCCTCTATGACCTTTAAGTTGCAGCTGCACCCAGAGCCCCCCAGACATTGACAAAGCAGAACCGGAATAGCAATAAAATAAAAATAAACACCAATTTATTAGCAACCTGCGCAACAGAAGCCAACCAGAATAAGCAATGACAAGAAACACAACGAGGGAGGGAATTAGACATACTGCTGCTACGACTATGGAAGATTTACAGTAAATACAGTTTTTCCATACGTCGAGCGTTAGTACCAACGGGACATACCAAGCACCACAACAGAGGGCGGGAATCAAGATTTAACCACAGCCTGCAGAACCTTCCGCCCAAAAGGATGCATCCGTGGAGGCAAGGACATCCAGGTGGTAATGCCTAAAGGTGTGGAGAGAGGACCACGTGGTAGACTTACAAAGCTGCTCCAACGTAGCGTCTGCATGCAAAGCCCAAGAATCAGTCACAGACCTAGTGGAGTGCGCCTTGACCCCTAGGGGAGAAACCTTGTTACCAACAGAATAAGCCAAGGCGATCGAGGCACCCGGAAAAAGGAAAAAAAACTAAAAACATCTGAGCGACGTCAGGATCTGGTCCGATCCAGATAGCTCCGCAAGGCCCGCCCCACGTCCAGGGAGTACCACCTGCCCAGAGGCAAGAGTTGCAGAAGGACAGGAGAACTATTTCCTGGTTAAGGTTAACCAAGGTGGCAACCTTTTGACGGAAATAAGGCAAAGTATGCAACACCACCTTGCTAGCATGAAAAATAGTGTAAGGGGGGGGGGGGTGAGACACACGCAAGTGCCTGCAATTCCCCCACCCTCCTGGCCCGAGATGAAAACTGTGAGGAACACCGTATGAGGCAAGACCCATCAGAGGTTCAAAGGGAGGCCCACACAGTGCTTCCAGGACCAGCTTCAAGTCCCAGGTCGGAACCAGTTCACTGACAAAGGTCGTAAGGAGGTCGCAGCCCGAAAAAACTTCCGCACCAACGGATGCAGAGCCAGATCCTTCAAGGTGACGGAGAAGATAGCAACCACATGAACCTTAAGAGTCCCCGGCCACAGCCCCTTGCGGAAACCCCTCTCCAGGAAGCACAGAAGGTCAGGAACTGAGACAGAGACCAGATCTAAACGACGAACCCAGCACGAGGAGAAAACTTGCGCCAAACCCGATCATATATCTGCCACAGCAAAGGCTTCTTGTCATGTGACAACAGGGAAACCAGGGCCTCAGACAGACTTCAGTACGGAGGCTTCATTAGCCATGCTGCCAGGCGGAACGACGCCAGCATCCTGGACGGAAGAGGAGGGAAATCCAGCAGCAAGTCCGAGATCGGGAGGATCCAATAGCGACGACGAGACAGCAGTAACACCTCCGAAAACCAAACCCTGCAAGGCCAAAACAGAAGGATGGCAACCCCCGAAGCCTGGTCCATCCTGATCTTCTGAAGGACCCGCAGGATAAGTTCAAATCGGCAGAAAGATATAAGCAAGATCGAAGTCCCAACGTACCGAGAAGGCATCCAGTAGATCCAGACAGTCCACCTTCCGAAGCGAAGTGAGGAAGCTTGGCTGAGAGTCTGGTCGCCATCAGATCTATGGATTGCACACCAGAGACACCACCTCCGAGAACACTGCTGGGGACAGGGACCAGTCACGTTACAACAGAAGCCCTGCTTAGAAAGTCCGCCCGAGTGATGAGAACACCTTTGATGTGTACTGCAGAGAGAGCCTGAAGATGAATCTCTGCCCAGTCCATGAGGGTGCTGTACCGTGGAGACCTTGTCTGATTGAATCTTCACACCACAGCCCTGCAGCAGAAGAGCGAAGGCCTGTAGAGCATCCCAGACGGCCCGAAGTTTACTGTAATTTGAGGACAGACTGCAAGTCCATGAATCCCAAACCCAGTGGGCCTGGACATCCTGACAATGAGCGCCCCAACCGTGGTTACAGTGATTGGTTACAGTGAGCCAATCCGGCACCAATTTTGGGATTACCGCGCTGAGAAACGGAGAGTGGAGTCACCACAGCAACCAAGCCCTTGTCAACTCCAAAATGCAGATGCGACGCTCCAGGGACGACTGTTCCCATCCCATTGGGAAAGGATATTGCTTTGCAGACTGCAGATGTGCGCCTTTGCCAACGGAACGGCCGGGATAGCAGCGGTCAGATGACCTGGAATAGACGCCGGATCAAGCCCTAAGGGGTAGCGTGAAGACCTCGGGCGTGATCTTGAAGCTTCACCTTGTTGGAATCTGAGCGACCTGGACATTGAGATATGCCTCCTGCAGATCCAACGTGACGATTAGAATCACCAGGCTCAGAATATGAGTGGCAGTGAGCAGTGTCCATCTTGAACTTCTCTCCACGTCCACTTTCGGCAAGACATCGTCCTTTGACAAACCAAGGGGAAACATGAGCTTAAAACATTTGGAAACAAAAAGGACGTCCATCAAGCACCTTCCACTCCTTAGCCCTAACCTGTTTCAATAAGGGGTGGAAAGGAATACCCCGTGCCTTAACCGACCCCATGACTGAGGGAACCTCCTTAAAAATCAAAGGATGGACACTGTCCTCCTCAGAAACAGCCAGGGTCTCACTCCTAATAATCTGGTTCAAGGACCTCGTCCTCAAAGCCCTTGCAATCCTCCAGCTTCCTATGGCTAGGGAAAGCCACCCCTAATGGACTCTGCATGTCAAGAATGTATACACACACAAAGCATTGCAAACACATACTGACATTACAGACACAGAAACCATCACACCCAATCAATAGAAATTACTCGAGACAGGAGATGTAATTTTTTTTTATTGTTTTTTTTTAGACCTGCAGGGGTACTTCTCCATAAAAGGTTGAGAAACACTGACGTACATAGTACGTCCGCGGCCAAGGAGGGGTTAAATGTAGGGTGCACCGATACCAATGTCATGTGACGCTTTCCAATAGGAACAGACCTCATATAAAAATTTATATGAGATTGACCGCAGCTCACATGGATTTGCCCCCAGGTCTCATGGATTTGCCCCCAGCTCACATGGGTTTGCCCCCACCTCACATGGATTTGCCCCCAGGTCTCGTGGATTTGCCCCCAGGTCTCGTGGATTTGCCCCCAGGTCTCGTGGATTTGCCCCCAGGTCTCGTGGATTTGCCCCCAGGTCTCGTGGATTTGCCCCCAGGTCTCGTGGATTTGCCCCCAGGTCTCGTGGATTTGCCCCCAGCTCACGTGGATCTGCCCCCAGCTCTGATGGATATGCCCCAGCTCTGATGGATATGTCCCCCAGGTCTCATGGATTTGCCCCCAGGTCTCAGGTCTCATGGATTTGCCCCCAGGTCTCATGGATTTGCCCCCAGGTCTCATGGATTTGCCCCCAGGTCTCATGGATTTGCCCCCAGCTCGAACGCTGGGGAAGCTGGCCGCGTGCATGTAAAGCACGCGGCCAGCGTTCCCCTCCGGCGCGCCGCGATACTCACCCATCCTGAAGGTCCGGTCGCTGGGCAGTGATGCGATCACGTGGCCGCCGGGCGCATCTGTGACGCGGCCTCCAGCCGAGAGGCAGCGTCACAGGAGCGCCCAGTGGCCGCGGGAACGCATCACTGCCCAGCGACCGGACCTTCAGGAAGGGTGAGTATCGCGGCGCGCCGGAGGGGAACGCTGGCCGCGTGCTTTTCATGCACGCGGCCAGCTTCCCCAGCCCCGCGGATACCGGCAAGCCGGCCCAGCGCCGGCTTCCGGTATCGGCGGGATGTATCGGGCCGTTTGCACGAGTAACAAGTACTCGTGCAAACGGCAATATCGGCCCCGATACTGATACTAGTATCGGTGCATCCCTAGTTAAATGACAGTATCAGTACATCTCTACTCGCAGTCCTCTCCTCCCGTTTCTACCCCTAACCCTTCTAGATTGTAAATTCCCAAAAAAGGTACCAGTTGGGTGGAGTAGAGGTAACATCACTGCTCTAGAACTGGAGACACCGGTTCGTATCCTGGCAAGAACACCTCTGCAGCAAGCGTCCTTGGGCAAGACACCCTACGGTACATACTCGCCAGGGACGTGGAGTCAGTGGAGGCAAGGGAGGCACAGCCGCACCTGCCATTAAGTGATAAATTAATAAACTAAAAACAAACTCACCAGCTCCCCCGCTGTCAGCTCCATCCTCTGCAGGCATTAGTTTTCCCAGCCTACGCAATTTGCATAGCAGGACGTTTCCCCAATTCTGCCAATTCTCAAGGTTTTCACCTCTCTCTGAATATCCCCGATATTGAATCATTGTGCTGGCTACACTATCAGGGTTATTCAGAGAGAGAGGTGAAAACCTTGAATTGGCTGGAGAATGAACAATCTAGACCAGGGTTTCTCAACTCCAGTCCTCAGGACCCACTACAGGCTAGATTTTTCAGATCACCTTGGGAAAATGCAGACTGAATACTGCAAACACTCAGCAGCAAATTATATCACCTGTGCTTCACATATCTGGAAAACCAGGCCGAGGAAACGAGTTGAGAAACAGATTCTAGACCAAATAGCCCATTGAACAATCTAGACCAAATAGCCAATTTGGAAAGTGAGATAAATGGGAGAATTTTTCTGTTTTGACTATTTTGACCTAGAATTTTAACTTCTCCTGTCATTCTCAAGGTTTTCACCTCTTTCTGAATAGTCCTGTATCAGGGTTATTCAAAGAGCGGTGAAAAGCAGAAGAATGATCCTGTATCAGGGCTATTCAGAAAGAGGTGAAAACCTTGGAGAATGACTGGAAGTTAAACTTCTAGGTCAAAATAGTCAAACCAGAAAAATTCTCCCATTTATCTCACTTTCCAAATTGGCTGTTCATTTTCCTGCCAATTCTCAAGGTTTTCACCTCTCTCTGAATAACCCTGATAGTATTATTGAATCATTGTGCTGGCTACACTATCAGGGTTATTCAGAGAGAGGTGAAAACCTTGAATTGGCAGGAAAATGAACAGCCAATTTGGAAAGTGAGATAAATGGGAGAATTTTTCTGGTTTGACTATTTTGACCTAGAAGTTTAACTTCCAGTCATTCTCCAAGGTTTTCACCTCTTTCTGGATAGCCCTGTATCAGGGTTATTCAGAGAGCGGTTAAAAGCAGGCGAATGACTGGAGAATGGAAAATTCTAGGTCAAAATAGCAGATCATGAAAGGGAAAATTTTCTGGTTTGGCTATTTTGACCTAGAATTTTCCATTCTCCAGTCATTCTCCTGCTTTTCACTTCTCTCTGAATGAATAACCCCGTATGAAAACAAGTCCAGGAACAAGGACTGTAGATTCTTCATTTAAGAAGTCTTTACCAATGCAATTTAGAAGGCATATTGTAAGATAATTGTTCTGTATAAAGGTCTGTGGGAACAGAATCGGCTTCCAGTCAGTCCTTACTCTCAGTGTCTGTCCTTCTGATGTACTAAATGCCTGAAGCCTCCCCTTTGGGAGCTAGAATGTTTTTTGGCTGTTTTGCATTTGTATATCTGGCTCTGATACTAACCAGTGCCTCACCAGCCACTGACCTCACCGCACGTCACTGATACTCGCCACCCAAGACATACACAAAAATAAATAAATAATAGGACCTTGGTTTCCTCCTGTACTGGTTTGTCAAATGTTGTTCAGTCTCAATGTATTGTAACCCTGTCTATATTCCGCCCATTGTTCAGCGCTGCGGAAAATGCTGGTGCTATATAAAAATAAAATAAGCCTATATCATGACCACTATCAAGTTTTCCCAGGTTACAGCAATCATTTACTACTTCACATAAGTGCACATTTATATAGAGAGTCTAATATCGGTCATACACTTGCAATGGCTATTGAGTCGGGGAACGGTGGTGTTCAACACAAGTCTGAAACAATCAAGAAAATCTGACAAAATAAACGCAGTAGACATTGGATACATTTATTGGTCCTCTTCAGGGAGTTAATTATTTTCTAGACACCAGAGCAAGCAAATATCTATCAGTGCTGATCACATATGAATTCATTAGTGGGTCCCAAATCAAAACCCAAATTTTAGGTCAATTGTGTCTTCCAAATACAATAGTTTTATACAAATCTTTGAGGTCAGAAATAATATAAAAAGATGTATAAAGCAAGGTTAAAACCTACCAGACATGGACCATTTTCTAGATAAATCTAAGCGTGTCAATGTGGAGGAATATTATGGTCTTAATTAAAAGGTGTTCTTACTTGGCACTTGAAGGGTCTCTCTGTAGAATGAACATGCTTCACGTGACAGCTTAAATGATCCGGTCTGTGTGAAAAAGGTAAAAGTAAAATGACTGCAAGGAAGCTAAAACTCAAAAAAAGGATCAATAAAACACAAAACATTTGCCAAGTTTATAAATCATACAGATAAACCCCCCCCCCTTCAATACTTTTATATCTATACCATATCCCTTTGTTGCCGTTGCGCTCCCCATGCAACGTACGAGGCAGCTGACAGGACTATTCCAATTACTCGCTCCAGGTCTCTCCTACAACGCCAGGGGTCTGCAGACTCTCTAGCACTCACCATTCTAAGAATTTTCTTGCGTCGTGCTGCTTCAGGAGACCCACTTCGCTAACAATATGTTTTACACTACATTTCCATGCTGCTGCCCATTTCTGTAATAATATAGACAGGGTGTCTAGAGCAGGCCTTGGTTTTCAACAATCCAAGACTGTTACATTTTTAAGGGTCGATGAGCACTTAGCTGGTCAGCATTAATGCTCCTTCACCAGATGGGCACTCATGTCCCCCCTTCCATGTCACTCCTCACAAGGTTAACCTTCCCCTCTCTACCGCCGCTCATAACTTTGCTAGACTAAACCAGGGGTCAAACTTTAACCCACCAAATGTTTTGGAACTAAAGCTCCCATGGGGCTCAGCTAACCCAATAAGTATCTGAGCATCATGGGAGATGTAGTTCCAAAACATCTGGGAGGGCCAAGTTTGAGGATTCCCGACTTAAACTTTTATGACACATGAAGGCCATTACACACCAGGGGACGAGACTACGCATTCTACTCCTTTTGAAATGTATTTGCACATCAATATATTCTGCAGTAAAGACCAGACCATTTTAAGACATCCAGAATTGGTGAAATCTGGTCTGACCACACCATCATTTAAATCCTGGTGGCAGAGGTAGAAAGGGTCTAAGACCTCCCTGGCAATGCAATGATTCTTTGCTCCTGGACAAAGAGGTCTGGTTCAGTTTCCGCAATGGACTACAGGAATATATTGCACTCAGCATGATCACCCTTTAAGATGCCCACTACAGGGAGGAATGGACCTTTCCAAGAGGAGGGGGGGGGGGTTATCACCCACTGCGTTGGGGGTTTAACCACGTTTATATTTTTATTCCCAAAGTTTTCTTTCTCAAACTGTCTTGCTGCTGTTAAATAAAGTAAGAAAGAATGCAATATGAAGCCTCCGATGGCCTACAATAAAATTAGCACTGTAACCCTCAAAAAGCATGTGAGACCGAGGAATCTACATGACCTGATGGACCAGGTGAAGGCCCTAGAAAAAGCCCGGAGATCGAGACCTGACCATACTCCGACAATTTATAGATGCCAGAGGTCAACTTAACCGTTTACATTCACAGCAAGGGCAGGCAGCTCTCCAAAAGGACAGAACAAAAATTATTTGAAAAAGGACGACCGTCCTGACAATCTTTTGGCCCAGAGATTGCAACAAAACATTTGTGAATGTGCGTTTTGAGGTCTGCCAGACTGGAAGGGTGCCAACATATGACCCATCTACAATATTTTCTCTGAGTACTACTATAATAATATTGATGATTGCACCATGACGGGGCAGGGAAGCGCTCCTGGCGCTGCCATCAAGGCATTCCACACCAGTTTTGCTTGCCCCGGATTACAGAAGTGGAGTGTGCCTCACTTAATGTGGCCATAACTGTAGAGGAGGTCAAGAAGACCATAAAATTCCTCCAGAAAGCTAAAGTACTGGGCCCTGAAGGCTACTCAGCCGAATACTTTAAAGCGATGGGAGACCCTCTTTCCACTCTGAACTGTATAATGCATTCATGTCGGAAGAGTAAGCCCTTGACGACACCGTGTTGGATGTACATATAGATGTCATACCCAAAGAAGGCAAGGACCCTTCACTACTGGCAACTCCTGCCACAGCTTTATATGGAAAGCAAGTAGGAGCACATCTATTATACAAAGCTCAGGCTGGGCAAAACGCGACATGCACATGGAAGTCATTTGTGTTTCACATCCCCAGCTCTGGGTCCAGAAAGTGAAGCGATTGAGCGCCTAAGTTTGAGAGGTTAAATCTGCTGGAATGAGAGTCCGGGTAATGAACTGTGAGACAACTATACAGAATTAGCCCCAACCTTGGAATCTTGCCCTAACTTAACCAGAGCAGTTGTAAACTTAACCCCATAGACTATAATGGCTCTGGTACGTTGACAACAGCTCAGGTTAAGTCAGGACTCTATTCCCTACTTGGCACTACAATGGAGATGCGAACTGGAAAAACCTGCGCCATCAGGTTTCCCCGTAGAGTCCCTATTTTAGCAGCTTTTTCCAGGGCAGGCGTTAATTCAGCAGCCTGCTACGGAACGCAGCACTACCCCTCAGTGATACTTGTGGACTCCATGGAGTTTGTGCTGCTGGGCCGCAAACTCTGTGCAATCTCGCAGCTCCGGCAGATCAGGTCACCATTCTGTCTGTGGGATAAGAGACGAGAATCTGATTTGGGGAGGTGGGGGTAGCACCAGCTCCTGGGTGACTGTAAAGTTTAACCCATCAGTACGGTGACTAGCATTTGTAATGCCTTACTTATCTCAACGCCAATTACTGATTGCACCCCATGTTAAAACTTATGTGGAATAACTTTATTGTGATCCCATCACACATCAATGAATGGGTCTCTAAATATTTTTTATGGCCATTAAGGCCGGGTTCACACCTAGGAGTTTTATTACGCACGCAATACGCGCGTTTTTGACGCGCGTATTGAGCAAACGTTAAAACGTGCATTGCAGCGCGTTCACGTCCATGTCTATGGCCGCGAACGCGCTGCAGTGCGCCCCAAAGAAGCTCCCGTACTTCTTTGGGCATAGGACGTTTTAATGCGCGTTCCTGCGCACTTTAAAAAACGCCCAGGTGTGAACGGATCCCATAGGAAATCATGGGGATTTCCCTGTTCGTGCGTTTTATAGCACGCAGGAACGCGCTTAGGTGTGAACGGGGGCCTAAGAGGTGCTATTTTTTCTTCCATTTGCTGAGACATTGAGAGTACCACAATCCACCAATCTCATGTGCCCAGATATCAGTTTCCAAAGAGAGTCCCCAAGCAACCTTTGAGAATTTAGCAATAGGAAAAAAGTACTTTATTCTGATAGTGTGTATTGAATACATTCTTTTCACGCAACATTTATAGGAGGTACATTACTATACACTTAACATTTTAGGTTTCTATTATTCCAATCACTTTCTGCAGCATGTAGTACCGTGACACTTTAACCACAAAAATTCAGCTAAAATAAAATGGTCAGATCCCATACCTTGAAAACCCTTTTCCACAAACACTGCATGTATAGGGTTTTGTGATGCCGCCTTCATGTGACCTAACATGATATGTCATACGGTCTTTTCTCTTGAATCGTTGATTGCAGACTGGGCATTCAAATGGCTTCTCATCGGAGTGAGACAGTTTGTGTCGGTTAAGATGGTACACATCCCTGAAGGCCTTCCCACACATCTCGCATGCATGGTTTTTCTTAACTGGCTTACTGGGTTTCTTCACTGGTGGAGCCACAGGCATAGTTGGAATACTAGTGCTTGAGCTAGGAATGGTTGTAGAGGAAGAAGTAGTGACTGTAGACAATATTCCTGCAATGGTGGACACTAGTGATGATCTGCTGTTGTCACCGGCAATAGTTGAAATGAGGGGTACGACTGGTGAGTGTTGGGTTTTCTTTGGTCGTGACACCAATTTAATCCCTGTGTGGCAGGACTCATGGCGCCTCAAATGGTAACTGTCCCTGAAGGCTTTGCTGCAGTAGGTGCATACAAAAGAAGTTTTGGGTTTCTCCTTTTTTATGACAATTGGTTCTTTTAGGGGTTCTGCTGCCGCTTGTGATTTCTGTGCTACTGGTAAAGGTAACATAGGCTTCTGATCCACAGGCTCCACTGGTGTTCCCAGAAGTGGCAGTAAGCTATTTTGCACCGCTTGCTGTTGGTGGTGGTGATGGTGGTGGTGATGATGTGAGGCTTCGTGAGCCTGAAATGAGAATTCATATGTGACCATTTCAAAGTATCTTAAAATGTTACACCGCTTAAAACAGGTCTACATGCTAAACAATCCCTTGCTAGTCAGAATCAGCCAGTAATGCAACAATACAAGATTTCAATATATATACACCATTTGCAAAAAGTGTGAAATCTCTTGGCTTGTGCAAAACATGGTGTAACGAAGCTGACCTTCACCCCGGGGGGGAGGAGAGCGCGCGAACGAGTCGGCGGGGGGGCGCGAACGAGTCGGCGGGGGGGGGTTGCACGAACAAGTCGGCGGGGGGGGGGTGCACGAACAAGTCGGCGGGGGGGGGGTGCACGAACAGTCGGCGGGGGGGGGGTGCACGAACAAGTCGGCGGGGGGGGGGGTGCACGAACAAGTCGGCGGGGGGGCACGAGCGAGCAAGTCGGCGCGGGGTGGGGAGAGTGCGCGGAGCGAGCCGGCAGGGGGCCTGCGCGCGAGCGAGCCGGCAGGGGGCCTGCGCGCGAGCGAGCCGGCAGGGGGGCCCTGGCGCGCGAGCGAGCCGGCAGGGGCCTGCGCGCTGAGCGAGCCGGCAGGGGGCCTGCGCGCGGCGAGCGAGCCGGCAGGGGGCCTTGCGCGCGAGCGAGCCGGCAGGGGGCCTGCGCGCGAGCGAGCCGGCAGGGGCCTGCGCGCGAGCGAGCCGGCAGGGGCCTGCGCGCAGAGCGAGCCGGCAGGGGCCTGCGCGCGAGCGAGCCGGCAGGGGGCCTGCGCGCGAGCGAGCCGGCAGGGGGCCTGCGCGCGAGCGAGCCGGCAGGGGGCCTGCGCGCGAGCGAGCCGGCAGGGGCCTGCGCGCGAGCGAGCCGGCAGGGGGCCTGCGCGCGAGCGAGCCGGCAGGGGGGCCTGCGCGCGCGAGCGAGCCGGCAGGGGCCTGCGCGCGAGCGAGCCGGCAGGGGCCTGCGCGCGAGCGAGGGCCGGCAGGGGGCCTGCGCGCGAGCGAGCCGGCAGGGGCCTGCGCGCGAGCGAGCCGGCAGGGGCCTGCGCGCGAGCGAGCCGGCAGGGGGCCTGCGCGCGAGCGAGCCGGCAGGGGGCCTGCGCGCGAGCGAGCCGGCAGGGGGCCTGCGCGCGAGCGAGCCGGCGGGGGCCTGCGCGCGAGCGAGCCGGCAGGGGGCCTGCGCGCGAGCGAGCCGGCAGGGGCCTGCGCGCGAGCGAGCCGGCAGGGGGCCTGCGCGCGAGCAGAGCCGGCAGGGGGCCTGCGCGCGAGCGAGCCGGCAGGGGGCCTGCGCGCGAGCGAGCCGGCAGGGGCCTGCGCGCGAGCGAGCCGGCAGGGGGCCTGCGCGCGAAGCGAGCCGGCAGGGGGCCTGCGCGCGAGCGAGCCGGCAGGGGGCCTGCGCGCGAGCGAGCCGCAGGGGCCTGCGCGCGAGCGAGCCGGCAGGGGGCCTGCGCGCGAGCGAGCCGGCAGGGGGCCTGCGCGCGAGCGAGCCGGCAGGGGGCCTGCGCGCGAGCGAGCCGGCAGGGGCCTGCGCGCGAGCGAGCCGGCAGGGGCCTGCGCGCGAGCGAGCCGGCAGGGGGCCTGCGCGCGAGCGAGCCGGCAGGGGGCCTGCGCGGCGAGCGAGCCGGCAGGCCTGCGCGCGAGCGAGCCGGCAGGGGCCTGCGCGCGAGCGAGCCGCAGGGGGCCTGCGCGCGAGCGAGCCGGCAGGGGGCCTGCGCGCGAGCGAGCCGGCAGGGGGCCTGCGCGCGAGCGAGCCGGCAGGGGGCCTGCGCGCGAGGCGAGCCGGCAGGGGGCCTGCGCGCGAGCGAGCCGGCAGGGGGCCTGCGCGCGAGCGAGCCGGCAGGGGGCCTGCGCGCGGAGCGAGCCGGCAGGGGGCCTGCGCGCGAGCGAGCGCAGGGGCCTGCGCGCGAGCGAGCCGGCAGGGGCCTGCGCGCGAGCGAGCCGCAGGGGCCTGCGCGCGAGCGAGCCGGCAGGGGGCCTGCGCGCGAGCGAGCCGGCAGGGGGCCTGCGCGCGAGCGAGCCGGCAGGGGGCCTGCGCGCGAGCGAGCCGGCAGGGGGCCTGCGCGGCGAGCGAGCCGGCAGGGGCCTGCGCGCGAGCGAGCCGGCAGGGGCCTGCGCGCGAGCGAGCCGGCAGGGGGCTGCGCGCGAGCGAGCCGGCAGGGGGCCTGCGCGCGAGCGAGCCGGCAGGGGGCCTGCGCGCGAGCGAGCCGGCAGGGGCCTGCGCGCGAGCGAGCCGGCAGGGGCCTGCGCGCGAGCGAGCCGGCAGGGGCCTGCGCGCGAGCGAGCCGGCAGGGGCCTGCGCGCGAGCGAGCCGGCAGGGGGCCTGCGCGCGAGCGAGCCGGCAGGGGGCCTGCGCGCGAGCGAGCCGGCAGGGGGCCTGCGCGCGAGCGAGCCGGCAGGGGGCCTGCGCGCGAGCGAGCCGCAGGGGGCCTGCGCGCGAGCGAGCCGGCAGGGGGCCTGCGCGCGAGCGAGCCGGCAGGGGCCTGCGCGCGAGCGAGCCGGCAGGGGGCCTGCGCGCGAGCCGAGAGGGCCGGCGCCCAGCGGGGGGGGCCGGCCGGCCCTGCGCGGGCCGAGCGAGCCGGCAGGGGCCTGCGCGCGAGGCGAGCCGGCAGGGGGCCTGCGCGCGAGCGAGCCGGCAGGGGGCCTGCGCGCGAGCGAGCGAGCCGGCAGGCCTGCGCGCGAGCGAGCCGGCAGGGGCCTGCGCGGCGAGCGAGCCGGCAGGGGCCTGCGCGCGAGCGAGCCGGCAGGGGGCCTGCGCGCGAGCGAGCCGGCAGGGGCCTGCGCGCGAGCGAGCCGGCAGGGGCCTGCGCGCGGAGCGAGCCGGCAGGGGGCCTGCGCGCGAGCGAGCCGGCAGGGGGCCTGCGCGCGAGCGAGCCGGCAGGGGGCCTGCGCGCGAGCGAGCCGGCAGGGGGCCTGCGCGCGAGAGCGAGCCGGCAGGGGGCCTGCGCGCGAGCGAGCCGGCAGGGGGCCTGCGCGCGAGCGAGCCGGCAGGGGCCTGCGCGCGAGGCCGGCAGGGGCCTGCGCGCGAGCCGCAGGGGGCCTGCGCGCGAGGCCGGCAGGGGGGCCTGGCGCGCGGCGGCCGGGGGGGGGGGGCGCGCGAGCCGGCAGGGGGCCTGCGCGCGAGCCGGCAGGGGGCCTGCGCGCGCGAGCCGGCAGGGGCCTGCGCGCGAGCCGGCAGGGGCCTGCGCGCGAGCCGGCAGGGGGGCCTGCGCGCGAGCCGGCAGGGGCCTGCGCGCGAGCCGGCAGGGGGCCTGCGCGCGAGCCGGCAGGGGGCCTGCGCGCGAGCCGGCAGGGGGCCTGCGCGCGAGCCGGCAGGGGGCCTGCGCGCGAGCCGGCAGGGGGCCTGCGCGCGGAGCCGGCAGGGGGCCTGCGCGCGAGCCGGCAGGGGGCCTGCGCGCGAGCCGGCAGGGGCCTGCGCGCGAGCCGGCAGGGGGCGCGCGCGAGCCGGCAGGGGGCCTGCGCGCGAGCCGGCAGGGGGCCTGCGCGCGAGCCGGCAGGGGGCCTGCGCGGCGAGCCGGCAGGGGGCCTGCGCGCGAGCCGCAGGGGGCCTGCGCGCAGAGCCGGCAGGGGCCTGCGCGCGAGCCGGCAGGGGGCCTGCGCGCGAGCCGGCAGGGGGCCTGCGCGGCGAGGCCGCAGGGCCGCGCGCGAGCCGGCAGGGGCCTGCGCGCGGAGCCGGCAGGGGGCCTGCGCGCGAGCCGGCAGGGGCCTGCGCGCGAGCCGGCAGGGGGCCTGCGCGCGAGCCGGCAGGGGCCTGCGCGCGAGCCGGCAGGAGCCTGCGCGCGAGCCGGCAGGAGAGCCTGCGCGCGAGCCGGCAGGGAGCCTGCGCGGCGAGCCGGCAGGGAGCCTGCGCGCGAGCCGGCAGGGAGGGAGGGAGCGCGCGAGCGAGCCGGCAGGAGGGAGGGAGCGCGCGAGCGAGCCGGCAGGGAGGGAGGGGAGCGCGCGAGCGAGCCGGCAGGGAGGAGGGAGCGCGCGCGAGCGAGCCGGCAGGGAGGGAGGGAGCGCGCGAGCGAGCCGCAGGGAGGGAGGAGCGCGCGAGCGAGCCGGCAGGGAGGGAGGGAGGGAGCCTGCGCGCGAGCCGGCAGGGAGGGAGGGAGCGTGCGCGCGAGCCGGCAGGGAGGGAGGGAGCGCGCGCGCGAGCCGGCAGGGAGGGAGGGAGCGCGCGAGCGAGCCGGCAGGGAGGGAGGGAGCGCGCGAGCGAGCCGGCAGGGAGGGAGGGAGCGCGCGAGCGAGCCGGCAGGGAGGGAGGGAGCGCGCGCGCGAGCCGGCAGGGAGGGAGGGAGCGCGCGAGCGAGCCGGCAGGAGGGAGGGAGCCCGCGCGCGAGCCGGCAGGGAGGGAGGGAGCCTGCGCGCGAGCCGGCAGGGAGGGAGCGAGCGAGGGAGGGAGCCTGCGCGCGAGCCGGCAGGGAGGGAGGAGCGCGCGAGCGAGCCGCAGGGAGGGAGGAGCGCGCGAGAGCGACCGGCAGGGAGGGAGGGAGCCTGCGCGCGAGCCGGCAGGGAGGGAGGGAGCCTGCGCGCGAGCCGGCAGGGAGGGAGGAGCGCGCGAGCGAGCCGGCAGGGAGGGAGAGGGCGCGAGCGAGCCGGCAGGGAGGGAGGGAGGCGCGAGCGAGCCGGCAGGAGGGAGGGAGGGCGCGAGCGAGCCGGCAGGGAGGGAGGGAGGGCGCGAGCGAGCCGGCAGGGAGGGAGGGAGGGCGCGAGCGAGCCGGCAGGGAGGGAGGGAGGGCGCGAGCGAGCCGGCAGGGAGGGAGAGGGCGCGAGCGAGCCGGCAGGGAGGGAGGGAGGGCGCGAGCGAGCCGGCAGGGAGGGAGGGAGGGCGCGAGCGAGCCGGCAGGGAGGGAGGGAGGCGCGAGCGAGCCGGCAGGGAGGGAGGGAGGGCGCGAGCGAGCCGGCAGGGAGGGAGGGAGGGCGCGAGCGAGCCGGCAGGGAGGGAGAGGGCGCGAGCGAGCCGGCAGGGAGGAGGGAGGGCGCGAGCGAGCCGGCAGGGAGGGAGGAGGGCGCGAGCGAGCCGGCAGGAGGGAGGGAGGGCGCGAGCGAGCCGGCAGGGAGGGAGGGAGGGCGAGCGAGCCGGCAGAGGGGAGGGAGGGCAGCGAGCGAGCCGGCAGGGAGGGAGGGAGGGCGCGAGCGAGCCGGCAGGGAGGGAGGGAGGGCGCGAGCGAGCCGGCAGGGAGGGAGGGAGGGCGCGAGCGAGCGCGCAGGGAGAGGGAGGGAGGGCGGAGCGAGCCGGCAGGGAGGGAGGGAGGGCGCGAGCGAGCCGGCAGGGAGGGAGGGAGGCTGCGCGCGAGCCGGCAGGGAGGGAGGGAGGGCGCGCGCGAGCCGGCAGGGAGGGAGGGAGGGCGCGAGCGAGCCGGCAGGGAGGAGGGAGGCCGCGGAGCGAGCCGGCAGGGAGGAAGAGGGAGGCCGAGCGAGCCGGCAGGGAGGGAGGGAGCCTGCGCGCGAGCCGGCAGGGAGGGAGGGAGCGTGCGCGCGAGCCGGCAGGGAGGGACAGGGAGCGCCGAGCGAGCCGGCAGGGAGGGAGGGAGCCTGCGCGCGAGCCGGCAGGGAGGGAGGGGAGCGCTGCGAGCGAGCCGGCAGGAGGGAGGGAGCGCGCGAGCGAGCCGGCAGGAGAGGGAGCCCGCGCGCGAGCCGGCAGGGAGGGAGGGAGCCTGCGCGCGAGCCGGCAGGGAGGGAGGGAGCCTGCGCGCGAGCCGGCAGGGAGGGAGGGAGCCTGCGCGCGAGCCGGCAGGGAGGGAGGGAGCGCGCGCGCGAGCCGGCAGGGAGGGAGCGCGCGAGCGAGCGAGCCGGGAGGGAGGGAGCGCGCGAGCGAGCCGGGAGGGAGGGAGCGCGCGAGCGAGCCGGCAGGGAGGGAGGGAGGGAGCCTGCGCGCGAGCCTGCAGGGAAGGAGCGAGCAAGCGAGCCGGCAGGGAGGGAGCGCGCGAGCGAGCCGGCAGGGAGGGAGCGCGCGAGCGAGCCGGCAGGGAGGGAGGGAGGGAGCCTGTGCGCGAGCCTGCAGGGAAGGAGCGAGCAAGCGAGCCGGCAGGGAGGCTCGCTTCTCTATGGGGATTTCACAGCCGAACAGCACCATATTTTGCTGGCAATTTGCCAAACTGTCTGCTTTGTCAATAGCTTCGAAATTGTATCGTACAGGGAAATTCATCATTTGGAGCAATTTCAGAGCCAATTCGGCTGTTTAAATAACCCCTTTTAGGCCCATGTCAGACGAACGCAGTCTGAGCGCACTCTGCATGTGTGCATAACGGACAGACGTACTGACGGAAGATACTGTAGACACCACAGGGTCAGTTTTCTTGACGAATGAAGAAAAAAAAAAAATTCATATTTTAATCCCCAAATTCCCAAAAAAGACCCCGGCTAAATAGTTTCAAAATTTTGTCCCGAGACTAGAAATACCCAATTTTTACATGTTTTTGCTTTATAACCCCTTCACGGCTGAGCCAGTTCACCTATATGCGCCAAGCTCATTCTGACTGTTTTATGCTCATTATTTTTAGATGACAGCCTAGGTTAGGGGTCAGCAACTTTGGCTCCCTAATGTTTTGGCAACTACAGTTGTGTTCAAAATGATTCAACCCCCACTGAAATTGAGTGTTTTGGCCAGTTTGACATTGATTTTGATCATTCAGTCATCTTGCTTACAATTAAATCAAAGAGGCACGTGTAGGTCAGACGAATATAACATAACATTTATAATGAAATAACCACAAATGTCTTTTCTGTGCTCACATCATTCTATCCATGCGAGCCGGGGGCATATCCATGCGAGCCAGGGGCATATCCATGCAGAGATATATTTCTCTATCTCGGGGGTATATCCATGCGAGCCAGGGGTGTATATTACTACATGGGCTTTATTAATCCACTATTATACAAACCTAATTCATTACTATAAAGAGCAAGGACTTTCTGTCTTCATAGAAATGGGTTAATAAATCTATCAATCGCTTCATGGAATATTGATTGTAATAAAAGGTGTGGAGGTCACAACTATACAAACTTTAAATAATTGGGGCAGATCATTTGAAATTCCTCAATCTTTGGTGCATCACTATTTTATTGGCTTGTTTTTCAATGTTAATTTCATTAATTTTTAATTAAGCCCAATATAGATAAAACTAAAAAAAAAAAATTAAATAGTGGGGGGGGGTGTTCTTTCAGTTTTTGGCGAAGAGAATTCTAAATTTTCAGTGTCTGTTTCAGTCCAGAACTTTCATGTCGGTGCATCACTAATAATTTGGCATTACATCTGATTTTGCAAAAAGGTATGCCGTATCCAAAATAGTCAGTGCAAGATTTGCCCATTGTGAAAGTACCCACGTTTTAGTGATAGTTCAGGAATAAACTATTTGAAATGTGAGGGTGAACATAAGTCTTTTGAAGCAAGTCCATTGTTATGTGGGGGCTGAGCCCTTGTCAGACAAACGCAATGATCTCGTCTGTGTTGCCGCACAGTTTAACGTCCGTCGTAGCATAGAATCACGAGCAATAGAGACCCACACACGAAGTACGTGCGCACCGAACTGCGCACGCACAACGCATGTGGCAAATGAACGAAAGTTAGGCAAAAACGTAAAACCTCTTGGACAGATGTGCAGAGTGTGCCACGTCTGCGTAGCGTTCTGAGCGAGTGAGATGTCAAACGCAGCGCATTTGCGTCGTCCAGCACCTTGACACACAAACACAATGGCTTTTCATATCCTTTTCAAATGTTTAATCAATTTCTCATTTTTATTTCCCATAATTCTTTTTTTTTTCTCTATGTCCGTCAAGCAAAACCTACAGTATCTTCCGTCAGCAAGTCTGTCCGTTATGCACGCACGCAGAGTGCGCTCAGACTGAGTTCGTCTGACTCTAGCCTTAAATGGGACTGGGACACACACACACACACACTTTCCCCTCAAGTTGTGCAGATGCTGTATTTTAGGTGAAAAATGCTCCTCTTTGCCTCAAGGATTCCAAAATGCAGAGGTCTCTGCAGCCGCAACAATTTGTAACGTATACGTAATGCTACACATCACATATGACGCGGAACTTGTTTACGCAAGTTACACAGAATGATTGATACTGCACACAAATCCTGTAACACGAAAACCCCAACTAAGGTCAAATCATAAAGTAGCTATTGCATTTGAGAGTGAGAGAGTTTGAGACAGAATGCCATTTGCAAAGCCCACAAGTTTAACGAAGTTACAGCCCAAGGAGATATCACTAATAGCTACAGCAAAGTAAGTATCACATTTAAGAAGTTTTACTCTGGTATTTTGACACATTGCATATACTTGCTGCTGGCACGAGGAAAGCGTAATGGCAGCAGCATTGTTCGCTTTATACATTAAAGTAAACAATGCCACTGTCTTGGAACATAAAAAAGGTTTTATAGGATATATCTGGCATCTTTGGGAAGGCCAGAATTTTATTATTTTTACAAATTCAAGCAAACTATCACTGCAAAGGTCAGTCTGACTAGCAGAAAAGCGGATGACACGCTCAGTGTGTCTGCAGTCAAATGGTTAAAAAAAAAAAATATTTATAAAACACAAACAAGTTCTTTAGCACTGTACAATGTATGAGACAGAACAAACGTATACATTTGACAGAACAGAAGGAGAGGACTTGACAGTATACAATTAGGGTTGCACCGATACTAGTATCAGTACAATCCAGGTACTGCAGGAGTACTTTGTACTCATGCAGTGCCCCCGATATCGGAAGCCAGCATTGAGCCAGCATCCGAGGGGCTGGGGCGGCTGTCCGAATGCTCTATCGGCATTCGGACAGGCACCTGGAGCTCTCCGCGTTCATACTTGCCTTCCGAGCGACGCCAGTAAAGTTTCCGCGCATGCGCTCGTTGGAAGGCCCCCAGCCGCGATCACGTGGGAGTCGGACGTGATCACGGCTGGGGCCTTCCAACGAGTGCACGGCGCGAAGACTTTGCTGGCATCGCTCAGGAAGGCAAGTATGAACGCGAGAGCTCCAGGTGCCTGTCCGGAATGCGATATAGGGCCGCTGTCCGAATGCGGTGTCTGGTTTGGGGTCTGTGTGTAATATATACACACATACACAGCTGGGGGCATAATCCATGAGAGTGGGGGGGCGGGGCACGCATATCCATGAGAGCTGGGGGGGGGCCATATCCATGAGAGCTGGGAGGGGGGGGCCATATCCATGAGAGCTGGGAGGGGGGGCCGGGCCCATATCCATATGAGCTGGGAGGGGGGGCCGGGCCCATATCCATATGAGCTGGGAGGGGGGGCCGGGCCCATATCCATATGAGCTGGGAGGGGGGGCCGGGCCCATATCCATATGAGCTGGGAGGGGGGGCCGGGCCCATATCCATATTGAGCTGGGAGGGGGGGGGCCGGGCCCATATCCATATGAGCTGGGAGGGGGGGGGCCGGGCCCATATCCATATGAGCTGGGAGGGGGGGGGCCGGGCCCATATCCATATGAGCTGGGAGGGGGGCCGGCCATATCCATATGAGCTGGGAGGGGGGCCGGCCATATCCATATGAGCTGGGAGGGGGCCGGCCATATCCATATGAGCTGGGAGGGGGCCGGCCATATCCATATGAGCTGGGAGGGGGCCGGCCATATCCATATGAAGGGGGGCGGGCATATCCATATGAGCGGGGGCATAACCATGAGCGCTGGGGGGCATATCCATGACAGCGGGGGGGGGCATATCCATGACAGCGGAGGGGGGGCATATCCATGACAGCGGGGGGGGCATATCCATGACAGCGGGGGGGGGCATATCCATGACAGCGGGGGGGGGCATATCCATGACAGCGGGGGGGGGCATATCCATGACAGCTGGGGGCCTTTTTATATGAGGTCTGTTCTTATTGGAAAGCGTTCACATGACATAAAAAAGTGGTATCAGTGCATACCCATTTATAATCCAAGAGAGGGGTGAGTCGCTGAAGTGAAGGTACAGGGCTGAATAGGAGATGTAGCAAGGAAAAAAAAAAAAAAAAACAGTACAATGGGGATTATTGAGTGAGGTGATAGGGACAGTCTAATGTTGCGGGGTCGGGAGAAGACCTGAGATAATTGGAGGCATGGGTCCAAAGAGATGTTCACATCAGATCATTGGTATGATAAAATATATCAATACTGCCAAGTTTGATCTTTGTTTAACCCCTTGGCTGCGGAACACGTCATATGGATTTCCTACAGCATGTGGAGGGCGTCCCCAGCATATCATAGGTTTCCTGCAGCCTCAGGGGAGACCGACATTGGTCTGGAGGGGAATCCTGTGGACATCTGACTTCCGGTAAGGCTGGGGTCAGACCAACGCAGTGTTAACGTCTGTGTTGCCGCACATAAGTACGTCTGTGATCGCATACAATTGTGTTAAATGGAGCCCCACACACGAAGTACGTCCACACAGAAGAGCAGGGGCTGACGGACGCTGCAAACGGATGCAGGTTAGGCAAGAACGTAATACTACTAGAACGGACGTGCAGAGTGCGCCACGTCCACAACGTCCGCATAGCTTTGTGTGTGAGTGATGGAGCATGGTCGGACGGACTGCATTTATACATCCAGCATTTTTGAATGTTTTCTCATTGTAATTTATTTTCCCTGCTACATCAGTCAAAAAATACGTCAGTGAAGAAAACGGACTGTGTGGCCACTACCTTGTTGTCAGTCAGTAAGTACGTCCGTCCGTCCGTACTGCACGGACGCACAGTCCGTACAAAATGCGCTCATCTGACCCTAGCCTTAGTCAACCATGCCTTGGGACCTCCCCCCACGCATTGGCATCGCATTTAGCAAGCCTGACCAGCATTCTATTTATACACCCTGTTACAAATTATTATGCAAATTCTATTTGTGTCAAAGATTAAATATTTTGTTTTTCAGTTTAACTCATGGATGGCATTGTGTCTCAGGGCTCTTTTGATCACTGAAAACAATCTCGGACACCTGTGATAATTAGATTACCAGGTGAGCCCAATTAAAAGGAAAAACTACTAAAAAGGAGGATGTTCCACATTATTAATCAGAGCACCATTTTCAAGCAATATGGGGAAGAAAAAGGATCTCTGCCGAAAATTGTGAAATAGTTCAATGCCTTGGACGAGGTATGAAAACATTAGATATTTCACGAAAACTTAAAGGGATACTCTAAGCAACATGACCACCTAAGCTATTTTAGGTGGTCATGATGCCCGGAGTATCCTGCCCTCTGTCCCCCCTCCACTCAGCGGTTCAGCTGTAAATGCTGAAAACAGCTGAGAGAGGCGGAGAACTTTACTCAGTCCTCCCAGCTGTCAGTCAGCAGAGCGGGAATCATATTTCCCGCTTCTGCCGACTTTTGCCGAGTAGGAGATGTCATCGCGCTTTCAGCGTTATGACGTCTCCTACTCACCGCAGAAGCTGGCGGCTCCCTCTGAGGGTTAGTGTTGCGCGCATTCCTCTTGCGCGCAACACTAATCCTCAGAGGGAGCCGGGAGGAAGCCTGCCGATTGGCTGGCTTATGTAAGAGGCGCGCACGCGCGTTCTCACGTAAACCAGAAGCCAAGACGCAGCAAGAAGGACGGGAGCGGAAGAGGAGGGAGGGGGAGTATATAAAAAAAAAAAAAAAAAAAAAAGACCGCTGGAAACAAGAGGATTTTAGGGTAAGTATTACAGTTACAAAAAAAAATCTAAAGATTTATTAAGGGAATAGGGATAGGTTAGGATAAAAAAATGGGGGGGGGGGTGATTTTTTTGAGTAGAGTGTTCCTTTAAGCGTGATCACACTATTTAGAGATTTGTGGCTGATTCAGCACAGTTCGTGCAGATAAAGGCACATTGAGGAAGATTTCTGCCAGATCCATGCATCGGATGAAGAGAGCAGCTGATAAAATACCAATACATAGCAGCAAACAGATATTTGAAACTGCTGGTGCCTCTGGAGTCGCACGGACATCAAGTTGTAGAGTCCTCCAGAGTCTTGCAACTGTGCATAAACCTTCCAGTCAGCCACCACTAACCAATGCTCACAAGCAGAAGCAGCTGCATTGGGCAGAAAAATACATTAAGACTAATTTTCAAATAGTCCTGTTCACTGACGAGTGCCGTGCAACCCTGGATGGTCCAGAAGGATGAGTAGTGGATGGTTGGTGGACGGCCACCCTGTTCCAACAAGGCTGCGACGCCAGCAAGGCGGTGGTGGAGTCATGTTTTGGGCCGGAATCATGGGAAGAAAGCTGGTCGGCCCCTTTAGGGTCCCCAAAAGGTGTAAAGATGACCTCTGCAAAGTATGTGGAGTTCCCGACTGATCACTTCCTTCCCTGGTACAGAAGGAAGAACTATGCTTTCCGTAATAAAATCATCATGCATGACAATGCACCATCTCATGCTGCAAAGAATACCTCTGCATCAATGGCTATGGGGATAAAAGGAGAGAAAGTCATGGTGTGGCCTCCATCCTCCCCTGACCTCAATCCTATTGAGAACCTTTGGAGCATCCTCAAGCAAATGATCTGAGGGTGGGAGGCAGTTTACATCCAAACAGCAGCTCTGGGAGGCTATTCTGACATCTTGCAAACAAATTCAAGCAGAAACTGTCCAAAAACTCACAAGTTCAATGGATGCAAGACTTGTGAAGCTGCTATCGAATAAAGGGTCCTATGATAAAATGTAACGGGACATGTTAAAATGTTTAAAAAAGTTAAAAATGTTGTTCAAAGTTTGATTGCAGCATATTTGCCATTTCAAACACAAATTAAATTTTTTAGTCCTTTACAACCTATAAAGGGTTTTGAAACTTACTGTGCGTAACAATTTGGAACAGTGCATTGTAAGTTTATTTTGAAAAACACTGTTATTAGGTTTGTTCAATAAAATTTGAATTGTACTCTTAATAGTTGATGACATGAGAATTATGCTGACTGTTTACATCAATTATTTAGGTAAATGAGAAAAATATCATTGCATAGTTTAGAACATGGTGTAAAAGAAAAAAAAATATTTTGTTCTTTTAACCCCTTCACTGCTGAGCCATTTTACCATTGTGTGTTCATGTTTAAACATGATTCAAAGTCCTGTTTCATTGTAGGACCCAGACAAATCTAAAAAAAAAAAAAATTATTTAAACAGCAGACTCTGCAGGTTCATAATATATCATGTGTATACGACATGTCCTGCCAAAATGCTATAAAACGTAGAAAAAAAAATTGCTATTTAAACAATTTACTGCGTGTAAAATATTTTTCACATTTTATCTTCAAGCCATTACTATTATATACTCTATGGGTAGGCTTGTTAAAACTACCAATTTAAAAATGGCAACCTGTTGCAGCAATTTTAAATTAACCCACTTTTTCGTTAGCGCTGCAGTATAGTTCACATGAAAAGTTAATAGCGCTGCATTAATTTAATACACAACACACATTTCTAAATGTAGCGCATCCTCCCGTACGTGCTCAGAGTACGGAAGACGTGCTGAGCGCATCTTGACTTTGCAGCAGTGATCGGTTGATTGCTGTGGTCTCCTAGTGCAGGTTGACATCTTTGAGGTCAGCCCCACCTCTGGGACCCCAGCCAGCAGGCTGACGTCATTGTGCCGGACATCTGTTTCAGGCACCCCCCGCCAGAGCAGGGAGAGTTCCTGAAGGGGAGTGGGGGTCCTTAGGACCCCCCCCTCTTTCTCCCCAGCAGCCACAAGAGGCAGGCACCGCTGAAAAGGTCACAGTCTGCCCGTCTTTAACTAGGGATGCACCAACATGATCAGCTGAAAAGAGAAGGGCTGAAAAATCAGTAGGGATGCACCGATACTGATCGTACTATTGGTGTCGATACCGGGATCTGCACAAGTACTCGTGCAGATGGGGGGGCCCCCCCCATACCGGAAGTCAGGGCTGGGCTTGCCAGCGTCTGTGGCAGTGATCAAACGGCACTCTGCCAGGGCCCACCAAGTGTTCTTCCCTCGAGCGTCCAGCAGCACGCCTGGGATCCAGCAGCCACAGAGTTAACGTGAACTCCAGGTTCTTGCGAGACTGCAACTGGTGGATCCCAGGCGAACCGCCGGGCTACAGCCTTTGCCGGTGGATGCTCGAAGGAAGAGGGGCCTAGCAGAGTGGGAGAGACCCACAATATGTGAGCTGGGGCAATATATGAGGTCTGTTCTTGAAAAGTGGTCACATGACATTAAAGTAGTACTCTGTATCAGTGAGTACTTTTAAAAGTATCAGTACTTTTACTCTGGTCTTAAAAAAGTGGTATTGGTACATCCCTAAAAATCAGTCATCAGAACCAAGCTGGGGCTTGCCCGGGCCTCCAGGCCCAGGTTCGGATGACTGATTTTGGCAGAGCCGATCCTGAATGTTCGGCATCAGGCCAAAGTTTTCATTTCGGTGCATCATTATCTAGAACCCCATAGGTGCTGGATTGCGATCCGGCAATGGATTGTGGTCCCCTTCCGGAAGTTTCTGACATCTTTGATGTCAACCAAGCCTTTGGAATCCTTCCCCCCCCCCCCGCCAACTGATGGAGTCAACCCCCAGCTGCCAGCTTTGATGAAGATGGGGGAACCAAAAGGACCCCCATATGTCCCGTTCGGTGGCAGCTAGAGACTCCTATGTCCTATCATTTGGAAAGGCCAGAACATGTTCTTTCCAAATTAGGGATGCACCGATACTAGTATCGGTACCTGGTCCTGAATGAGTACTTGGTACTCGTGCAGGTGCCCCCGATACCGGAAGCCAGAGCTGGCTTTCCAGCCGGTGTCTGGTGCGGCTGGCAGAGTGCTCTAACGGCACTCTGTTCAAGCGGCTGCCGGCCCAGCAAGGTTGCAGCCCGGCCGCTCGCCTCACTGGGGAAGCAAGCGGCCAGGCTGCAACCTTGCCGGGTCAGCGGCCGCTCGAACAGACTAATCCACCCAGCTGGGGCCCGATACAAGAGGAGGCTGGAGTGCTCTGAGGCCTGTAGGGGTATGTGTGTGTGTACACACACACACACACACTAACATTTTTTTAGCTCTATACACCCGCACAATGGAGTTGGAATGAAACAAACACAATGTGCTTTAACTGCAGACTGTCAGCTTTAATTTGAGAGTATGTACATCCAACTCAGGTGAACGGTGTAGGACTTTGCAGATGTGCCTCCCACTTGTTAAGGGACCAACGGTAATGGGACAATTGGCTGCTCAGCTGTTCCATGGCCAGGTGTCCCAATGGACCTGACTGTATATCTGGGGGTATGTGTTTATATACAGGTCTGTGGGGAGATCTAGATATAGATTTAAAAAAGTGGTATCGGTGCATCCCTAGTATCGATATTTATGTCATGTGGCACTTTCCAATAAAGAACAGACCTCATAAAAATGCCCCCAGCTCACATGTATATACCCCCAGCTCTCATGGTTATGCCCACCCCAGCTCACCTGGCACCTGGAGCTCTCCTCGTTCACACTTTCCCGGCGTCGCTCAGGAAGGTAAGTATGATCGTGGAGAGCTCCAGGTGCCTGTCCGAATGCTCTGACAGGCACCTGGAGCTCTCCACGTTCTTTCATACTTACCTTCCTGAGCGACGCCGGGAAAGTTTCTGCACGTGCGCTCGTTGGAAGGCCCCCAGCCGCAATCACATGGGACCACGTGATCGTGGCTGGGGGCCTTCCAACGAGCGCACGCGCAAAGACTTCCCGGCGTCGCTCAGGAAGGTAAGTATGAAAGAACGTGGAGAGCAGCTGCAGGATGCCGATGGAGCATTCAGACAGCCGTCCCAGCCCCTCGGTGCCGGGTCAATGCCGGCTTCCGGTATCGGGGGAAATAAAGGGTACTGCACGAGTACCAAGTACTCCTGCAGTACCCGGTATCGGCACCGATACTAGTATCGTATCGGCGCAACCTTAATAAAAACACATCCACAGACCCCCAAATATATACATGTACAGTGTATATACAAGTCTGTGGGAATATGGATACACACACACACAAATTATATATAATCTCTTTGGGGAGATCTATATATATCCCCTCGGCGTTCCACAACCCAGAGACTTTTGAATATTCTTAAATCCTTTATTCGATCATAAGTCGAAGTTTCAGTCCCACTGGACTTTTTTCAAGACAAGAGATGTCTTGAAAAAAGTCCAGTGGGACTGAAACGTCGACTTTTATGATCGAATAAAGGATTTAAGAATATTCAAAAGTCTGAGGAAATTTGTTTCTACCCAATACCTGGTTCCAAGCACCAGAGCACGAGTAACCCATTGGGTGTGCGGAGAGCGAGATATATATATATATTTTTCTATCATACACAGACATCTGTTCTTATTTGAAAGTGGTCACATGACCGAGTAAGAGTATCAGTATCGGTGAGTACTAAAAAAAAAAAAGTATCGGTACTTGTATTTGGTCCTACAAAAGTGGTATCGGTGCATCCCTATTCCAAAGGATGATACAAAACATGGCTTGGAGTAAAACAAAAAAATTCTCATTTTGTAATTTATTAATGCAGCACTATTTGTCACTTTTAAATTATGTGACACAATGATGCTGCACTAATGAAATATAATTTTATCCTAAAACCACAGTGCCGGTTTCCCCATTTTTAACAAGTGTACCCTATAACAGTGATGGCGAACCTATGGCACGCGTGCCACACCTAGCACACGGGGCCGACTGTCGGCACGCTAGCCATAGGCTTTGCCTGGTCGCTCGTTGAAGTCCACCAGCCGCGAGATCACGGCTGGTGGACTTCAACAAGCGGCCGGGGAACATCATTTGCTGGCGTGCGCTGGGGAGGAAGAAGCATGATGTAAGGTGCCTCCGGGAGGGCCAAATGAGCTTGGGGCCAATACACATCCATGCGTGAGCTTGGGGCCAATACACATCCATGCGTGAGCTTGGGCCAATACACATCCATGCGTGAGCTTGGGGCCAATTAACCCATGCGTGAGCTTGGGGCCAATACACATCCATGCGTGAGCTTGGGGCCAAACACATCCATGCGTGAGCTTGGGGCCAATACACATCCATGCGTGAGCTTGGGGCCAATACACATCCATGCGTGAGCTTGGGGCATAAACACATCCATGCGTGAGCTTGGGGCCAATACACATCCATGCGTGAGCTTGGGGCCAATACATCCATGCGTGAGCTTGGGCCAATACACATCCATGCGTGAGCTTGGGGCCAATACACATCCATGCGTGAGCTTGGGGCCAATACACATCCATGCGTGAGCTTGGGGCCAATACACATCCATGCGTGAGCTTGGGGCCAATACACATCCATGCGTGAGCTTGGGGCCAATACACATCCATGCGTGAGCTTGGGGCCAATACACATCCATGCGTGAGCTTGGGGCCAATACACATCCCTCAAATAAAATAAAAAGGGAACACTTAAACACAATGTAACTCCAAGTCAATCACACGTCTGTGAAATCAAACTGTCCACTTTAGGTAGCAACACTGACAGTCAAGTCCACATGCTGTTGTGCAAATGGAAAAGACAACAGGTGGGAAGCATAGGCAGGTAACAAGACATCCAATAAAGGAGTGGTTCTGCAGGTGGTGACCACAGACCACTTCTCAGTTCCTATGCTTTCTGGCTGATGGTTTGGTCACTTTTGAATGCTGGCGGTGCTGTCACTCTAGTGGTAGCATGAGACGGAATCTACAACCCACACAAGTGGCTCAGGTAGTGCAGCTCATCCAGGATGGCACATCAATGCGAGCTGTGGCAAGAAGGTTTGCTGTGTCAGCGTAGTGTCCAGAGCATGGAGGCGCTACCAGGAGACAGTCCAGTACATCAGGAGACGTGAAGGAGGCCGTAGGAAGGCAACAACCCAACAGCAGGACCGCTACCTCCGCCTTTGTGCAAGGAGGGACAGGAGGAGCACTGCTAGAGCCCTGCAAAATGACCTCTAGAGGGCCACAAATGTGCATGTGGCTGCTCAAACAGTCAGAAACAGACTCCATGAGGGTGGTATGAGGGCCCGACGTCCTCAGGTGGGGGTTGTGCTTACAGCCCAATACTGTGCAGGACGCTTGGCAGCTTCGCCACTGGCGCCCTGTGTTCTTCACAGGTGAAAGCAGGTTCACACTGAGCACATGTGACAGTCTGGAGAAGGTTCTGCTGCCTGCAACATCCTTCAGCATGACCGGTTTGGCAGTGGGATTTCTTTAGGGGGCCGCACAGCCCTCCGTGTGCTCACCAGAGGAAGCCTGACTGCCATTAGGTACCGAGATGAGATCCTCAGACCCCTTGTGAGACCATATGCTGGTGCGGTTGGCCCTGGGTTCCTCCTAAAGCAAGACAGTGCTAGACCTCATGTGGCTGGAGTGTGTCAGCAGTTCCTGCAAAGACAAAGTCATTGATGCTATGGACTGGCCCGCCCGTTCCCCAGACCTGAATCCAATTGAACACATCTGGGACATCAGGTCTCACTCCATCCACCAATGCCACGTTGCACCACAGACTGTCCAGGAGTCAGGGGATGCTTTAGTTCAGGTGTGGGAGGAGATCCCTCAGGAGACCATCCGCCACCTCATCAAGAGCATGCCCAGGCGTTGTAGGGAGGTCATACAGGCACATGGAGGCCACACACTACAGAGTCTCATTTTGACTTGTTTGAAGGACATTACATCAAAGTTGGATCAGCCTGAATTGTTGTTTTCCACTTTAATTTTGAGTAACTCAAAATCCAGACCTCCATGGGTTGCTCAATTTGATTTCCATTGATAAGGTTGTCAGCACATTCAACTATGTAATGACCACAGTATTTAAGAATATTTCATTCAGATCTAGGAGGTCTTATTTTTGTGTTCCCTTTATTTTTTTGAGCAGTGTATATCCATGTGTGAGCTTGGGGCCCATATATCCATGTGTGAGCTTGGGGCCCATATCTCAATCTTATACTGTATTTTTCTTTTACGACTAAGGCTAGGGTCAGATGAATGCATTTTTCGCGTCGTCTGTGAAAAAGTGTGTTCGAACGAATGGACGTATTTTTTCACGGAATACACGATAGCGGTCATACGATGCGCATTTTCGTCCGTGATTTTGTACGGATCAATAAAACCCTTTGTCTAGACGTTATGTTGGCTGGACATTAGCAGCATCTGACGTCTCCTAATCACGCACACATGCCGCTAGTGGATGCAGCGCACTCTGTACGTCAGTACTAGCGGTATCGCGTTCTCGAAAAAAATGCGTTTGTTTGCCACTTGCGTTGCGCGGCCTCACTTTTGTGCAGCCGTACTTCGTACATTGCCCGTCATTTGCTGCTACTACAGCCGTGATAAAGTGCGGCTGCACGCGCTGCGTTCGTCTGACCCTAGCCTTAACCCCTTAAGGACCACTGACGTACCATGTACGTCCTGCCCATGGGTCTCCCTTAGGCCCGCAGACGTACATGGTATGTCAGCGGCGCCTAACCCCCTCCCAGCTCTGGCAGGGAGGAAGCCTGCCCATGTGATTTACATGGGCCGGCGAGCTTGATGACGTCACCACGCTGCCCTATTGAAATCAATGGAGGGGAGGGCTCATTCGGAGCCCTCTATTGCCCCAACCATTGAAGCTAGGGAGATGCTTTTTGCACCGCTGAAAAGGGGAGAGAGTCTCCCCTTTTCAGCAGTGAAGGGGTTAAAAAGCAAAAACATTGGGCATTTCTAGTCTCAGGACAAAGTTTTGAAACCATTTAGCCAGGGTCTTTTTTGGTGGTTGTAGATTTTGGGGACTAGATTATGAAAAAGTGTGTGTTACCATTTTTTCATCATATTTCATATATTTTTTTATAGTAAATTATTCGATATGATGGAAATAATGGTATTTCTAGAAAGTCCATTTAATGGCGGGAAAAACAGTGTATAATATGTGTGGGTTGAATAAACGAGTAAGAGGAAAATTTGACCTAAACACGAACAGCGCAGAAATGTAAAAACAGCAGCGGTCACTAAAAGGACGGATTTGTGTAAAACCGCCCAGTCACTAAGGGGTTAAGCACATAATTAGTTCAGCCGTATGAAGTGTTTTTCTACAATAAATCAGTATTCTGGTCTAATTGCGGGGTTGGCACTTAGAGACACACAAGTTGGTTCAGCGATCCAGTTTGGGCACTCTGGCTCAAAAAGGATCGCCATCCCTGCTATATAAAACATATAACCGCAAAGACTTGCATAATAAAATGTGGGGAAAAAAACTGCACGCTGTTGATTGAAAATTCACATTTTTGGTTATAGCATTCTGGCAGGACATAACGTACACACACACACACATATATTCTGAATCGACCATAAAAAAAAGGATATACAATTTGTCTGGGTCATATAGTACATGACTTCAAAAATCGCGTTCAAATGTGATTAGCAAAACTGGCAAAAATGTGCTTAGTGAACAGAGGTGAAATGGCTCAGCAGTGAAGGGGTTAACCCGCTCTGGCCTTTCCAATGATAACAAACATGACCCTCTAGCTTCCACCGATCGGGGTTCAAAAGGACCCCCCTTCACCACCATAGGGAAACCCATTGGCAGCTAGGCTTATTTAATTCTCTAAATTGATGTCAGTGAGTGGTGAGAGCCCCCGAAGGCTTGGCTGACAAACAAGATGTCAACCACCTCCAGGAGAGGTTCATGGATAGGTGCCAAAAGATGCATCGCTGGAAAGATCACACTGACCTTTCCAACCGTGCCTCTTATCTCAGGCACTCTCCCAGCAATGGCATGCCGGGAAGGGGGCGGGGGTAACTAGGGGGGTTAATTTGGTAACAGACATTGCACTCATGGCAATGATGCCAGTTGACGAGGGTATAAAACCGGAGGTCTGACTTCAAGGAAGTCAGCCCACCGCAGGAAGGAGGGAGCTGCAAAGTCATGACATGTGGGGGATGTCCTCTACAGCAGGGTCACTTGAGGACGTCCCCCACAGTGAAATGGTTAGTGTAGCACGATTGTTCACTTTTCAATTATAAAGTTAATGATGCTGCGCTAACTCACCTCATTTCCCACAATGGCAGCCAGTGTGAAGGTTATGGCATAATGCATTATTACGCATTGTTCCCTCAAAAACCTAAACCAGTACACTACAACGAGGGGCGAAGGGGGTCTTTTGGAACCCTGCGTCTGATTTTTTTTTATTGACACAAAAAAGGTCAAGTGAGGTGTCAATGGAAAGGTCAGAGTCTGGCCTTTCCAACAATACTAAAACATGTACCGGTAATGTGTAAAAATAGAAAAGTATATTTTGCATTTAATCCCTTAAGGACCAATGACGCAACGGTTACATCATAAATTCATTGACTTTAAGGCCGGGGTCAGACAAACGCAGTGTGAACGTACGTTTAGCTGCACTTTATTACGGCCGTGGTAGCAGCAAATGACATCCAACGCAGGCCCACACACGAAGTACAGCCGCACTAAAGTTCTACCGCGCAACGCACCGCTAGTACTGACGTACAGAGTGCGTTGCGTACACATAGCGGCGTGTGTGGGTGATTAGGAGACGTCAGACGCTGCTCATGTCCGGCCAACAGAACGTCCAGACACCCAAAGTATCCTGGTCTGGATCCGTTAAAAAAAATGAAATAAATCACGGCCGAAATTGCACATCGCATGACAGCTATCGCGTCTTCCGGGGAAAAAAAAATGCGTTCGGACGCATCGATGCACTTTTTGACAGTAGACGTGAAAAATGCGTTCGTCTGACCCTAGGTCTTTGAGAGGGGTTCATGTTCTTTTTCTCTCATTTATAAAAATCAGTGGCATTACGCACTTTATTTATATAGCATAATACCACTGCGCTAACTCAACCTTCTCATTTCCCACAGTGGGACCAAATCGGGAGGTGAGGGCACAGAGAGCTATTACACGTCGATCCATCTATAAACAAGCCACTACAACGCTGTGAGGAGAGCAGGGGTTCTTTGGACCACTGTATTTACATTCTATACACCCCACAAAGTCATGTTAGGTATCAATGGACAGGCCAGAGTCTGGGTCTTTCTAAATGATACCAAAACATGACCACGAAAAAAAAAAAAAAAAAACTACACACAAAATTTATTCTGACAAAAAGCAATTGCATTGTCCATTTGCCACGTATAAAATGAGCAATACCACTGCCGTTACCTTTTAATTCCCCATACTGCGAGCAAGGTCAGTGTTTTATACATAAGAGAAAAATGTTAAGCGCCCACAGTATGCACTGCCACTGAAAACCAAGCCAGACCAGATGAGTAGTGGTTTCCCCTAAACCCCAAAAAAAAAAAAAAAATCATGTGTATGTATCTGGTAAGCGCAAAACACAACGCGTCGGGATTCAGATGGCTCCCATAGTAACCTCATCCATATGGGTACATATATGAAGCAAAACAAAATATAGCATTTATTGGTGTAGTAGGTCACATTCAGTATGTAGAGTCTAATAGATCCACTCACAAAATAAGAGCCCTATCACTGACTCTGAGTGGACCAACGCATCTGGGTGTGTTTTCAGGAATCTTCTCAGGTAACCCACATCTTATTAACATGGATCTCTCATCGCGACAATATGTATAAGAAAGATGGAAAACAAAAGATCTCCCTGTGCAGGTCCAATATTACACAATTTAAAATTTGTCGTGCAGTGATTTTCAACTCACTTTTGTTGGAGTTTAATCCAAGCTCAAGGTGAAAGGATGGTAAGGTGTGGGTTACCTGAGAGGATCCCTGAAAACACAGCCAGATGCGTTGGTCCACTCACAAAATAAGAGCCCTATTATATGCCATTAGACTCTACATACTACACAAATATGCTAGGATTTTGTTTTGCTTCATACATGTACCCATATGGATGAAGTTACTATGGGAGCCATCTGAATCCCGAAGCGTTGTGCTTCGCGCTAACCAGATACGTACACATCTTTGTTTCATACATGGTCATTATTTATGAAGCACAATGAGGCAAAAATACGAGTGACCCCCCCCCCCTTAAAATATTACAAAATTATTTGGAGGGGAAAAAAATAAGTTTTAACAGGTTCCCGTTTCAAATGGTTTTAAACAAGACTCCCCATAGAATATATAACCACAAAAAAGGTTTGGATAAAACGTGAATAAAAATGTACACAAACAATTGAAATCTTTTTTTACAATATATATATTTCTCCTAAACACACACACACACACACACACACACACACACACACACACACACACACTTTGAATCTGCAGTGTCCACTGAAAATAAGTATATACAATTTGTCTGGGTCCTATGCTAAAAAGACTTAAAAAAAAAAAAAAAAAACGCTTTTAAAACACTAACCTGCCAAAATGAGCTCAGCAGAGGTTAAATGGCTCAACAGTGAAGGGGTTAAAAAATGGGAAGGCTCCATGGATCAGGACAAACTAGTACAGGGGGATTTACCTTCATTGCTTTCAGTTGTTAAAAATTATAGAAGTTATTATAAACAGAATAGTGAAAAGAAAAATTATCTTGTTCTCGTTTGAAAACATACAAATTATGAATGACATCTAGAAGAAGCACCAACCCACAAGCCAAGTATCAGGTGTTTATTTTAGGCATGTTGCAAAGTTTCCAGCACTCCAAAGAAACAGGATGCTCAGTATGGGGAAGGAACATGCAGATCAACACTTTTAAAACATAGTGCCCCTCTGAAGAGCAAAGAAAGGCGACGTTACTGCAAAAACTACCAATGACACCTCTCAGAACATGATGACATTGACTGAAAAGACCTAAAGAAAAACCGCAAAAACATCCCATCTGATGTCACATGTCCAATTAATGTGCCAGGCGGCGGTACACGGGATACGGCTGTCTTGCGAATGGATTGGCTGACAAGTTTAAACGGTTTTAATCCCATGGCGAGGTAGGCCTCGGTGTAAGATCACACACTTCCTGTGGTATTTTCAGGCAAAATGACATGACAAATCAAATGAGACAATACGTGGAGGACAAGGAGTCACATTAATGTAGCATCTAGATAAAAGATAAAAATGATCACGTCTGACGAGGCTGAAAACAAGTTTTTGAAAATAATAAAACGTAAAAAAAACAAAAAAAAAAACGAGATCTGAGCTTCCGAGGAGCCCAGAGATCTCTGTTCGGCGGATGGCGCCACTCGGGCTCCTGCATCGGCACTGGAGCTGGCAGACTGCAGCTGCTCTCCCCGCAAGTGACACGGCACATAAAGATCAATACGCGGCGCAGACACACGACCCGGGAGACAAAAGGAGGCTTGAGTGCCGCGTGCTGGGAGAAGTCGCCTTCAGCCACTACAGAAAAAAAAAAAATATATAGCGTCCAGTTTGTTTTTTATAACGGAACGATCGATTTTTTTTTTTTAAGGGGTGGCTTCACCGCACATTTACAGTTACACGTAGCGGTTTGGATCTATTTAACGTTATTAATACTCCGTTAGATGCCGAATCCCACCCTGCGCGGCTTCACACATTCAAGCGATGTCTTTAACATTGTCGTTTTACCACCGTATTTCACCTCAACGCTTGCTTTTCTTAACCCCCCTGCGTGTGGCCTCAGGCCGCTCGGTGCCCTGCTCCTAATCCTGGCTGTGCGCACCACACACCGCGGGAAGACAATGCGCTGACAGAGGCCATATGCAGCGAAACTCCCCTCCTCTGCGGTCGGCGGAGCCGGCTGCTGCCTCCCCTGTGTGCCCGGGGAATGAGGGAGGAGGAGGAGGTGGTGGATGCGGTGGGGGTAGTTTGCTCCCGGGTGTCCCCGCTTCCCAGGGAGGGGAGAGGAGGGAGGCTGTTGCTCCGGCGGCGGCAAGGAGAAGGGGGGGGGGTGTCTGTGGGAGGACGAGGGGGGGGGGAATATTACCACCGCACTTTCTACAAATATTTACCTTTTAATATGATAAAATATCGCGGTGCGCGCAAACCACCCGCCATAGAAACACTTTTATATTCCCCCATCATACCTGAAACAAGAAAGCGGTCCAGTTGGCCTCCATGGCGATTCCGGGGAAGGGGAGGAAAAAAGAAGGAGGAG
The DNA here is from genome assembly GCA_009667805.1 of Leptobrachium leishanense. Taxonomy (NCBI): domain Eukaryota; kingdom Metazoa; phylum Chordata; class Amphibia; order Anura; family Megophryidae; genus Leptobrachium; species Leptobrachium leishanense. The sequence continues at coordinate 178,211,566 of CM019064.1, forward strand.
GGAGAATAGCTGTTGGAAAAAAAGAAAGGGGGGGGGAGGGAAATGTCGACTAAAGTATCCTACATTAAACCTACAACAAAGCGGCTAAAATATGGCAGCCATAACAACTTCCGGTAACCTCTGGGAGAGACCATTTGGAGGGAGGAGGGGGTAGCGGGGAGCGAGCTGATCCGGCGGCTCCGCCCTTACACACTGGCGAAGGATGCTCTATGGGAGGATACCATGTATTCCCTACCTCCCCCCCTCTCACTGTCCTCTCCCGCCTTCTTTTCCACAGCAGACTTCCCCACCTTCCCCCGTTATTGGATGGTGAGGGCGAGTGTAAATAAATCTCCCACAGGACAGCTTTGTGTAGCTGCAGGTTATTGTGCTGTTGTCTCGCTCCCCTCCTCTCTTAGCCCGCCAGACGCACCTCATGTGCTGAAATGATGACTGTAAACTCTAAAGTAACTCCGAAAAATCACCTCAGGATAAAGTGAATTTAAGCAGAGACGGGTCGGTATTTATTTCCTTTCCCTGGCTATTAAAGCAGTGTTTTGTGGCCGCCTTTTGTTCTCCCCGCGCCATGTTGTACAGTGTGGGGCTGGCTGGTAGAGCACAGTGCTTCATGGCAGAGGGCTGAGACTAACTATTCGGGGAAAAGGTTCTAAATAGGAACAATATCCAATTAACACGTTCACCACAGACTGGTCAGACTGGAGTCAAGCCATCGGACAGTTTAAAACCAGTGGTCATGCTATCAAGACAGCATGAAAAAAACTATCAGACAGATTTGATATTAAAAATAAAAACAGTTGTCACACTTTTATCACTCTATAAACATCTAGAATATGGTATGATTTTACTGTGAAAATTTAAAGATACAGAGCTCCAAATATCAACCCCATGCTTACAAAGTGACATTTTTTCAAAATGGGTTTTAAAAAAAATTCTCCCATTGGACCAGTGGCGTCACTAGGGTTGGTGTCACCCGGTGCGGTAACTTATGGCGTCCCCCCCCCCCCGAGTTTTACAGGGTTTTTATAACTACTTTTACTCATAAGACATTTTTTCAAAATGGGTTTTAAAAAAAATTCTCCCATTGGACCAGTGGCGTCACTAGGGTTGGTGTCACCCGGTGCGGTAACTTATGGTGTCTCACCCCCCCCCCCCGAGTTTTACAGGGTTTTTTTAACTACTTTTACTCATAAGTCAGTACTCCCATATAACACTGAATGCTCATAATAAACGGCGCACATTACTGTGAGTTTTATTGCTGTGGAGCTCTGTGATATGCTCATACACAAATTTTGGCAAACTGACAGCAAGTACGGTGCCTGTTCGAAGGCAGTGAATGTCCCCATAGAGAAGTAATGGTTAATCTGTACAGAGACACCGAACAGCAAAGAAATGTCCTGATGTCCGGTGTTTTCATTTGGCAGGTTTATTCAGGGTGAACGAACACTAACGGTCATTCAAAGAGCTCCGAATTGGGGCCGAAAGGTAACCAAACGCTGAAATTCAGCGTTCTGTTACCTTTCCTGGCCATTCAGAGCAGGCAATTCGCCAAATCCTGGGAAATTGCCTGCACATACGGTGCTTGTTCGGTGCCTGTTCGAGAGTAGTGAATCCCCATAGAGAAGCAATACTTCGGCTATTCAGAGAGCAAAACCCAGCAGTGAAAAGTTGGCGAATTGCCCTGCCATTCGGTGGTATAATTCGGCAGGTTTATTCAGGCGAATCCAATAGGCTTCAATGTTAAAAATATTCCTGTTTTAATTCAATATCTAATAAACCATTCATTATAATCTGGAGTAAAAAGTCTCTTTAGTTTTAGATTTTTTAGGACCTTTTAGGCATTTTTTGGGATTTTTTTGCAACCTTCTTTTTTCTTTTTAAATAGTTTTTAGTTTTTTCTGTAACAGCCCATTTTATTATCATTCATTGGACCTCATATGTAAATTTCAGACATTTTCGTTCAGTAGTTTGTTTGCAAACAGCGTTTCACTTTTCAAACATTCAAGCGTACTGGTTTTTTTTTCTTCACCTCCTTCGTCTGCGGTGTCGGGTTTTTCCGGTGGCTGCTCTGCGCTGTGATCGGCTCCTGCTCGGGTTTCTTCAGCGGGTTAATCCAGATGTTTTTGCGGGTTTCGGTGTGCGTTCGCCCTCGTTTTGCAGTGAGTTTGCGGCGACTTTTCCCTGCATTACGGCGGCCCTGTGGAGCTTGCAGAATACACCGCAGGGTCGTCGAAATGGGAATGCCAAATCGCACCAAATTGAAAAGGACGAAAAGTCACCGAACGTGCGGTGGCTTTTCGATTCTCTTTGAATAATCCTGCATAGGTTTCAATGTTAAAAATATTCCTGTTTTTATCCAATATCTAATAAACCGTTTATTCCTTTAACCCTTTCGCTGCTGAGGCTTTTCCCGCCCCTGTGCTGAGGTCATTTTTTACCTGTTTTGCGCATCATGTTTAAACCTGTTTTGAAGGCTTATTTTAGTATATGACATCGACATATTATATATCGTTCTTTCCGTCAGACTCGGTAGATTCATAATATGTCATTATTATATGTATACGTTATGTCATGTTTGTATATTATAACAAAAAATGCAATAAAATATGTATTTTCAATAATTTACAGCGTGTAAAGTGTTTTTTTCCACATTTTAACATGCGAGCAATTGCGGTTATATTTTGTATGGGGTGCGCTTGTTAAAAAAATTAGAGATGGGGTCTCGTTACATTTTTTTTTGGGGAAAATGACACCATTTTTAACAAACGCACCGCATACAAAAATCGTTAATGCAGCATCATTGTTCACATTATAATTGAAATGGGAACAATATTGCTGCATTAACAAAACAAAAAAAAAAAAAAAAGTGTTTATTTTTTTTTTTTAATTTTTTTTTTTAATTTTTTTTTATTTTTATTTTTATTTTTTTTTTTACATTTTTTTTTACTTTCATGTTTGGTATCGTTGGAACGGCCATGCTCTGGCCGATCCAACGATATCAAAATTTAACCCCTAACTGCCACGGATCGGGAGATAGGGAGTTCATTGGAACTCCCTATCTCCACAGTTCGTGGCAGTTAGGGGTTAATGCTAGGACTGGCGTCATCGTGCTGCGCACGATGACGCCAGTCCTCTGGGGGAGTTCCCGGAAGCTTGGCCGACATCCAAGATGTCGGCCAGCTCCCGGGAAGGATCGCAAATCGGCGCTTTTCAGCGCCGATTTGCGATCCAGCTCCCCAGGGGTTAATGCCAGGCATCATTTGGAAGGGCAGGCTGTGCCCTTCCAAATGATGCCTGGGTTAAGCCCCTGTGAGCCGCCGATCGGGAGGGAGAGAGGTCCGAAGGACCTCCCCCCCCTCCCTTTCAGGCGCCTCCTCCGCACATGCGGGGGGGGCGCCTGAATTATGTGTCATCGCGGGGGCGCGATGACACATAATAATGGCGGCCACTGCTCCGGATGCCGGGCTGACATCCAGGATGTCAGCCCGCACCGGAGGGGCCAGCGATCGGCCGGAACCCGGCCGAACGCTGACCCCAATGCGAGGACGCGCTCAGCGCGTCCTCCGCATACCAGGGGCAATGCTGAGGACGCGCTGAGCGCGTCCTTAGCATTGAAGTGGTTAATCCATAGTAAAATATCTCTTCATTTATTGATTTTATTTTTTTAGTATCTTCTAGGCATTTTTTTTAAAAAAAATCTTTTTTTTTTTCTAACAGCAATTTTTCTTTTTTTCTGTAACAGACCTTTTTATTATCATTCATAGGACCTTGTATGTTAATTCCAGACATTTTCCTTCAGTAGTTCTTTTTAAAACAACAGGCGACGGGTTTGCGACATCATTCGGTGGATGATTCTCTGCACTTCAGGGACCCTGTGGTGAATTCACTGGGGAAATTTGATTCCCCAAAGTGCGGGGAACAACAGAACACTGAAATGTCTGCGTCATTTCGGTGCTCTGTGAATATCCTCTTCGTGGTGGTTTTTTTGCCACCCCTGGAAAGTGCCAGCCTAGGCCTTGCCTACCCAGGACATACAGTATATATATATATATATTATATAGTGTGTTTATAATTGCAGAAGCCACTTGCACATCACAGCAATTCGATGATTCGCATCCCAGAGCTCCTGTGCCACATTCCCCATATGCAGCAAGGAATTCTGGATAGGATATGCAAATGACCACTGACTCACTTTTATGCATCCTGGATCTGTTATTACAGAGAACCTTAAAATCAATGCTATGCCATACTGTGGCTTTGTAGCAGTTTATGCAGCTGGTCAAAACCACTCCTAGGACAGCACTGTTTCAGGTTTGTTGAACCCTCATCAGTTAGGAGGTAGGCATGATCAGTTGCACTGGATGCTTGGACCGTACGGTAAATTAATGTCTACATGGGTTATGGTGAAGGACTAAAAGTGAGATAAAAAGCCTCCACACTATAATAAGTGTGTTTATAATTCCAGAAGCCACTTGCACATCACAGCAATTCGATGAATTGGATCCCAGAGCTCCTTTGCCACATTCTCCATATGCAGCAAGGAATTCTGGGTAGGATATGCAAATGACCACTGTCTCACTTTTATGCATCCTGGATCTGTTATTACACAGAACCCTAAAATCAATGCTATGCCTCACTGTGGCTTTGTAGCAGAGATAAGGTTTATGCAACTGGTCAAAAACACTCCTAGGACAGCACTGTTTGCACTGATATGCTTGGACCGTACGGTAAATTAGTGTCTACATGGGTTATGGTGGCACAGGAGCTCTGAGATGCAATTCATCGAATTGCTGTGATGTGCAAGTGGCTTCTGCAATTATAAACACACTATATAGAAACATAGAAAAATGTCGGCAGATAAGAACCTTTCGGCCCATCTAGTCTGCCCAATTACATGGATACTTTACCTGGATTTATCTTTTGTTTAGGATAGCCTTATGCCTATCCCATGCCTGCTTAAATTCAATACATATATACTGTATGTCCTGGGTAGGCAAGGCCTAGGCTGGCACTTTCCAGGGGTGGCAAAAACAACACCACGAAGAGGATATTCACAGAGCACCGAAATGACGCAGACATTTCAGTGTTCTGTTGTTCCCCGCACTTTGGGGAATCAAATTTCCCCGGGGAATTCACCACAGGGTCCCTGAAGTGCAGAGAATCATCCACCGAATGCTGCCGCAAACCCATCGCCTGCTGTTTTAAAAAGAACTACTGAAGGAAAATGTCTGGAATTAACATACAAGGTCCTATGAATGATAATAAAAAGGTCTGTTACAGAAAAAAAAGAAAAATTGCTGTTAGAAAAAAAATATATATATTTTTTTAAAAATGCCTAAGAGATACTAAAAGAATTAAATCAATAAATAAAGAGATATTTTACTATGGATTAAAGGAATAAACGGTTTATTCTCTGTTTCTGATATTTAGCTGGATTATTTCGCTTGTTTTGCCGCATGATCGCTCCTGGTAGTCATTGGACTGCCCCTCAAGCTCCCGAGGACGTGAATCGTATTGCCTTGCGGGTCCCGGTGGTGGTATTCTACTCCCGGAGGGATCGGGCCTATACCTCGGGCCTACTCCGCCTGCCTGCATCGTCAGTCTGCGAGGAGCCTGGCAGTGTCTCTCTGGATTTGACACTTTGGCTTCCTGACAAGGGTAAGAGGTTACCACCCGGTGTTACCCCGAAAAGTGACTCTCGTCAGCAGGATATAAGGAACTCCATGGCCCGCAGATCTGCTCCCCGGGGAGCGATGGCTTCCTCCCCCTTCCCTTCCGGCTATGGGTCCACAGATGAGGAGGACTCTTACTGGTCTCATGATGCTGGAGCCGGCGCATCTTGGCTGTCCCCGCCATCCCAGTCGATGGGATCGCAGCCCACGTCTACGGCAGCTAACCTTTGGTGGCTGCACATGCCCTCCCGAAGGGGGGGTCTTCCAGGGGAACAGCTGCTCTCTACTGCTTGCAGCATGGTCTCGGTGCGGGACGGCTCCTCCCCAGAGCCCCAAGGGTTGGGAGCCACGGTGGGAACACTCGACCCTGGCACTGTTACACCAGCTACAGAGGAAGATGATGCTCTCCCTTCTACAAAGGGTGACCTTCGCAAGATTCTGGCTGAGATTAGGGAAATGTGGCGACCGGAGGTGGCAGCTGTTCGTGCTGAGGTGGAGGTGGTACGTACCCGGGTGATGGAGTTACAGGAGAAGGCAGACAGGGTTGCGCTGGAACAGACCCGTCTATCTGGTCAGGTGGATCACCTCCGCTCTCAGGTGGAGGTTTTAACACGTTCTGTGGAGACATTGGAGTCACGACATCGTCGCCGCAACATCCGGGTCAGAGGCATCCCAGACTCGGTCTCCACGGAGGATCTGTTACTTTACGTGACTCGGCTTGCGATCCAGGTATCTGGACTGTCTCCCGATACGCCGGAGTTCGTTGGAGCAGTGTTTCGAGTCCGGAAGGCTGCGACAGCACCCAAGGGGAAGCCTAGGGATGTCGCCACAAAAGTGACGATTATGTCTGCCCCTGGTGCTCGGGACCCTGTGCAGTTCGAGGGGGCTACATTGGCTTGGTACCATGATCTACCATTTATGACTCTGTTGGCTCGCCGACGATTTCGAGACGTGACGTCTGTCCTACGCAGTAAGGGGATTCGATACCTGTGGGGACTGGCTGGCTCCTTGGTGGTGACCCATGCTAACGTTCCCTACACTGTCACTGATCCTGACGCGGCCTGGACCGATTTAGCGGTTGCAGGCATCTCACCGGGGATGCCGGAGATCCAGCCGGGCTGAGACGTGTAGCTGTTCTTCCACTCCTTGACTCCGGACTAACCTGGGCTCTCATTGACTTTTCTCTATACGTACCAGAAGCCCTCTGCGTTCCGGTGTTCCTATTTTTTCCTCACCCCCTTTCCTTCCTTTTTATTACTGACCAACCTTCTCCTTTTCTGATTTCCCTCTTGTTCAGTTTTGCTGACTATTGTGCTGACCATTTGGGAGGATGTACCGATATGTGATTGGATGTGTGGGGTTTTTTCCTCCCCCCCCCTTTTTTTCCTTTTGAAAATTTTTCTTATCACCGGAGGTCCCTTAGCTTCACTGATGTGGTCTTGCATCCCCCCTTATTTTTCGTCTATTTTTTCGCCTGTTATTACAAACTGTATTGCGTATTGTTGTGTTGTTTGCTACTTGTTTACCGGTACTGTGTGGCCGTGTCCTGTTTGAGTACATGAGACTCGTTTTATAATTCTATAAATAAAGAATTTAAAAAAATAAAACGAAAAAGGAAAAAAGTAGAAAAAAATGAACAAATTAAAAAAAAAAAAATTATGTTACATTCTAGATTGCAAAAATGAGGTGAATGAAATATATTCAGTCAGACCCTTTGGGGCAAGAGTATCAAGTGTCCTGATCCAGAATGTCTCTTTGTAATAATTTCTGCGAACGGTCCCCACCACTTAGTAATGGGGGATCATGGTCAATCGCTATAACCTTCAAAGTAGTCAATTGGTGTTTAAATTCCAAGAAATGTTTGGCCACCGGTTTGTCGGTATAACCATCACAAAACACTGTAGTGATGTTGGATCTATGTCCTCTAATTCTATCACGCAGTGGTCTGTCTGTCTTCCCCACGAATGGCAACCGGCAAGGGCAAGTGATCAAATAAACAACAAAATCGGTTGTACAAGTGATGTGATGTCGAATCATAAGTCGTTTGCCAGATGTAGGATGTGGAAATGTTGTAGATGAAGTTATGTGACTGCACGTTACACAATTAGGGCATTGATAGCACCCCGGTTTAAGAGGTGTGGTCCTTTTAGTACAAGATAGCAACGGGTCTGCTTTGACTGACAGGTCCCGAAGATTCTTCGATCTCATGTAGCAGATAATTGGTGGTTGGGGAAACTTCTTAGGTAGAAATTTATCACTTTTAAACAAATTCCAGTTCTTACGTATAGAACGTGCAATAGGTTGACTATATGTATGGTACATCATTGGTAAGAAGATCCTGGGCACTGACATTGCTGTCCGTGTAGTTTGATTATCAAATTTCATTTTTGCTTCTTCATAAGCTTTATGAAGATCATCTACACTGTAACCCCTTTGTCGAAAGCATTGGAACATCTCATCAATTTGAACCTGTTGCCGTTGATCATTAGAGTCATCACTTGTACAACCGATTTTGTTGTTTATTTGATCACCTGCCCTTGCGGGTTGCCGTACGTGGGGAAGACAGACAGACCACTGCGTGATAGAATTAGAAGACATAGATCCGACATCACTACAGCGTTTCGTAATGGTTATTCGACAAACCAGTGGCCAAACATTTCTTGCAATTTAAACACAATTGACTACTTTGAAGGTTATAGCTAGGGATGCACTGAAATGAAAATTTGGGGCCGAAAACGATACCGAAAATGCACGATGAGCTTGGCCGAAAACGATACCGAAAATGACTATATACACTATTGCCAAAAGTATTCGCTCACCTGCCTTGACTCGCATATTTATTTATTTATTTATTTATAAAGGATTTTACCAGGAAGGATACATTGAGATTTCTCTCGTTTTCAAGTATGTCCTGGGCATATGAACTTAAGTGACATCCCATTCCTAATCCATAGGGTTCAATATGATGTCGGTCCACCCTTTGCAGCTATAACAGCTTCAACTCTTCTGGGAAGGCTCTCCACAAGGTTTAGGAGTGTGTTTATAGGAATTTTTGACCATTCTTCCAGAAGCGCATTTGTGAAGTCACACACTGATGTTGGACGAGAAGGCCTGGCTCTCAGTCTCCGCTCTAATTCATCCCAAAGGTGTTCTATCGGGTTGAGGTCAGGACTCTGTGCAGGCCAGTTAAGTTCATCCACACCAGACTCTGTCATCCATGTCTTTATGGACCTTGCTTTGTGCACTGGTTCACAGTCATGTTGGAAGAGGAAGGGGCCAACTCCAAACTGTTCCCACAAGGTTGGGAGCATGGAATTGTCCAAAATGTCTTGGTATGCTGAAGCATTCAGAGTTCCTTTCACTGGAATGAAGGGGCCAAGCCCAGCTCCTGAAAAATAACCCCACACCATAATCCCCCCTCCACCAAACTTTACACTTGGCACAATGCAGTCAGACAGGTACTGTTCTCCTGGCAACCGCCAAACCCAGACTCGTCCATCAGATTGCCAGATGGAGAAGCGCGATTCGTCACTCCAGAGAACGCGTCTCCACTGCTCTAGAGTCCAATGGCGGTGTGCTTTACACCACTGCATCCGACACTTTGCATTGCACTTGGTGATGTATGGCTTGGATGCAGCTGCTCGGCCATGGAAACCCATTTCATGAAGCTCTCTGCACACTGTTCTTGAGCTAATCTGAAGGCCACATGAAGTTTGGAGGTCTGTAGCGATTGACTCTGCAGAAAGTTGCCGACCTCTTTGCACTATGCACCTCAGCATCCGCTGACCCCGCTCCGTCAGTTTACGTGACCTACCACTTCGTGGCTGAGTTGCTGTCATTCCCAAACACTTCCACGTTCTTATAATACAGCTGACAGTTGACTGTGGAATATTTAGGAGCGAGGAAATTTCACGACTGGATTTGTTGCACAGGTGGCATCCTATCACAGTTCCACGCTCGAATTCACTGAGCTCCTGAGAGTGACCCATTCTTTCACAAATGTTTGTAAAAGCAGTCTGCATGCCTAGGTGCTTGATTTTATATACCGTCAAGTCCAGAAATATTGGGACATCGACACAATTCTAACATCTTTGGCTCTATACACCACCACAATGGAGTTGGAATGAAACAAACACAATGTGCTTTAACTGCAGACTGTCAGCTTTAATTTGAGGGTATGTACATCCAACTCAGGTGAACGGTGTAGGACTTACAGCAGTTTGCAGATGTGCCTCCCACTTGTTAAGGGACCAAAGGTAATGGGACAGAATAATAATCATAAATCAAACTTTCCCTTCTTAATACTTGGTTGCAAATCCTTTGCATTCAATCACAGCCTGAAGTCTGGAACGCATGGACATCACCAGACGCTGGGTTTCATCCATGGTGATGCTCTGCCAGGCCTCTACTGCAACTGTCTTCAGTTCCTGCTTGTTCTTGGGGCATTTTCCCTTCAGTTTTGTCTTCAGCAAGTGAAATGCATGCTCAATGGGATTCAGGTCAGGTGATTGACTTGGCCATTGCATAACATTCCACTTCTGTCCCTTCAAAAACTCTTTGGTTGCTTTTGCAGTATGCTTTGGGTCATTGTCCATCTGTACTGTGAAGCGCCGTCCAATGAGTTCTGCAGCATTTGGCTGAATGTGAGCAGATAATATTGCCCGAAACACTTCAGAATTCATCCTGCTGCTTTTGTCAGCAGTCACATTATTAATAAATACAAGAGAACCAGTTCCATTGGCAGCCATACATGCCCACGCCATGACACTACCACCACCATGCTTCACTGATGAGGTGGTATGCTTACGATCATGAGCAGTTCCTTTCCTTCTCCATACTCTTCTCTTCCCATCACTCTGGTACAAGTTGATCTTGGTCTCATCTGTCCATATGATCTTGTTCCAGAACTGTGAAGGCTTTGTTAGGTGTTGTTTGGCAAACTCTAATCTGGCCTTCCTGTTTTTGAGGCTCACCAATGGTTTACATCTTGTGGTGAACCCTCTGTATTTACTCTGGTGAAGTCTTCTGATTGATTGTTGACTTTGACACACATACACCTACCTCCTGGAGAGTGTTCTTGATCTGGCCAACTGTTGTGAAGGGTGTTTTCTTCACCAGGGAAAGAATACTTCGGTCATCCACCACAGTTGTTTTCCGTGGTCTCCCGGGTCTTTTGGTGTTGCTGAGCTCACCGGTGCGTTACTTATTTTTGAGAATGTTCTAAACAGTTGTTTTGGCCACAGCTAATGTTCTTGCTATCTCTCTGATGGGTTTGTTTTGTTTCTTCAGCCTAATGATGGCTTGCTTCACTGATACGGACAGCTCTTTGGATCCCATCTTGGGAGTTGACAGCAACAGATTCCAAATGCAAATAGCACACTTGAAATGAACTCTGGGTCTTTTATCTGCACATTGTAATTGGGGTAATTAGGGAATATCACACACCTGGCCATGGAACAGCTGAGAAGCCAATTGTCCCATTACCTTTGGTCCCTTAACAAGTGGGAGGCACATCTGAAAACTGCTGTAAGTCCTACACTGTTCACCTGAGTTGGATGTACATACCCTCAAATTAAAGCTGACAGTCTGCAGTTAAAGCACATTGTGTTTGTTTCATTCCAACTCCATTGTGGTGGTGTATAGAGCCAAAGATGTTCGAATTGTGTCGATGTCCCAATATTTCTGGACCTGACTGTAACTGTGGCCATGGAAGTGATTGGTGTGGCAGATTAGACCTGTATTTCTATCTATATAAGGGTCTGCCTGTATATATGTGTCTATCTGCCGGTTCATACATATCTCCTCTCCTCCATATAGAGTTATATTCATATTTGTGTGTGACCATTTGGTAAGTTTATCCCCGTGTTCACAGCTGAAATGCAATCAGAAGGTTTAGCTTTCTCCCTTGGGGGGAGGATATAACACGTAGCTGTAAAAAGGGAATTTCTTTGTACACTAACAGAGAAAATCACACCTTGGTAGCCAGGTTGGCCCCAAGAGATGGGCACACAATCTTCAAAGACAGGAAGCACATCCTTGATCTCTAAGGGGGGTCTGGAGGGAAGAGGGACACCTTTAGGCAATTAAAGATTAATTGACAAGCTTACTGAGCATGCTCTAGAGAGGGGCATTCTGGGAATTGTAGGCAAAAGCCCTGCCAGCTAGGAGGCTGGACGTAGAAAAAAGCCAGCCCTATATATATTCTGAATCAAGCATGGCTCAGGGCTGATCACTTGGGATTCCTTCTAAAGAGGACTGATTTGTCCATGCTCTATCTCCAGATCCCAGGAGGCACCGATGCCAGTTACTGAGTATTCCGTCGTAAGTAAGGCTCTGTGATTAACACCTTTTTTTCTTTATATTTTGCTGTGTATTGTATAAGTAATTGATTTATTCTAGTTATGATTTTTTTATGCAACCAAGCACTGTGATTCTTCTATCATAAATAAACCAAAAAGTATTTAAGTTTTGACTCTGGCTGATAAATTCCACGCTAACTAAGAGATTGGGAGAATTGCTATTTGCCTTAAGCTCGGTTATATATAAGAAATTGCGTGTTGTGGTTGTCAGGAAACGGCAAGGAATTGTGGGATTCCTAGTCACTGTCATAGTCTAGGATAGTGCGGCTGCTAAGCCCTGCGTCTCCTGTTGCGACGCCCGTAGTGTCCGTGAGGACTGGTGGCAGCGTTACTAATAGAATAAGAAAATGAGTTCCAGGATTGTGAGAGACGTAGTTATTATGCGCTTCAGGAGAAGGCTTGTGCTGCGTTGCAATCCTGGGATCAGTATATCGCGCTCTACGTGCCTGCTGTGAGAGGTAGTGTGGCCGGGACGGGTAGAGAAGTGCGCGTAATTATCTGGGTCTAGGATAGATGGATAGATAGTGCGCGGCTTAACCCGGCGTCTTTGCGCAGCAGCGCGCGTAGTTGGGTCGTGACAACTGGTGGCAAGCGGTGGGATATCACGTTAGTATTTGGATCTGTGAAGCAACATAGATCCAGATACTAAATAAATTGGTTTTCCAATTTCCAGAGCAGAACTCAGTGCATTTATTAGAATTTACACAATACACAGCAGTTCCTTTCCCCTTCTTTGTTTTTCTTTTCTATCTTTTATTTGGCTGGAGTGAGAATGTCGCAACAATCATCAAAAAAGACTTTGGAACAATTATGTCGAGACAAAAATATTTCGACGAAGGATAAAAAAAAAGATGAACTTTTGCAAGCCCTCGAGGATTATGAGGCGAGGCAAGCAGTCCAGGACGCAGCAGAGCAGGGTACCATGCTTGACCCAGCAGAAGGAAGCGCAAGTCCAGTGGAAAGGACAGTGTCAAGTGCTTCGCCCAAGGGTGATACTGCCCTGGATGTTTACTTGCAGACTGTTTTAAAACATGTGGACTCTGCGGACTTGCAGACGCGGCTTCAGCTCATCCTGCAGTACCAAGAGCGAGAGGAGCGCAGAGCTGAACGCGAAGCTGCGGAGCGCCGAGCTGAGGCTGAACGCGAAGCTGCGGAGCGCAGAGCTGAGCAAGAGGCGGCAGCGCTCCAAGCGGACCGAGAAACTGCGGAGCGCAGAGCCGCGCAAGAGACAGCAGCGTGCTAAGCGGACCGAGAAGCGGCGGAGCGCCGAGCCGCGCAAGAGACAGCAGCGCACCAAGCGGACTGAGAAGCGGCGGAGCGCCAATCCGAACGGGCACATCAGCTCGCTCTGGCACAGGCAAGCAGAACGCAATTATATCCTGCCCCTGCGGGCGCTGCAGAGCTCTCTACGCCCAGACCTCGTGCAGAGAACTTTCCCACTCTTGACAAAGATGGGGACCTGGATGTGTTCCTGCGAAGTTTTGAAAAGACTTGTCGACAGTACCAGCTGCCCAAGGAGCAATGGGCCAGGTACCTCACTCCTGGACTAAAAGGTCCAGTGCTCGAAGCCTTTGCAGAATTACCGGCTGAGAGCGACCAGGACTATGAGGCGATTAAAGCCGCGTTGCAGAGACGGTATAACCTCACGCCAGAGGTATATCGCAAAAAGTTCAGGTCCTTGCAGAAGCGGGCCGCAGAGAGCTACTCTGCAGTTGTGAGCCACCTGACCACCCTATTTCGACAATGGGTCAGGGGGCTGAAGATTGATACCTTGGAATCCCTGGAAGACCTGCTAATCAAAGAGCAGTTCGTGCAGCTGTGCCCACCTGAGATCCAGGAATGGCTTCTGGATCGCAAACCCGAGACGGCCCTGGAAGCTGGTGAGCTGGCCGATTTCCATGCGGCCAACAGAGCGTCTGTGGACCAGAGCAGAGGTTCCCCCAAAGGATCATCAGGGTGGAAGCCCAACTCAGCACGACCCCCCGACATCACGGCGGCAGCGCCCCCCTCTGTGCCAGTCTCTGCTGGGGAGGGGGGAACGAATCCTTCTTCGCCTGGAAGAAGTGTGCACCGTCACTGTTTTATTTGTGACAGTGCCAATCATCTCCTGGCAGCGTGCCCGCAGAGGAAGAAACCTGCATCCACAGCTGGGGGAGGATACCCCTCAACATCACCCTCTGTCCTGTTTGTGACCAGATCGGAGGGCAGTGCCAACGTGAACCAGCAAGCAGTCATTGTCGGGACTCAGGTATCTGTGGGTTTACGAGATACGGCGGCTGAAGTAACTTTGGTGCGTCCAGGGTTAGTGAGCCCTGCAGACTTTATTCCTGGCAGGACTCTAGCAGTAAATTGTTTTGGTGGGGTACGTCCTGCGGTGCCAATAGCCCGGGTTTATTTGGACTGGGGAGCAGGGAGAGGTCTGCGGGAGGTGGGAGTGTCTGAAAATATTCCTACAGATGTGTTACTGGGCACGGATTTGGGTAAATTGGTGTCATAGTATGTGCTGGAAAGGGATGCTGGGGATTTACCCAGGCCCACTAGTGGCTCTACAGTGGGGAGGGCTGTGTGTGGGGGTGCACAACAGGATTCCTGGATGGGAGGGCAGGGGATGGCAGTGAGTCAGTCTGCGCCTGCGCCAGGTCTGCCTGAGGTGTTGTGTGGTAGCATGAGGGGGCAGTGTGACTGGGAAGAAAGGCAGGGGGTGAGTGAATGTCCGCCTGCACCCGAGTCAGCTGGTTCCCTGGACCCCATGCGTGGGAGGCCGCGATGCCCATGGTGGAAGTGGGTACCCGTTGGCGGGGAGTAGGGCACAAGGCCCGTCTCTGCCGTGTGATGGTGTGGATCAGAATGCCTGGGAAGGGTGGCAGGATACTGTGGTGTGTCTGCCTAGACCAGACCCAGGTTTGTCTGTGACGCCATATGGTTGGGAGCAAGGGCAAGGGATGACTGCGGGTCTGCTTGCGCCTAAACAACCAGGACTCTAGTGCCTCGTGAGAATGGTGTGGATCAGAATGCCTGGGAGGGCTGGCAGGATACTGTGGTGTGCCTGCCTAGACCAGACTCAGGTGTGTCTGTGACGCCACGCGGTTGGGAGGGAGAACAAAGGACCAAGGCAGGTTCCTTTAGGGCTGAACCAACTGGGTCGGGGTGCTGGAGGGAAGGTGTGTGCATCAGAACATCCTGGATGGGCAGGATACTGCGGTGTGCCAGCCTGTGTCGCGGGTGTCTGAGACTGTGCGTGGCGCAGAGGGCATACTGGGTGGTCGGGAGGAGAGGCCTAGGGTGGCAGAGGGTTATCCAGGGCCTGAACCATCCAGGTTGGCGGTGCCAGGTGAAAGGAGTGGAGGGCAGAACATCCTGGATGGGCAGGATACGGTGGTATGCCAGTCTGTGTCACATGTGTATGAGGCTGCGGGTGGCACCGAGCGCAGGCTGTGTGATCAGGAGGAAGGGCCTGGGGTGGACGAGTGTTGCCCTGGGGGAAAGCCAACCAGATTCCCAGTACCACAGGAAACTGGTACTGAGCAACCTCCCTGTAGAGGAGGGTGGCATACGGCTGTATGCTCATCGGTTACGAAGCAAGGCGTGCTTGATAAACTGTGATAAAGTGGGGAAACTGTGTGCAATGGGGGGCGAGGTGAGCGTGAAGAATCTTGTGCCCCATCTGTATGGTTCCCCAAATCCTGAATGTGCGGGGACAGTGAGAGACGGGGAGGCAGCGGGTCCTGGTGTGGCTCCTGTGACCTCCCAGCCATCTGCCCAGAGCCAGGTACGATACCGGACTCCGTTGGCGGATGCAGGGGGGACGTTTACTGGGGAGCGGGGCTCTTCACCCTGTTTCTCCATAACCCCTGCTGTAAGAATGGCTCCAGAGCAGGCTACGGGTTACGAAGATTATGCTGCCTGTAAGACTGAGGTGCGAGCTGAGAGTGAGCCACATGTGCTGCACCCGGAAGGGCTGCAGAAGCACTGGGGCTTCCCCGAGTCTGTGCCATGGTGTGAGTGCAGTATGAGTGACCCCCTCCCCCCGGTTTGGGAGAGGTGGGGAAGAATGGTGGAGTCGCCAAAGGCCTACATGGGGCAACGTGTGATGCGGTGGCGAGAGGGAATGCATGCTTTAGTGGGCAAAGTGCACGGACACCTGTGCGTCCCCCACTCTGTCATAGCGCCGGCGACTGGTGCAGGTGCCAGATGCCCATTGGCAAACCCGTGTTAAGACGCACGTGGGAGGCATATTAGTTAGCCTCCCTTTCTGCGTCTTCCTTTGTATGGGAGATGTGGCAGATTAGACCTGTATTTCTATCTATATAAGGGTCTGCCTGTATATATGTGTCTATCTGCCGGTTCATACATATCTCCTCTCCTCCATATAGAGTTATATTCATATTTGTGTCTGACCATTTGGTAAGTTTATCCCCGTGTTCACAGCTGAAATGCAATCAGAAGGTTTAGCTTTCTCCCTTGGGGGGAGGATATAACACGTAGCTGTAAAAAGGGAATTTCTTTGTACACTAACAGAGAAAATCACACCTTGGTAGCCAGGTCGGCCCCAAGAGATGGGCACACAATCTTCAAAGACAGGAAGCACATCCTTGATCTCTAAGGGGGGTCTGGAGGGAAGAGGGATGCCTTTAGGCAATTAAAGATTAATTGACAAGCTTACTGAGCATGCTCTAGAGAGGGGCATTCTGGGAATTGTAGGCAAAAGCCCTGCCAGCTAGGAGGCTGGACGTAGAAAAAAGCCAGCCCTATATATATTCTGAATCAAGCATGGCTCAGGGCTGATCACTTGGGATTCCTTCTAAAGAGGACTGATTTGTCCATGCTCTATCTCCAGATCCCAGGAGGCACCGATGCCAGTTACTGAGTATTCCGTCTTAAGTAAGGCTCTGTGATTAACACCTTTTTTTCTTTATATTTTGCTGTGTATTGTATAAGTAATTGATTTATTCTAGTTATGATTTTTTTATGCAACCAAGCACTGTGATTCTTCTATCATAAATAAACCAAAAAGTATTTAAGTTTTGACTCTGGCTGATAAATTCCACGCTAACTAAGAGATTGGGAGAATTGCTATTTGCCTTAAGCTCGGTTATATATAAGAAATTGCGTGTTGCGGTCGTCAGGAAACGGCAGGGAATTGTGGGATTCGTAGTCACTGTCATAGTCTAGGATAGTGCGGCTGCTAAGCCCTGCGTCTCCTGTTGCGACGCGCGTAGTGTCCGTGAGGACTGGTGGCAGCGTTACTAATAGAATAAGAAAGTGAGTTCCAGGATTGTGAGAGACGTAGTTATTATGCGCTTCAGGAGAAGGCTTGTCCTGCGTTTCAATCCTGGGATCAGTATATCGCGCTCTACGTGCCTGCTGTGAGAGGTAGTGTGGCCGGGACGGGTAGAGAAGTGCGCGTAATTATCTGGGTCTAGGATAGATAGATAGTGCGCAGCTTAACCCGGCGTCTTTGCGCAGCAGCGCGCTTAGTTGGGTCGTGACAACTGGAACAACTGATTCTGATTGTTTGGATGGGTGAGCGAATACTTTTGGCAATATAGTGTATATACAGGGGCGGGGGGTGCGGCCCGCACCAGGTGACACCCGCCTTTAGGGTGACACCGTTACCCTAAGGGCGGGTGTCTCACCTGCGCCGTGTGTTCGCTCCCTGCGAGCGTCCGAAGCATGCAGCTTCGGCACTCGCCCGGGGGAAACACATAACCAGCCGATCGCGGCTGGCCACGTGGCTCCCCCGGGCGAGCGCCCAAGCTGCACGCTGCCGGACGCTCAGAGGGAGCAAACACGCAGCGGAGGAGGTGAGCTGGGGGGGCCATTAATATCCATGAGCTGGGGGCAAATCCATGATCTGGGGGCAAATCCATGAGCTGGGGCAGTATATCCATGAGCTGGGGCAGTATATCCATGAGCTGGGGCAGTATTCATGAGCTGGGGCATATCCATGAGCTGGGGCAAATCCATGAGCTGGGGCAAATCCATGTGCTGGGGCATATCCATGTGCTGGGGCACTATATCCATGAGCTGGGGCAAATCCATGAGCTGGGGCAGAATCCATGAGCTGGGGCATATCCATGAGCTGGAGCAAATCCATGAGCTGGGGCATATCCATGAGCTGGGGCAAATCCATGTGCTGGGGCAGTATCCATGAGCTGGGGCAAATCCATGAGCTGGGGCAAATCCATGAGCTGGGGCAAATCCATGTGCTGGGACAGTATCCATGAGCTGGGGCATATCCATGAGCTGGGGCATATCCATGAGCTGGGGCAAATCCATGAGCTGGGGCAGTATCCATGAGCTGGGGTAAATCCATGAGCTGGGGTAAATCCATGAGCTGGGGCAGTTCCTTGAGCTGGGGCAGTATCCATGAGCTGCGGCAGTATCCATGAGCTGGGGCAAATCCATGAGCTGGGGCAGTATTCATGAGCTGGGGCATATCCATGAGCTGGGGCAAATCCATGAGCCGGGGCAGTATCCATGAGCTGGGGCAGTATCCATGAGCTGGGGCATATCCATGTGCTGGGGCATATCCATGAGCTGGGGTATATCCATGAGCTGGGGCAGTATCCATGAGCTGGGGCAAATCCATGTGCTGGGGCAGTATCCATGAGCTGGGGCAGTATCCATGAGCTTGGGGCATATCCATGTGCTGGGGCATATCCATGTGCTGGGGCAGTATCCATGAGCTGGGGCATATCTATGTGCTGGGGCAGTATCCATGAGCTGGGGCAAATCCATGAGCTGGGGGCATATGAGCTGGGGGCATATCCATGAGCTGGGGCAGTATCCATGAGCTGGGGCAAATCCATGAGCAGGGGCAATATCAATGAGAGGAGCTGGGGGCATAGCCATGAGAGGAGCTGGGGCAAAATCCATGAGAGCAGCTGGGGCAGTATATCCATGAGAGGAGCTGGGGCAGTATATCCATGAGAGGAGCTGGGACAGTATATCCATGAGAGGAGCTGGGGCAAAATCCATGAGCTGGGGCAGTATCCATGAGCTGGGGCATATCCATGAGCTGGGGCTTATCCATGAGCTGGGGCAGTATCCATGAGCTGGGGCAAATCCATGAGTTGGGGCATATCCATGAGCTGGGGCATATCCATGAGCTGGGGCATATCCATGTGCTGGGGCAGTATCCATGTGCTGGGACAGTATCCATGAGCTGGGGCATATCCATGAGCTGGAGCAAATCCATGAGCTGGGGCATATCCATGAGCTGGGGCAAATCCATGAGCTGGGGCAGTATCCATGAGCTGGGGCATATCCATGAGCTGGGGCAAATCCATGAGCTGGGGCAGTATCCATGAGCTGGGGCAGTATCCATGAGCTGGGGCAAATCCATGTGCTGGGGCAGTATCCATGAGCTGGGGCAGTATCCATGAGCTTGGGGCATATCCATGTGCTGGGGCATATCCATGTGCTGGGGCAGTATCCATAAGCTGGGGCATATCTATGTGCTGGGGCAGTATCCATGAGCTGGGGCAAATCCATGAGCTGGAGGCATATCCATGAGCTGGGGCAGTATCCATGAGCTGGGGCAGTATCCATGAGCTGGGGCAAATCCATGAGCTGGGGCATATCCATGTGCTGGGGCATATCCATGTGCTGGGGCAGTATCCATGAGCTGGGGCAAATCCATGAGCTGGGGCAGTATCCATGAGCTGGGGCAAATCCATGAGCTGGGGCAGTATCCATGAGCTGGGGCAAATCCATGAGCTGGGGCAGTATCCATGAGCTGGGGCAGTATCCATGTGCTGGGGCATATCCATGAGCTGGGGTATATCCATGAGCTGGGGCAGTATCCATGAGCTGGGGCAAATCCATGTGCTGGGGCAGTATCCATGAGCTGGGGCAGTATCCATGAGCTTGGGGCATATCCATGTGCTGGGGCAGTATCCATGAGCTGGGGCATATCTATGTGCTGGGGCAGTATCCATGAGCTGTGGCAAATCCATGAGCTGGAGGCATATCCATGAGCTGGGGGCATATCCATGAGCTGGGGCAGTATCCATGAGCTGGGGCATATCCATGAGCAGGGGCAATATCAATGAGAGGAGCTGGGGACATAGCCATGAGAGGAGCTGGGGCAAAATCCATGAGAGCAGCTGGGGCAGTATATCCATGAGAGGAGCTGGGGCAGTATATCCATGAGAGGAGCTGGGGCAATATCCATGAGAGGAGCTGGGGCAATATCCATGAGAGGAGCTGGGGCAATATCCATGAGAGGAGCTGGGGCAGTATATCCATGAGAGGAGCTGGGGCAGTATATCCATGAGAGGAGCTGGGTCAGTATATCCATGAGAGGAGCTGGGGCAATATCCATGAGAGCTTCTGGGGCATATCTATGAGAGCTGCTGGGGCATATCCATGTGAGCTGGGGCAGTATCCATGTGTGCTGGGGGCAGTATCCATGTGTGCTTGGGGCAGTATCCATGTGTGCTGGGGGCATATCCATGAGAGCTGGGGCTATATCCATGTGTGAGCTGGTCTGGGCAATATATCCATGTGTGAGCTGAGGCGCAATATATCCATG
This sequence comes from Leptobrachium leishanense, assembly GCA_009667805.1. Lineage (NCBI taxonomy): Eukaryota > Metazoa > Chordata > Amphibia > Anura > Megophryidae > Leptobrachium > Leptobrachium leishanense. Next base: position 178,232,133 of record CM019064.1, read on the forward strand.
TGTGAGCTGAGGCGCAATATATCCATATGTGAGCTGAGGCGCAATATATCCATGGGTGAGATGCTGGGGGCAATATATAATTGTGAACTGGGGCAATATATCCATATGTGAGCTGGGGGCAATATATATCCATGGGTGAGCTGCTGGGGGCAATATATATCCATGTGTGCTTTTTACTGCCTTCGAACAGGCATCGTACTTGCTGGCGGTTGGCAAAAATTTGTGTGATTTTTGCGCCTGCATTGTGATCTGGCGTTAAAACGCAGGCGCAAGGGGGAAAACTGTGGGCGCAGTTTTTCCTCCCTTGCGCCCGCGTTTTAACGCGAAGATCATAATAGAGCCCACTGTGTATACATGTGTCTGGTGTGTGTAATATATATATATATATATATATATATATATATTAGTGATGCTCCAAAATGAAAATTTTGGAACGAAACCGAAAATTACTTTTTTCCCCAACAATTTATTTTAAGATAGTTTTTTGTATAACTCTATTAATACTAGACTCTATTAAATGAATATCATGAATTTTAATTAATCCACATTAAAAATTTTAAGATAATTTTGTCCTATTTTGGTGGAGTGATTTTGCATCTAGTGCATACATTCATTTGTAAAATACAGACACACACACACACTTTATAGTTTCAGAAGACATTTACACATCCCAGCAATTCAGAGAACTCTGAATTGCTGGATGTGTAAATGTCTTCTGCAACTATAAAGCTTGTTATTTGTTGTGTGGAGGCTTTTAATCTACCGTATTTTTCGCTCCATAAGACGCACTTTTCTCCCCCCAAAAAGTGGGGGGAAAGTGGGTGCGTCTTATGGAGCGAATGCCCCATGATATCTCTCAGCTCACCTGTCGCCGCCGCGTTAGGCTCCCTCTGAGCGTGCGTCCAGCGGCAGGAAGCTTGGGCACTCGCCTGGGGGAGCCACGTGACCGCGATCACGCGAGATCGCGGTCACGTGGCTCCCCCAGGCGAGTGCCCAAGCTTCCTGCCGCCGGACGCATGCTCAGAGGGAGCCTAACGCGGCGCCGACAGGTGAGCGGAGGCATATCCATAAGCGAGCTGGGGCAAATCCATGAGCGAGCTGGGGCACATCCATGAGCGAGCTGGGGCACATCCATGAGCGAGCTTGCGCAAATCCATGTGCTGGGGCAATATCCATGAGCTGGGGCATTATCCATGAGCTGGGGGACAGTATCCATGAGCTGGGGGACAGTATCCATGAGCTGGGGCATATCCATGTGCTGGGGCATATCCATAAGCTGGGGGGCATATCCATGAGCAGGGGGACAGTATCCATGTGCTGGGGCATATCCATGTGCTGGGGCATATCCATAAACTGGGGGGCATATCCATAAGCTGGGGGGCATATCCATGAGCTGGGGGACAGTATCCATGTGCTGGGGCATATCCATGAGCTGGGGGACAGTATCCATGTGCTGGGGCATATCCATGAGCTGGGGGACAGTATCCATGAGCTGGGGGACAGTATCCATGAGCTGGGGACAGTATCCATGAGCTGGGGCAGTATATCCATTATTACACTATTTGATTTCAGAATATTTATTTTCCTGTTTTCCTCCTCTAAAAACTAGGTGCGTCTTATGGTCAGGTGCGTCTTATGGAGCGAAAAATACGGTAATTCTTTTGCCCTCCAACACAACTTAAATGAGTATATATATCTATAATGGCTCAGATGGAGCCTAAACATCAGTCTGTTTCTCTTAATCTATTTTTTTTTTTAAAGTGCAGAAAAACAAAGCATTATAAAGGGGCCTTTAAGATGCAAAGAAAAAGACAAACCATTGCAAAATGAATGTGTATACATTCCATTAACGTTTTGGAGGCAAGGATGTAAGCTCCCACATTAACCCCCCTCTTGTACTCCGAGCAGACACCGCTGGCAGGGGGTCTGTGATAAATCACTTTTTCCTTGTCACTGAGAGGCCAGAGGTTACTGCTTGCCCTGATAGTGTGGACCATGCAGTTAACCCTTTGTGTGCAGAAATAAATGTGTAGCAGCTCCTGCCTCTTTCCAATTACAATTATCTCCAGCTAAGCAGCATTCAAAGAGTGCTCGCTCAGTGTCAGCTGGGATCAGCAATTTTTGGCTGGTGTTTTGCTTTCGGGCCGAAACCGATAACCCTATTTACGGCAGATATCTATCGGTGGCCGAAATTCCGGTGCATCCCTGGTTATAGCCAGAGCTCAAGTCCTGCAGGAATGCACGGGAACGGCGTTCCCGCACTTCTCCTGCAGTGGGAACGTTGCGGGAACACATGTTCCTGCTGTGGGCAGATTTAGTTTATCGATGGGACTGCTAGCGGAATGCATTAACCACATTCCGCTAGCAGCCCCCTCGACTGGCCCGTGTTCCGTGCACTTGCGTGCCTCCTCCTTCGCGCAGTCGCTGTCTTCAGCCTTCTGAAGGCTGTGACGTGGCCTATTGCCGAGATCTCACGAGATCTCGTGACTTCGCGTCACAGCCTTCAGAACAGAAGAAGCCGGTGGCAGCATGCAGGAACTCGGCGGACCACGCGGGAGGAGATCTGTCTGGGTAAGTATAATCCTGGGGTCTGCCTGGATATACACACTCTGGGCTCTGCTGGTATACACACTCTGGGCTCTGCTGGTACACACACTATGGGCTCTGCTGGTATACACACTCTGTGCTCTGCTGGTATACACACTATGGGCCAGTGGCGTAACTAGAAACCTGAGGGCCCCGGTGCAAGAATCCATGAAGGGCCCCCCAACCCCCCCCCCCAAAAAAAAGATCTGTATTTTTACTTTTTTTTTCCCTGCAATATAAAAAAGATAGTATTGCCCCCAGTTGACACGGATATATACTGTATATTGCCCCCAGCTCACATGGATATATATATTGCCCCAGCTCACATGGACATATATATTCCCCCCAGCTCACATGGACATATATTGCCCCCAGGCCACACATAGATATTTTTGCCCCCAGCTCCTGTATAAATTTGCCCCCAGCTCCTGTATATATTTGCCCCAGCTCATGGATATATTTGCCCCCAGCTCATAGAAACATAGAAAAATGTCGGCAGATAAGAACCTTTCGACCCATCTAGTCTGCCCAATTACATGGATACTTTACCTGGATTTATCTTTTGTTTAGGATAGCCTTATGCCTATCCCATGCCTGCTTAAATTCAATTACTGTTTTGGCCTCTACCACTTCAACTGGAAGACTGTTCCATGTATCCACCACCCTCTCAGTAAAATAATGCTTTCTGATGTTACTTTTAAACCTTTGCCCCTCTAATCTAAGACTATGTCCTCTTCTTTTGCTACTTTGTTTCCTTTTAAATATACTCCCTTCCTCTACCTTGTGGATTCCCTTTACGTATTTAAATGTTTCTATCATATCTCCTCTGTCTCTTTTTTCCAAGCTGTACATGTTAAGATCATTAAGCCTTTCCTGGTAACTTTTCTCCTTCAAGCCATACACCATTTTAGTAGCCCTTCTCTGAACTCTCTCTAAGATGTCTATATCCTTCTGGAGATACGGACTCCAGTACTGCACACAGTACTCCAAGTGAGGTCTCACCAGTGCTCTGTACAGTGGCATGAGCACTTCCCTTTTCCTACTGCTAATACCTCTCCCTACACAACCAAGCATTCTGCTAGCATTTCCTGCTGCTCTATTACATTGACTACTTACCTTTAGATCCTCTGAAATAATAACCCCTAAATCCCTTTCCTCAGATGTTGAGGTTAGGACTGTATCAAATATTCTATATTCGGCCCTTGGGTTTTTACGTCCCAGGTGCATTATCTTGCACTTATCCACGTTAAAACTCAATTGCCACAGCTCCGACCATTTTTTTAGTTTACCTAAATCATTTGTCATTTGGCTGATCCCTCCAGGAACGTCAACCCTGTTGCAAATCTTTGTGTCATCAGCAAAAAGACATACTTTTCCATTAATACCTTCTAATATCACTAATAAAAATATTAAATAGAATGAGTCCAAGTACTGACCCCTGAGGTACCCCACTGGTAACAAGACCTTGCGCCGAATAAACTCCATTTACCACAACCCTCTGTTGCCTGTCACTCAGCCACTGCCTAATCCATTCAACAATATTGGAATCCAAGCTCAAAGATTGCAATTTATTGATAAGCCTTCTATGCGGAACAGTATCAAAAGCCTTACTGAAATCTAAATAAGCAATGTCTACTGCACCACCTGTGTCTATTATTTTTGTTACCCAATCAAAAAAATCAATAAGATTAGTTTGGCATGATCTCCCTGAGGTAAACCCATGTTGTTTCTGATTCTGTAATCTATGTGTTTTTAGATGTTCAACAATCCTTTCCTTTAACATGGTTTCCATTAATTTCCCCACTACTGACGTAAGACTAACTGGCCTATAGTTCCCAGATTCCTCCCTACTACCCTTCTTGTGAATGGGCACAACATTTGCTAATTTCCAGTCTTCTGGCACGACTCCCGTTAGCAAGGATTGGTTAAATAAATCTGTTAACGGTTTTGCTATTACAACACTGAGCTCTTTTAATAATTTAGGGTGGATCCCATCAGGCCTCATTGACTTATTTGTCTTTACTTTAGACAGCTGCTGTAGAACCTCCTCCTCTGTAAACTGATATGTAATTGTCTCGTTAGTGTTTCCTCCTAACTGAGGTCCCTTTCCTTCCTTTTCTTCTGCAAAGACTGAACAAAAATATTCATTGAGGCAGTCAGCGAGACTTTTATCCTCTTCTACATACCTTCCTTCCTTTGTTTTTAATCTAATAATCCTTGTTTTACTTTTCTTTTCTCGTTTATGTATCTAAAAAATGTTTTGTCCCCTTTTTTTCTGACTGAGCTATTTTCTCTTCTGCGTGTGCTTTGGAAGCTCTTATAAATTGCTTTGCCGCTTTCTGCCTAATCTTATAGGTTTGCCTATCTTCTTCACTCTGAGTTGTTTTATAATTATTGAATGCTGTCTTTTTGTTCTTCACTATTTTGGCCACTTCTGCAGAGTACCACAGTGGTTTCTTCCCTTTTTTGTTTTTGCTAACAAGTCGAATGCAATTGCCTGTGGCCTTCAATAATGCTTCCTTTAAATAATTCCATTTCTCCTGGACTCCCTTTAAACTCCTCCAATCTGATAATAACTCCTTCACACAAAGTCTCATTTTAGAAAAATCTGTTTTTTTAAAGTCTAAAACTTTTGTTTTTGTGTGGTGCGGCTCCATCCCTGTTCTTATATTAAACCATACTGACTGGTGATCACTAGATCCCAAATTTTCACGTACAACAACGTCCGATACCAAACCTCCATTTGTGAGTATTAAATCCAATATGGCCTCTTTACGGGTCGGCTCCTCAACTACTTGTGTTAGAGATAATCCCAGTAGGGAGTTTAGAATATTTGTACTCCTGGTGCACCCAGCTGTTTTGGTTTTCCAGTTCACATCAGGAAGATTAAAGTCCCCCATGATAATAACTTCCCCCTTCATTGCCATTTTGGCTATTTCCTCAAGCAGCAGATTATCTAGCTCTTCTACTTGTCCAGGGGGTCTATAGATCACACCTACACGAGCTACTGTATGATGGCCAAATGTTAGTGTAACCCAAATTGACTCTATGTACACCTCTCTCACTTTTATTTGGTTCGTTTTTATGTTGTTTTTCACATACAGGGCCACTCCTCCTCCTTTCCTACCTTCTCTGTCTTTTCTATATAAAGAGTACCCCGGTATTGTTATGTCCCAGTTATTTTTCTCACTGAACCATGTCTCAGTAACCGCAACTAAATCTACTTTTTCAGCTGCCATCATTGCCTCCAGTTCATTGATTTTATTGACTAAACTGCGAGCATTTATAGACACGACTCTGAGCTTGTCATTTTTTTCCCCGCATGTTGCTTGCACCCTCCGATTTAGTTTTGGGGGACAATCAGGCAGATTGTTTTTTACCTTTTGTCCCCCCTCCTAGTTTAAATATTTCTTTGCGAAACCTTTGAACTTCTCACTGAGAACATATGTTCCCCTATGAGTAAGATGCAAGCCATCTTTTTTATACAGTTCCTTTCTGCTCCAATTAGAGCGATCATGGGACACAAAGCCAAATCCTTGCTCTCGACACCATTCCCGAAGCCACAAATTAAATTCCCTATTGCGCATCTGCCTTTCCTGAATGTTATGCACAGGCAAAACTTCAGAGAATGACACAGTGGACGCAATCTGCTGTATTTCACCTCCAAGAACACAAAAATCTTCCTTAATCTCAGAAACCTCATTGCTAGCCAAGTCATTTGTCCCTAGATGGACTAGAACATCCAATTACCCTTGCTGCTTTGCTTGTTTGACAATATTGAGAATAGGTCTCTTGTCTCTACGAGCAGTAGCCCCAGGAAGACATCTCACCAAACCACTACTCTCCAGCTCAACACCTCTTATGATAGAATCACCCAGCAACAATTGCCGTCTATCATGTCCCACCTTTTCCTTATTGTTCTTGGTTGCAGTCCTGCATACCTTAGGCATAGGGGATGATGGTTCCTCAACTATGGTGTCTGAGCCTACTTCTGTCTCACCACTACACTCTGAAAGTGCCTCAAAAGAATTAAGAAGAGCCACAGACTGTGGGACATGCCTTCTATCCACAACTCTAAGTCTACCAGATCCTACAGTAGTCCATCTGCCACTCCTAGGAGGCCTCTGTGGCAGTGGCTTTGTAACAGTCATAGCCATAGCCTGAGTTTGTGTAACAGATAATTTACAAATCTCAGACTTCAAACAGGCAATTTCCTGCTGCAATAAAGAGAGCTGCCTACATATCAGGCACACTCCAAACCTCCAAAAATTGGATCTAAAAACAAATGCATGACAGCTCTTACACTGGACCAAGCCTGCCATTATAAAAGAATGGATTTAAACCAACAAATCTTACCTTTTTGTAGGTTTTCTACCTCCTGTCTAACCGCAGACTACCTCCAGAGTATCTCCAGAAGATCTCTAAGTGCTCACTTTGAAGACTTGCACTTAGAAGGCTTCCCAAGCTCAATTAGACCAAGCTAATATTCCACAAGCTTTATATAGTCACCTAAGAACACCTCCCCCAGCAAGGCGTGGACAAGTTTAACAACCTTAGCAAATAGCACACAATTGATTCCAATTGTATGCTAATCAGTAAGAGGAATGAGTCACCAGCCTAACCTAATTTACACACCAGACCTAACTTAAAACCTTAAGATGAATAGAAAAGATCTGTTTGAAACAAAAATCAAAATCACTCACCAGAAGATCTCTAAGTGGTCACTTTGAAGACTTCACTTAGAAGGCTTCCCAAGCTCAATTAGACCAAGCTATTATTCCACAAGCTTTATATAGTCACCTAAGAACACCTCCCCCAGCAAGGCGTGGACAAGTTTAACAACCTTAGCAAATAGCGCGCAATTGATTCCAATTGTATGCTAATCAGCTCATGGATACTGCCCCCAGCTCATGGATACTGCCCCAGCTCATGGATATATTTGCCCCCAGCTCATGGATATATTTGCCCCCAGCTCATGGATATAATTGCCCCAGCACATGGATAATGACCCAGCTCATGGATATATTGCCCCAGCTCATGGATATATTTGCCCCCAGCTCATGGATATATTTGCCCCCAGCTCATGGATATATTGCCCCAGCTCATGGATATATTCTCATGGATATATTGCCCCAGCTCATGGATATATTGCCCCAGCTCATGCATATATTGCCCCAGCTCATGGATATATTTGCCCCCAGATCATGGATATATTTGCCCACAGCTCATGGATATATTGCCCCAGCACATGGATACTGCCCCAGCTCATGGATATACTGCCCCAGCACATGGATACTGCCCCAGCTCATGGATATACTGCCCCCAGCTCATGGATATACTGCCCCAGCTCATGGATACTGCCCCAGCTCATTGATATACTGCCCCCAGCTCATGGATACTGCCCCAGCTCATGGATATACTGCCCCAGCTCATGGATAATGCCCCAGCTCATGGATAATGCCCCAGCTCATGGATATACTGCCCCAGCTCATGGATATACTGCCCCAGCTCATGGATACTGCCCCAGCTCATGGATATACTGCCCCAGCTCATGGATATACTGCCCCCAGCTCATGGATATACTGCCCCCAGCTCATGGATACTGCCCCCAGCTCATGGATACTGCCCCAGCTCATGGATATATTTGCCCCCAGCTCATGGATATAATTGCCCCAGCACATGGATAATGCCCCAGCTCATGGATATACTGCCCCAGCTCATGGATATACTGCCCCAGCTCATGGATATGCCCCAGCTCATGGATATACTGCCCCAGCTCATGGATATATTGCCCCAGCTCATGGATATACTGCCCCCAGCTCATGGATATACTGCCCCAGCTCATGGATATATTGCCCCAGCTCATGGATATACTGCCCCAGCTAATGGATAGATTTGCCCCCAGCTCTTATGGGTATATAGGGCCCCCCAGCTCACCTCAGGCTCCTCTGCTGCCGCCGTTCCTCTCCGTGGTGAGTGGCCGCTGAAAGCATGCAGCCTGGCCGCTCACCGGAAACCACCTGACCAGCGCAGCCGAGTTCTCGCGAGATCTCGTGCGCTGGTCAGCTAGTTCCCATCCCACGCGAGCAGCCAAGCTGCAAGCCAGCGGGCTGCTCGCAGGGAGGGGAACAGCCGGCGGCGCTGCTCCCAGATTCTGGCGGAATGCCAGGGCCCGGTCGCAACTGCGACCGCTGCGACCCTGGTACTTCCGCCACTGCTATGGGCTCTGTTGGTATACACACTCTGTGTTCTGCTGGTATACACACTCGGGGCTCTGCTGGTATACACACTATGGGCTCTGCTGGTAATGTATACACACTATGTGCTCTGCTGGTATACACACTGTGCTCTGCTGGTATACACATTCTGTGCTCTGCTGGTATACACACTCTTTGCTCTGCTGGTATACACACTCTGGGCTCTGCTGGTATACACACTCTGGGCTCTGCTGGTATGCACACTCTGGGCTCTGCTGGTATACACACTCTGGGCTCTGCTGGTATATACACTATGGGCTCTGCTGGTATACACACTATGGGCTCTGCTGGTATACAAACTATGGGCTCTGCTGGTATATACATTCTATGGGCTCTGCTGGTATATACATTCTATGGGTTCTGCTGGTATATACATTCTATGGGCTCTGCTGGTATATACATTCTGGACTCTACTGGTATATACATTTTATGGGCTCTGCTGGTATACAAACTATGGGCTCTGCTGGTATATACATTCAATGGGCTCTGCTGGTTGTCACACGGGGGTGCTATAGCGCAGTCCTCTAGGGCAGGGCTCAAAATTTCAGGTCCCAAGGTACTAGCCAGGCCTTAAGAGTTACTCGCCACCCAACCCTTACCGTTAACTCTGCCCCTAAACACACCCTCTAAAGTTATTGTTTAATTATCATTAATAATATAACAAAGCAGTGTAAACATAAAGGAAGATGTGCGTTGTGTATACAGAGCTCCACAGCAATAAACCTCATAGTAATGTGCAGTGTGTATGAGCGTGAGTTTTATTGCTGTGGTGCTCTGATACACTCATACACACTATGCATTACTGTATCAGAGCTCCACAGCAATAAAACTCACAATAATGTGTGGTGTGTAGGAGCGTATCAGAGCTCCAATGCCTTTTTTTTACCCCCTCTCTCTCATTCTTTTTTTCACCCCCCTCTCCCATTCTCACTTTTTTCACCTCTTTCTTTTTTCATCCCCTCTCATTCTTTTTTTTCATCCCCTCTCATTCTTTTTTTTCATCCCCTCTCGTTCTTTTTTTTCATCCCCTCTCATTCTTTTTTTTCATCCCCTTTCATTCTTTTTTTTATCCCCTCTCATTCTTTTTTTTCATCCCCTCATTCTTTTTTTTATCCTTTCTTTTTTTTCATACCCTCCTCTTCCATTCTGTCTTCCATTCTCAGTCTTTTTTTCCATCCCTTCTTTTTTTCATCCCCTCTCTTCCATTCTCAGTCTTTTTTTTCATCCCCTTTCTTTTTTCATCCCTTTTTTTATCCACTCTCTTCCATTCTTATCTTTTTTCATCCCCTCTCTTCCATTCTCAGTCTTTTTTTCATCCCCTCTTTCTTTTTTCATCCCTTTTTTTTCATCCACTCTCTTCCATTCTTCCATTCTTGAGAAAGGTAACCGAACGCTGATTTTCAGCGTTCGGTTACCTTTCCTGGCCATTTGGCTATCCAGAGAGCAGGCAATTCGCCAAATCCTGGCGAATTGCCTGAACATACGGTGCCTGTTCGGTGCCTATTCGAGGGCAGTGAAATCCCCATGAAAAAGCACTGCTTCGGCTATTCAGAGAACACAAACCAGCAGTGAAAGGTTCCCCTAATGCCCTGCCATTCGGTGATTTAATTCGGCAAATTTATCCAGGAGAATCCCATAGGCTTCAATGTTAAAAATATTCCCGTTTTAATTCAATATCTAATAAACCGTTCATTATAAAATTCTGCAGCAAAAAGTCTCTTTATTTATAGATTTTTTAGGATACTTTAAGCATCTTTCTTAATTTTTTTTTTTTTTTAAAAGTCCGATTTTTTTTTTTAAGTTTACTTATTTTTTCTGTAACAGCCCTTTTTATTATCATTCCCTGGACCTCATGTGCAAATTTCATACATTTTCGCTCAGCAGTTTCTTTGCAAACAGCGTTTCATTTTCACAGATTCATACAAATGGTTTTGCTAATTTATTCACCTCCCTCGTCTGCGGTCTCAGCTGCTGTGTGTGATCGGCTCCAGCTTTTTCCGTGGTTTTCGCAGGTTAATCCAGATGTTTTTGGGGGTTTTCTGCATGCATTCGGTGAGTTTTGCGGTTAGTTTTCGACAGGTTTGCGGCAGCCTTTCCCTGCAATTCGGGGACCCTGTGGTGCTTGCTGAATACACCACAGGGTCACCCAAATGCGATCGGCAAAAGGAACCGAATTGAAGAGAATGAAAAGTCACCGAACGTGCGGTGACTTTTCGAATCTCTTTGGATAACCCTGCTAATTTATTCACTGTCTCTTCTGCTGTGTGGAAGGCTGCATCGGCTCCTGTTCGGGTTTTTCTGTGGTATTCGGCAGGTTAATCCAGATGTTTTTGAGGGTTTTCGGCGTGCATTCGCTGGGTTTTGCGGTTAGTTTTCGTCAGGTTTGCGGCAGCTTTTCCCTGCAATTCGGGGACCCTGTGGTACTTGCTGAATACACCGCAGGGTCATCGAAATGGGATCGGCAAAACAAACCGAATTGAAGAGAACAAAAAGTCACCGAACGTGCGGTGACTTTTCGAATCCCTTTGAATAACCCTGTTAGTCTTTCTTTATCCCCTCTTCCATTGATTTTTGTATGGGGTGCGTTTGTTAAAAATAGTGTAATTTTCACCCAAAAAAATATAACAAGTCCCCTTTTCAATTTTTTTTAACAAACGCAACTCATAAAATATAACCGCAAACACTCGCATGTTAAAATGTGAAAAAAACATTGAAAATTCTAATTTTATTGCATTTTTTGTTATAATATACAGACAGGACATGACGCATACATATGATAATGATATATTATGAATCATCTGCCGAGTCTGCCGGAAAGAACGATATATAACATGTCTGGGTCATATTATAAAATAAGGCTTCAAAAAAACGCGTTAAACAAGAGGAGCGAAACTGTTAAAAATTAGCTCAGCAGCAGACCGCAGTGTCGCACACAGGCCTGAAGGGAAGCCGTGAAATGCCTCAGCAGCGAAAGCTTTAATTTTTTTTTTGTCTGTATTAAATCTTTTTTTTTTTTTCGTTTCAGATCATTTTGATCGACTATTTTTCTGTTTTAAAACCTTTTTGTTCTGGTTTTTATTTTTAAAGTCAGACCATTCGGGTCAGTTTAGTGTTTTTTAAATCGTTTGGTTCATTTTTTTTTGTTCCTTGGCTTTCATACCATTTTTTAATGTGATTAAAGTTGTGAAATGTATATTCCTAAGAAAAAAAGGATCTTTATTTAATAAAAAAAAACACGATAGAATCGCCAGAATTATCGTATCGACAGAATGAATTATCGGATCCGAAAAACAAACCAAAAAGTTATTATAAAAAAATATATAAAGTATAAAAAAGTAAACCATAGTAGTTTACATCAAAACTAATAGAGTTAGACAGCTTTGAAACGAGGAGAACAGACGTTCCGAAAAAACGAAAATTTCCGAAATCACGAAAAGGCGATACAAAAAACGAGCAAAGTGACACGAAAATACGAAAAATGGTCGATATTCCGAAAAAATAATGTACACGAAAAACGAGTCGAGCCGAACCGAATCGAAACAGAAATCGGCCGAAACGAGCCGAATCGAAAAGTTTAAACATCCGAACGAATCGAACCGAATCGAACCGAAAAAAGAATCGGTGCACAAGCCTAGATTTAACCACTTCAATGCGAAGGACGCGCTCAGCGCGTCCTCCGCATTACCGCTGCTGTGCTGGGAACGCGCTGAGCGCGTCCTCCCATTGGGGTCAGCGTTCGGCCGGGTTCCGGCCGATCGCTGGCCCCCCCGGTGCGGGCTGTCATCCTCGATGTCAGCCCGGCATCCGGAACCACAGCCGCTGGAATTAGGTGTCATCGCGGCAGCGCGATGACACCTAATTCAGGCGCCCCCCCCGCATGTGCGGAGGAGGCGCCTGAAAGGGAGGGGGGAGGTCCTTCGGACCTCTCTCCCTCCCGATCGGCGGCGTTGCGGGGGTTAACCCAGGCACCATTTGGAAGGGCACAGCCTGCCCTTCCAAATGGTGCCTGGCATTAACCCCTGGGGAGCTGGATCGCGAATCGGCGCTGAAAAGCGCCGGTTCGCGATCCTTTTCCGGAGCTGGCCGACATCTTGGATGTCGGCCAAGCCTCCGGGAACTCCCCCTGAGGACTGGCGTCATCGTGCGTAGCACGATGACGCCAGTCCTAGAGTTAACCCCTAACTGCCACCAACGGTGGAGATAGGGAGTTCCAATGAACTCCCTATCTCCCGATCCGTGGCAGCTAGGGGTTAATGTTTGGTATGGTTGGATCGGCCAGAGCATGGCCGTTCCAACGATACCAAACACGAATGTGAAAAAAGATTTAAAAAAAAAATGAAAATTAAAATAAAAATATATTTAAAAAAAAATTATAAAAAAAAAACATTTTTTTTTTCTTTTTTTGGTTTGTTAGTGTAGCAATATTGTCCCATTTCAATTATAATGTGAACAATGATGCTGCACTAACGATTTTTGTATGCGGTGCGTTTGTTAAAAATCGCGTATTTTCCCCCAAAAAAAATGTAACGAGTCCCCATCTCTAATTTTTTTAACAAGCGCACCCCATACAAAATATAACCGCAATTGCTCGCATGTTAAAATGTGAAAAAAAACACTTTACACGTTGTATAAATTATTGAAAATACATATTTTATTGCATTTTTTGTTATAATATACAGACATGACATAACGTATACATATAATAATGACATATTATGAATCTACCGAGTCTGACGGAAAGAACGATATATAATATGTCTGGGTAATATACTAAAATAAGCCTTCAAAACACGTTTAAACATGATGAGCAAAACCGGTAAAAATTACCTCAGCACAGAGGCGGGAAAAGCCTCAGCAGCGAAAGGGTTAAAGCGTCGTCGGGCTGCCAGTACAAGAAAGGGGACATCTTGGTAAACAGCGATAGAGGCCCCTTCGAACGCAAATGAGGGGGTATTGCGGGCCACCCGGAGTAAGGCCGAGTGCAGAGAGATGTCCCTAACGACCATCATGACATCCCTGGGAGCCCCGACAGATGCTGCTGCGGCCCGTCGCATACGTATAACAGAGACAACTGCGGCCCCCGGGTCATCAATCACGGGGAGGAGGGATGTCACAAAACGGGCAGTGTAAGGCAGCAGCTCTTCATCTGGCACAGCGTCTGGAATTCCTCGTAGCTTGAGGTTTTTGCGTCGATGCCTAGTTTCCAAAGACACCACCGATGCTTGTAAATTATGAATCTGGCGCTGGAGCGTGAGTAGGTTAGTGGAGGTTGTGGCCTGCATCCCCTCCATCTCCTGAGTAGGGGCCTGAACGTCCACAAGCTGTTTCTGAGTATCAGCCACGGCGGAGGCCAATGGCTGCAAGTCCGCTTGCCAAGATTTCCTGGCATCCGCCAGCAAAGAGCGTATGTCTCGTTTAGTGGCAGGTAGACCGTCGTCTGCTATCTCCGATAACTGCTCTGAGGGGGTAGATGGTATGCTCAAGTCCACCTCCACGCCAGGTTGCCCAGTGTCCGCCGGGGCGGGACGCACCAAACGACGTCCCGATCCCCCTCCCAGAGAAAGACGAATGTCGGGAGTGCAGGAGGTCCCCGCCACCTCACCTGTCTTGGTCTTCTTACCCATCCGGGAGTGAGACAATGCGGTGCTGCCTGATTCGAGGAGGAAGTAGGCCTCAAAGATGGCCGCCGGCTCACTATAGCTTGCACCGGTAATACTGCCTGGAAGGCGATCGCAGGTCCGGAGGGGAGGGCTAGTCGGGCTCCGGAGTTTAGCACCCGATGGCCGGCGTCAGGGGTATAAAATAGAGAGTCCGAGCCGTCTATAACTCGCAGGAATCACCGCTTAATCCCGCTGCCAGCGCTTCTGCTGGGTAAGGGTCGCTTTGCGGGAGGATGGCTTCTTCCATCTCCAGGGGGATCAAAGGTTGCGGGCAAACCAGCCCAGGGGGAACATCTGTCTGCTCCTCGTGGCAGACTGTGGAGAGTGGGCAGAGGCCAGTGGCGCTCTGCCCCGTGGCCAGCTCTTCTGCTGGGTGGGGGTCTCCTTGTGGGAGGAGGGCATCCTCCATAATGAAGGAGGTCAGGGGCTGTGTGGAAACAAGCCCGGGGGATCCTCGGGGGGATCCGGGGAAACAAGCAAGGGCTGCGGGCAAAGCAGCCCGGGTAGATCATCCATCTGCGCCTCGGGGCAGGATGGGGTGGGTGGGCAGAGGCCAGTGGCACTCTGACCCGTTGCCAGCGCTTCTGCTGGGTAAGGGTCGCTTTGCGGAAGGATGGCTTCTTCCATCTCCAGGGGGATCAAAGGTTGCGGGCAAAGCAGCCCGGGGGGAACATCTGTCTGCTCCTCGTGGCAGACTGTGGGGGGTGTAGCTTCCTTGACGGAAATTCCAGGCAAGCTGTAAATCTCCTCCCAAGTATCGCTGGGGAGTGCGGATTCCTCCCATGAAGCTCCAGACAAGCTGTAAGGCCCCATAAAAGGATCGCTGGGGGGTGTAGATTCCCTGGACGAAGCTCCAGGCAGGCTGTCAACCTCAACCCAGGGCTCTACGGGGTAAGTTTCAGGGGTGGGGTATTCTGTCCATGTCGCTTGGAGCTCGGCCAACCGCAGCTGGTGTTGGCGCTCCTTATCTCGCTCCTCATCTTCTTGGAGGTCCATCATCAGTTGTACAACTGCGGCTTCGGAGGGGGTGGTGCCGCATATCTCTAATATTGCTAGAGCTTTCTTTCGGAGGTGATCTTTAGTGGCCGGAGTCGGGGTTGGGGTTCTTACCATTCGCTGGTCCATCCTTGTAAGCTCCTTCACCAGGGCTTTCTTGTTTTTGGTGCCAGCGATTCCTCCACGGCACTCTAATATGTATCTCAGCGTGTCCCTCTTGTAGTTGGCATAGCTGGCCATTCTGCGTTTCTTCTGGGGTTGGAGAGCTTATCCTCACCGCTTGCCACCAGTGTGAAGGAAATGTTCCCTTCTGTCTGTCCTGGCTCTCCAGACACCCCTTCGTTTACGGTCAACCCGGCTACTGGGAGTGCTGTCCTCAGCGCCTCGAGCGGCTTGACCTGCCTGCTTCTGTTCCTCTGCCCTGGAGCCGTTAGGAATCTCCAGAAGGCCGCTCTCTGCCTTCTGAGGGTGAGTGTGGAGTGTAGCGTAGTTTGTAATAAAGACACCAGGCGCGGCTGTATGCTTTAAAACAGGATCCTCTCTCTCTGAGCTCTGAGAGTTCTCTGACTTTTTAATGAACATCCACCATTTATGCTGAAGTCCAACAGTCATAATTTGCATACCCATACTAATTACATTAGGTCAGTTATTTACAATAAACATTCTTTAGCCTTCAGCTCACACAACATTTGTATATCCATTGTTCTAACACATCAGATTAAACACACACTATCAGAGATCCCTTGAATTAAACATGCAGCTAGATAATGGGAAAAGCCCTGGTGCATAAATTACACAGCAGTAAAGCTTGTTTACTGTATACACAAAAACACATTTACCTACAGGAATATAAGTATTTTTAAAACCAAAGCTATGCCATTTTACACTAAACTGAATTAAACTAAAAACCAAACGATGTAAAATATATTTAAAACCACACGATATAAATGAACATAAAGTCTCTTGGGGTTTGAAGCATGGAGCGTTACATCAGCTCCATGACACTGCCCCAGCTCCTCTCATGGATATACTGCCCCAGCTCCTCTCATGCATATACTGCCCCAGCTGCTCATGGATTTTGCCCCAGCTCCTCTCATGGATTTTGCCCCAGCTCATGGATATACTGCCCCAGCTCATGGATATACTGCCCCAGCTCATGGATATACTGCCCCAGCAGCTCATGGATATACTGCCCCAGCAGCTCATGGATATACTGCCCCAGCAGCTCATGGATATTGCCCCAGCTCAAGGATACTGCCCCAGCACATGGAATGCCCCAGCAGCTCATGTATATGCCCCAGCAGCTCATGGATTTGCCCCAGCAGCTCATGGATTTGCCCCAGCAGCTCATGTATATGCCCCAGCTCCTCATGGATATGCCCCAGCTCCTCATGGATATGCCCCAGCACCTCATGGATATGCCCCAGCTCCTCATGGATATGCCCCAGCACCTCATGGATAATGCCCCAGCACCTCATGGATATGCCCCAGCTCCTCGTGGATATGCCCCAGCTCCTCTTGGGTAATGCCCCAGCACCTCATGGATATGCCCCAGCACCTCATGGATATGCCCCAGCTCCTCATGGATATGCCCCAGCTCCTCATGGATATGCCCCAGCTCCTCGTGGATAATGCCCCAGCTCCTCGTGGATATGCCCCAGCTCCTCGTGGATAATAGGGATGTGCGTTTCGGAATTTTGGAATTTTCCCAAAATTTCCCGATTCGTGTCTTCGGATTCGGCCAAATTTCCGAATCGGATCGGACCCGAAAACAGATCCGAAAAGTTAGCCGAAACGAAAATTTTTCGGATTTTTCGAATGGACTTGAAATGTGTCAAATCGAAATTTATTTTTGCTCTATTCATGATTTCGGTTCCATTTCGGTAATTCTGGACATCGTATATTTAACTATTATCGGTTATATAAAGATAATGCAGACTCCGTTTGACATTGTGCCTGTGATGGAATGCCGCCACTTTACTGTAAATTATAAAAACGATATATATTTGTATCTACTGGTTTCCATTGTATGTATCTGTCCCGGTTATGATGTTATCAGGTGTAGTGGCACGACCGCCATTTGTTTTTTTATGTGTCTTGTTCGACAGGTCACAGTTATGTTCCCTTTTTATTTACTTGTTATTTTCTTGATGTTATTTAGTGATAACTTGTTTCCCCGTTATTTCTATGTTATGATTCTGTTGTTACAGACAGATGCCATATGATGTGTCCAAACCCGTAAAAAATTGTGTTTCTCGTGTCCACTGCTACAAGCGTTGAGCCAGCCACCAGCCGAGATCCAACAATTGCCCACCAGACTTTGCCCCTGAGTGCTTCAGCTGCTGCCCATTCTAACCCGACACCTTTTGGGTGGTGTGCCCCTAAAAACTGGAGCCTGGCATGGGGTGATTCCTGAGGGGGAGCTCCAACATTTGACCCCCCCCACTCTTTCCACAGGTATCGGCCGGCCACCGAGGGAACGGATACCAGGGTACAGTACACCAACCACTGGACTTGTACAGCACGCTGCTCGGTCCCCCATGTATGGATCAGGGCACTTCTTGGTCAAAAGTAGTCGGGGGACCAGAGCTACTTGGCCATACCTGGGTTGTGTTGCTGCTCCATTATTCCCAAATAACTGGACAGTGAAGTTGGGACATCAGGCTGCCTGGAGCATATAACCGGTGCACCACCCTAATGTCACTCGGCTAAAGTGGCTTTGAGCTAGGGGCCCTGGCACATTCCACCAGACTGGGATTGGACTCGGGGCGATGGCGTGCATTGTGTAAGAGGCTGGGCTTGTGCTCGAGGCAGCAGCTGACATTGTATGCAGATCAGCCGGAGGCAGGAGCCCGTTGTATTCAGCTGAAACTGGGCTTGCACTCTGGGCAGTGTTGCCCAACGCTGGGATGTCTGGAGGCGGACAGGGGCACAGAACATGATTCCATATATAATATACCCGTGTGTCACTAATTAAATATTCCAACTCGCTTTACCCCTACATTGCGTTTCGACTAGTGCTCAGGGGGACATTTTACACACAGTTTAATCTATCACTTGAATTCTTCGGAACAAGGGAGACTTTTACAGCAGGATCTATTTATTTATAAAAAAATATAAAAGTATAAAAAAAGTAAACCATAGTAGTTTACGTCAAAACGAATAGAGTTAGACACTTTGAAACGAGGAGAACAGACGTTCGGAAAAAAACGAAAATTTCCAAAATCACGAAAAGTCGATACAAAAAACGAGCAAAGTGACCTGAAAACACGAAAAATGGTCGATATTCGGAAAAAAAAATGTACACAAAAAACGAGTCGAACCGAATCGAAACAGAAATCGGTCGAAACGAGCCGAATCGAAAATTTTAAACATCCGAACAGATCGAACCGAATCGAACCGAAAAAAAAAATCGGTGCACAAGCCTAGTGGATAATGCCCCAGCTCCTCATGGATATGCCCCAGCTCCTCATGGATATGCCCCAGCAGCTCATGGATTTGCCCCAGCAGCTCATGGATTTACCCCAGCACCTCATGGATTTGCCCCAGCACCTCATGGATTTGCCCCAGCACCTCATGGATTTGCCCGAGCAGCTCATGGATTTGCCCCAGCAGCTCATGAATTTGCCCCAGCACCTTATGGATAGCGGCCCCAGCACCTCATGGATAGCGGCCCCAGCACCTCATGGATAGCGGCCCCAGCTCACCTCCACCGCGTGTTCGCTCCTTCTGAGCGTCCGGCGGCGCGCAGCTTGGGCCCTCGCCTGGGGGAGCCACGTGACCAGCCGCGATTGGCTGGTTGACGGGTTTCCTCCAGGCGAGCGCCGAAGCTGCATGCTTCGGACGCTCGCAGGGAGCGAATACGCGGCGGAGGGTGAGACACCCGCCCTTAGGGTGACGGTGTCACCCTAAAGGCGGGTGTCACCTGGTGCGGGCCTTACCCCCCGCCCCCACGTTACGACGCCACTGGGGTACCCCGCAGCATCTGTAGGGAGTACCAAGGGGCACAGAAGAAGGTGTGTCATAGTGATTCTTTGGTCTCACACGGGAGTGCACAAATTAAGGGGGACCATCTGGTAAAGAAGGATTGCGTCTTCTCATTCAAGTGCATGGAAGCCTCGGACCACTCGGCCAGGAATATGGCATAAATCTTCTTGTATAACATACGAAAAGAGGGGGGCGTAGATCCATTGAGACAGGATCGCTTTTTTACCAGTTGCAGCCAAAAGGGTGAGCCAGAATCGATGGCTTTTAGAGAAGGGTTGGGGAGTGGGGGAGGAACACTTTTTAAAATACATCAACAATAATAATTTATTCAAACTCCCATGGGGTTTTTTCACAATAATCATTTTCCTTACACTCAAATGTTCTTCGCATTCTATTAACCCCTTCGCTGTGGGTGATGTGTGTAAAGTAATGTGACAGACACAGAGCTTCAAAACAGAGCTGTGCTCCTGTAGATGTTTAATCTATAACTGAACACAAAATGGAGGGGGGGGAGGGATCAGGAAGACTAACTACGGTGGTCAGGATGGCTCAAAAAGAAACATAGGCAAGACACAATACATTACATCTCCCTTCGTAAGTATAAAACAAACCTTAACTAGCATAGTCACTTGGGATACAGGTATAGATATCGCAAATATTAAATCGGTGATATTTCTTTAAACTTCTCAATTTACATAAACAGAAAACTTGCATCCCTCAAAAGAACAAAGGAAAGGTTAGCACATTTTAAACGAGAATCAAACAATAACATATCATTCAGAACAGTGCACCATTGTACATAAGCAAGTGGAACTGGAACAGTTATTGGCACACTGCTGTCGCCATTCGCGTTTGCTACGCATGTCTCTGGCTACAAGGAAAGCCGGTCCGGAGGTTTCACAACTCTGCCTAGCCTGGTGATGTACTGCCCAGTTGACGTCATTCCCTTAGCAGACTGTGGTACTGGAGCAGATTCTTGCTGGGAGTTAGTATGTTCCACAGGCTCGGGCTCCTCGGCACTTACTGGCTCCATCAACTCAGCCCAATGATCATTGATAAGTCTGTGACGGGAGTCATTGGCATCTGGTGTGCTCTTACGAAGGTGCTGGACGTTGCGACGGTATTCCTTATTTCCACTTTCTACAATATAGGATCGAGGGGCATCGTGAGACCTCACTACTACTCCAGGCGACCACCTGTTACTGCCTGGGTGCGGCTGCATCCGAACTTTATCTCCAGGCTTCAATTCAGCACGGGGGCCACTTGCTCTTTTACGGTCATAGTAGAATTTCTGAATGCATTTGCTTCTGTCTAGGCGCTGTTTGACTTTGATGGGATCATAAGCTGCAGGTGAAAAATTCTATTATTCATTATAATTACCATAAACCTTTTCCAAGTTTCTTCTTATATATCAAAACCAAAGTAAGAGCTGCGCTACGCCATGGCGGAGACCCCCAAAAAGAATCAATCACAAAACTGTATTGGTCTTTCTCAGAAGTCTGGCTTTCCTCGTTAAGCCAGATCTATTTATTAAAATACACAGAATTTATAGCCAATCAGTGTACAGATACATTACAACATCAAAGTTTAGCCCCTCAGTTAAAGTACTACCATATATGGTTCACGAGACCCTTTTTCCCATCTTCCGCTTCTGCGCACATTTTCCTGCACTGAACATAACAGGAAATCGCCACAGCTCATATCCTATAGAAGGAAGAACGATCTATTCAGTATTGACACTAACAAAAATGGAGGGGGGGAATTTCACAGCCCATTTATAAGAACCGGCTTTTTAAGACTAAATATTTATTATATTTACAGGAAATTAAAATCTAACAGCAGGTGCGAGCAGCAGACGAGCAGTAGGCAGGCTATTTCGGGGCCGCCTGCCCATCAGCAGTTGAGCAGGCGAAAAGCCTACAGAATCCAGTAGAGTTGTCCTGTAATCAAGCAGTGCAAGGTGTTTGTCTGACGCTTTGGCCCAAAGTTTTTAACAGTCTGGACTGCACGCTCGGCTTCACCATTGGAATGTGGTGTGTGGGGTGATGAAGTTCTGTGAGTAATTCCATAACTTTGGCAGAACACCTTAAATTCCTCTGCTGCATATTGAGGGCCATTGTCTGTTCGAAGGATGACAGGGATCTCATGCCTGCTAAACTGAGCCTTCAGCTTTTCTATGATACTGCGACAATGTAGATTCTTCAGCGTGTCCACTTCGATGAACTTCGAGTAGTAGTCCACCAGCAGAATGTAATGGGTCCCTTCGAACTCAAACAGGTCCGAGGCTACTTCTTCAAAGGGAAAACTGGGGGGTTTCTGTTGGACGCAGGGGTTGTCTTGGCAGTTTATTCTGGAAGTCTGCACACTTGCCACAGTTCTTTACCATTTGTTCAATTACAGAGCTCATACCTGGCCAGTATAGGACCTCACGGGCTCTCTGCTTGCTCTTCACTATTCCCAAGTGGGACTGATGTATGAGCTTCAACATGTGAGCTTGCATAGAAGGGGGAACCACTATACGCAGGCCTTTGTACACAACGCCATCGGAGACAACAGCTGGCTTCGCGAGTCCAGTATGGTTGTAGTTCATTAGGGAGATCATGCCTGTGGTCTGGCCAGCCTTGCCGGATTATCCTTTGAAGACAGCTGAGCTCTTCTCTTGTGCAGTTCTGCAGCTCTGAGTATTTCTGCTCACTGACTGAAACAAAATGAAGCATTGAGACGCACTCTAAGCCTTCCATCTCAGGCTTGTTCACAGGTAACTGGGCTCTCGACAGCGTATCCGGCAGTTCCATATCTTTGCCCCGTCTGTACTTAACGGTGAGATCATACCACTGCAAGCGAAGGCGCATCCTCTGAATGCGCATGGGGTAGAGAGCAATGGCTTCCTAAAAATATCCTCCAGAGGCTTATGGTCATTGTAGACGGTTACGTGGTTTCCAAATATGTAATTATGAAATTTGACACATGCATGAACAATTGACAACATCTCCTTCTCGATTTGCGCATAACGAGTTTCCAGTGTCTGTTAGTGACCTGGACGAAAAGGCAATGGGGTGGCTGTCCTGCAACAATACTGCACCGAGGCCGTTGCTGCTGGCATCACAGAAAATCTCGACAGACTTGGAATGGATCAAAAAATTGTAGCACAGAAGACTCAGTGCACATGTCTTTGAGTGTGTCAAAGGCTTGTTGTTGAGCTGGCTGCCAGGCAAATTCCACATCAGTTTTAAGAAGTTGTCTCAGAGGTGCATCAACTTCGCTGAGATTGGGCAGGAATTTCGAGAGGTAGGTGACAAAACTAAGAAGCGACGGACACCATCCTTGTCTCTTGGTGTTGGCATGGATTTCACAGCCTCTATTTTTGCAGGGTCTGCCTTCAGGCCATCTGCTGTTATCAGGTGTCCTACATAGGGCACAGAAGATTGCTTGAACGTGGCATTTATCAAAGTTGAGACTCAGGTTGTAGCTTGTGGCTCTCTGAATTACCTTACGGAGAATCTCATCATGTTCCGGTACTGAAGGGGGCCGCATTGAGAATGTCATCCATCACACTGATGCGCCGCTAATACCTCAAGCATTTCTTCCATATACGCTGGAATATTTCATGTGCACATTTTAGGCCAAAAGGAAGCCTAAGCCACCTAAATCTGCCAATGGGCGTGTTGAAGGTTGTCAGGAATGATGACGCTTCATCCAATTCTATTTGTAGGAACCCAGATTTTGCATCCAAAACAGAGAAAACTTTAGCACCAGGTATTGTATTTAAGCTCACCTACATGCAGGAGTGTCTGATAATTACTTAAAGTCAATGTGTTGCACTTTGCACCAGTATCAATTCTGAATGGCACTTGCCGAGACAGGATTTCAATGTCCGCAGTCCATTTGTCATCATAGTGCTCATCCGTTTGTGTGAGATTTTATGCCGCAGTACCTCCTCATCCTCAGTTTCTGATTGCTGCTGCACACTAACTGTGTTTACTGACCTTTTGCGACACACTGCCACCCAGTGGTTTGGTTTGTGGCAGTACGAGCAGACAGAACCTTTCGCTGGACATCTGCCCTGGGTCCACTTATGCTGGGGATCTTTTCCACAATTTAAACAGTTGTATGTTCCGGTAAGTATTCATGTCTTTCTGCACAGATTTTGGCTGATATTGTAGATAGGCTTTTTATTTGCAGTTTGGAATTGTGTATTCACCTTTATTGCTTGCACTTGAGATTCTTGTTCTCTGATTATTGTAATTTGCTTTAAGCAGATGGCCAGAAGGATATAGACATCTTGGAGAGAGTTCAGAGAAGGGCTACTAAAATGGTGTACAGCTTGAAGGAGAAAAGTTACCAAGAAAGGCTTAATGATCTTAACATGTACAGCTTGGAAAAAAGACGAGACAGAGGAGATATGATAGAAACATTTAAATGTAAAGGGAATCCACAAGGTAGAGAAGGGAGTATATTTAAAAGGAAACAAAATAGCAAAACAAGAGGACATAGTCTTAGATTAGAGGGGCAAAGGTTTAAAAGTAACATCAGGAAGCATTATTTTACTGAGCGGGTGGTGGATACATGGAACAGTTCTTCCAGTAGAAGTGGTAGAGGCCAAAACAGTAATTGAATTTAAGCAAGCATGGGATAGGCATAAGGCTATCCTAAAGAAAGATAAATCCAGGTAAAGTATCCATGTAATTGGGCAGACTAGATGGGCCGAAAGGTTCTTATCTGCCGACATTTTTCTATGTTTCTATGTTTCTATGTTTCTATGCTTCTGTGACAGTTCAAACTGTTGGGCAATTTCAATTGCTTTTGGTAGTGTTAGATCTTCCCTTTGTCTAAGAGTCTCTCCTGGACGCGCTTTTCTTTGATTCCAGCGATTATTGTATCGATTACATATCATCTGGATCAGCATACTCGCAATCCATTAGCAGGAGTCTTAAATCCTTCACAAAGTGGTCAAATCCCTCAGTGACTCCTTGTTTTCTCTGCTTAAAGCGGTGTCTGGCAATTCTCTATTCTTTCTTGGCCTTATATAGCTGGCAAATTTATCCAGTACTTTAGATGGATCATCCTTCTCCCCTTCTCCCCAGGGTAGCGTTTTATATATCTCTCTGCCCTGCTCGCCAATCCACGTTCCCAACCAACCTGTGCGCTGCTTCAGTGTTTGTTCTGAGAGCGGTCCATCAAACACAAAGGAGACGTGGCTGCGAAATCTTTCAAACTCTTGGTACAAGTCTGGAGCTTCCCAGTCAATCTTGGGGTGTTCAAACTGCGATAATGCCATAGTAAGCGTGAGATCTGTTCCAGACAGACTTCTGACACCATGTAAAGTAATGTGACAGACACAGAGCTTCAAAACAGAGCTGTGCTCCTGTAGATGTTTAATCTATAACTGAACACAAAATGGAGGGGGGGGAGGGATCAGGAAGACTAACTACGGTGGTCAGGATGGCTCAAAAAGAAACATAGGCAAGACACAATCACTTACAATGTGTGGGGGACGGCCTGGATGTGCCAGCAGCATGCGGAGGATGTCCCCCACACGTCACAGACGTTCGGCTACCCTGCGGGAAATTCCGAGGGCTCCGGGAGAAGTCCCGCAGTGGTCTTATTTATGAGACGCCAGGCCTCTCTGTGGGACTCCTCCTGGCGCGATGACGTCATTACGTAGGGGCCCGCAGGCAGAGAGAGAATGGGAGGGGGGAGGTCATTCCGACCTCTCTACCTCCACATCCATGAGGGTCACAGGCACCGGAAAGGCATCGCTGAAACGGTCATAGTCTGACCGTTCCAACGGTGCCCCTCATGAAGGTGTAGGACCCGCAACACACACAAAAAAAGTAAAAATGCACCGAACACCATACAGTGGGGGTCTCTAGTGGCAGTTTTAGAAATCAAAACTGCCTAGAGATCCCCAAACCCCCCATTTAATAAATATGAACTCCCCCAATAATATTTTATTAATAGTTTTTCTATTACAGATAGGTGATCAATGCAGTAGCAATGATCACCTACATGTAATAAATTACACTTCGCTGGAGGAAGGGGAGGGGGGTTCCTTTGAACCCCTGTACCTCTTCATCCATAAGGGGTACAGGCACCAGAGGCATCGCTGGGAAAGTCATAGTCTGACCTTTCCAACGGTGTCCCTCATAAAAGGTGCAGACCCCCCCAAAAAAAGTATAAAAACACACACTACACAAGGGGTGTAATGCACTGACTAAACACTATACACGGGGGTCTCTAATGGCAGTTTTAAAAATCTAAACTGCCTAGAAACCCCCATTTAATAAATAAGAACCCCCTATAATATTTTATTAATAATTTTTTTATTAGATAGATGATCATTGTAGAAACAATGATTACCTACATGTAATAATGACATGTTGCCAACCACAACATGGCCACTTAGGATACAAATGTAACCCTTCAGTGAATCCGTATCCTAGCGACGGGCTTCTAATCAATCACGAGGGACAAATTTCTTAAAAATCATAAGGAATTACATTTGTATCCTCAGTCTGCCTGCAGATCGCTTGGTGATAGTGTCGCAGATATTCTGTCTACATTTTATCAAGGTGAGTTTTATGTAAAAGAACACACTTACACGTACATATATACATACACGCACACGCACATATATATATATAAAATATATATACAGTATATATAATCACACACTCACAGACATATATATATATATATATATATATATATACACACACACACAAATTTACACACTCTGACGGCATAATATTCTTTTTGAGAATAAGTCTATTTTTCAAAAATAAATTATGGCCAAGCGATTCAGCGCTGAGGAAGCAGCTGATCTCCTTATGAGGTCAGACTCTGATTCCAGCGCTGATGGCGAATCTTTTGAAGATTCTGACAGCGATTTCATTGCTGGACCATTGTCACTTAGTGACAGCTCCACTGATGAAGAGGAACAGTGTCGTGCGCCATAGCGTCGCCGCATGGCGTTCCCACATCGCTCAAGTGGCAGTACAAATTGTGCCGTTGCACTGCCTGATCCTGCACCGGACCAGCGGCCACCTGCAGGATCATCTGGCACACAGGCTGTAGCGAGGCCTGAACCAGGATCTGATTGGACCTCCCCTAATATGGTCCAGTCAGAATTGCCACAATTTTCTGGCAATCCTGGTGGACACCGCTAATTTTGATCCCATTGACTATTTTCAGCTGTTTATGGATGATGGGTTCTTGGAATCTATTGTTCAGCAGACCAATCTGTATGCTGAACAATATATTCAGAGTCTAAGGGCAGAATTGGGGCCCCGTGCCTGGGCTCGCCAATGGACCCCGACCAGTTTACCAGAGATGAGGAAGTTCTGGGGCCTCACTCTGCAGATGGGGATTGTGTAAAAACCCAGCATATCCTCATACTGGTCTAAAGATAGTATCCAGGCCACCCCTATCTTCTCTGCTACTATGAGCAGGGACAGATATTTACTGCTCCTGCGGTATTTGCATTATAACGATAATGCAAATGCTTTGCCCCGTGACCACCCAGATCACGATCGACTGCATAAGTTGCGACCTGTCCTTGACCATTTTATGGCAAGATTTGAGGAGTGTTACACTCTGAGCCAAAACCTGTCAGTTGATGAGTCCTTGCTTCTTTTCAAGGGACGTATTGCTTTCAAGCAGTACATCCCTTCAAAGAGATCTCGCTATGACATAAAGCTTTATAAGCTGTGCGAGAGCTCCAGTGGATACACATACCGCTTTCGTGTATACACTTGGAAAGGACTCGCAGCTGGCTCCCCTGGACTGCCCCCCTCTTTTTCCGCAAGTGAGAAAATAGTGTGGGAACTATTGCACCCTCTATTTGTTAAAGGTTATCGTGTTTACACAGATAACTTTTACACTGGTGTGCCGCTGTACAAAGTTTTGTACAGCAATTGCACTGGAGCCTGTGGCACAATTCAGCAGGAAAGGCTTTCCTAAACATTTGTTTAGAAAGCAAAAGAAGGGAGAGATGTCAGTCCTGCAATGCGCTGAACTGCTAGCTGTGAAATTCACAGATAAAAAGGACGTGCATATGCTGTCATCAATACATCACGAGCGCACATCCGCAGTTCGCGTTAGGGGAAGTGATGCCCAGATCTTGAAACCGCTGTGTGTTCAGGATTACAATCGTTACATGGGAGGGGTAGATAGGTCTGACCAACTGCTTGTACCCTATGCGTTTGCTCTCAAGAGCTACGCATGGTATAAGAAACTGGTTGCCTACCTTTTACAGATGTCAATGCTTAACATTCTATCCTAAACAAAAGATAAATCCAGGTAAAGTATCCATGTAATTGGGCAGACTAGATGGGCCGAAAGGTTCTTATCTGCCGACATTTTTCTATGTTTAACGCATTTATTCTGCATGCCACACGGATAACATTACTGAAATTTCAGGAATCTGTTATCCAGAGCCTGCTCTGCCCGCCAGATAATGTACCTCCAACGGAGAAAAAGGCTTCCCCATGTAAACGGTGTCGGGTTTGCGCACGGTAAGGGCGTCGCAAAGAAACCCGATATTACTGCCCCAACTGTCCATCCAACCCTGGGCTTTGTATGCCCACATGTTTTAAGATTTACCATACAGAGCTACAGTACTAGCTGCATGCTTGGTAGATCTGGGAATAACACTGCTATTGAAAAGTATTTTAATATGATAGGTAGTTTTTTAATTCACTGTAAACACATATTTCTATATTCTTGTAATATTTGATAGCTATATAAATATATAGGGCCTGACTGATTTGCAAATATGTAATTCTGCCCATTGTATTAATCAAGTATGATGCTGAGTCTGGTCTTTCTCTTGGCTTCCTGAATTTAACACGATGTGGGCAGATTTTCTATTTAGCCCTACTTCCTCTTGACACCTAGTCCAGAGGGCTAGCCGAGAGGGAAGGGAGGGATACAGATGTCCATTGTTAATACATCCTATGGAACATACTAGGCAAAAGCAGGATATGTTTGTGAGGTCTATGTAGCTATGTAGCCTACTGGGCAAGGACAGGAAATGTTTGTGCAAGTCTAGGTCACTGCCCAAAGTAGAAAAAACATGTTTTTATCTTGTCAGAGAATGTTTGATAGATATGAAATGGGCTGTAGTGTTTTTTTTATATAACTGACGTGTTAAATGATTATTGGCTTGTAATCAATGAATTTGTGACACTCCCATTTTAACAAAACTGACCATCCTGTTTGAAACCTGCCAGAATAATAATAATATGAATTATCCAAGACAGAATTTGTGTCTGGTCTTTATTCTCACTCGAGTTCTGTTTCCTGTATGATCCCTGGGTCTGATGACAAAGCAACGGTCTCCTTCATCACTGGAGCTTGGCCAGTCCTGTGATGCTTTTTCAGAATACATTTCAATTTGGTATCAGAAGTGCGGATTTGAACTAATCAACTTATCTGGGTGAGTATGGGTTTAAATATTTATTATATTAATATTTATTGAACCTATTATTCATCGTAGATAACTTGCTTGTTCAAATTTTCGAACTCGCATTATTTGATAATGCTAGAGCTTCTTTTGAATATGAATGATTTGAGTGATGGTGAAAAATAGGATTTTTTACAATCGGTCTGGGTAAATTGTATAGTGATCCTTTCTCTTTGTTTTCTTGATTACGCAATTGTTTGATGTCCCCCCAGTTAAGTGACTCACGTTTGAATTGTGTTGTAAAGAGTATTATATTGTAAAGATTAATACCTTTAAGTTTCCTGCCCCTGGGAATTGGGTTCCTATTTACCTGACCACTTGTTATTTCCTATTTGTGCGTGTTTTCTCCCTGATAGAATAGTTAAAAAAGATTTTTAAATAGAATGGAGATTGTTGTTTTGTGATTTGGCTCAGTGAGAATAAAGGAAACTGCGCATTTTTGCGACCCTTTCCATTTTACACTTTTAATTGCGCTGGCTCTTCTCCTTCCCCCCTCCACCGTGCCTTTTTTTTGCGATATGGGTGCCAAAAGATCCTCTCATATAGATCCACAAACAGGCATACTAGATAAGCACTTCAATAAGAAGTTAATGCCCCAAAATGGCCCTGCTGAAACACCCGCCGATTTTGTACAACATGTTGCTGGTGGATATTTCACCACGCCCTTTATAGATTGTCTTGCTGGTTGGACTACAGCCATGCATTCTTTTGATCCATTTCCAAATTCAGGAAGCTTCTCTTCCTATCACATGTCCATGATAACTGGCTTATACCTTGGCGACCAAAAAGCTTTCCCATATTTCCAACCTGACCCAAATTGGGATAGGAAATATATGAAAAAATGTGGAAAAGTATGGATTCACTTGTCCTCTACATATAACCCCATTTCTAAAACTCCTAAAGATGTATCTTGATCCATAGATAGTCCCCCACCTTACAATTCCTCTCCTCCTGCCCTTTCACAACCTACTCCCAAACCCTCTTCCCTTTATCCCAGCCTTGACCCTAAGATTTTGGCAGCTGTGGTTACAACTATTGAAACTACTACTAATCCCTTGCCTTCCCCCGAAGCCCTAACAGAAAATATAGGTGTCTTAGGTGCTATTGTAGGAGTACCCCATGATATAACAGAGTCTGACACAGAACAAGAAGAAACCCTTGAATCCAGCACATATGATTGGCAAAATAAAACCCCTATGTCTAAATTCAGTACATCCTCATTTGTATCCACTTCCAAACCCAACCGTGTAGGATACTCTACCCAAATGCAATCTTTTATTGGCCAATTTTAACCCCAACTTCAGAACATACTAACTAGGACCCAATCTGGCAAAATTATCAAACCCCCTGCTAAATATCAGATGCCCTATTTAATTGCAGGAAATAATGTCGTTATTATGCCCCCTGATATAGGAACCTTAAATTCTATAATTAAGGGTTCTCCTAGTCCCCAAATTTCCCAGACAGCTACAACACAATATCTTAAACAGGCGACACGAGGAATGCAATTAACTCAGGAAGATTGCAAATTGATCATTAACGGTGTCATGAGATATGCTGATGACACTGGTTTTGATTGGACTCATGTTCTCTCACTCCAACCCCCCCATGCTCCTTTAATGGGTGCCCCTATTACACCCCAAAATTTGCCTTTACGAACATTGGTCCAGATTGATGATATGTGGACAGAAGTTTGTGATGAATGGACTCGTAATTATG
This sequence comes from Leptobrachium leishanense, assembly GCA_009667805.1. Classification (NCBI taxonomy): domain Eukaryota; kingdom Metazoa; phylum Chordata; class Amphibia; order Anura; family Megophryidae; genus Leptobrachium; species Leptobrachium leishanense. The sequence goes on from CM019064.1 coordinate 178,262,804, forward strand.
GAGCTCGACATTCTATGGTCGCAGCCATTGCATGCAAACAAAATGCCAAAGAATCTGTCACCAAATTCGTCCAACAGTTCCATAAGAACTGGAAGGAGGATGCCGGCATGACATTAGATGGAGATATGGGTCTCCTCTGCACTCAAACTCTCATGGGTAATCTCAGAGATTACTAAACAGGTGATTGATAACTGGCCAACTGTTGTTCCTATTGATCTTAATAATAGGCTCCTTGTTAAAGATTCTGCTGGTTGCTTTGACCTGCAGCATTCTAAATATATGTTAGCTGCTTTTAATGGTCCTTCAGGTCCCCCAGGTAATACTGGTCCTCGCCATAAACGGACTTATTATCGTCCTCAACTGTCAGGAATCAGACTCAGTCTAAGCCTGTGCCCGCACCTAATCCCTGGCAAATCCTTATTTACCTGCACTTGTTTGTTATTCACCTGCTTATGTTGTATACAGGTTACAGGATCCTCTATCTGGCTGTCCAGCTTCTGCTGTGGTGCCTTCAGGTGTACTCTATTACTCCTAATGAAGCCTGCTTAAAAGCGGGATCCACCCTTCCATCAGGGCTTCAACATTAATGTTTCTGGAAGTGCAAACAACCAGTCCTGTTCCTGAAGCTCCCTGCTATTGAACCTGAATCCCTCCAGTGATCCAGTCAAGTGGAACCCCGCTATCAAAGGTACCCCCGCTCTCAAGCATCCTCGCTGGCAAGTGTACCCCCGCTCTCAAGCATCCTCGCTGGCAAGTGTACCCCCGCTCTCAAGCATCCTCGCTGGCAAGTGTACCCCCGCTCTCAAGCATCCTCGCTGGCAAGTGTACCCCCGCTCTCAAGCATCCTCGCTGGCAAGTGTACCCCCGCTCTCAAGCATCCTCGCTGGCAAGTGTACCCCCGCTCTCAAGCATCCTCGCTGGCAAGTGTACCCCCGCTCTCAAGCATCCTCGCTGGCAAGTGTACCCCCGCTCTCAAGTGGATTCCCTGCTTTCCAGCAAACCATGGAACCTGCACACAGTCTGCTGCCTGCCTGATATTGACTCAGATCCGTTTGTTTCCTGCTTTTGTTTATGCTTTAATAAACCTTCTGTGCCCTGTAACCTACGTGACTCCTCCAATCACTGCATCATGGGCTCACTTCACCAACCGTCGCAATCCTAACCTGACAGAATGTTGAAGCATCACACAGTAAGTCCGCGGTGATCCAAATTGTTATGGAGTACCTCAGAACAGCAATTCAAGGCATCCTGCAACATTTGGACTCCTTATTTGCAAGCATGCAGCAGGGTTTAAATGGCACCTCTACTAAGGTGTGCACTCCAACTCCAATGAAAGTGGGTAGAGGACCCCTAACGTCTGAAGAAATTGCTAGGAGAAGGTCCCAGAAGCTCTGCTTCTACTGCGGGGAATCGTCCCATTCCATCTCAGAATGTTTAGTGCGCCCACCCAAGCTGCTCAGAACTTTCCCTGGAGTTGCAAAAGAAATCCTGCAATCCCCATTGTTAACTGGTGCTACTCCCAAGTCTGCACCTGTTAATCCAAAAAAGACTTTTTCTATCAAGGCCAGAGAACCCTTGTCTACTACATCTGTGTTCCCAATGCCTAGTGAAGCACTGCCCACCAAGTTCAAGAAGGCAGTGCCTGTCAAGTCTTCTTCCACCAGACCAAAAAGGGAAACTGTTCCTACCAAGCCCTTGTCCAGAAAACCCTCACCTGCTAAACAAAGACTGTGTATAAAAAGTCTATGGAGGCCTGCTCTAATAAACTCCAAAGGTGCCAGCCAAATAGGATGGTGTCACTGGAAACATATCCTGAGGTCACAGACCATGAAGACCCCAATCCTGCTGAAACCATGGAGTTCGAGTCCACCCTACCTCCAAAATATGACCCTGAAATCCCCATGGAGATTGCTGCTTCCTCCTTCTCAGAAAACACTCACCACTCTCAGCCAGCATTCCAGGTACCTTGGCATCGCTGTCTGCACCCCGGCAACCGTCTTCATGTCGCCGGTGAAACCAGAACCCCGAGATCTGGAAGCCAACTCCTGCCTCCTTGACCTCGAAGATGAACAGGAGCAAGAATCACTGTTGCTGTAGAGTCCAGCTGCCTCCATACCAAGGAGGACTCTGGGATTCAAAAAGGTTGAGACTCCCATCCCTCACAGCCGTAAGGCTACACCTGTGGAAAACCTTGTCACGGCTTGTATCACTCCATCTGTTGCACCCACAACACCAGCTCAAGATGTTGCTGACCAAAACCTGGTGCTTACTTCCAGAGTCATCGCTCTTGCCACCCAGGTTGGCAACCTCACCCATACCATACAGGGTCTGCAAACTAACCACACTTCCTTGCTATCACAGGTCCAGAATGCCTTGGTGTCCATCCATGTATCAACTTCAAATCCGGTTGTCACCAGCACCCCCACATGTCCAGACAACTCAGGATCAACTGCACCTGATGGCACAAGCTTCCCGAGTAAGGACCTCCTGCCGTCAGACTGTACCCCGACCTCTAATGGAACCGTGGTATGTCAACCAGACCTCAACACCCCTGAGACTGTTTTGGCTGGCCAGACGTTGTCCTTAGAGGTGACATATGATAATGGCCCCCGCCGACGATGGCGCAAGAAGAAATAATCCAGTGTTCCCCCTTGCCAAGCATCCAGTTTGTTTGCGCCCGGAGGGCGCTCCTTAGGTGGGGCTCTGTCAGGAATCCGACTCAGTCTAAGCCTGTGCCCAAACCGAATCCCTGGCAAACCCTTATTTACCTGCACTTGTTTGTTATTCACCTGCTTATGTTGTATACAGGTTACAGGATCCTCTATCTGGCTGTCCAGCTTCTGCTGTGGTGCCTTCAGGTGTACTCTATTACTTCTAATGAAGCCTGCTTAAAAGAGGGATCCACCCTTCCATCAGGGCTTCAACATTAATGTTTCTGGAAGTGCAAACAACCAGTCCGGTTCCTGAAGCTCCCTGCTATTGAACCTGAATCCCTCCAGTGATCCAGTCAAGTGGAACCCTGCTATCAAAGGTACCCCTGCTCTCAAGCATCCTCTCTGGCAAGTGTACCCCCGCTCTCCAGCATCCTCGCTGGCAAGTGTACCCCCGCTCTCCAGCATCCTCGCTGGCAAGTGTACCCCTGCTCTCCAGCATCCTCGCTGGCAAGTGTACCCCCGCTCTCCAGCATCCTCGCTGGCAAGTGTACCCCCGCTCTCCAGCATCCTCGCTGGCAAGTGTACCCCCGCTCTCCAGCATCCTCGCTGGCAAGTGTACCCCCGCTCTCCAGTATCCTCGCTGGCAAGTGTACCCCCGCACTCCAGCATCCTCGCTGGCAAGTGTACCCCCGCTCTCTAGCATCTTCGCTGGCAAGTGTACCCCCGCTCTCAAGCATCCTCGCTGGCAAGTGTACCCCCGCTCTCAAGCATCCTCGCTGGCAAGTGTACCCCCGCTCTCAAGCATCCTCGCTGGCAAGTGTACCCCCGCTCTCAAGCATCCTCGCTGGCAAGTGTACCCCCGCTCTCAAGTGGATCCCTGCTTTCCAGCAAACCCTGGAACCTGCACACAGTCTGTTGCCTGCCTGATATTGACTAATATCCGTTTGTTTCCATACTTTTGTTTATGCTTTAATAAACCTTCTGTGCCCTGTAACCTACGTGACTCCTCCAATCACTGCATCATGGGCTCACTTCACCAACCGTTGCAATCAACCAACCTGACATCAACACCCCACACGTACCCCAGGTACTTGTTTTATTTGTGATGATCCAAATCACTGGCGTAATGAATGCCCTCAAAATCCCACGAACATTGGCAACATTGCTATGAACCCCCAGTCACGTTCTTCTCCGACAAGCAATGCTGTTACCTCTCCTAACAATGCCTGTGATCCACCTTGTCATAAGATTGATTGGCAAAACCGGTCAAATGCATGATGTGGCCCAGAGACATTCTCCATCTCATGTGTTCAGGTTTCAGAAACAGTTGACCATTTGCCCCTAGTGATCCTTAATTTGGAGGATCATGCTACGCCATTTCCCGTGGATACTGGTGCTACCAATTCTATGTTGACAATGGAGTGGTGCTTGTGGTCAATTAAACCTGCTGAGACGCCATCTTTGGGGATTACTGGAGTCCTAACAGAAATGTTTGTCACCCCACCCATTGCTATTTCTTCAATTTCTTCCCCTGCCTCTGTTTCATTCTTTTCATGTTCTCCCTACCTGTCCTTTTAATTTGCTATGCAGAGATTTGCTTTCTCTGCTTGCTGTGTCTATATCTTGCATGCCATCTGGAGCTTTACATGTGGATTCACCATTTCTTTCCCTTGAAGCTGCTCCCAGCACAGTCACCCCTCCTTCCCTCCCCCTCCCCCTCCCTCTTCCTCCCCATCCCTCCCCCTCCCTCTTCCTCCCTCTTCCTCCCCCTCCCTCTCCCCCTCCCTCTTCCTCCTTCTTCTTCCTCCCCCTCCCTCTTCTTCTTCCTCCCCCTCCCTCTTCTTCTTCCTCCCCCTCCCTCTTCTTCTTCCTCCCCCTCCACTCTGCTTTCCTTTCAGCACCTAATCTCGAATTGTGTGTACATCCGGATGTATGGGCAATTGATGTGGGTTCTATTTCATGTGCACCTTATTCTGCTAATTTGAAAGCATCTGCTTCTCCTGTCTATCACAAGCAATATAATCTGTCACCTGCTAAAGTTGAAGGAATACGGGAATTCATTCACCGCTTCCTTGCTACTGGCATTCTGCATCCCATTGTAAGTTCGTACAACACTCCTGTAAATCCTGTGCCTAAAGGAGATGGATATCACTTTACTCAGGATTTCAGATCTCTCAATGAAATCATAATTCCTATTTCTCCAATTGTACCTGACCTCCCAACCCTTCTCACCTCCATACTCCCAGACTCCACACATTTTACAGTCATAGACCTAAAAAAATGCCTTTTTTTCTGTCCCAGTACATCCAGATACACAACCCCTTTTGGCCTTCACTTTTGAAGGCTCCCAGTTTTCCTGGTCAGTCCTCCCTCAGGGATTTATTGACAGTCCCGCGATTTTCTCCAGGGCCCTTCGTGCGACTCTGAGTTACAGTCAGCTGGAAGGCTCCACCTTACTACAGTATGTGGATGACCTCCTCCTTTGTAGCCCCAGCCAAGTTGCATGTCACACTGACTCTGTAGCTCTCCTCAACCACCTACACTCAGAAGGCCACAAGGTGTCCAGAAAAAAAGATGCAATTTTGCTCCACCTCTGTTGAATATTTGGGTTTCGTTCTCACTCAGGGATCTCGTGTCCTCTCACCGTCCCTCATTCAGAGCCTGCTCCAGCTCAAGCATCCTGCCTCCAAAACAGACATGTTGTCCTTTCTAGGGATGGTGAATTTTTGTCGCCACTGGATACCAGATTGTTCCTATTATGACTCTGTTCTTCGTGCGTCTGCTGCACGCAGAGCTCCGGACCAAATTGTTTGGTCTCCGGACATGGTGTTTGCCTTTGATACGTTAAAAGGAACTGTTGGCTACTGCACCAGCACTGGGGCTACCAAACTATAAACTGCTTTTCCACCTCTACTGTAGGGAGGATGGGCGCACAATGGCGGCTGTTCTTGCGCAGGTCCACAGGGGGCGCTGTGTCCAACTGCATTTTTGTCAAAAGTCCTGCCACCTGTTGTTCAGGGAATGCCCAATTGTCTCCGCTCCTTGGCTGCTGTGCTGTGGCTGTGGAAACCGTTCAGTCCTTAACCCTAGGTACAGACACTATTCTCCATACACAACACAATGTCTTGCATGTACTTTGTAATCTTTCTACCCAGCACATTTCTTCCAAACGTTTGTCTGGTTATGAAACTGTACTAACTTCCACCTCCAATTTGTCTGTCAAACACTCTTCTGTCACTTCTGGTCCTTCTGCTGTTCTTAACGCCCTTCTGTGTCTACGCGAAGGCCATGAGGAGCCTCGCGAATTACATGACTGTCTTACGCTCATTCAATTATCAACCTCTCCTAGATCTGATCTTTCTGACACTCCTCTAGAAGGTCCTGATGTTCGTCATATCTTTGTTGATGGCTCCTGTTCTCGTCCCTCTGATTCACAGTATCTGACTGGTTATGCTGTGGTTGAATTGCCTAACATTGCGCATGAATCTGCTTCCATTCCTTCAAACTCTTCGCAAGCTGCGGAACTTTATGCTTTAACAGCTACATGTAAACTTTTTAAAGATCTCCCTGATTTTGGTGCTCTCTGGCACCTCCGTGGTTTTACTACTGCTGATGGTCGTCCTATTTCTCATTCTGATCCGATTTCTGATATCCTGTCTGCTATTCTATTGCCTTCTCGTCTTGCTGTTGTCAAATGCAAAGGTCATGATCCTGTTGACTCTTTTGTTTCTCGTGGCAATCACTTTGCTGACGCTACGTCTAAAGCTGCTGCTCTTTCATCTCCTACCATTTCTCTTGTTCCTCACCCTCCAATTGTCACCTGCTACCTTTCTCCCTTTCTGCTACCCCAGAAATGGATGCTTAAAGAACTCCAGGCAGATGATACTGAAGCTGATGTTTTTCATTGGGCCTCAGAAGGCCTTGTGAAGTCTCAAGAAATTCCGCCTGATGTTAGAATGTATGAGAAAGGAGAGAGAGTAGGTCTACCTGCTGCACCAGCCCCCTCTTTATTTTTTATTTTCATGGTCCTGGTCACAGATCTCCCAAACTCACATACAGGGAAATGGCTAAACATTTTTCTGTTTGTAATCTTAAGGCTATGATTAATTCCCAACTTTCTCGTTGCCTTATATGCGCCAGAAATCATACACAGGGCCCAAAAATTAAAACTCAACACCTACCACCAGCTAATGATCCATTCCAGGAACTCCAAATTGATTTTACACACATGCCCACTGCAAAAGGTAACCTGAAATACCTTCTGGTAATAGTTGACAAGTTTTCTAGATGGCCTGAAGCCTTCCCTACTGCAAGAGAAAATGCCAGAACTGTTGCCAAAATTCTTTGTAAAGAATTAATACCCAGATATGGCTGCCCCATATCTATTGATTCAGATAATGGTCCTGCCTTTACCTCCAAGGTCACACAGGAATTGGTAAAATTAATGGCCATTCAATGGAAGTTTCACTGTCCATACCTTGTGGAAAGTTCTGGAATTGTCGACCTGCAAAATAGAAATATAAAAGACAAGCTTAGAAAAGCTACTGAGGGTACCTTCAAGATCTGGCCGGATTACCTTCCAGCCATTCTTGCAGAAATAAGAATGACCCCCCATTCTGTCACTGGTCTCTCCCCCTTTGAAGTTCTCATGGGAAGACCCTTTCCTACCCCATGGATTCCTAAGCAAGGTACCCTGGTAATGTTACCAGGTGATCTGGATGAATTTATGGAAGCATATGTTACTCAGTTGCTTAAAACATTGCATAATTTCCATAGAACGGTCTCCTGCTCTTTTCTGCCTCTCTCCACAGATCCTACTCACCGTTTCGTTCCAGGAGATCGAGTGCTCATGAAGGCCCTGCACCATCACAAAACCATTGATCCACCATATGGAGAACCGACTACTGTCCTTGCTGTGACCAGAACGGCTGTGCTGACTGATGAATCCCCTTCCTGGATCCATGCATCAAGGATAAAGAAAGCGCCATTCACCCCTGATGACTTCATTCCTGATCCACCTGTGACCTCAACCCCAGATGTGGAATCGCTGGCTCCTGCTTCTAGATGACCTCCTCCTGTGGCGTATCCCGCTGATGAATCTGGAGTGTGGGCCTCAGCATTTGTAAGCCCCTGCTAAACTGTTGGCTGGTTTCTCCGCTGAAGAATCATTTCCCCCCAATTTATTTTTCATGCCTATTAACTTTCCTATTTGACCCGAAGAATAGTACCTTTTTTTTTTCCTCCCTCATTTACACGAACTGTTTATTTTTGATGACCTTTCCTTTTTCACAAAGTAAAACATACTGTATTAACTCTGATTTTACACTTGCAGTGTCTATTGCTAGAACTACTACCAAGGTGTTTTGCTCTTTTTCCAAAAACTGTTTTATTTTTGTTGGTTCACTTTTAATCATCGTGATCTACTTCATCATACTTACTGGTAGCTCATGTTACTATCATCGATGTTTTTGGGAAGATATTGTAGGTCCCCACAATATCTCCTTTGCTCGTCCTCCAGTTCTTAATATGCGTTTGAAAAGAGACTTGCATCGACCTAATAACTATGCACATGCTGCTCAAACTATATATGAACTTTCAGGTTTCAACAAGTCCTGCTGGATATGTATGGCCAAACCAACTAGTTCTAAATATGGCATACCATATGAAGGACTTGTTTGAATCTTAGTCTTTTTGATGATTTGTTTACACTGCCTACTTTTTCTAAAACTACTAACAATCCAGGTGCCACTTTTATCCGTGCTCCCCTCCTACAGGAACATCGTGGTACTGCAGTGATACGAATGAGATTTAACATTACTGGTAAAATGCCTTCACCAGAACCTAACATAAAGGAACCTCCTTGCCAGGTTATAATGGATCATATGTATGTCCCTAATAATTCTGAGATGAATCTACAAGCCACTTTTCGTGTTTCCTTTCTTTACGGTAATAGTTCTTCTTCCTGGTTCAGCACCCCTTGGCATTCTAAGTTAGTGTCCTCCCCCTTTGTTCTAACCCAGGTATACCAGATAAATGTGTACGTTTATGGCAATGGATGGATAAAACCTTCCCTGTAAGTGTTGGCATCGCCAACTATGCTGATTTCATGTTTGGATGTATTAACGCATCCCAAACACACAAATTTCTATATTCTTGTAATATTTGATAGCTATATAAATATACAGGGCCTGACTGATTTTCAAATATGTAATTTTGCCCATTGTATTAATCAAGTATGATGCTGAGTCTGGTCTTTCTCTTGGCTTCCTGAATTTAACACCATGTAGGCAGATTTTCTATTCAGCCCTACTTCCTCTTGAAACCTAGTCCAGAGGGCTAGCCGAGAGGGAAGGGAGGGATACAGATGTCCATTGTAAATACATCCTATGTGTCAGGAATCAGTCTCAGACAAAGCCTGTGCCTGCACCTAATCCCTGGCAAACCCTTATTTACCTGCGTATGTTTGTATACAAGATCCTCTATCTGGCTGTTCATCTTCTGTTGTGGTGCCTTCAGGTGTATTCTATTACTCTTAATGAAGCCTGCTTTAAAAGAGGGATCCACCCTTCCATCAGGGCTTCAACATTAATGTTTCTGGAAGTGTAGACAACCAGTCCTGTTCCTGAAGCTCCCTACTATTGAACCTGAATCCCTCCAGTGATGCACCCTGCTCCCAAGTGGAACCCTGCTCCCAAGTGGAACCTCACTATCAAAGGTACCCCGCTCTCAAGTGTACCCCGCTCTCAAGCATTATCGTTGTCAAGCTGAACCCTGCTTTCCAGCAAACCCTAAAACCTGCATACAGTCTGTTGCCTGCCTGCTAGTGCTCATATCAGTTGCTATTTGTTTTGTTTTATTCTTTAATAAACCTTCAGTACCCTGTAACCTGTGTGACTCCTACAATCACTGCATCTTGGGCTCACTTCACCAACCGCCGCACTCCCACCCTTGACAGAATGTTGAAGCCTTCACACAGTGAGTCCGCGGTGATCCAAATTGTAATGGAGTACCTCAGAACAGCAATTCAAGGCATCCTGCAACATTTGGACTCCTTATTTGCAAGTATGCAGCAGGGTTTAAATGGCACCTCTACTAAGGTGTGCACTCCAATGAAAGTGGGTAGAGGACCCCTAACGTCTGAAGAAATTGCTAGGAGAAGGTCCCAGAAGCTCTGCTTCTACTGCGGCGAATCGTCCCATTCCATCTCAGAATGTTTAGTGCGCCCACCAAAGCTGCCCAGCACTTTCCCTGGAGTTGCAAACGAAATCCTGCAATCCCCAGTGCTAACTTGTGCTACTCCCAAATCTGCACCTGTTAATCCAAAAAAGACTTTTTCTATCAAGGCCAGAGAACCCTTGTCTACTACGTCTGTGTTCCCAATGCCTAGTGAAGCACTGCCCACCAAGTTCAAGAAGGCAGTGCCTGTCAAGTCTGCTTCCACCAGACCAAAAAGGGAAACTGTTCCTACCAAGTCCTTGTCCAGAAAACCCACACCTGCTAAAACAAAGACTGTGTATAAAAAGTCTATGGAGGCCTGCTCTAATAAACTCCAAAGGTGCCAGCCAAATAGGATGGTGTCACTGGAAACATATCCTGAGGTCACAGACCATGAAGACCCCAATCCTGCTGAAACCATGGAGTTCGAGTCCACCCTACCTCCAGAATATGACCCTGAAATCACCATGGAGATAGCTGCTGCCTCCCCTTCTCAGAAGACACCCACCACTCTCAACCAGCATTCCAGGTACCTTGGCATCGCTGTCTGCGCCCCGGCAACCGTCTTCATGTCACCGGTGAAACCAGAACCCCAAGATCTGGAAGCCAACTCCTGCCTCCTTGACCTCGAAGAATCACTGTTGCTGCAGAGTCCAGCTGCCTCCATACCAAGGAGGACTCTGGGATTCAAAAAGGTTGAGACTCCCATCCCTCACAGCCGTAAGGCTACACCTGTGGAAAACCTTGTCACAGCTTGTATCACTCCATCTGTTGCACCCACAACACCAACTCAACATGTTGCTGACCAAAACCTGGTGCTTACTTCCAGAGTCATCGCTCTTGCCACCCAGGTTGGCAACCTCACCCATACCATACAGGGTCTGCAAACTAACCACACCTCCTTGCAATCACAGGTCCAGAATGCCTTGGAGTCCATCCATGTGTCGACTTCGGATTCGGTTGTCACTAGCACCTCCACATGTCCAGATAACTCAGGACCAACTGCACCTGATGGCACAAGCTTCCTGAGTAAGGACTCCTCCGTGTCCGCTGCCCCGCGTCCCGCAGGATCTCCAGAGTCCGCTGCCCCGCGTCCCACAGGATCTCCAGAGTCCGCTGCCCCACATTATAATGTAATTCACCCCGAATAAGTGTTGCCCAGCGCAGTCACACAACCTATCCTTAGTTATAATGTAATGAACTCCACATAGTATAAAATAGGATGCCTCATCCCCAACAATCTGATGTCCTCCATACATCAGATGTAGACAGAAGCATCTGAGGACAAATATGATGGTGCTTGCATCAATTTCCATGTCTCTTTCCTTTTGTTTGCCCCCTTAACTTCACCCACTCCCCTTACCTCTCTTCTTTCATTAAAGGTGAGTGAAACAGATGTGAATGGGGGGGAGTGTTCCTATTCTGCTCCCTCTAATCCTCATTGTGTTTCCCTTTTTGTAACTTTCTCTTCTCCCCTTCCGTGTTTCTGTACTTTTCCCTTCTTTGCCCCCCCCCTTAACGTCACCCACGCCTCTTTCACTAACTTCTTGCATGAAAGGTGTGTGATACAGTGAGTGAAACAGATGTGAAAGATGTGTGAATGGTCAGTAACCTGGTTGGGGCTTTGACGTGGCGTTACTGCTCACATGGATGCCCATGTGCCAATCCAACTGATTTGAGTGAATGGAAAATGTGTGGCGGGCATGTTGTGTGTCTGTGCAACCCTTTTTAGTTAGTACACCATTCTTGATACACTACATAATTGTTGGCGAAGCACAAATTCAGGGGGAAAATGTTGTGAGTGATTTGGTGGGTGATTTGGTAAGCATACCTGCAATTAAATGACTCTAGTCCAAAAGGGAATTAAAATAGACCACATAAAGTATATATCAGGTAAAACTAGACACGCAGATGAATCAAACGAGGGGTTACTTCAAATTCTATCATAAAAATTGAGCTTTGCAACAACTTGTGGAATTTGGGATTCTTCTGAAAAAACATAAAAAAAATTATGTTTTTTCAGCAGAATCCCAAATTCCACAAGTTGTTGCACGCTCAATTTTTATGATAGAATTTGAAGTAACCCCTCGTTTTATTCACCTGCGTGTCTAGTTTTACCTGATATATACTTTTTGTGGTCTATTTTAATTCCCTTTTGGGCTATAGCCATTTAATTGCAGGTATACCTTTTTCAAATAATGGCCAAAAATGCATCTCTACACGTAGCATGCGCAAGGTGCAAATTAGTGCCTTGTGGTCCATCTAGGGGGTCCCTGTCCACTAACACTGGGTCTCATTTTTATCAGAAGGGTTGGGGCTTAGCATTGAGCTAGAGAATTGCATGGTTTGCAAAGATTTTAGCATGTCTGAAGGGATGGAAATAAAAAAAAAAAAAAAATTCCATCCCTTCAGACATGCTAAAATCTTTGCAAACGGACTTCCGGGAGGCGGGCCTAAGTAATGGCCGCATCTTAAGACAGCTCCATTCGCAGAGGGTTTCCATCCGATGGCATCTGAGGCATCCCTGCCTGCCACGCCGCTGACGACTGACTGATTGTCCCCCTCTTCATCCCCGGAGGTCCGTGGGCCAGATTTTGGCCGTTCCATACCCGCACGGCTGTGCGGGTGCGTGACCCTTCTGTAGGCCCGGACTGAAGCCTGACGCAGTGCTCGAGCGCGCTGCTATCGCGCCCATCGGGGTGAGTGCACCATTTCCTCTGCCCTCCGCTAACTCGGACCCCTGTGTTGAGGCGCCGGCTTCCTCATCTTGCGCTGGGGCTTTCTTCCTCAACGCCGTTTACTGGGGCCTGTTTGGCGGCGCCTGGTCCGGCGCACGTGGACAGTTGCCGGTTGCTTCCGGCAGGAGTTCTCTCGCCCCTCACCGTCCTCGGAGGGCTCCGTCCTGGATCCAGGCCGTGTATCCTACAACCTACATGCCATCCTGCTGTGTTGAACAGGAGAACACTTGATAAGACAGACTACCTTCTCTTTAGTTTTTGGGAGAGGGGAAAAAGGAAAAAACAAATAAAACAAAAAAAAAACAAAACAGGAAGAAAAAGAGGGGGGAAAAAAAAAAAGGGAAAAACCGCACAAAACAAAAGAAAACCAAAAGAAAAAAACGAAGAAAAAAGGGAAAAAAAAGAAGGGGGAAAAAACCACATAAAACAAGAAAACACTCTGGACACTCCGCACTGTCTGTATATAATTTTCCTGGACACTCCGCACTGTCTGTATATAATTTTTCTGGACACTCCGCACTGTCTGTATATAATTTTCCTGGACACTCCGCACTGTCTGTATATCATAATTTTTTCTGGACACTCCGCACTGTCTGTATATCATAATTTTTTCTGGACACTCCGCACTGTCTGTATATCATAATTTTTTCTGGACACTCCGCACTGTCTGTATATCATAATTTTTCTGGACACTCCGCACTGTCTGTATATCATAATTTTTCTGGACACTCCGCACTGTCTGTATATCATAATTTTTCTGGACACTCCGCACTGTCTGTATATCATTTTTTCCGGACACTCCCATTGTCTGCATATTACAGTTGCCAGGCCTACGCCTCACCATGGATAAATTCGTTGCATCATCCACAAAAAGTTCAAAACGCCTTACAACCAAATCCCAGGGCAAAGGTACATCGGCCCCGACACGATCCCCGACTCACTCCACATCTGATATGGGAAGCCCGCCCTCCAGCCCACACCTGAATACCCCTCCACCGCCCACTACTGTCATGCAGATGGCGGAATTCACAGCTATGCTCTCGCCATTGCTAGATGAAAAATTGGGCCGACTATCGACCGCCATTGACCTGGCGCTCTCCCAGCTCACCTCGCAAGCACAAAGACTGACTGAGGTGGAAGAAAGGGTGTCCACTCTGGAGGATGGACTGACCCCCTCCAAACATCCGTGGAATCTCACGACTCGCTCCTTTCCTCCCTGATAGACAAAGTTGACGACCTAGAGAACAGGAGCCGTAGAAACAACTTAAGAATAGTGGGACTCCCTGAAACCGTAAAAGGTCCTCAACTACACCACGTTGTGTCCTCATGGCTCCCCACAGCCCTGGGACTAGCGGATAATTCAGCGCTGACTGTGGAACGGGTACATCGTCTGGGACCGGACCTTTCTCCATCCCTAGGTCGCCCTCGCACTGTCATATTTAAACTGCTGAATTTCTCAGACAAAATCCGCATCATGCAGGCGTATAGGAAAGCCAGTACCCTAGAATACAATGGGACTACTTTACGCCTCTTCCAGGACTTCTCAGCATCTCTGGCGGCCCGTCGCAGGGCCTTCGCCCCCATCTGCTCCAAATTGGCGGCGGCTAATGTGCGGTTCACGCTACAATACCCTGCTCGCTTGCGAGTTCACCTTCACGGCCAAGTCACCTTTTACGATTCACCAAACGATGCCTTGACCATATTGGAAGATGACACTGCACGTTCCCCCTCATCGACATCCACAAGGCAATGCTCATCGAACCCCCCAACCTGATTGTAGCTCCGACTCTACAACGGGCTCAGCGTGGTCCTAGAGATGCAATGGATCCCTACGACTTTTTCCCCTTTTGTTCGATTTTACTAACTCTCCGGTGCTGGACTCCACGGACAGGACTAGATCCAACCACGGTCCGAACCGTATGTTTACCACTCACCACCCGGATCCTTTTGGTTAATCTTGGTTATATTGTTTATGGTTCTTCTGTTTGTTTTCTGGTTCGTTTTGTTTCTTCCAGATGCAGGCACCCCTATGTTCCTGTTGGGTGCTTAATGTTTAAAATGTTTCTGATTAGCCTTTTGAATCATAGGCAGGAGGTAACACTGATCGCTAATGTATATGGGGCTGTGGAGCAGATGCTGGGACGGTTCCCGGCCCCACTTAACAAATTGTTCTCGACGGTTAAGCTTAGAACCCGCTATTGGTATCCCCCATGACCCACGAGACTATGTCTGAAAGTACCCTTCCTATAGAACCACAGATTTTTACACGCAAATCGTTGAAACTGGTATCCTGGAATGTGGAAGGCCTTAATTCGCCTATCAAAAGGAAAAAAGTACTACAATACTTGAAAAAGTTAGATCCTGACATAATTTTCCTACAGGAAACGCACTGGACTTCCCCAAACCAGTCACTACACGCCCCCTGGATAGGCTTCCAGACATCATCCGTCCACACGCAGAAATCGCGTGGTACCACTATCCTTCTCCACAAACGTCTCCCATACTCTGACTTGCTTGAGATTAATGACCCAGAAGGCAGATATACCTTTCTCGCCCTGACAGTGGGACAAGAACCCCTACAACTACTTAACATCTATGCTCCCAATAGCCCCAATCTCACTTTCTTTAAATCACTGTTACCATTACTCCATTTACACGACTCTTCCCGTAGGATTGTGGGGGGTGATTTCAACGAGGTCCCAGACCCTATCTTAGACCGAGCACCCAGTCGTACGATGGCTAGAGGACGTGCTCAACACACAGGCCCGACCTTCCTCAGGTCCCATTTTGACCTGGATGACGTATGGTGCTCCCACCACCCTACGGGCAGGGATTTCACATTTTATTCCGACCCGCACAAATCCTTTTCCCGCCTAGACCTTTCTCTGGTCTCAAGCTTACTTTCCAACCGTGCCCTACGGACAGACATTGGCCCAATAACTCTCACGGACCACGCGCATATCACACTAGAAATCATATTGGAAACCCCGGTGCCCTATTCTAGGAACTGGCGCTTTCCTTCGCATCTCATGACCTCCGGTCTCTTCACCTCTCACGTTGAACTGGCATGGAATAATTACACGGACGATAACATTGAGCATGTCGACGACGTCAACCTTTTTTGGTCTGCGTCGAAGGCAGTGCTTCGGGGTCAAATAATGGAATATGCCGCCCGCACAAAAAAAGAGACTTCTAGACACCTCTCCGATGCCCACTCAGAGCTCCTTAGCAGCTATAGAGCTTATCTCTTAGACTCAACCTCCACGACCCTCCAAAAATACAAAAATGACAAGATGCGATACGACTCCCTGGCCACAGAACAGGCACACCGTACATGCCAACGTCAAAAACAGGCTCTGTTCCGCTTTGGCAACAAACAAGGTCGACTTCTTGCTAATTTGGTACGCTCCCAGACCCAGACTAGACCCTTAATTTCAAAACTCAAGACCTCGGACGGAACCATTCTTACCAAACCTAATGACATAGTGGATCACTTTCGTACCTACTTTGCGGACTTCTATAAGGCAGGCCCCGATGACTGTGCCGCCCAACTAAATCTTTTTCATACAGCCCAAGTGCCTAAACTCTCCCCAGGAGAACGCGACGCACTCTCAGTACCCATCACACACGCCGAAATCAAAGCGACAATAACCTCACTTAAAAACAGAAAAACACCGGGCCCAGATGGCTTTGGGGCGGAATATTACAAACTCCTTTCTGGCCTGGTGATTCCCCACTTAGTTACGCTGTATAACAATATCCTGGGGTGGGGGTGGGACCCCACCCCCGACCTTTAATGAGGCGCGGGTGGTGGTTCTCCCCAAACCGGGAAAGGACCCAACATTGGTTACCTCCTATCGTCCCATTGCACTACTAAATACTGACCTCAAAATACTGTCCTCCATCATGGCCCGCCGTCTTCAAAAACCTCTTGAACGCCTCATAGGGCCTCAACAAACAGGATTCCTTAACGGCCGCCATTCCACTACCAATATACGCAAAGCCATAGCGGCAATATGGTCATCTTCCCTCACGCCACAATCCTCAAACCTCTTACTGAGCTGTGACGCAGATAAGGCGTTCGATAGGATCTCATGGAATTATTTAATCAGATTTATTAAGTTTCATCATTTTGGTAAGACATTCTTAACACTTTTTCGTGCACTCTATCTTACGCCTTCCACTATGATCACAGCAAATGGACTCAACTCCGCCCCCTTTAACCTAGAACGAGGAACTAGGCAAGGATGTCCTCTGTCCCCGTTATTATTTAACCTGGCCCTAGAACCTCTAATACGTATCATAGAGATGTCCCAAACAATATCAGGAATTCATTTGTCCCCCACAGTAGTATTAAAAGTTGTAGCCTTTGCAGACGACTTGTTGATATTCCTTTCAGACCCCGCCTCCGCGATCCCCCCCTATTGAAGTTGTTTGACTCCTTCCACGTAGCCTCCGGCTTCCAAATCAACTACGCCAAGACAGTAGCTCTACCTCTAGGCCCCAAACCACAGGGTTCATGGCTCCAGGGCTTTCCCTTCTCCTGGGCACCCTCGCCGTATATTAAATACTTGGGTACTATTCTACCGATTGACCTCTCCCGCTTATACAAACTCAACATAGACCCTCACTTAGCCCAAACAAAAGCACTTTTGGAGGCCTGGAGCTCACTTCCACTTTCTTACTTGGGGCGGGCCTCACTTATTAAAATGACCTTATTTCCCAAATTACTATACACTATACAAGTATTGCCTCTCCTACTGAAACCTAATGATCTTCAGTTATTCAACAGACTGTACGCGTCCTTTATTTGGCAAGATAAGCGGGCACGTATACCACTCCTTAGCCTTCAGCAACCGATAGCGAGGGGAGGTATCAACTTCCCCAATTTACTAGATTATAACCTAGCAGCACTATATCGTTACGTATCGGATTGGCTGAATGATACTTCCCGCTTCACAGCCTTACATGTGGAACAAGTGCTACTTCCTGCCTCCTCTTTACTAGCATTTCTTCACCAACACTCTCCCGCCATCCCCCCTCCCCTACGCGATAACCCTTTGCTCTCCACGACGAAATTAGCTTGGGTCAGAATTTGTAAACGCCTCCAATTGTCCTGGCAAACATCCCTTTGGTCCCCTATCTTGCACAACCCTCACTTTCAAAATGCCTCCCCTGCTCCTATCTTTCGAACCCTGGCTCAGCGAGGTTTTAGACTTCTACACCATTACCTAGATGGAGCATCAGGTCTGCCTTATTCTTACACAGCCTTGACAGAACGCATTGCCCCATTAACTATACACCCTGTTTATTACTTACAACTCAGACAGTTCCTTCTCGCACAACTGCACACCTTATCTCCCACTGATTAAACTAACCCGTTATACACGCAATTACTCGTACATAGTTCATCTCCTCCCTCGACTTCAACCATTTACACACTTCTACAACATTCACTCCCCACCTCGAAACCCTGGAGGGCTATCTCTCGATGGGCCACTACTTTTCCAAACCTTACCCCCCACGACCTGGTGTCGGCTACTCTGGTATCAAGACGCACTCTCCCATCCGCCAATTATTGGGACATGTTTTATAGGATACTCCACCGAGCCTACATGGCGCCGGATAGAATGGCCCGTTCAGGACTATTACCTAATGCCAACTGTTTAAAATGCAATTTTTCCCCAGCCGACCTCCATCATTGTCTCTGGTCGTGCCCCTTTATTCAATTATTTTTGGACACCGTACGCCGATTCAGCTCTCTGGTTCTCCGAATCGAGATTCCCTTCACGCCTAACTGGGCTATTTTCAACTTACCAACTTCACAGACCCTTCAACCCCTCTCTAGATGCCACCGGTTTTGGTTAGGTCTCTTAGCAGCGACGGGCAAAAAGGCCATATTATCTCAATGGATATCTGGTACCCCTCCCTCATTCCGCATGACGTACGACAGAATTTATTCCATATTCTTGGCTGACTGGTCTGAGGCCTCACTACATCAGACTGAGAAAACTCAACAATTCTTTACCCACTGGTCCCCTTTTATTTGTGCCTTACCACCTGAGGTCAAAACCTCCCTACGAAACACGTTCTGCGATGCCCCATGGTATTCCCTACAAATGCTGCGGAACACCCCTCCGATCCCCTCAGATACCTCTGACCACTTGTTAGTTAACTTTCTTGCCTCCACTTCCCGGGATACCCTAACCCAGCCGTCCACCTCTGAGCTTTAAATGCTGACATTACCATGACACTTCGGTACTGGTTTGTGATGTAATACTTTAATTAACACCGGAAGCTGTGATTTTTTTGCATTGTTACAGATTGTACATGATATGAAAAGGAAAAAAAAAAACTGTTACCCCTTTTTCTGTAAATTCATCTTGATCTGAGACGAATAAAAATATGTTTAAAAAAAAAAAAATCTTTGCAAACCATGCAATTCTCTAGCTCAATGCTAAGCCCCAACCCTTCTGATAAAAATGAGACCGAGTGTTAGTGGACAGGGTCCCCCTAGATGGACCACAAGGCGCTAATTTGCATCTTGCGCATACTACGTGTAGAGATGCATTTTTGGCCATTATTTGAAAAAAGGTATACCTGCAATTAAATGGCTCTAGCCCAAAAGGGAATTAAAATAGACCACAAAAAGTATATATCGGGTGAAACTAGATACCCAGATGAATCAAACGAGAGGTTACTTCAAATTCTATCATAAAAATTGAGAGTGCAACACCTTGTGGAATTTGTCATTCTGGTAAAAAAAAAATAAAAAAAATTCCACAAGTTGTTGGGAAAAGTGTTCAAAAGTAAGCCCATATTCTGCTGTAAAAGGGGCAAGAATTTAAAAGATTTACTCACCCGGATTGATCCGGTAAGAAGCTATGAACGACAGTCAAATGAATTTCACAACAATGGGTGCAAAAGGTGCCTTGGATGTGTCACCTGTGGGCACATGGTGCCATCAAAGACATTTGCTCACCCACACACAGGGAGAACGTTTAAGATTCATTATAACATCACGTGCAAAACTGAATTCGTCGAATATGAAATAATGTGCCCATGTGGCAAAGCCTACATTGGGAAGACAGAGCCCCCTCTATGCGAACGCATCAGGAATCACCGTTCGAACATTAGGACGGCATATCGAGACGGAAGATCAGTCAAGCCTGTGGCAAGGCATTTCTTGGAGAAGAACCATCCGCTGCCCTCGCTTAAGTTTACGGCGATAGATCATATACCGGTCACCCTGAGTGGAGGAAACGGAGGACAGTTGTTGCTACAAAGAGAGATGTCATGGATACATCGCCTGCGTACTGTAGCCCCAGATGGACTTAATGAGAAAATCACTTTCTCGATGTTTTGATACACTTTACATATTGCCCATTCAGGGTTTCCCAGTAATAGTGAGGAAGGATTTTACTAGATCATTGTTTCGTGTAGAATATTCAAATTTTGAGTTAAAGTGATATTGGATATTGAGACTATTGGTCCACCCCTAAATTAGTTTGTATCAGTGGGGACAAGTGACAGTCTTAAGTGGACGCTTAGAGTTGATTCCTGGAATTTTATCCAAGATCCCCCTACGCCATCACGATCCCTAATTCCTGTGTCTCCTCTCTCCACAGGTAGCATTATCACCCATCATCCAGAACACCCACAG
Source organism: Leptobrachium leishanense (assembly GCA_009667805.1). Classification (NCBI taxonomy): domain Eukaryota; kingdom Metazoa; phylum Chordata; class Amphibia; order Anura; family Megophryidae; genus Leptobrachium; species Leptobrachium leishanense. Next base: position 178,283,074 of record CM019064.1, read on the forward strand.
CTCAACTGAACCCCTGCATACTTTTGCTGGTAGGCATTATCACCCATCATCAGACACCCACAGCTCAACTGAACCCCTGCATACTTTTGCTGGTAGGCATTATCACCATCATCCAGACACCCACAGCTCAACTGAACCCCTGCATACTTTTGCTGGTAGGCATTATCACCCATCATCCACAGACACCCACATTATAACGTTTCCTTGTTTTCTTTTCTGTTTTTTTATTTATTTTTGTTTTCTCCACCATTTGCTTTGCTAATTAGCATGTGAATCTCCTGCCCTATTGACACGGCCCATCCAGCTTCAGCTGTTGACTTTTTAACTGCCTGATTGCAATCAGACTGCCCTAATAACCACTCAGACTGGCTCCATTTGAGCCAGGCTCTTGTGACATTCACAAGTGACAGTCTTAAGTGGACGCTTAGAGTTGATTCCTGGAATTTTATCCAAGATCCCCCTACGCCATCACGATCCCTAATTCCTGTTCTCCTCTCTCCACAGGTAGGCATTATCACCCATCATCCAGACACCCACAGCTCAACTGAACCCCTGCATACTTTTTGCTGATAGGCATTATCACCCATCATCCAGACACCCACAGCTCAACTGAACCCCTGCATACTTTTGCTGGTAGGCATTATCACCCATCATCCAGACACCCACAGCTCAACTGAACCCCTGCATACTTTTGCTGGTAGGCATTATCAACCATCATCCAGACATACCCACAGCTCAACTGAACCCCTGCATACTTTTGCTGGTAGGCATTATCACCCATCATCCACAGACACCCACATTATAAGTTTTCCTTGGGTTTTTTTTCTGTTTTTTTATTTATTTTTGTTTTCTCCACCATTTGCTTTGCTAATTAGCATGTGAATCTCCTGCCCTATTGACACAGCCATCCAGCTTCAGCTGTTGACTTTTTAACTGCCTGATTGCAATCAGACTGCCCTATATACCACTCAGACTGGCTCCATTTGAGCCAGGCTCTGTGACATTCACAAGTGACAGTCTTAAGTGGACGCTTAGAGTTGATCCTGGAATTTTATCCAAGATCCCCCTACGCCATCACGATCCCTAATTCCTGTGTCTCCTCTCTCCACAGGTAGGCATTATCACCCATCATCCAGACACCCACAGCTCAACTGAACCCCTGCATACTTTTGCTGGTAGGCATTATCACCCATCATCCAGACACCCACAGCTCAACTGAACCCCTGCATACTTTTGCTGGTAGGCATTATCACCCATCATCCAGACACCCACAGCTCAACTGAACCCCTGCATACTTTTGCTGGTAGGCATTATCACCCATCATCCACAGACACCCACACTTATAACGTTTCCTTGGGTTTTTTTTCTGTTTTTTTATTTATTTTTGTTTTCTCACCATTTGCTTTGCTAATTAGCATGTGAATCTCCTGCCCTATTGACACAGCCCATCCAGCTTCAGCTTTGACTTTTTAACTGCCTGATTGCAATCAGACTGCCCTATATATACCACTCAGACTGGCTCCATTTGAGCCAGGCTCTTGTGACATTCACAAGTGACAGTCTTAAGTGGACGCTTAGAGTTGATTCCTGGAATTTTATCAAGATCACCCTACGCCATCACGATCCTAATTCCCCCTGTCTCCTCTCTCCACAGGTAGGCATTATCACCCATCATCCAGACACCCACAGCTCAACTGAACCCCTGCATACTTTTGCTGGTAGGCATTATCACCCATCATCCACAGACACCCACAGCTCAACTGAACCCCTGCATACTTTTGCTGGTAGGCATTATCACCCATCATCCACAGACACCCACAGCTCAACTGAACCCCTGCATACTTTTGCTGGTAGGCATTATCACCCAGTATTCGCAGGCACCACATTATAACGTTTCCTTGGGTTTTTTTTCTGTTTTTTTATTTATTTTTGTTTTCTCCACCATTTGCTTTGCTAATTAGCATGTGAATCTCCTGCCCTATTGACACAGCCCATCCAGCTTCAGCTGTTGACTTTTTAACTGCCTGATTGCAATCAGTCTGCCCTATATAACCACTAAGACTGGCTCCATTTGAGCCAGGCTCTTGTGACATTCACAAGTGACAGTCTTAAGTGGACGCTTAGAGTTGATTCCTGGAGTTGCGGGACTGGAGGAAGGAACTGCAAGGCCCAATTTTACTCTGGGTAAACGCAAGTCTATATCATGCTTTCTCTCACGCTTCTCCTCTTTACTTCTACCTTTCTCCTTAAATGGAACTCCTGCCCCTCTACCACCGACCCCTACACTATCTGCATCTCTCCCTCCCTCCTCTCGTCCCACATGATGGCCTCGCATGAGCTCCTTTGTTTCCTCAGAACATGGTCTCCTCCTCTATCTCTCGTGCTGCCAATCACTCCCACAAATCCCATTCCCACCTTCTCTTTCTCACCCTCCTGCTGTTACTCTATTCAGGTGACATATCCCCTAACCCTGGCCCCACAACACATCCAATACTTCCCTCTCATCCTATCTCCATCGCACATAAATCACCTCCCTGCAAGCCCAGCAACCTCATTCCCATCATCCCTCAGCGCCTGTCCTCTTTCTCCTGCGCCCTCTGGAACGCTCGCTCTGTGTGCAACAAACTCACAGCCGTCCATGACCTCTTCCTTTCAAACTCCTTCAACCTCCTAGCTTTAACTGAAACCTGGCTAACTCCCTCTGACACGGCCTCCGTTGCTGCTCTCTCACATGGCGGTCTACACTTGAGCCATACCCCAGACCGGGTGAGAGAAATGGTGGCGGGGTCGGGCTCCTGCTCTCTCCCACCTGCACCTACCAGCATCTCCCTCCACCCCCATCCCTCTCCTTCTCCTCCTTCGAGACACACTGCATCCGCCTGTTCTCTCCTCTGGCTCTCAGGGTGGCAGTCATCTACCGCCCACCGGGACCAACCTCCCAGTTCTTTGACCACTTTGCTACCTGGCTTTCTCACTTCCTGTCTTCTAATCTTCCATGCCTAATTCTCGGGGACTTCAACATTCCCATTGACGATCCTTCCGCTCCTGCTGCCTCCAAACTTCTTTCACTCACGTCCTCCCTTGGACTCACACAATCCTCCCTCCTCCCTACCCACCGCGATGGTCACGTTATTGACCTGGTCTTTTCCAACCTCTGCTCCATTTCTGAGTTCAAATGTCGCCCTTTCCCCATCTCTGACCACCACCTTCTCTCTTTCAACCTATCTGGACTTCCTAAACACCCTGCTCCCCCACCCCGCACACACACTCGCAGAAATCTACATGCTGTGGACCCCCATCAATTCTCCAACCTACTTCACCACCTCCCTCATACCTCATCCTTCACCTGCCCTGATGCTGCCACTAATCACTACAACACTACGCTTATCTCTGCTCTAGACACTCTTGCTCCTCTTCGACTCTGCAAGGCCCCACGCCGCCAGCTTCAGCCCTGGCACACCCTCCAAACTCGCTACCTGCAAAGATGCTCCCGCACTGCAGAGCGTGCCTGGAGGAAATCCCGCTCTGAAGCTGATTTTGTTCACTTCAAGTTTATTCTCCGGTCATACACCTCTGCCCTCCACTTGGCCAAACAATCCTTCTTCTCATCTCTTATATCTACGCTGTCCTCCAACCCTAAACGGCTCTGGTCCACCTTCAACACCCTCCTCCACCCACCTGCACCTCCCCCCTCAGCTGCCTTCAGCGCTCAAGACCTGGCAGACTACTTCCTCAGTAAAACTCTAACTATCAGAAGCAACATCCCAACACAAGATAGTTATCTGCCACCTCCACTCCCACAGGTCCCCTCTGCCACCCTCTGCCGCTTCCTCCCAACCACTGAGGAGGAAGTCAATTCCTTATTGTCCTCCTCACATCTCACCACGTGCCCGCTCGACCCCATTCCCTCACATCTAATTCCTCCCCTCTCCTCCTCCCTCACCCCTGCTCTCACACACATCTTCAACCTATCTCTCTCCACTGGCTCCTTTCCATCCGCCTTCAAACACGCGCTAGTTACCCCTTTACTAAAGAAACCATCCCTAGACACCAACTCTCCATCCAACTACCGCCCTGTATCCCTGCTTCCCTTCACATCAAAGCTCTTAGAAAAACTAGTCTTCAACCGCCTCTCCCTCTTCCTGTCCTCCAATTCCCTACTTGACCCCCTGCAATCTGGCTTCCGTCCGCTACACTCAACTGAAACTGCCCTCACCAAAGTCACCAACGACCTCCTAACTGCTAAAAAACACGGCCACTATTCTATTCTCATCCTGCTTGACCTCTCGGCTGCTTTTGACACTGTTGACCACCCCCTCCTTCTACAGACCCTCAACTCTCTGGGTCTCGGTGACACTGCACTTGCTTGGGTTGACTCCTATTTATCCAACAGGTCCTTCTGTGTGTCCTTTGCTGGTAACTCCTCCTCTTCATTGCCTCTATCTGTTGGTGTACCTCAAGGCTCTGTCCTTGGTCCTCTGCTCTTTTCCATCTACACCTCCTCCCTGGGCAAAATCATCAACAGCTTTGGCTTTAATTACCACCTCTACGCTGATGACACTCAGATCTACCTCTCTACCCCTGATCTCTCTCCCCCTGTCCTTTCAAAAGTCAGTGACTGTTTATCTGGCATCTCCTCCTGGATGGCCTCCCACCACCTAAAGATCAACATGTCAAAGACTGAGCTCCTACTTATTCCTCCCTCTAATGCCTCCCCCCTCCTGACTTCTCTATCACGGTGGAGGGTATCACCATCTCCCCATCAAACCAAGTTCGCTGTCTTGGAGTTACACGGACCTCTGCTCTTCCTCCTCCTGCCGATACCAACTGCGTAATATTTCCAGAATTCGGCCATTTCTTACCGCTGTCACCACAAAACAACTCATACACGCCCTGGTAATCTCCCGACTCGACTATTGCAATAATCTCTTATCTGGCCTCCCTCTGTCCCGCCTCTCCCCCCTACAATCCATCCTGAACGCCTCCGCCAGGCTAATTCACCTCACCCGCCGCTCTGTCTCTGCCGCTCCCCTCTGCGAGTCCCTTCACTGGCTCCCCATCCACTGCAGAATTAAGTTCAAAATCCTTATCCTTACCTACAAAAACCTCACTAACTCAGCGCCCCACTACCTGTCCTCACTAATCACCAAATACACCCCAGCCCGCTCCCTAAGGTCAAACAGTGACCTGCGCCTAGCTTCTCCCCGCATCACCTCTTCCCATGATAGACTGCAGGATTTCTCACGCGCAGCCCCCACTCTCTGGAACGCTCTCCCTCGTGCTGTCAGACTTTCCCCTAACTTCTCTTCCTTCAAACGCTCCCTGAAAACATTCCTATTTAGGGAAGCCTCCACCCCCAACTCACTGACGCAACCATCAATCACTCTCACCTTACAGTCCTCTCCTCCTGTTTCCAACCCCAACCTCCTAGATTGTGAGTTCCTACGGGAATAGGGCCCTCATCTCCTCCTGTACTGTTTGTCAAATGTTGTTCAATGTATTGTAACCCTGTCTGTACTGTGCTTATTGTACAGCGCTGCGGAATATGCTGGCGCTTTATAAAATAATAATAATAATAATAATAATAATAAGCCTACCCTTAGAGATGCTGGGGTGGGATAAACGCCGTCCATTAATATAGATCGTGGATTAGCAAGTCTGAGCTAGGAGGTTTGGGTCAGACATCTATGATGTTTCCTTAATGATATAATGATGCAGAACCTTATACAGAGAGTGTTGCAAGTTACTGATTTCCTAAGGGGATTGTCCGCCGCCGTGGATATGTCCGCTATGTAGGTATCCTTGTTTTTAGTTTCACGGGGGTTTAATACGGCATAACGTCTGTTTCTGCTCTAGCGACCTGATAGACGTCATCAGACAGGACTTTGAGACGGCCTACTCATACGGAGAGGACGCATTCGCCGATCCGAAGGGATCTGTCTGAAATGGTTTGGCGTCTGGGGTTGCTAGGTTACTCAGTGTGCGCCACCGGGCGAAGGCCTGAGAAGACGCATGCGTGCAGGGAGGACGCGAATGCCGTCTTGTGGGTGTGGTGAGTTAATTGATGTTTGTATGTCTTCATGTGTATCAATTAGTTTATGGAACACGGTTTACTTGTATATCCTGATGAAAGCCTCGGGGAGAGGCTGAAACGTCGATTAATAAATTAAATAAACGTCGAATTAATAAAAGAATTCTTAACAGTTGTAGCGCTGTTTAAAACTCTGTTGATGTATTGCTCGGGTTTGGCCACCAGGGGGAGACAAGCGCAATATAGAGTATACTGGACATAACAGGACTGCGTTTTCCATTATGCTTTGCGGCGGAGACAGGAAGTGGGTGGGAGAGAGTGAAGGACATCCGCAGCCTCGTCGAAGGAGAGCCAGTGTGAGCTGAGCGACGAAAGGTGGAAGACGCACGTGAGACTGCCAGAGATTAGGACCAGGCCGGAGAGCAGGAGCTGCCTTGTGGGTGCTGATAATCAGAGACAGTGCTGGCGGAGATCTATCCACACATCGCTGAGAGGTTTTTGCGCAGACACAACATTCCAGTTTGGACCCCGAGTTAGGAGGCCACGATGATCCACTTGGAGTGCAGGCGGTAGGCAGTAATTCTCGTTACCGAAATCGGACAAACAGGAGAAGCGGATCCGGTGGCACTGAGTTCCAGTATAACCAAGCGGAGAGAGATCCTTGATCGGACGGCGGAACAGATTGTCTGGCGGATGGGTGAGAGGCCTCCCAGGCCACAGTCAAAGTTTAAACCAAGCACGCTGCAGTATTGTTTAAATCTACAGGGCCCCAACGTGACTAGTCCAAGATTTGCTAAATCCATTCACTGGCCAGTTGAATATAGTACCCGGGTACCTGAGAACACACACACACACACCATTTTGGGACACTACTCTTATGGAACTTACACTCCAGAAACGAAGGGGTTAATCTTTTCTTTTTGCCGTCGCGTGTTTCCCGCATTATGAAAATCCTGTCGTTCCTATACCGTAATTGTATTATATGTGTCACTTTATTGGGATCAGTAAAGTTTATGTATATATTATGTATATAGTGTGTTTATTATTGTAGACGCCACTTGCACATCACAGCAATTCGATGAATTGCATCCCAGAGCTCCTGTGCCACATTCCCCATATGCAGCAAGGAATTCTGGGTAGGATATGCAAATGACATCTGTCTCACTTGCTGTGATCTGCAAGTGGAGTCTGCAATAATAAACACACTTATTATAGTGTGGAGACCTTTCATCTCACTTTTAGTCCTCCACTTCAGCCTATATATATATATTACACAGACCTCAGACCAGACATAAATATAGACCTCAGACCAGACTTGCCTACATACATATACTTGTGTATATATACATACATATGAAAAACACATGGGGGGTTGCACTCAGCCTTAACTAAGCGTTTCAGTGCGGGTGCGCCTCAAAATAAAATACAGAACAAAACCATGGAGAGAGCACTCCAGACAAACACATTCAAAAACCTGCAACAACAGCTCCATGAATGGGTACATAATACCAGCTTTCACCACATGGTGAAAATTTCATAACTCTGAGCTTTGCTGAATAAAATGGTGGAAATTTGGTTCGCAATGAACGGCTGTGAATTGCTTAAGCCTGCCAACCGTGTCAATGTAATCCACCCTCTGGCAGGTCCTACTCTGCAAACCTAATGACTGCCCATCATAGGATAAACTCCCTTACTGAGGAACAGGTCCCCTTCATGGAGCTCCCGCAGATCAAGGTTAAATAGAACCTGGAGGAGGAGTACCTGTGGCAGGGAGGGGTGCATACCCATTCACGGCCGTTCATTGCGAACCAAATTTCCACCATTTTATTCAGCAAAGCTCAGAGTTATGAAATTTTCACCATGTGGTAAAAGCTGGTATTATGTACCCATGCATGGAGCTGTTGTTGCAGGTTTTTGAATGTGTTTGTCTGGAGTGCTCTCTCCATGGTTTTGTTCTATATACATACATATATATATCACAGACCTCAGACCAGACATACTCATATATATATATACATGTGTGTATGTATATACATACACACATATAGTTGTGTTCAAAATTATTCATCCCCCAATGCTGTAAAGGATTTTAGGGAATTTAGTGTACATTTGTAATTGTATTCAGAATGAAATCCTACAAGGACTTTTTAAAGAACCATATGCAACTAAAATGACATCAATTGGTTTTGTAATACAGTAGTAAATGTTTCTTTTGTGAATTCTTCATTGACACAATTATTCAACCCCTTAAAGACTACCACTCTGAAGAACAGAGGTTCATTCAAGTGTTTTCAATCAGGTACTGAAACACCTGTGGATGTCACGGAGCAGCAATAAAGCATAATAAGCACCAATTAGGCAGCTTTAAAATGACTGTGATACTCAGCTCCTTCTAGACATTTACTGGTGTGGTTACAAACATCGGTGAAGTCAAGAGAATGGTCCAGGAAGACAAGAAAAGAGGTGATTACTCTTCACAGGAAGGGCAATGGCTATAAGAAGATTGCCAAAGATGTTAAACATACCAAGAGAGACCATAGGAAGCATCATTTCGCAAATTCAAGGCAAAGGGCACTGTTGAAACGCTACCTGGTCGTGGCAGAAAGAAGATGCTGACTTCGACTGCTGTGCGCTACCTGAAGCGTTAGAGTGGAGAAAGTCCCCGTGTGACTGCTGAGGAACTGAGAAAAGATTTTGTCACATGTGGGTACTGAAGTGTCAGCTCAGACAATACGGCGCAACACTACGTAATGAAGCCTCCATGCCAGAACTCCCAGGCGTACCCCCTTGCTGTCTCCAAAGAATAAGAAGAGTTCAACTGCAGTATGCCAAAAGTCATGTGGACAAACCACAGAAGTTTTGGGATAGTGTTTCTGGACTGATGAAACAAAATTTAGAACTGTTTGGGCCCATGGATCAACGCTATGTTTGGAGTAGGAAGAACAAGGCCTATGAAGAAAAGAACACCTTGCCTACTGTGAAGCATGGCGGGGGGTCAATCATGCTTTGGGGCTGTTTTGCTTCTGCAGGTACAGGGAAGCTTCAGTGTGTGCAATGTACCATGAATTCTCTTCAGTACCAGGAGATATTGGATGACAATGTTGATGCAGGCCGTCACAAACCTGAGGCTTGGGAGACGTTGGACCTTTCAACAGGACAATGATCCCAAGCATACCTCCAAGTCCACTAGAGCATGGTTGCAGATTAAAGGCTGGAACATTTTGGAGTGGCCATCGCAGTCACCTGACTTAAATCCGATTGAGAACCTCTGGTGGGACTTAAAGAAAGCAGTTGCAGTGCGCAAGCCTAAGAATATGACTGAACTGGAGGCTTTTGCCCATGACGATGGCGAAGATACTCGTAGATCGCTGCAAGACACTTGTGTCAAGCTTATGCCTCACGTTTAAAAGCTGTTATAACTGTAAAAGGATGTTTGTACTAAGTACTAAGATGAATGTCACTTGGGGGTTGAATTAAAACTGATAATGATGTGAGCACAGAAAAGACATTTGTGGTTATTTCATTATAAATGTTATGTTATATTTGTCTGACCTACACGTGCCTCTTTGATTTAATTGTAAGCAAGATGGCTGAATGATCAAAATCAATGTCAAACTGGCCAAAACACTCAATTTCAGTGGGGGTTGAATAATTTTGAACACAACTGTATATATATATTACACAGACCTCAGACCAGACATACCTATATTCAACAAATCCGAAACAACGCTGTCCTAGGAGTGGTTTTGACCAGTTGCATAAACCTTATCTCTGCTACAAAGCCATGGTGTGGCATAGCATTGATTTTAGGGTTCTGTGTAATTACAGATCCAGGATGCATAAAAGTGGGACAGAGGTAATTTGCATATCCTACCCAGAGTTCCTTGCTGCATATGGGGAATGTGGCACAGGAGCTCTGGGATGCAATTCATTGAATTGCTGTGATGTGCAGGTGGCTTTATGCAATAATAAACACACATATATATATATATATATACAGGCAAGTCTGGTCTGAGGTCTGTATATATATATATATATATATATGAGTGGGTATACATATATCTGAGATGAGGTGTGTGCAGGGGGTAAATGGGGTTTCTGGCCATACATTTCAATATAAACTGGACAGGCTTTCAGAAAAATCCTAAATTATTTATTGGAAAGCTTCACATGACCTTAAATATAAGTATCGGTACTTGGTGTCGGTGAGTACTTAAAAAAAGTATCGGTACTTGTACTCGGTCCTAAAAATGTGTTATTGGTGCATCCCTAGTTTTATTATTATTATTATTATTCTTTATTTATAAAGCGCCAGCATATTCCGCAGCGCTGTACAATAAGCACAGTATTGACAGGGTTACAATACATTGAACAACATTTGACAAACAGTACAGGAGGAGATGAGGGCCCTATTCCCGTAGGAACTCACAATCTAGGAGGGTTGGGGTTGGAAACAGGAGGAGAGGACTGTAAGGTGAAAGTGATTGATGGTTGTGTCAGTGAGTTGGGTGGTAGGCTTCCCTAAATAGGAATGTTTTAAGGGAGCGTTTGAAGGAAGAGAAGTTAGGGGAAAGTCTGACAGTACGAGGGAGAGCGTTCCAGAGAGTGGGAGCTGCGCGTGAGAAATCCTGCAGTCTATCATGGGAAGAGGTGATGGGGGAGAAGCTAGGCGCAGGGTCACTGTTTGACCTTAGGGAGCGGGCTGGGGTGTATTTGGTGATTAGTGAGGACAGGTAGTGGGGCGCTGAGTTAGTGAGGGTTTTGTAGGTAAGGATAAGGATTTTGAACTTAATTCTGCAGTGGATGGGGAGCCAGTGAAGGGACTCGCAGAGGGAGTGGCAGAGACAGAGCGGCGGGTGAGGTGAATTAGCCTGGCGGAGGCGTTCAGGATGGATTGTAGGGGGAGAGAGAGCGGGGGACAGAGGGAGGCCAGATAAGAGATTATTGCAATAGTCGAGTCGAGAGATTACCAGGGCGTGTATGAGTTGTTGTGGTGACAGCTGGTAAGAAATGGCCGAATTCTGGAAATATTACGCAGTTCGTATCGGCAGGAGGAGGAAAGAGACTGGATGTGGGGGATGAAGGAAAGAGCAGAGTCAAGTGTAACTCCAAGACAGCGAACTTGGTTTGATGGGGAGATGGTGATACCCTCCACCGTGATAGAGAAGTCAGGAGGTGGGAGGCATTGGAGGGAGGAATAAGTAGGAGCTCAGTCTTTGACACTGTTGATCTTTAGGTGGTGGGAGGCCATCCAGGAGGAGATGCCAGATAAACAGTCACTGACTTTTGAGAGGACAGGGGGAGAGAGATCAGGGGTAGAGAGGTAGATCTGAGTGTCATCAGCGTAGAGGTGGTAATTAAAGCCAAAGCTGTTGATGATTTTGACCAGGGAGAGGTGTAGATGGAAAAGAGCAGAGGACCAAGGACAGAGCCTTGAGGTACACCAACAGATAGAGGCAATGAAGAGGAGGAGTTACCAGCAAAGGACACACAGAAGGACCTGTTGGATAAATAGGAGTCAACCCAAGCAAGTGCAGTGTCACCGAGACCCAGAGAGTTGAGGGTCTGTAGAAGGAGGGGGTGGTCAACAGTGTCAAAAGCAGCCGAGAGGTCAAGCAGGATGAGAATAGAATAGTGGCCGGTGTTTTTAGCAGTTAGGAGGTCGTTGGTGACTTTGGTGAGGGCAGTTTCAGTTGAGTGTAGGGGACGGAAGCCAGATTGCAGGGGGTCAAGTAGGGAATTGGAGGACAGGAAGAGGGAGAGGCGGTTGAAGACTAGCTTTTCTAAGAGCTTTGATGTGAAGGGAAGCAGGGATACAGGGCGGTAGTTGGATGGAGAGTTGGGGTCTAGGGATGGTTTCTTTAGTAAAGGGGTAACTAGCGCGTGTTTGAAGGCGGATGGAAAGGAGCCAGTGCAGAGAGGGAGAGAGATAGGTTGAAGATGTGTGTGAGAGCAGGGGTGAGGGAGGAGGAGAGGGGAGGAATTAGATGTGAGGGAATGGGGTCGAGCGGGCACGTGGTGAGATGTGAGGAGGACAATAAGGAATTGACTTCCTCCTCAGTGGCTGGAGGAAGCGGCAGAGGGTGGCAGAGGGGACCTGTGGGAGTGGAGGTGGCAGATAACTATCTTGTGTTTGGATGTTGCTTCTGATAGTTAGAGTTTTACTGAGGAAGTAGTCTGCCAGGTCTTGAGCGCTGAAGGCAGCTGAGGGGGGAGGTGCAGGTGGGTAGAGGAGGGTTTTGAAGGTGGACCAGAGCCGTTTAGGGTTGGAGGACAGCGTAGATATAAGAGATGAGAAGAAGGATTGTTTGGCCAAGTGGAGGGCAGAGGTGTATGACCGGAGAATAAACTTGAAGTGAACAAAATCAGCTTCAGAGCGGGATTTCCTCCAGGCACGCTCTGCAGTGCGGGAGCATCTTTGCAGGTAGCGAGTCTGGAGGGTGTGCCAGGGCTGAAGCTGGCGCGCGTGGGGCCTTACAGAGTCGAAGAGGAGCAAGAGTGTCTAGAGCAGAGATAAGCGTAGTGTTGTAGTGATTAGTGGCAGCATCAGGGCAGGTGAAGGATGAGGTATGAGGGAGGTGGTGAAGTAGGTTGGAGAATTGATGGGGGTCCACAGCATGTAGATTTCTGCCTGTGTGTGCGGGGTGGGGGAGCAGGGTGTTTAGGAAGTCCAGATAGGTTGAAAGAGAGAAGGTGGTGGTCAGAGATGGGGAAAGGGCGACATTTGAACTCAGAAATGGAGCAGAGGTTGGAAAAGACCAGGTCAATAACGTGACCATCGTGGTGGGTAGGGTGGAGGGAGGATTGTGTGAGTCCAAGGGAGGACGTGAGTGAAAGAAGTTTGGAGGCAGCAGGAGCGGAAGGATCGTCAATGGGAATGTTGAAGTCCCCGAGAATTAGGCATGGAAGATTAGAAGACAGGAAGTGAGAAAGCCAGGTAGCAAAGTGGTCAAAGAACTGGGAGGTTGGTCCCGGTGGGCGGTAGATGACTGCCACCCTGAGGGCCAGAGGAAGAGAACAGGCGGATGCAGTGTGTCTCGAAGGAGGAGAAGGAGAGGGATGGGGTGGAGGGAGATGCTGGTAGGTGCAGGTGGGAGAGAGCAGGATTCCGACCCCGCCACCATTTCTCTCACCCGGTCTGGGGGTATGGCTCAAGTGTAGACCGCCATGTGAGAGAGCAGCAACGGAGGCCGTGTCAGAGGGAGTTAGCCAGGTTTCAGTTAAAGCTAGAAGGTTGAAGGAGTTTGAAAGGAAGAGGTCATGGACGGCTGTGAGTTTGTTGCACACAGAGCGAGCGTTCCAGAGGGCGCAGGAGAAAGAGGACAGGCGCTGAGGGATTGATGGAATGAGGTTGCTGGGCTTGCAGGGAGGTGATTTATGTGCGATGGAGATAGGATGAGAGGGAAGTATTGGATGTTTTGTGGGGCCAGGGTTAGGGGATATGTCACCTGAATAGAGTAACAGCAGGAGGGTGAGAAAGAGAAGGTGGGAATGGGATTTGTGGGAGTGGGAGTGATTGGCAGCACGAGAGTTAGAGGGAGACCATGTTCTGAGGAAACAAAGGAGCTCATGCGAGGCCATCATGTGGGACGAGAGGAGGGAGGGAGAGATGCAGATAGTGTAGGGGTCGGTGGTAGAGGGGCAGGAGTTCCATTTAAGGAGAAAGGTAGAAGTAAAGAGCAGAAGCGTGAGAGAAAGCATGATATAGACGTGAGTTTACCAGAGTAAAAAGTGGGCCTTGCAGTTTTGCAGTTCCTTCCTCCAGTCCCGCAACTTCGTTTTTAAGTTGTTATTACTCCTCTTCATGATTGCCTTATGTGCTTGCAGTTTTATAGGCTTTGGATTAATATTGCTTTTTTGTCATTTACAGCTTCGTTTATATTATGCTGATCGTGTATAGGGATGAGCCGAACACCCCCGAGTTCGGTTCGCATTCGAACTGGAACTTTTCAAATGTTCGAACTCGAACTCAATACAAGTCATTGGGACTCAAAATTTGATTTTTAGAGTGCCCTCAAAGAGGGCATACAGTATATGCTAGATATTTGCCATAAAAGGTGTATGGGTGTCCGGGTAGTGCCCTGGGGGACAGGAAACAAGGACAAAAAGTTTTAAAAAAGTTTTTAAAGGGACAGTGAGTTTTCCATGAAATAAGGGTTAAAAATAAAAACGTCAAATTCCTCCAATATCGTGCCTAGGAGGTCCCCATAAGCTGCCCGTGAAGTGGCGGATTTCTAGGATGTATAGAAACATTTTAAAACAAGAAAATGACGTTTCAAATGACGGTAAATGCTATTCCTTTAATCTATTCATAAACAACTGCTTGGGGCGGCAGCCTGTATGAAAAGACATTTTAGGACGCGCAGAAAAAGTTTAGTGATTTTTTGGCTAAATTATGGTGAAACTTATGCAGGCTTTGGATGAAAGTAACAATAGGTGCTTTAAAATTGGGCCTTTAGCGTCGGCAACAGTGCCGTCACACAGTAACCCCTCTGAGGATATGAATCTGGTACAGGAGTCAGTGGCAGTGCACCCAAATATTGTGCTTTTGGTGCCAGGCCAGGAAGTGCATTCATACAGTAACCCCTCTGTGGATTTGTGGAAGAGTGCAGGAGTGGACCATGCGGTCCTATATTAAAAAGATATGAATCTGGTAAAGGCGTCAGTGCACCCAGATATTGTACTTTTGGTGCCAGGCTAGAAAGTGCCATCATACAGTAACGCCTCTGTGGTATTGTGGAAGAGTGCAGGGTTGGACCCTGCGGTTCAAAAAATTAAAATGATATAAATGTGGCACAGGCGTCAGTGCACCCAAATATTGTGCCTTTCATTGCAGCAAGTGCCTTCACACCATAACCCTTTTGAGGTATTGTGGAAGAGTTCAGTGCTGGAGGTTTTGTGAATGCAGAAGACATCCCCGATCTATTCCGTTACGTCAGCATCAGGGGATTGATAGCTGCTGATCCAGGACTGATTCATTTTTATAAATGTCAGCCGGTATACAGAGTCGGTGGACAGATGCGCTCTTTTGTCTGTGACAAAACCTCCAGCGGCACTGAACGTCCTTTCAGAAAGCACGCAAGATGAAGGGCAACCTAGTAGCTGCATAGCATATTGGCTAAGTTCTGGGCAGTGATCCAATCTCAACACCCAGTAAGCCAGTGGATCATCTGCTGGAAAGGTATCCAGGTCTGCCCTTGCCCCTAGGTAGTCCTGCACCATATGGTGAAGACGCTGGCAATAGGTGCCTACATTTGACGTCCCTGGGCATCGTGGACTAAAAATTTTTAAAAAGGCATCAATCAAGCGGCCCCGGCCTTCACCACTAGTCCTCTGATCATCCGCAGCCTCAGAAGCACGTGTGTCATCACTTGGTAACCTACCAGTGCCTGGAAAGGTGTTACACAAGTGTCGCTTTAGAGCGTCTTCAAGTTTTTTCATGTGCTCCCTCTGTGCGGGCAGGATGAGCTCTGCAACTTTACCCTTGTATCGTGGATCAAGAAGGGTTGCCAACCAGTAATGATCCCTCTCTTTGATAGCACGAATCCTGGGGTCCTTTAGCAGGCTTTGCATAATAAGGGAGCCCATGCAGCGTAGGTTGGAGGTGGCATTAGCTTCCGAGTCTTCCTGGTCAATTAGGAGGATGACCCCATCGTGCACTTCCTCCTCCCAGCCACGTACTAGTCCTTGTGTTTCTGGGCACACAAAACCCTCCCTTGAGAAATCCTCACCTTCAATGCCCCCACTACTTAAATATTACTCCTCCTCCTCATCCTCCTCCTGTCTGATCTGAGGAGGACCCGCTGGAATGCTGTCTGCGGAAAGACTGGGGCCTTCAGAGCTAGGAAGGCCTCCTCTTCCTCCCGCTGCTCTGCCTCTAGAGCCACATCTATAATTCCCCTCAGAGTGTGCTCCAGCAGGAACACTTAAGGAATTGTGTCACTGATGCATGCACTGTCCCTGCTCACCATCCTCGTTGCCTCCTCAAATGGTGACAGTACATTGCATGCATCCTTGATCATCAGCCACTGCGGGGGGGTAACAAGTTGACCTGAACCTGTCCTTGTGCCATACTCACACAGGTACTCGTTGATGGCCCTCTGCTGCTTGTGCAGACGCTGCAGCATTGCTAATGTCGAGTTCCACCTGGTGGGCATGTCACAGATCAGACGTTTGTGGGAAGGTGGAATTCTCTTTGAATTACTGCCAGGCGAACACTTGCTGGGAATGACCGTCTGAAGTGGCTGCAGACTTTTCTGGCCTGGCTGAGAAGCTCTGTCAGCCCTGGGTACCTGGTTAGGAAACGCTGTACCACTAGATTAGAACAGTTCCCAGATATTTTGTAGAAATTACTGACCCCCAAAATACTGCGTGGCAGTGACAAGACACAGATCACCTCAATTCCCAGATATTTTGTAGAACTTACTGACCCCCAAAATATTGCGTGGCACTGGCTGTGACAAGACACAGATCACCTCAATTCCCAGATATTTTGTAGCAATTACTGACCCCCAAAATATTGCGTGGCACTGGCTGTGACAAGACACAGATCACCTCAATTCCCAGATATTTTGTAGCAATTACTGACCCCCAAAATACTTGCTGGCAGTGACAACACACAGATTAGAACAATTCCCAGATATTTTGTAGAAATTACTCACCCCAAAATACTGTGTGGCAGTGACAAGACACAGATCACCTCAATTCCCAGATATTTTGTAGAAATTACTGACCTCCAAAATACTGTGTGGCAGTGACAAGACACAGATCACCTCAATTCCCAGATATTTTGTAGAAATTACTGACCCCAAAAATACTGCGTGGCACTGGCTGTGACAAGACACAGATCACCTCAATTCCCAAATATTTTGTAGAAATTACTGACCCCCAAAATACTTGCTGGCAGTGAGAACACACAGATTAGAACAATTCCCAGATATTTTGTACAAATTACTGACCCCCAAAATACTGCGTGGCAGTGACAAGACACAGATCACCTCAATTCCAAGATATTTTGTAGAAAGTACTGACCTCCAAAATACTGCGTCGCAGCGACAAGACACAGATCACCTCATTTCCCAGATATTTTGTAGCAATTACTGACCCCCAAAATACTTGCTGGCAGTGACAACACACAGATTAGAACAATTCCCAGATATTTTGTTAGAAATTACTCACCCCAAAAATACTGGTGTGGCAGTGACAAGACACAGATCACCTCAATTCCCAGATATTTTGTGGAAATTACTGACCTCCAAAATACTGTTGGCAGTGACAAGTCACAGATCACCTCAATTCCCAGATATTTTGTAGAATTACTGACCCCAAAAATACTGCGTGGCCACTGGCTGTGACAAGACACAGATCACCTCAATTCCCAAATATTTTGTAAATTACTGACCCCCAAAATACTTGCTGGCAGTGAGAACACACAGATTAGAACAATTCCCAGGATAATTTTGTACAAATTACTGACCCCCAAAATACTGCGTGGCAGTGACAAGACACAGATCACCTCAATTCCAAGATATTTTGTAGAAAGTACTGACCTCCAAAATACTTGCTGGCAGTGACAACACACAGATCACCTCAATTCCCAGATATTTTGTAGCAATTACTGACCCCCAAAATACTTGCTGGCAGTGACAACACACAGATTAGAACAATTCCCAGATATTTTGTAGAAATTACTCACCCCAAAATACTGTGTGGCAGTGACAAGACACAGATCACCTCAATTCCCAGATATTTTGTAGAAATTACTGACCTCCAAAATACTGCGTGGCAGTGACAAGACACAGATCACCTCAATTCCCAGATATTTTGTAGAAAGTACTGACCTCCAAAACACTGCGTCGCAGCGACAAGACACAGATCACCTCAATTCCCAGATATTTTGTAGCAATTACTGACCCCCAAAATACTTGCTGGCAGTGACAACACACAGATTAGAACAATTCCCAGATATTTTGTAGAAATTACTGACCTCCAAAATACTGCGTGGCAGTGACAAGACACAGATCACCTCAATTCCCAGATATTTTGTAGAAATTACTGACCCCAAAAATACTGCGTGGCACTGGCTGTGACAAGACACAGATCACCTCAATTCCCAAATATTTTGTAGCAATTACTGACCCCCAAAATACTTGCTGGCAGTGAGAACACACCGATTAGAACAATTCCCAGATATTTTTTAGAAATTACTGACCCCCAAAAATACGTGCGTGGCAGTAACAAGACACAGAATCACCTCAATATAAAAATATTTTGTAGCAATTACTGACCCCCAAAATACTTTCTGGCAGTGAGAACACACAGATTAGAACAATTCCCAGATATTTTGTAGAAATTACTGACCCCCAAAATACTGCATGGCAGTGTCAAGACACAGATCACCTCAATTCACAGATATTTTATAGAAATTACTGACCCCCAAAATACTGCGTGGCACTGGCTGTGACAAGACACAGATCACCTCAATTCCCAAATATTTTGTAGAAATTACTGACCCCCAAAATACTGCGTGGCAGTGTCAAGACACAGATCACCTCAATTCCCAGATATTTTGGAGAAATTTCTGACCCCCAAAATACTGCGTGGCACTGGCTGTGACAAGACACAGATCACCTCAATTCCCAGATATTTTGTAGAAATTCCTGACCCCCAAAATACTTGCTGGCAGTGAGAACACACCGATTAGAACAATTCCCAGATATTTTGTAGAAATTACTGACCCCCAAAATACTGCGTGGCAGTAACAAGACACAGATCACCTCAATTATAAGATATTTTGTAGCAATTACTGACCCCCAAAATACTTTCTGGCAGTGAGAACACACAGATTAGAACAATTCCCAGATATTTTGTAGAAATTACTGACCCCCAAAATACTGCATGGCAGTGTCAAGACACAGATCACCTCAATTCTCAGATATTTTGTAGAAATTACTGACCCCCCAAATACTGCGTGGCAGTGACAAGACACAGATCACCTCAATTCCCACATATTTTGTAGAAATTTCTGACCCCCAAAATACTGCGTGGCAGTGACAAGACACAGATCACCTCAATTCCCAGAAATTTTGTAGCAATTACTGACCCCCAAAATACTTCCTGGCAGTGACAAGACACAGATCACCTCAATTCCAAGATATTTTGTAGAAATTACTGACCCCCAAAATTCTGCGTGGCAGTGACAAGACACAGATCACCTCAATTCCCAGAAATTTTGTAGCAATTACTGACCCCCAAAATACTTGCTGGCAGTGACAAGACACAGATCACCTCAATTCCCAGAAATTTTGTAGCAATTACTGACCCCCAAAATACTTGCTGGCAGTGACAAGACACAGATCACCTCAATTCCAAGAAATTTTGTAGCAATTACTGACCCCCAAAATACTTGCTGGCAGTGAGAACACACAGATTAGAACAATTCCCAGATATTTGTAGAAATTAGACCCCCCCAGTAGCTGGTGGCAGACTGGTAGTGAGAACACACACTAACACAACAACAATCTCCTCTCAAATCTCCTCTCAAACGCATGCTGAAGCGCTGTGTGAAACCTTATATAGTGTGCTGCGGGGCAAAATGTGCCCAATCAGGACTCTGAGCCGTGATTAGCATAGTTTTGAACCTGTCTTGCACCTAAACTGTGGTCAGGTGCAAGGCTGTAGCCAATTACAAGCTTCAGGCCAGTGGAAAAGTGCATTGTGGTCCATTGTGGGCGAACACGCGGCGAACAAGAGAAAATGTTCGTAGTTCGCGAACATGCGAACAGGCTATGTTCGATGCGAACTCCGAACCGATCGAACCGAACAGCTCATCCCTAATCGTGTATGCTCTTCCTTCTGTTTACTCTCTTCCTGATTTTAATTTGTAGCATAAACGCGTTTCTAGGGCAACCAGTGCCTAGCAATGTGGTGGTCGCTCCTTAATGACATCATGGTAATGCACGCCAACTGTAATTGAACGCTGGATCCACGTGTACCAGCGGTCCTCGGTGAAGCGTGCTACAGGATAGGTGAGTCATTAATGCAGTTGTGTATATACAGTATATATATGTTGTTCTGTTGTTGTATCTATAACCTTGAGAAAGGCTTGTAAGGAGTCGAAACGTCGGGCACGTTTACAGAAACTTTTTAAAGCTGTTTATTTAATAAATTTTGGATTTTATTTTTCCTAAGTCCTCAAGTGCATCCTTTGTTTGGATTTTTGTATATGTAGCAGGATTTTTTGCACTGAGGCTTCTGATAATACCTGGAGGCTGGAACAGGCTGTGGAATGGAAAATATATATATATATATATGTGTGTGGCGCTGCTTTAAAAACTGTATTCTGGTGCATTGAATTATTATGGCCACTATGGGGAACCAGTGTATAACAGATGGAAAGGGCCATGCTGAAATAAAGAGACATTGTGGACTTTGCTGGACAAAAACGAACTCCATGTCCTAGAGACCTTTGCAAGGGAAACAGGAAGGGTGTGTGCTGGCCAGGAAAGACATCAGCAGCCTCGTGCAAGGCATGGGCAGAGTGAGCGGAGCAGTGAAAGGTGGATGACGCACGTTGGAGCTGATAGGGATCGCAACCAGGCCGGAGTACTGTCGAGATTTATATTCGATAAGAAACTTATACAAGATACAAATATAAATCGTTTATATTTCCTAGAGATTCTCCTAAATTCTTTTAATTGTCTGTGTTTTGCTTTGAAGAATACACTAATCAATAATTGGATAAAAACATATATATTTATTACGTATACAAAAAAGTTTTAAATCTCATATCATAAACAAAGATTTATAAACAACATATCCATCCATCAGCACATAGACACTAGCTTCCCAATATATGTATCTCCTGTTAGTAACTGCATATATGATTAATATCATTTACTTTATCAGTTAGTAACTATACACAAATGGTTAACAAACATTTATGCTTAACGAAAACAATTAACATATATTTCCCAGCAAACCAATGTTTAACAAGCCAGATCTTGTAGAGATATATGTATCTCTCTATGCTACGTGGATCAACAAAAGATGAGCTATCACTTATTCTATTTCTAGAATGATAATAAAAACATATTTAGTGAATCCTCCCCTAATATCGAGAATTAAGCTTCTAATCCTCTGCTTTTTATATTTTAGTTATATAATTCCTTGCTTATTAATTTCAATCACAGTAATTTCCAAATTATATATATATATATATCTTTGTATTTCACTTTGCAACAATTACTTTAGGATAAAATCCTTATATCTGATTCTTCTTCATATCTCCATCTGCAGATTTAGAAATATTTTGAAGACTCTGGATCTAACAGTAATCTGAGATATCTCAGTCTATCTGTTGCAAGAAATACTCCAGATATATATAATTACATTAATTACTTACAGGTTATCCAAAGAGATTCGAATTGCTTGAGAAAGGTAACCGAACGCTGAAAATCAGCGTTCGGTTCCCTTTCCTGGCCATTCGGCTATCCAGAGAGCAGGCAATTCTCCAAATACTGGCGAATTGCCTGCACATACGGTGCCTGTTCGGTCCCTGTTCGAGGGCAGTGAAATCCCCATCAAAAGCACTGCTTCGGCTATTCAGAGAACACAAACCAGCAGTGAAAGTTCCCCTAATGCTCTGCCATTCGGTGGTTTAATTCGGCAAATTTATTCAGGAGAATCCCATAGGCTTCAATGTTAAAAATATTCCCGTTTTAATTCAATATCTAATAAACCGTTCATTATAAAATTCTGCAGCAAAAAGTCTCTTTATTTATAGTTTTTTAGGATACTTTAAGCATTTTTCTGAATTTTTTAAAAAAAATTAAAAGTCCGATTTTTTTTTTTTTTTTTTTTCAGTTTGCTTATTTTTTTTGTAACAGCCCTCTTTATTATCATTCCCTGGACCTCCTGTGAAAATTTCAGACATTTTCGCTCAGTAGTTTCTTTGCAAACAGCGTTTCTTTTTCCCAGATTCATACAAATGGTTTTTCTAATTTATTCACTGCCTCCTCTACGTCACAGCTGCTTCGGCTCTGTGTGATTCGGCTCCTTTTCGGCTCCTGTTCGGCTCCTCTTCGAAGGTTAATCCAGATGTTTTTGCTTGTTTTCAGCGTGCATTCGGTTAGTTTTCGGTGAGTTTACGGCAGCTTTTCCCTGCAATTCGGGGACCCTGTGCTGTTTGCTGAATACACCGCAGGGTCACCGAAATGCAATCGGCAAAAGGAACCGAATTGAAGAGAACGAAAAGTCACCGAACGTGCGGTGACTTTTCGAATCTCTTTGGATAACCCTGAGAATTTTGCTTTCTCATACATTACCTGTCCAATCTGGATTCAATGAGTTACGGCAGCAATATTCTTTGATTGTTTTGGAATATGTGAAAATTATCAATGTCAGATATTCAATGCATGTGAGATAGAGGTGTGGACCTAATTAAGTGATACGAAATATCTTGAATGCATTGGGTGTTGGAATGATCAGCAATCTGAATCCATGCATGATCGTGTCTTGGGATGATCTGAAGTGCATTGTCCTGGGATGGTCTGAATGCATTGTCCTGGGATGGTCTGAATGCCCTGCCACGAACAGTACAGCTCCAATTATAGTCAATTTGACGTCACTGACAATCTACCCCTTTCATTTAAATATTACATTCTCTATATTAATATAATATTTACTATGCCTCAAGAGGGCAGTGTTGCTCTTCAAATTAATTCCACAATCTAATTTTAATATATATTATCACAGGTCAAAAATCAATCTGTCTTAACAAAGACCCTATATTCAATCTTAGACTTTGGGTCTCTCCTGTCAAAACTGAATTAATATCTCCACTCCTCTCAAAGTATCTACTAAATAAATTCCTTTCTAGTTAAAATCAACAGAAATTCTATTCTTCAGTAATTATACCGTTTACCATTTATACGCTATAAATATTTGGAACATCTATTTCCTACTGTAAATATAATAAAATATATATTGATTATTAATATATATTTCGGGAATATAATTATACACTTGCAAAGAGATTTTAAATTTGTTCCTATACCCAAAAAGCAAATATCTTTTTTTTTAAGGACTTGTTAAAATAAACCAATAAATTTAAATATGACACTTAGCTCAGCATTATATCAAATAAAGACATTTTATCAAACAAGCAAAGTGGTAGGCGCCCCTGCCTGTACCGCCACCAACTATCTAAAGCCAGCCAGCAATCAGTGGTTTCCCCCAAACCAGTGAAAAGGAATTATGGAATACGTAACTGGCGGCGCGATGGCAGTCGCTTATGGATCGTATGATGGTTCTCTTTAGAAATGCCGTCCACATATGACATGAAAGACAATAAAGGGTACAATAGTGCAGAGCGATAACAATTGTGAATAATGAATATGTGATACTGTTCCCACTCACAAAGAGAGAGCCCCAACACTGGCTCTGAGTGGGTCAACACATTCGGTCATTGATATCTGTATCGACGGGGACGGCCCACAACCTTCCAAGATGTCGATCTTCTTATGGTGCCCATACGTATGGAAACATGCAATAAAAGGAAAACTTTCCTGTGTAGGACTGTTGGAAATATGATATGAGTATACACAGAGGGATCGCACTCACGTGTGTTGGAGCTTATAGCCAAGCTCTGGGATCAAGCGCCTGTGGACTTATTTAACGGTAAAGCCCATGGAAAACCTCTTGTATTCAGCAACACACCGGGGAATGGTGCAGATAAATAAAAATTTATTCAAACATAAAAACAAATAAAATGGATTATCCTGGCTCAGCCAGTATACCAAAACGCGTTTCGCCGCGTAACGCAGCTTCCTCAGTCGGTTTACAGTTGATATACAGTTGTGTTCAAAATTATTCAACCCCCACTGAAATTGAGTGTTTTGGCCAGTTTGACATTGATTTTGATCATTCAGTCCTCTTGCTTACAATTAAATCAAAGAGGCACGTGTAGGTCAGACAAATATAACATAACATTTATAATGAAATAACCACAAATGTCTTTTCTGTGCTCACATCATTATCAGTTTTATTCAACCCCCAAGTGACATTCAATCTTAGTACTTAGTACAACATCCTTTTACAGTTATAACAGCTTTTAAACGTGAAGCATAGCTTGACACAAGTGTCTTGCAGCGATCTACGGGTATCTTCGCCCATTCGTCATGGGCAAAAGCCTCCAGTTCAGTCACATTCTTAGGCTTGCGCACTGCAACTGCTTTCTTTAAGTCCCAACAGAGGTTCTCAATCGGATTTAAGTCAGGTGACTGCGATGGCCACTCCAAAATGTTCCAGCCTTTAATCTGCAACCATGCTCTAGTGGACTTGGAGGTATGCTTGGGATCATTGTCCTGTTGAAAGGTCCAACGTCTCCCAAGCCTCAGGTTTGTGACGGACTGCATCACATTGTCATCCAATATCTCCTGGTACTGAAGAGAATTCATGGTACCTTGCACACGCTGAAGCTTCCCTGTACCTGCAGAAGCAAAACAGCCCCAAAGCATGATTGACCCCCCGCCATGCTTCACAGTAGGCAAGGTGTTCTTTTCTTCATAGGCCTTGTTCTTCCTACTCCAAACATAGCGTTGATCCATGGGCCCAAACAGTTCTAATTTTGTTTCATCAGTCCACAGAACACTATCCCAAAACTTCTGTGGTTTGTCCACATGACTTAAGGCATACTGCAGTCGACGCTTCTTATTCTTTGGAGACAGCAAGGGGGTGCGCCTGGGAGTTCTGGCATGGAGGCCTTCATTACGCAGTGTGCGCCGTATTGTCTGAGCTGAAACTTCAGTACCCACATCTGACAAATCTTTTCTCAGTGCCTCAGCAGTCACACGGGGACTTTTCTCCACTCTACGATTCAGGTAGCACACAGCAGTCGAAGTCAGCATCTTCTTTCTGCCACGACCAGGTAGCGTTTCAACAGTGCCCTTTGCCTTGAATTTGCGAATGATGCTTCCTATGGCCTCTCTTGGTATGTTTAACATCTTTGCAATCTTCTTATAGCCATTGCCCTTCCTGTGAAGAGTAATCACCTCTTCTCTTGTCTTCCTGGACCATTCTCTTGACTTCACCATGTTTGTAACCACACCAGTAAATGTCTAGAAGGAGCTGAGTATCACAGTCATTTTAAAGCTGCCTAATTGGTGCTTATTATGCTTTATTGCTGCTCCGTGACATCCACAGGTGTTTTCAATACCTGATTGAAAACACTTGAATGAACCTCTGTTCTTCAGAGTGGTAGTCTTTAAGGGGTTGAATAATTGTGTCAATGAAGAATTCACAAAAGAAACATTTACTACTGTATTACAAAACCAATTGATGTCATTTTAGTTGCATATGGTTCTTTAAAAAGTCCTTGTAGGATTTCATTCTGAATACAATTACAAATGTACACTAAATTCCCTAAAACCCTTTACAGCATTGGGGGTTGAATAATTTTGAACACAACTGTAACAGGTTACAATTTATACCTTTCAAGTCCTATACTCAAATTGTCCCCAGGTGTTGCTTGTTAAACCGGCGTGCGGTTCACGCCTCGAAGATGTTAAGGTCGGGTGTTCTCCGCGGGTCCGCCATTTTGCGCCTGCGCAATGCAAGCGCTTGCGTTCCAGAATGGATGTCCACCATCTTGCGCATGCGTATTGCCTATTTCTTCTCTCCGGTCAACCTATATGCACCAGAGTGTCTGTCTTTATCCCGAGCGGCCGAATATCATTGCCTATAGTGCTGGTAATGGGTGAAATATACCCAGTTAGTCTACATTAGTATAGTATCCAATCATTCAATAACTTATCACTACTTTTCACAGTCATGGTCCAATAGGATGGCCATAGGATTCATATTGTACACAAATACTTCTCACCATTATCCACGCACTATAATGGTCTATTATATTAATTCATCTCCACAATTATATTAATAATTATAATAACTGGGTATATTTCACCCATTACCAGCACTATAGGCAATGATAATAACACATTTTCACATTCTACACAGCAAATAGTGTAAATGATCTAATGACAATTATGTCATATAAAGTCTTAGCAGTATTCACATCACACAGTTCACTCTGTAAAGCGATGTAGTGCATACTGTGTTGGTATTTACTATCTATATACCATCCATTGCATTTATATAGTTGAGTACCATATAAATTTAATTTCAGCTATTCATGTATAGGACCACCGTAGACACTCACACACTTTATTCCATCTTTGTGTCATGAGGTCCAAAATGCGGAACATAAGGGGTTTCGTAGTACCAATTTAAATCCTGGGCACATCAATACAGCTGTTTATTGTAATTAATGTATATTGTATCTGTTTGTTTGATAAAGGATATGGGTAAGAGCCTTTGGGGATGTCAACACCTGGTCCCAACATCACTGCGGTCTCTTTTCCACTTTTTCGGCCGCTCGGGATAAAGACAGACACTCTGGCGCATATAGGTTGACCGGAGAGAAGAAATAGGCAATACGCATGCGCAAGATGGCGGACATCCATTCTGGAACGCAAGCGCTTGCATTGCGCAGGCGCAAAATGGCGGACCCGCGGAGAACACCCGACCTTAACATCTTCGAGGCGTGAACCGCACGCCGGTTTAACAAGCAACACCTGGGGACAATTTGAGTATAGGACTTGAAAGGTATAAATTGTAACCTGTTATATCAACTGTAAACCGACTGAGGAAGCTGCGTTACGCGGCGAAACGCGTTTTGGTATACTGGCTGAGCCAGGATAATCCAT
Source organism: Leptobrachium leishanense (assembly GCA_009667805.1). Lineage (NCBI taxonomy): Eukaryota > Metazoa > Chordata > Amphibia > Anura > Megophryidae > Leptobrachium > Leptobrachium leishanense. Next base: position 178,309,873 of record CM019064.1, read on the forward strand.
TTTATTTGTTTTTATGTTTGAATAAATTTTTATTTATCTGCACCATTCCCCGGTGTGTTGCTGAATACAAAAGGTTTTCCATGGGCTTTACCGTTAAATAAGTCCACAGGCGCTTGATCCCAGAGCTTGGCTATAAGCTCCAACACACGTGAGTGCGATCCCTCTGTGTATACTCATATCATATTTCCAACAGTCCTACACAGGAAAGTTTTCCTTTTATTGCATGTTTCCATACGTATGGGCACCATAAGAAGATCGACATCTTGGAAGGTTGTGGGCCGTCCCCGTCGATACAGATATCAATGACCGAATGTGTTGACCCGCTCAGAGCCAGTGTTGGGGCTCTCTCTTTGTGAGTGGGAACAGTATCACATATTCATTATTCACAATTGTTATCGCTCTGCACTATTGTACCCTTTATTGTCTTTCATGTCATATGTGGACGGCATTTCTAAAGAGAACCATTACACGATCTATAAGTGGAAGAGAACCATCATACAATCCATAAGCGACTGCCATCGCGCCGCCAGTTACGTATTCCATAATTCCAAAGACATTTTATCGTCTATAACATCATGTCTGGCATTTATAGAAACCCTCATAACTCTTAAGGTTCACCTAGCCATGAACTATTTATAAAAAAATCTCTGTCCATTTCTAAAACTAAAGAAAATTGAAAAAGAAAGACTTTACATTAAAACAAGATGACTACAGGCATCCATTTTAATTTTTCCATTATAATATACCCGACAGTACAGACGCTGTCTTACTGGTGCTGGAGATCGGGACAGTAATCGTGTTGGGACCTACCTGCACTGCGCTGAGAGGTCTGGAGGAGAAGCTGGTTCCGGCAGGACCCCACGTTAGGAGGCCGCGCCGATCGATTGGGAGTGCAGGCGGCGGATCGTTTGTTCCAGTTGTGGAGATTTGGCAAGCAGGGAGCAGATTCAGTGGCACGGAGTCCCAGTACACAGCAGAGAAGATCTTTTGGTCGAGGCATCGAGTGCTGGACAGTTTCGTTCAAAGGATGGGTGAGAGGCCTCCAGGCCACAGTTCCAAAATAGAAACGCACGCTGCAATATTGTTTAAATTCACAGGGCCCCAACGGTGACTAGTCGAAGATTGCTTTTTTTGTTCACTGGCCAGTCGAACACAGTACCCGGGTACCCTAAACTTTGTACATATATATATTGAGCTATTTTGTGGGACTTACATTTCAGAACTGAGGGGGTTAACCGTTCTTTTTCCACTGCGTGTTTTTCCCGCGTGAAGCATTCTGAAATTTCATTCAACGCGCATTTATCTTTTAGTAAAGCATATAAAACTAGAAAATCTACAACAGTGCTGGTGTGTAATAATTCCTAGTGCGGTGAGACTATCCCGAGTTTTATTCAGCAGCTCCTCCGGGGGTGAGCACTACATGTGGGGGCTCCTCCAGGATTCTAGTCTCCGTGAATACCGCAATTAAAGGGTTAAATATGGATCCAGACGTTGCTGCATAATGGTGTAAGGGGCAGAATGCCAGCTAGGGTTAAGTGTAGTTGTGGACATTCCCGCAGACATTTGGGCCGAAGACCAAATTCGCCGGGCCGTGGCCGCGCTGACACCAGATCATAGGGGGGCAATGCTGGACATTAAGGCGAACCCAGAGACTTCTCACACATATGTTCTTTTTGAGTGGAGAAAGGATGTTCCAGTGTGTTTTCAGGGCGCGAGTGTGAAGCTGGCCGACGATGTGGAAGTTCGACTGGTCCAGCCCAGTGCGCCACGTGGTGATCCCGCGAATGTTCCGCGGCTAGCCCGACAACGTCAAGTCACAGGGTACCGGATACTACTTCTACCTCGATGACAGGGTTCCCTCCTGTTGCGTTCTTTACCGCAATGGGAAAACTGGTGGAAACATTAGCCCAAAACTCCGCTGCGTCTGCCAATTATGGATATCGCAAGTTACGGTTTTATTCTAGTAAGGTCCCTGTGCCAGCTGGAGAAGAGGATTTTGAGAATTGGATAGATCAGGCAGTGCAAGCCGTGGAAGAATGGGAAGTTGCTGACACCGTGAAGAGACAAAGGTTGATCGAGAGCTTACGAGCTCCTGCTTCAGATGTCATCCGAAATCTGAAAAGGGACAAGCCAGGCTGCACTGCTGCTGAGTATCTAGAAGCTTTACAGAAAATTATCGGGGGAGTGGAGGATTGTGCCAAGCTTATTCACAAGTTCTCTCACACCTATCAAAAGGAAGGAGTAGAATTGTCCACCTACTGTATGTCTGGATAAAATCATCCATCAGATTATTCTAAAAGGAGGCATGGAACCGAGTCATGCAAGCAAAGCTTTGATGGATCAAATTTTCAAAGGAGCACTCCCACTGGATCCCATAATGTTGAAATTTCAGACTAGATACCAGAGCAAGAGACTGACCTTTTCCAAACTGGTCAAAGCTATCCGAGAAGAACAGGCTTTAATTAAGGCTAAAAGGGTTGCTAATGCTTCACACACAGTTTTCACCGCAGAAGTAGGAACTCTCTGTGTAGCGGACATACAGATCGAAGTGCTGGCTTTGAAAACTCAGATGTTGCAAATGATAGAGTTGATGACATTGCTGTTGGCTAAGGACACCTCCAACAGGGGGTCTCCAAGTGAGCCGCAAGAAGAGAATATGCCCACACTCTCAAGAAAGAAATATTTTGGCTGCGGGGAAATCGGCCATTTCAGGGCTCAGTGCCCAAAAGGGAGGGCCGAAAAGAAACCGGTCGAAGAACTCCTGAAGGCCGTGGAGAAACTGTTGTCCACCTTGCAAGCGGGAAACTCCAAAGGGCCCTGGTGAGGGAGCAAACTAGGCGCTCGACTGTCGAAAACCGCTCCAATTTTCAAGTCCGAAATGAAAGGCCGAGAGGGCCCAGATCCATGCCAAATGCCGTGTCTGCCAGGACTGAAAGAGTTACTCCCTTAGCATCTGGTCCTATGTCGCGGGAAAGCAATGCACACCCAAGACCTCAACGGGTCAGGAAGAAGGTTAGAGTGCAACGAACTGGGCCTATACCTCCTGCGGCTACGAACAAGTTTCCTGACCAGCTGATAGGTCCTTCTCCCATCGTTCCAATCCAAGTAGAGGGAGTCTACACTAAAGCTCTGTTAGACTCAGGTGCTCAATTGACGTTGATCTATCGAGACTTCTACGAGAAGCACTTGAAGCACATACCTTTAAAGGAATTAAAGGACCTTGAGATCTGGGGCATCAGAACTGAGAAACTTCCCTATGATGGATATCAACAGGTGAGGTTAGAAATCGGATCCAAAGTCGGACAGTCTGGAGGTTGTGATGCATTGGCCATTGTGTGTCCTCGCCCTTCAGGAGCCAACAGAAGTTCTATGATAGTGGGAACGAATCTGGTAAGACGTCTTCTGACTCCCATAGTGATGGAAGAAGGTTCTACAAGAGGAGTGCATCCGATGTTACGTCCAGTCTATCAACGAATGGTCGAAGAACAGAGGGCACCTGCCGAAGTGGAGTGTCTGTGGAGATTGGGAGGAACAGAGAAGGTTCTGCAATCAGGAGAAGTGGCGAGTTTCCGGGCTTCAGTCAAGTTGAACGAATCACAACCGGGTCCTTATGTGGTACTGGAAACTGATCCCAGTCGCGAGAGTGAGGCCGGAGTGGAAGTAATCCCTGAGATAATCTCCACAAGAGCTTTACAACGGGCAAGAGGAAGAATTTCCGTCAGTGGTCCTAAAAGCATGAATGCCCCTCGGACAAGTGGCTTCTGTTATGCCTCTCTCCCCTACCGAATTAGGAGGGGGAGTGAACAAAGAGATTCCAGCTGAACGGTTCTATCCTAAAGACGCTCCCATCTCGCTTGAATGGAAGAAGCGACTACAGTCTCAGATTCTAAAATAGAAGGACTTGTTTTCGAAGGATGAGTTCGACGTGGGATGCGCTAAGAGTACTGAACATCGCATTCGACTACAAGAGGATAAGCCGTTTCGAGAAAGGTCAAGACGAGTTCCGCTGGGAGACTTGGATGATCTACGTGAACAGCTGAATGAACTACTTAGGTGATTCAAGAGTCCAGGAGTCCTTATGCCTCTCCCATAGTGATGGTTCGAAAGAAGAATGGTTCTATCTGTTTATGTATAGACTATCGCACGCTAAATCAGATCACCATTCCAGATCAATATGCCACTCCTCGGATAGAAGATGCCCTACAGTGTTTGTCTGGAACAAAAATGATTTAGTGTACTAGACCTGCGAAGTGGGTGTCATCAAATACCAATGCATCCTGAAGAGAAAGAGAAGACTGCGTTCATCTTCCCACTGGGGTTCTTTGAGTTCAACAGAATGCCTCAAGGCCTCACGGGGGCTCCCGCCATGTTCCAACGATTAATGGAGAAGACAGTCAGAGATATGAACTTGACAGAGGTGTTGGTGTTTCTAGATGATATTATTGTGTTCGGGAAGACTTTGGAAGAACATGAGCAACGGTTGGAGAAGGTTTTGAAGCGGCTCCACGAAGAGGGGTTGAAACTGTCCCTGGAGAAGTGTCAATTTTGTCTACCTTCAGTTACGTACCTGGGACATGTTGTTTCGGCAGAAGGTGTTTCGACAGATCCTCGGAAGTTGGAAGCCGTAGCTTCGTGGCCTAGACCCCGGAATGTTACCGAACTTAGATCCTTCTTGGGGTTCTGCTCATACTACTGAAGTTTCATAGGAGGATTTGCTAAGATAGCTCAACCTTTGAATAAGCTCCCTCGAAAAGAAGTGTGAGAAGACTCCAAGGCCTCTGATCGAAGTTCGTTGGCTCAAGGGACTAGGAAGGCTCGAGAATCCATCCAAGAAGAGTGGACTAATCAATGTGAAAGTGCCTTTATGAAGCTGAAAGAGAGTCTGACTCGAGCTCCCGTCCTGGGTTACGCTGATCCTCATAAGCTGTACGAATTGCATGTGGATGCCAGCAGAGAAGGTCTAGGGGGAGTCTTGTATCAAGAATACGATGGTCTGCTGAGGCCTGTAGCTTATGTGAGCCGAAGTCTTTCGCCTTCAGAGAAGAATTATCCTACTCACAAATTGGAATTCTTGGCCTTGAAGTGGGTGGTCGTGGACAAGCTGAAAGATTATCTCTATGGGGCCCAATTTGTGATAAAGACCGACAACAATCCTCTTACGTACGTCCTTACTACTGCGAAACTGGATGCGACAGGACATCGGTGGTTAGCCGCTTTGTCAGGGTTCTGGTTCAGCCTCAAGTATCGCCCTGGAGTAAATAATCGAGATGCAGATGCTTTGTCAAGAAGGCCTTATAATACAGAATGGACTCAGTTGACTCCTGATGGGGTGCAAGCCTTATGTCAAGGGGCCGAGCGCCGGGTCAAGGGAGAGATTGGGGCAGAAGCTATAGGGGTTATGGCTGCGGGCATTCCAGAACTTTATTGTAATCCTACACAACTGAGGAGTGAAAGCTTACCTACTCTCTCGAAATAGGACCTGAGAGCAGATCAAGCTGGAGATCCCGTGATTGGATTGACAATGAAAGCAATGAACGCGGGTCAAAGGGGATTTTTGCTGACTAATTCCCCCGAAGGAGCGCGTTTGGTCTATAAAGAATGGGAGCGGCTGAAGATGTTAGATGGGGTGGTCTACCGAAGGGGCCCCTCGAACAATGCTGAAAAAACGCAACAATTGTTCCTCCCAGAGAAGCACAGAGAAAGTGTGTTGAGAGCATTACACGATGATCATGGACATTTGGGTGCAGAGAGAACTTTTAAACTGGTGCAAGACAGATTCTATTGGCCCTGTATGAGATCTGAAGTTGAAAGTTACTGCCATTCGTGTTTGAGGTGTATTCAGAGGAAGACCCTATCAACCCGAACTGCTCCAATGAGCCACCTGCAAAGTCAAGGACCCAAGGTCTTGATGTGCATTGATTTTCTGTGCTTAGAGCCTGATGCTAGTGGGCAGGGAAATATTCTAGTAGTGACTGATCATTTCACTCGTTATGCCCAAGCTTTCTCTACAAAAGACCAAAGTGCTCCTACAGTAGCAAAAGTTTTAATGGAGAAGTTTTTCGTTCATTACGGCCTACCACAAAGAATCCACTCAGATCAAGGCAGAGACTTTGAGAGCCGACTTGTCGGGCAATTGTTAGAAGTACTAGGAATTCAGAAGACTCGAACTTCTCCATATCACCCCCAAGGTGATGCTCAACCAGAAAGATTTAATCGCACTCTACTGAATATGTTGGACACTGTCAGCTAAAGAGAAACAGAGTTGGAGTCGTCACATAGCTACGCTGGTGCATGCATACAATAGTACTGAGAGTGATGCAACTGGGTACTCGCCTTATCGTCTCATGTTTGGAAGAGAGGCTCGACTGCCAGTTGATTTAGCTTTTGGCCTATCTCTTGACCAGACGTCTGTCACTTCCTACAAAAATTATGTGGACAGACTCCGGAGAAACTTAGCTGCTGCATTTGAACAGGCCCGTTTGACCTCAGAAGGTAGAGAGCAGAGAAACAAGCGAAATTACGATTTGAGAGTTCGGGTACAGGACCTACAGCCCGGTGATAGGGTTTTGTTAAAGAACTTGGATGTTTCTGCAAGGCACAAACTGGCCCATAGATGGAGTTCTCAAATTTACATTGTCTGCAAGCAACTGCCTGGTCTGCCAGTATACCAAATCCTTCCAGATGGAAAGGACGGTCCTCTAAAGAACTGGCACAGAAATCATCTGTTACCTTTGAGAGAGGCAGTACAGATACCAGTTGGAGACGAACTTTCCTTGCCTAATCCACTTGTTCTTTGTTCGGCTCCTGTTACTCGGTCTCAGCAGTTACGTTCTGTCGAAGAAAGTGAAGAAGACAGTGAGGAAGAGGACTGGTGTTTGAGCTGGGTGCGCCCACCTGAGCCTGAAGAAGTTATTCCAGCCTCTGATCAGTGTGAAAGTAGTCTGAGGCCTGATGCTCCAGAATTCAGACCTGAAGTACCTGAAACCTTGGAAGTTCCTGAAATTCTAGAATATGTATCAATAGACTATAGTTCTATGCCTTCACTGGAAGGCTCATACTCTGAAGAGGTGTCTGTTCCAGCTGTAGAAGAGAGAATTGAGCCTATAAATGTGGCCCCTGCACCTGAAGAGGAAATTGATAAATCTGAGCCTAAACGTTCAATACGGCCCCCTCAGAGACTTACATATGATTCACCGGGACATAGCACAGAAGAAGCGGTTACAACTGTGCGAAGGCTGCCCGAAGTGTCTGCTATGCTAGCTGAGGTAGTTAGGGACATGAGTCAGCTTGAGGATGTATATCTGACCCATTATATGTCTGCTACTGAGCCTGAATGTATTGATTAATGTAAATATTGCAATGTTATGTATCTGTTACACTCCCTTGGAGGGACCCAAGAGTTTAGGGGGGGGATTGTAACGCTGCTTTAAAAACTGTATTCTGGTGCATTGAATTATTATGGCCACTAGGGGGAACCAGTGTATAACAGATGGAAAGGGCCATGCTGAAATAAAGAGACATTGTGGACTTTTCTGGACAAAAACGAACTCCATGTCCCAGAGACCTTTGCAAGGGAAACAGGAAGGGTGTGTGCTGGCCAGGAAAGACATCAGCAGCCTCGTGCAAGGCATGGGCAGAGTGAGCGGAGCAGTGAAAGGTGGAGGACGCACGTTGGAGCTGTCAGGGATCGCAACCAGGCCAGAGTACCGATGCTGTCTTACTGGTGCTGGAGATCGGGACAGTAATCGTGTTGGGACCTACCTGCACCGCGCTGAGAGGTCTGGAGGACAAGCTGGTTCCGGCAGGACCCCGCGTTAGGAGGCCGCGCCGATCGATTGGGAGTGCAGGCGGTGGATCGTTTGTTACAGTTGCGGAGATTTGGCAAGTAGGGAGCAGATTCAGTGGCACGGAGTCCCAGTACACAGCGGAGAAGATCTTTTGGTCGAGGCATCGAGTGCTGGACAGTTTCGTTCAACGGATGGGTGAGAGGCCTCCAGGCCACAGTTCCAAAACAGAAACGCACGCTGCAATATTGTTTAAATTCACAGAGCCCCAACGGTGACTAGTCAAAGATTGCTCTTTTCGTTCACTGGCCAGTCGAACACAGTACCCGGGTACCCTAAACCTTGTACATATATATATTGAGCTATTTTGCGGGACTTACATTTCAGAACTGAGGGGGTTAACCATTCTTTTCCGCTGCGACTTTTTCCCGCGTGACGCATTCTGAAATTTCATTCAACGCGCATTTATCTTTTAGTAAAGCATATAAAACTAGAAAATCCACAACAGTGCTGGTGTGTAATAATTCCTAGTGCGGTGATACTATCCCGAGGTTTATTCAGCGGCTCCTCCGGGGGTGAGCGCTACATATATATATATATATATATATATATATATATATATTATATATTACACAAAACAGCAGAAGGTTGCACTCAACCGCAAAACTAAGTGGGTGCATCTAAGACATTAAACACAAAACACCAAGAAAGAGCACTCCATATTATTGACCACCTTCTTCCATCATTTTCTATGGCAAAAAAAGCAGTTTTATAAATGTTCAAAAACCTGACTGAGGTAAAATGATTCAGTTCACAAAGTACGATTATAATTTGCTTAAGCCTGTCACAGTCACCAATGTACCCCATCTTTTACAGGTCCTATCTAAGGCTAATGTCAGATGAACGCAGTCACAGCGCACTCTGCGTGCATGCATAACGGACAGACATACTGACGGAAGATACTGTAGATACCACACAATCCGTTTTTCTTGACGGACGTAGAAAAAAAAGGGAATTATGGGAAACAAAATTAATAGGAAAAATGATAAAAATTTGAAAAGGATATGAAAAGCCATTTTGTGCGTCAAGGTGCTGGATGTCGCAAATGCGCTCCGTCTGACATCTCACACACAGAACGCTACACGGACGTGGCGCACTCTTCGCATCCGTGGTAGCAGTTTTACGTTCTTGCCTAACTTGCATCCGTTTGCCATGTGCATTGTGCGTGTGCAGTTCGGTTATTGCTCATGATTCTATGCTACGACGGATGTTAAACTGTGCGGCAACACGGACGTGATCACTGCATTCATCTGACACGGGCTTAACTTCACCGAATCTGCACTTACAGGATCAACTCACCCTGGAGCTCCCCAGCAGGCTCTAGGCCTTTATAGGCTGCCATGCTGGAGCACCTGTGAACAGGGAGGGGTGCATCCCAAATGAGAGTTGTCAGCTCTCTATATATAAAATACAAAGCAGCAGAAAATGATGGAAGAAGGTGGTCAATAATATGGAGTTCTCTTTCTTGGTGTTTAGTATATATATATATATATATATATATAATATACACAAGAAGGGCAGCACTCAACCTTACCTACGCTTTCAGTGCGGGTGCATCTCAAGACAATATGATACAACAAACCAGAAAGAGCGCACACCAAACAACATGTTGCTTGGTTGTGTAGGGAGAGGTATTAGCAGTAGGAAAAGGGAAGCGCTCATGCCACTGTACAGAGCACTGGTGAGACCTCACTTGGAGTACTGTGTGCAGTACTGGAGACCGTATCTCCAGAAGGATATAGACATCTTAGAGAGAGTTCAGAGAAGGGATACTAAAATGGTGTACGGCTTGAAGGAGAAAAGTTACCAGGAAAGGCTTAATGATCTTAACATGTACAGCTTGGAAAAAAGACGAGACAGAGGAGATATGATAGAAACATTTAAATACGTAAAGGGAATCCACAAGGTAGAGGAAGGGAGTATATTTAAAAGGAAACAAAATAGCAAAACAAGAGGACATAGTCTTAGATTAGAGGGGCAAAGGTTTAAAAGTAACATCAGGAAGCATTATTTTACTGAGAGGGTGGTGGATACATGGAACAGTCTTCCAGTTGAAGTGGTAGAGGCCAAAACAGTAATTGAATTTAAGCAAGCATGGGATAGGCATAAGGCTATCCTAAACAAAAGATAAATCCAGGTAAAGTATCCATGTAATTGGGCAGACTAGATGGGCCGTAAGGTTCTTATCTGCCGACATTTTTCTATGTTTCTAGTGTTCAAACAGTACAGAAGAAACCACAACAGCAGCTAAATTCATTTAAACAGGAGATTTTACCAGGTTTAACCCTTTAAATGCCTACAAACAATTCTTATCCCCTTCAAAAGCACTATAGTTCTTAACCCTTTAATATTGAGCTCTGTTGAAAAATGGTGGAAGTTTAGTTTGCAATGGATGGCCATGGATTGCGTAAGCCTGCCAACAGCGACAATGTATTCCACCCTTGGCAGGTCCTATCATACTAACCTTTAGTAATGACTGCTCTTATGGGATAAACTTACTTGTTGAGGACCCATGCGTATTGATATGCTGTAGGCGGTTTAATTTTTATTTAATCATGATTACAATTGATATCAAAGGAAACGTGCTGGCTTTTGTATTATGTTCTGTGTGGAATATGAAATAGTTCCTTTGCAATGTATAATGTTTTTTTATACAGGGTTATTCAAAGAGAATCGAAAAGTCACCATACGTTCGGTGACTTTTTGCTCTCCTCAATTCGGTGTGATTTGGCGAACCTAATTCAGCGACCCTGCGGTGTATTCAGCAAGCACCACAGGGTCGCCGAATTGCATCAAACAGGAGGCGATGGAAGCCGTCGAACAGCCTGGCGAACAAGACGCTGAATGAAGCGCCACCGAACAACGTACCTGTTGACATGTTTCGCCAAACGCCGTGAAAACCTGCCGAAATGCTGCTGATGGAAGCGCCGCTGAATGACGTACTTGTTGACAAGAAGCCAAAAGCTGTGAAAACCTGCCAAAAAGCCACCGAACGAAACGCTGCTGAATGATGTACTCATCGACAACCCGCCATACGAGGTGAAAACATGCCGCCAAGTAGCCGAACGGCTCCGGAAAAGCCCGACAACCCGTCGAAAAGTCACCGAATGATCGCCGAAAGGCTGCCGAATGAATTTTAAAAAAATGAGCCAATATAAATTCCCTAATTACCAAAAAAATGTATCAAGTCCTGCAATCAGCGCACCTGTGGATTTTTGAGACAAACAAAAAAAGGCCTTAAATACACGTCCTCCTGATCTGCCAGCTCACAACTCTGAACCAGCTGAAGAGTGAACTAGTATAATTGAAGGTGAACTACACAAGATTCTCCAGAAACATGGCAGACAAGGGAAAGCGTAAGAGGAGCCAAGGGGATAGCGGTAATGAGAAGAAGCGCAAAGAGTCCTTCACGTCGGAGGAGAACGAGGCCTTAGTGGAGAAGATTCTCCACTACTACAATGGATTGTTCGGGGCTGCGGCGAAGAAGACCAGCCAGGGCAAGAAGGCTGAGATGTGGCAGAAGATCACGGACACAGTGAACGTGGTTGGTGGGAATGGAAGGACCGTGTACGTGTGACGAAGCGGTAAGTAGAATAGCATAAACATGTCACATACACATAGCACACATAAGATACATTAGCCAACATATGTCCACACATGGTGCAGCATAATGTGTTATCTGTTAGTTCATACAAATGTGCTTTTAAAACACTTATGCAGGCTTTAAGTTACATATTTGCCCACATAGAAATCAGGAGTCAACTTGTCACACGTTTAAATTGCATGGGCTGTGCAGTGTTTGTGCCATTGAACAGTAAGGCTAGGGTCAGACTAACGCATTTTTCGTGTTGTCCGTGAAAAAGTGCGTTCGAACGAATGGACGCATTTTTTCACAGAATACACGATAGCGGTCATACGATGCACATTTTCGTCCGTGATTTTGTACGGATCATCAATAAAACACTTTTTGCGTCTGAACGTTATGTTGGCCAGACATTAGCAGCGTCTGACGTCTCCTAATCACACACACACGCTATGCGGCCGCAGCGCACTCTGTACGTCAGTACTGGCGGTTTGACGTTGTCAAAAAATGCATTCGTTTGCCACTTGCGTTGCGCGGCCGCACTTTTGTGCGGCCGTTCTTCGTATGCTGCCCGGCATTGGACGTAATATGCTACTAGCGCGGCCGTGCTTTAGTGCGGCTAAACGCACGTTAATACTGCGTTAGTCTGACCTTAGCCTTAATGTGCCAGCATAGTTAATGGATAAATGCTGTAAAATGTGCGTTTAAATCTGTAGCATTGAGTCAAAGCATGTTGTATGGGCCATGTGTTTCACAGGTGCAACTTGTCACACGTTTAAATTGCATGGGCTGTGCAGTGTTTGTGCCACTGAATAGTTAATGTGCCAGCATAGTTAATGGTTAAATACTGTAAAATGTGCATTTAAATCTGTAGCATTGCGTCAAAGCATGTTGTATGGGCCATGTGTTTCACAGGTGCAACTTGTCACACTGTAAAATGTGCGTTTAAATTTCTTCATAGAAGTGAAAGCATGGACTTTAGCCCACGTCATTGACAGGTGGAAATTTTGTTTTTCGAAATAAGGTGCTAATCATCTGTCTGGTCTCATTAATTAGATTCATTTGCTGCTGGCTTCACAGGGTGTGGTTCTTGAAAATGTATCAATACCTGGGCTTCTGAATTCTAACCACTGTTACTCTCTACTTCATGTCCCTCAAATTCATATGCTGGTTAACCCATAAAGGACCAGGGCACAGTTAAGTCAATGCATTCATGATGTAAATGTTCTGGGTTTTTCCACAGTGTCGACTGTGCCCACAGGAGCCAGACTCGTCCATCATATTGACAATGGTGAATTCCCCTGCTGATTCCATTACAGCAGCAGCGCCAGGACCTGCGTCCGAGCCCACTCAGCCTTCTGACCTGGCCAGCATAGCGACTCAGCTGAGTCAGGCTGTTGAAGAGATGCGCGGCTATGCAGCCCACTTGGCTGAGTCACTAGAAAGAGACCAGGCAGCCATAGGCCAACACGATCAGCCCCACGCTGATGTTGTGTCGCGTTTGGATACTCTAAACGCTAATGTGAGTGCCCTTCGCACCCAGAATTTGCCCCGATTGTGCGATTTAATCAGCCGGATGGTTGATATTATGACTGTAGTTGGCTCTGGGATGCTGGGCACTACACCTCAGCGTTTACTGGATCCACTTCGTGCAGAGCATGCACAGCCAGACGAAAGTCCGGAAGATGATGACTAACGTCCTCTGGCAAAAGACAGCTGCGTCATGAGGCTCTTACTCATCATTTTCCCCAACAAGTAGTTCACCAGCTGATGCTTTTTGTTTAAATTTTTCGAAGGTACAGATTTACATTTTCTGTCTGGTTGTCCTGGTTCCTTTCGTAGCCCCAAACTCTCCTTCTCCTCCGATGTGAACGACTTCTTCCCGGCACCAAACCACTATCCCCTTGTTCATATTATATTTTTATACAAAAAACAAAAAAATTTGATTCTGATTTAACAAATTTTTTTTGGGGCATTGTTTAGCCAGTTGCCCCCTGGCAAACAAATAATAATCAATCAATGAAAAAAACTAAAAACATGTCTTGTGCCTGTTATTTCCGGCCTACTTTGAATGTACAAACACAGCATTACATGACAATGTGCAACACAAACAGGGTTTCTAGTAAGGTAACGCACTGTATTCATATTATTTGATACAGCTAGTATTGTTACATGCACATAGCATTAGACACAAAAATCATTTCCAACAATACAACATATAAATATATTTATGGACTCCTAATCATTCAACATACTCATGTGAATAACACATCAACTGATGATACTCAGACAAAATCGAAAGTGTGTAGGTGCATCTATAGTGGGAGAGAAAGACATGGCAAGGGTTAGATACAGAGGCTTTGGTTAGATACAGAGGTAAATGTTAAACTCGCGTACAAAATGGAATGGGAGAAGGCTGTACCTGATGTAGAAGATGATTCACATGTCATACTGGGTCGCTGGTCCAGACAAGGTGCAGACTAGGGATGAGCTGTTCGGTTCAATCGGTTCAGAGCTCATTCGAACATCGCCCGTTCGCATGTTCGCAAACTACGAACATTTCTGCGTGTTCGCCGCATGTTCGCCCACAAACCACAATGCACCACAATGGACCACAATGCACTTTTCCACTGGCCTGAAGCTTGTAATTGGCTACAGCCTTGCACCTGACCTGTGGTCAGGTTCAAGACTATGCCAATCACGGCTCAGAGTCCTGATTGGGTAAATTTGCCCAATCATGGGCTCACAGAGCTAAATCCCGCAGCACACTATATAAGGCTTCACACAGTGCTTCAGCACGTGTTTGAGAGGAGATTGTTGTTGTGTTAGTGTGTGTTCTCACTGCCAGTCTGCCACCAGCTACTGGGGGGGGGTCTCATTTCTACAAAATATCTGGGAATTGTTCTAATCTTTGTGTTCTCACTGCCACCAAGTATTTAGGGGGTCAGTAATTGCTACAAAATATCTGGGAATTGTAGTAATCTGTGTGTTCTCACTCCAGCAACTATTTTGGGGGTCAGTAATTTCTACAAAATATCTGGGAATTGTTCTAATCTGTGCGTTCTCACTGCCAGCAAGTATTTTGGGGGTCAGTAATTGCTACAAAATATCTGGGAATTGTGGTAATGTGTGTGTTCTCACTCCCAGCAACTATTTTGGGGTCAGTAATTTCTACAAAATATCTGGGAATTGTGGTAATCTGTGTGTTCTCACTCCCAGCAATTATTTTGGGGGTCAGTAATTTCTACAAAATATCTGGGAATTGTGGTAATCTGTGTGTTCTCACTCCCAGCAACTATTTTGGGGGTCAGTAATCTCTACAAAATATCTGGGAATTGTGGTAATCTGTGTGTTCTCACTCCCAGCAATTATTTTGGGGGTCAGTAATTTCTACAAAATATCTGGGAATTGTGGTAATCTGTGTGTTCTCACTCCCAGCAACTATTTTGGGGGTCAGTAATTTCTACAAAATATCTGGGAATTGTGGTAATCTGTGTGTTCTCACTCCCAGCAACTATTTTGGGGGTCAGTAATTTCTACAAAATATCTGGGAATTGTGGTAATCTGTGTGTTCTCCCAGCAACTATTTTGGGGGTCAGTAATTTCTACAAAATATCTGGGAATTGTGGTAATCTGTGTGTTCTCACTCCCAGCAACTATTTTGGGGGTCAGTAATTTCTACAAAATTTCTGGGAATTGTGGTAATCTGTGTGTTCTCCCAGCAACTATTTTGGGGGTCAGTAATTTCTACAAAATATCTGGGAATTGTGGTAATCTGTGTGTTCTCTCAGCAACAATTTTGGGGGCCAGTAATTTCTCCAAATATCTGGGAATTGTTCTAATCTTTGTGTTCTCACTGCCACCAAGTATTTTGGGGGTC
The DNA here is from genome assembly GCA_009667805.1 of Leptobrachium leishanense. NCBI lineage: Eukaryota > Metazoa > Chordata > Amphibia > Anura > Megophryidae > Leptobrachium > Leptobrachium leishanense. The sequence goes on from CM019064.1 coordinate 178,325,180, forward strand.
TCATTTCTACAAAACATCTGGGAATTGTTGTAATCTTTGTGTTCTCACTGCCACCCATCAGGGGGTCTCACTGATTTATAGGAGGTTTGTGGGAATTGTAATCTGTGTCTTGTCACTGGCTGCAAGCTATCAGGGTGTCTCACTGAGTTATACCAGAGTTCTGGAAATCTTTAATCTTTATACCAGAGTTGAATCAGAGTTCTGCAGCATATCTCCAATTTTTATAACAGAGTTGAATCAGAGTTCTGTATATTTTTAATCTATATATCACTCACCATGTCAGAAAGACCAAAAAGGACAGGCAGACGCTCCCAGACACAGATAAGAGGGCAAGCAGCCTCTGTGTCGGGAGGCTGTGCCTCTGGTCGTCGTGGACGTGGTGCATCCTCTGCAGGGGCACGCTTGTCCTTTCTAACTGGTGCTGGCCGTCTTAAGCAGCAGCAACATACAGAGGATTTGGTGGATTGGCTAACCAGGCCATCCTCATCCTCCGAGTCCTCTGCCAGCCAGGCTTGTAGTGCTTTACAGTCCACCTCAGCTGCCAAAGCATCTAATGCAGCCTCCATGTCCACAGCTACTCCTGCCGTAGCCTCGCAATCCCACACGGAGGAGTCAGCTGAATTGTTTGACTACAATGACAGTGACATGCTGCTTGAGGATGCGCAGCAACTACAGTGCTCTGATTCAATCTCTGAGGTTGAGGAAGGGAGTATAATGAACCTAGAGGAAGGGGGTGCCAGTGACACACAAATAACTGGCACTCATGTTGCCCCATACTGCCAAGTTGGCTCCAGTGACGAGGAGATAGGGGTGATGACAATGATGATGAGGTCACTGACTCCACCTGGGTGCCTGATCGAACAGAGGAATCATGTGAGGAGGAGGAGGCACAACAAACACGAGGCACAACGTCCTCTATGACCAACCGTAGCACTAGCCAGTCCAAGGCATCAGATGTCAGAGCTGCTCAGGTGCAGAGCGCTGTTGTCTCAAAGCACACATCCAGGAACTCTGCTGTCTGTGAGTTATTTAAGAAATGTGCAGCAGACCCCACCGTTGCTATTTGTAATCTATGTCAGATGAGGCTCAAGCATGGGAAAGACACCAGACACTTGGGTACCATGTGCTTGAGGCGACATATGACCACCTGCCACGCATCCCGTTGGCGCAAAACTTTGCGTAGGTCCTCCTCAACTGTCTCTACCCCCATTATATGTCCTGCCATGTCATTGACTCCAACCTCTGCTGACAGGGATGATGCTACAGTAATGGATGTACCAGGTCCTTCCTCACAATGTGACAGCATCCCATCAGCTGAAGATTTACGCAGTCAGATTACGTTGCCCCAGCTGCTGCAGCGTAAGAAAAAATATAGTCCCAGCCATCCCCAAGCACAGCGTCTAAATGCCAGCTTAGCAAAATTACTCGCATTGCAGCTGCTGCCTTTCAGCTGGTGGACTCTGCTTCCTTCCGTGAATTTTCTGAATGTGCTGTACCACAGTGGCAGGTTCCAAAACGCCTTTACTTTTCACGGAAGGCCATTCCAGCACTATATCAGCACGTGGAAGACAATGTTATCGAGTCATTGGGAAAGGCAGTCAGTAGCAAGATGCATGTGACTTTAGACACATGGTCCAGCAAGCATGGACAGGGCCGTTACATTTCCTTCACGGCACACTGGGTAACTCTGATTGCAGCTGGGAGGGATCCAAGACGGGGCTCTGCTGGAGCTTGTTCATCCACCACGCCTCCAGAAAGCTGCTTGTATGAGGTCTGTCTGCTCCACCAACACCTCTCCCTCTTCCTCCTCCTTCTCTGTCTCTGGCGAAGTGGCAGTTAAAACAGACGCATGACAGGGGCTACGCAATGGCTCAAGCAAAAAGATGCCATACTGTGCTTGAGCCGGTTTGTTTAGGAGACAGGAGCCACACTGGGCCAGAAATTCTGTCAGCTCTGCAGGGGCAGGTGCAGAGATGGTTAACACCACGCCAGCTTCAGCTGGGAATGGTCATCTGTGATAATGGCAGCAACCTTCTCTCCGCCCTACGCCTGGGTAAATTGATGCATGTACCATGCCTAGCACACGCCCTAAATCTGGTGGTACAGCGTTTCCTAACCAGGTACCCAGGGCTGGCAGAGCTTCTCAGCCAGGCCAGAAAAGTCTGCAGCCACTTCAGACGGTCATTCCCAGCAAGTGTTCGCCTGGCAGAAATTCAAAGAGAATTCCACCTTCCCACAAACCGTCTGATCTGTGACATGCCCACCAGGTGGAACTCGACATTAGCAATGCTGCAACGTCTGCACAAGCAGCAGAGGGCCATCAAGGAGTACCTGTGTGAGTATGGCACAAGGACAGGTTCAGGTCAACTTGGTTCCCCCTCTGCAGTGGCTGATGATCAAGGATGCATGCACTGTACTGTCATCATTTGAGGAGGCAACGAGGATGGTGAGCAGGGACAGTGGATGCATCAGTGACCAATTCCTTTAGTGTTCCTGCTGGAGCACACTCTGCTGGGAATTATAGATGTGGCTCTAGAGGAAGAGCAGCGGGAGGAAGAGGAGGCCTTCCCTAGCTCTGAAGGCCCCAGTCTTTCTGCAGACAGCATTCCAGCGGGTCCTCCTCAGATCAGACAGGCGGAGGATGAGGAGGAGGAGGAATATTTAAGTAGTGGGGGCATTGAAGGTGGGGATTCCTCAAGGGAGGGTTTTGTGTGCCCATAAACACAAGGACTAGTACGTGGCTGGGAGGAGGAAGTGCACGATGGGGTCATCTTCCTCATTGACCAGGAAGACTCAGAAGCTAATGCCACCTCCAACCTACGCTGCATGGGCTCCCTTATCCTGCAAAGCCTGGTAAAGGACCCCAGGATTCGTGCTATCAAGGAGAGGGATCATTACTGGTTGACAAGCCTTCTTGATCCACTATACAAGGGTAAAGTTGCAGAGCTCATCCTGCCCGCACAGAGGGAGCACAGGATGAAAAAACATGAGGACGCTCTAAAGCGACACTTGTGTAACACCTTTCCAGGCACTGGTAGGTTACCAAGTGATGACACACGTGCTTCTGAGGCTGCGGATGATCAGAGGAATAGTGGTGAAGGCCGGGGCCGCTTGACTGATGCCTTTTTTATTTTTTTAGTCCACGACGCCCGGGGACGTCAAATGTAGGCACCCATTGCCAGCGTCTTCACCGTATGGTGCAGGACTACCTAGGGGCAAGGGCAGACCTGGATACCTTTCCAGCAGATGATCCACTGGTTTACTGGGTGTTGAGCTTGGATCACTGGCCAGAACTTAGCCAATATGCTATGCAGCTACTAGGTTGCCCTTCATCCAGCGTGCTTTCTGAAAGGACGTTCAGTGCCGCTGGTGGTTTTGTCACAGACAAAAGAGTGCGTCTGTCCACCGACTCTCTAGACCGGCTGACATTTATAAAAATGAATCAGTCCTGGATCAGCAGCTATCAATCCCCTGATGCTGACGTAACGGAATAGATCGGGGATGTCTTCTGCATTCACAAAACCTCTACCATTGAACTCTTCCACAATACCACAAAAGGGTTACGGTGTGAAGGCACTTGCTGCCATGAAAGGCACAATATTTGGCTGCACTGACGCCTGTGCCAGATTTATATCATTTTAATTTTTCGAACCGCAGGGTCCAACCCTGCACTCTTCCACAATACCACAAAAGGGTTACGGTGTGAAGGCACTTGCTGCCATGAAAGGCACATTATTTGGGTGCACTGCCACTGACGCCTATATTACCAGATTTATATCATTTTAATATTTGACCGCAGGGTCCAACCCTGCACTCTTCCACAATACCACAGAGGGGTTACTGTTGCCGACACTAAAGGCCCAATTTTAAAGTACCTATTACTTTCATCCAAAGCCTGCATAAATTTCACCATAATTTAGCCAAAAAATCACCAAACTTGTTCTGCGTGTCCTAAAATGTCTCCTTTTTTAATACAGACGCCGCCCCAAGCAGTTGTTTATGAATAGATTAAAAGAAAAGCGTTTACCGTCATTTGAAACGTCATTTTTTTGTTTTTAAATGTTTCTATACATCCTACAAATCCGCCACTTCACGGGCAGCTTATGGGGACCTCATAGGCACGATATTTGAAGTAATTTCTCTTTTTTATTTTTAACCCTTATTTCATGGAAAACTCACTGTCCCTTTAACAATGTTTTTTTTTTAAACTTTTTGTCCTTGTTTCCTGTCCCCCAGGGCACTACCCAGACCCCCATACACCTTTGATGGCAAATATCTTGCATATATGCCCTCTTACAGGGCACTATAAAAACCAAACTTTTGAGTCCCATTGAGTTCGGTTCGTGTTCGAGTTCGAACTCAAACTTTCAAAATTGTTCAAGTTCGAATGCGAACCGAACACGAGGGTGTTCGGCTCATCCCTAGTGCAGACACTGGCAGCATACGATGATGTGAAGAGAGGCACATAGGCAGCAAGGTCTCGTACACATCTACAGTGGGAGTGAAAGACATAACTAGGGTTACATGTAGAGGCTTTACTCACAGGTAAAAGGTTTAACTTGCGTTCTAAATGAAATGGGAGAAGGCTGTACCCGATGCAGGACATGCTTGACATTTAACACTGGGTCGCTGGTGCAGACAAGGTGCAGATGATGATGCGAAGAGTGGCACATAGGCAGCAAGGTCTCGTAAAGATGGACATATGACATATCTACAGTGGGAGAGAAAGACATAACAAGGGTTACACTCACACTCACACTCACACTCACATACAAAATGGAATGGGAGAAGACTGTACCTGATGTAGAAGATGATTCAAATGTTACACTGGGTCGCTGGTCCAGACAAGGTGCAGACACTGGCAGCAGACGATGATGTGAAGAGCGGCACATAGGTAGCAAGGTCTCGTACACATCTACAGTGGGACTGAAAGACATGACAAGGGTTACATGCAGAGGCTTTACTCACAGGTAAAAGGTTTAACTCGTGTACTAAATGGAATGAGTGTCACGGGTCGCTTGGCACCAGTACAATAACACAGGACCTCACGATGCAGAGCGGTGTTGAATGTTCGTTTATCACTCAAGATTCCACGGAGCATAGGGACAACGGAATACAGGAGCTAGAATGGCAGAACAATGAGAGGACAAAACACAACTATCCAGCAATAACCCCAGAGACCAACTGATCCTTTATACTCTCCTTACTGATATGGAAATACCCATGGCCATCAGGTGCCTGATACTGGCTCTCAGGAGAATTTGTGCATGTCCCTTTAAATGTATGGGCACGCGCTCGCGCATCCACACACACGCCGCACAGCTCACCAGCCACACCGAGGGACGCCAGAGCACGCTGCGGCCGTCCAGCCCTCAAGGCAGTCCGGATCCCCCACAGCACTGGGAGCTGCTGCGGCACTACCCGAGGACCAGGAGCCGCCGGACCAACCAGCGGGGGCAACACATGCCAAAAACCCGCTCCCCTCTGCGCACCCCGCCGGTGAGTGGGTCGCCGTGACAGAACCCCCCAAGGTGGGACCACCATGGGCGCCGAGGACCGGGCTTGGCGGGGAAGGAAAAATGGAATAACCGAACAGGATGAGGAGCATGAACACCAGAAGCAGGCTCCCATGAGTCTTCATCAGTACCATATCCCTTCCAATGAACCAAATATTCCAACCTCCTGTGATGCCAGCGAGAATCAAGGATAGACTCAACCTCACACTATTCAACACCATCAATCATCACAGGAGGAGTCTTTTTTGACTTTTTTGACTTCTTGCACAGACTGATCATTCAGAAAGGATAACAACTGATGAAGCCTATTGGTGAAAGCGCGTTTTTGTTGATCCTACTTAATTAGTATTTTAACAATTGATTTTATAGTTGAAGGTCTACCTTTTTATTGATTAATAAATGCATTTTAATTGAATTATCTGCCGCTCTGCTGCCTTTTTTTACATCAAGTGGAGAAATACCCTCCCCCCTCCTTTTCTCTTGGGATACCGAACAGCTACATCGCAGGACCCCATGCTGAGAGAAGGGGAAAAAAAGAAACACCACTGAAATATAAGTATTCCTTAAGTTATACACATTTATCATAATATAACCACTGTTTTGTTTAAATATTAATTCATTTGATGTTTGCACATTGGCCATTTTTGGTTTTAAAAAAAGTGGAAATTTTAGTAAGGTGCGCCTGGAAGTGTTTTTTCTTTTCTAAAATTAGGTAGGGCCAGGCCCCCTGCAGCTCTAGATCTAGTGAGTACCTGGTAGCTCGTCCTGGGGCGTTTACCCCTCCATATATAAGGGGTCACCAGAGACCTAAGGGAAGCAAGAAACGCCCGAGGAAGATCAACAGGCATTGTTTGTATCAAGTACAGGAGTCGGGGTTGTACATTCATCTTAATAACTGAGATACGGCCCAGCCATGAGATGTGTGGGTAATTCCAATTGGCTAGGTCCCGTTGCAAGAGTGTAAGTAATGGAGGGAAGTTATCTCGAAAAAGGTGGGAACCTTGAGATGTGAGCCATATGCCTAGGTATTTAATTTTGTCAGTAGCCCATGTGAAAGCGAAGTGTGGCTTTAGAGCTTGGGCTCTAGAGTCAGGGACCGAGACGTTTAGGATATGTGATTTAAGGTAATTAATTTTGAGGTTGGATAGCCTGCCATAGTCCTCAAAGGCCACCATGATTGCCGGCAGGGACACCTCCGGCCTTGTGACGAAAAACAAGAGGTCATCCGCATACGCAGCCACCTTGTGGCGTTGAGGACCCACCTGAACCCCTGTTATGTTCGAATTTAACCGTATGGCCTCCAAGAATGGTTCTAGGTTCAATACGAATAGTAACGGCGAGAGTGGACAGCCCTGTCGTGTGCCGTTGCGGATAGGAAATGGGGCCGTAAACACCCCGTTCACACAGACACGTGCAGTCGCGTCCCCGTATAGAGCCCCTATCCAGGCGCGGAGGTGGGGACCCAGGCCAATGCGTATCAGGGAAAGTGATATAAAGTCCCAATCTACCCTATCAAAGGCCTTCTCCGCGTCCGTGGACAGGAGCGCCAACGCCTGAGACGAGCGACGTGCATGGTGCATGAGTTTCAGAGTTCGCATGGTGTTGTCCCGGGCCTCTCGGCCAAGCACAAAACCCACCTGGTCGGCATGGACAAGGGCGGGAATGAATGGTTTGAGTCTGTCAGCTAGGATTTTTGCGAACAGCTTCAGGTCACAGTTCAACAAAGAAATGGGTCTGTAGCTGGAGCAAAGGTCGGTGTCTTTACCCTCTTTTGGTAGTATCGTTATGTTGGCACATAGGGTCTGTGTGGGGAGGGGTTGCCCCTCTGCCAGGTCATTGTAAGCTGTCAGGAGATGTGGGGAGAGGACTGCAGTGTAGGTTTTGTAATATCGGACCGGGAGACCATCAGGGCCGGGGCTTTTTCCTGTTTTAGAGGTCTTAAGTGCCAGGGCTAGTTCTTCTGCCGTCAAAGGCCAGTCCAAGAGTTCTGACGTTTGACTTGAGATTCGTTTAGTGGAGTATTTAGTGAGGTAAGCCATAATGTCCGCGCGTTTGCGGGCTACATCCTGGGGACAAATATTACCTTGCAGGTCATACAGCGCAGCATAATAGTCTCGTGTAATTTGAAGAATCTTTGCGGGCAGCAGTTGTGTTACGTCTTGTGAGTCGCGCAATTTCGCTATGTATGTAGCTGAGCGTTTTTTGGCTATCATTCGCGCTAATAACCTCCCACTTTTGTCCCCGTGTAGATGAAAAAGGGCCTTTGAGCGTAAGTACGATCTGTGATAGGTCGTGTTCATAAGTGTGGTTAAGGATCTGCGCAGTTCAGTCAGGTGGGCCATAGTTTCAGGGTTACCCTCAAGCTTGTGGTCAGAGGAGATCTGGGTTATCTGGTGCTGTAGGTCTCGCATAGCTGCCGATCGGCTCTTAGCCAGTTCAGCGCCTTTTCTGATGAAGTAGCCTCTGATCACGCATTTATGCGCCTCCCACACAAGTGGCGAGGCCACCTCACCAGTGGCGTTTTCTATGAAAAAGTCTGTGAGGACCTGTCGTCCCTCCTCGGTCACAAGCGGGTCAGACAGGAGGGAGTCATTAAGGCGCCAGTTAGGGGCAGTCGGCCTAAACATGGGAGAGCGCAAAGTGATAGAGACAGGGGCATGGTCCGACCACGTGGCCGTACCAATCGCTGCGCTGCGTAGGGACGAGAGGTGGTATTGAGGTATGAACAGGTAATCAATCCTAGAGTAGGATTGGGAGGGATGTGCATATAATGTGAAGTCTTTGCCTACAGGGTGAAGTGTCCGCCAGCAGTCCGCAAGTCTCGACGCATGTAGGGAGTTACGGCATGAGCGAATTATGTGTAGTGGTATGGATGAATGACCCGCGGAGGTATCCCAAGATGGTTCTAAGGGTACATTTAGATCCCCTCCCAGCACGACCAGCCCCTCGGCAAAGTCCCGCAGTGTACGCAGGGTAGCGGAGAGGAACCTATGTTGTGCTCTGTTGGGGGCATAACAGTTGGCAAAGGTGTATACCTGGTCTAGGATCCGGCCCTTGACAAAGACAAAGCGGCCCCCCTCATCAGTCATAGAATCAAGTAGTTGAAACGGGACGCGTCTGTGGAACAAAATCGCAGTTCCCTTAGTTTTAGCCTCGGTATTATTGCTATAGAAGCCTAGAGGGTAATAAGAGTTTGTCAGAGTGGGTGCCTTCCCTTCCTGGAAGTGAGTTTCCTGAATTAACACAACTGAGGCCCTCTGAGATCGGAAGTCTCTCATGGCATGGGAGCGCTTCTCAGGGACATTTAAACCATTTGCATTTATAGAAACAATGACCAGATCTGCAGGCGTGAGGGGCGAGCAGCGTGCATTCGACATATCCAGATCCTCAGGGGGGGGTAGGGAAGCAAAACAAGGGAAGACAAGGGAAAACTATATACAATCTTAAAGAGGCGATGAGCGGCGGGTGCAGCAACGACACTAGTGAAAACACCAGATGACGGCCGCACTCTGCGAGGCCGCTAACCTCGGCGGGGTATGCGACTGAGCCCCAAGCGGGACCGACAGAGAATTAAGGAGAAAAAAGTAATAAACATGGCGGTGTGGAGCCGCACCACAACTCAAAAAAGGCAGTAAAGTAAAACATATGCGGCAAACATTTATAAGGCTTAAGGCCAGCTTTAACTGAATTATTAGAGACGAACCTGACCGGGTTTGGGGTTGGGACGGATTCTGAAAAAGGAGACCCCCTACGTAATCAGTCCAGCTTTGTGAGGTAGCAAAAAAGGGGGCCATCTAGACCAGTGATGTTATCTTGCCACAGCTAAAATAGTGGGAAGGCCGAGTAGCGAGGAGTTTTCTGGTCAGTAATGAGCATCAACATGTGCCGCCATCCTCGATCAGAAATCCCTTGTAGCCTCTCCCGCAACGGGTAGCCCCTGAGTGGGGCGGTGAGGGAGCCAGCAGGGTGTTCCATGCTGTCTGGCGAGTTATGCAAAAGAGTGTAAAATGATACAGGCAGCTTATTCCCATGGCAAAGCGCGGAAAGGGCTGGAAGGTTCGGGTTGTCGTCTTGTAGATCGTCCAAACACAAAGAGGCGGCCCAGCGTGGGCCCGCATAATTCTGCTGTGTGGCTCGGATAGTATCAATCCGGGGTGGCGGATGTATGGTGTGGGAGCGGGGTACATCCGGATCACATCTGCGAGCCGGTGCGTCTCCCGGCTTGACCACGGTTTCGTCCTGGACGTGGCGGGAGAGGAGTCTGGCGTGCACCACGTGCCGCTTGGTTGTACAGAGCAAGGGGATCCGGCCAGGGGAATTGCAGAGGCGGTAATTGAAGGTCCGTTGATAGAGTCTCCACATCCTTCGGGGATTGTAAAATGAAGGTGCCTTGATCCGATAGAACCGCTAGGCCAGTTGTTGTGTGCCAGCGGTAGCGGAGGTGTTGGTCGCGTAAAAGCGATGTAAGCAGTTTCAGGGCACGTCTATAGGCCAGGGTCGCTGGTGATAGGTCAGGGTACAGTTGGAGCTCTGTCCCTTCGTAGGAGAAGTGCGTGGCCTCACGTGCTTTCCGCAATATGTCTTCCTTAAGGCCATAATCATAGAGGCAGCATATAACGTCCCGTGGCGGGCTCCCCGCGGGTCCCTTAGGTCTGAGGGCTCTATGCGCCCGAACAAAATCAATGGTTGAGGGTTGAGTTCTGTCCAGCAGAGTATTAAAAATTGATAAAAGCATACCCGTCAGTTGATCCACAGATGTTTCGGTTTCAGGTAAGCCCCTCAGGCGGAGGTTATTACGGCGGCCCCTGTTATCTAAGTCCGCTATGTGGAGGGCCATATTGCGGAGTTGAGTAGAGCGTAGCTGCAGGACCGATGTGGACACTTCTTGGGCTAACCGCAGTGAGTCCGATCCCTGTTCCAGTACGTCTACCCTGTGCGTAAGGCCCTGAATGTCTTGGCGCACGTGTTGCAGTTCCGCCATGATGGAGGAGCGTAATTCGGTATTGGCCTCCTTTAAATCAGCTTTTGTGGGCAAATTGCGAAGCAAGGGGAGCCATACCGCTGGGTCTATCGATGTGTTTGCCTCTGAGTGTGATGGTGATGGGTTGAGCATGGACGGTTCAGGGTCTATTGGTGTCCTTACCTCCTCCGCCGCCATTTTGTCTGGCGGGCCCACCGGGAGATCCAAAGGCCCCACCAAAAATCGGCGCAGGGATGGGGTATCTGACGCCCGATCAGGTCCCTGGGTCTTCTGAGCGCCGGGGGTCTTGTTAGATTTCCCCATCGCCGGTCAGGGAGTGCAGGAGAGCCGTTTGGTGCTGGAGTCTGAGCGGAGCTCCTCACTCACGCAGCCATTCCGGATGGAGCCCAAGCCACGCCCCGAAGCATCAACTTCTATGTAATAAGCTAATGAAGGGTTCGGATGGCTTAAAACGGGAGCAGAACAAAAGTGTACCTTCAAGCTGTTGAACACCTTTTCGGCAGCAATATTCCACTGAAACGGAACTGTAGTGCGGGTAAGAGCAGTTAAAGGTTGTGCTATTTTGTTGAAATCACGAATAAATTTCCTGTAGAAATTTGCAAATCCCAAGAAGCGTTGTACCTGTTTATGGTTGGTAGGAATAGGCCATTGTTGTATCGCTCGTGTTTTCTTCTCATCCATTGCGATTTTTCCCAGTGATATAGTGAAACTTAGAAAGTCCAAAGAGCGAGTCTCAAAGGTGCATTTATCAAGTTTGGCAAATAATTGATGTTGTCTGAGTCGTTGGAGGACTTGTTGCATATGTGCTCCATGCTCTTCCAAAGTGGAGGAATAAACAAGAATGTCATCCAAATAAATGATAACGAATTTATCCATATAGTCACGGAAGACATCATTAATAAAACATTGAAATGTGGCAGGGGCATTGCAAAGCCCATATGGCATTACCAGGTATTCAAAATGTCCATACCTTGATCGAAAAGCTGTCTTCCATTCGTCGTCTTTTTCTGACACGTACCAGATTATATGCCCCCTTGAGATCCAATTTGGAGAATATAGTTGCTGTTCTTAACCGATCCACTTCCTCTCATACCAGAATTTATGGATAACGATTTTTTTATGGTTATATGATTAAGGGCATGGTAATCTACACATGGGCGCAATCCTCCATCCTTCTTAGAAACAAAGAATATGCCAGCCCCTGCAGGAGAAGTGGAGGGACGTATAAATCCTTTTCTTAGGTTTTCATCGATGTATTCCTTCAATATGGCTAATTCGGGTTCTGATCAATACCCAGTATGAAATAACAAGCGTCTTCAGTTGATGGAGGATCAGTACCTCAAAGAAAATAGACAGACATAGCACAATACTGTTTGTATATATATATAATTTTAAGAGATATATCAACTCTCACTCACGCTATAAAGAGCCTCATCCGGCTCTAGCAATGTTCGCCTGTGGGTAGAATTCAAATGGGCCCTCCCACTGGCCACTTCAATAGATGGTAACTCCCAATGGATGTATATGGATGGTAACTCCCAGTAGATATATATAGGAAAAAGATAGCAACATATGGTGATTCTGTATACGCTCAAGCAGTATTAAACATAAAAACTCAGACCCCTCACGTGTTCAAGAGCCACCAGGGCTCAAAGGTAAAGGCCCAATGTTGCGCCTTACCAATTTTTTTCCTTTTTTGTCATTAGATTGACAAATGGGTTAATATCATGACAATTGGGGGGCGTGGCCTGGACGGCAACCAAGATGGACGCGTGAGTGATTAGCTCCGTACCTCCACCGCGTTAATTGTTCGATTTAATACACCCTTCTGCACCATGGGTCGCAATAAAAAGAATCCGGTGGACCCCGGGCTGTCGGGGACCCCGAGGAAAATGACTGTGGGGCCGCTGGACAACTACCTGCAACCCCCTGCGTCGCTACCGCCGGAGGTGCGGCCTACTGCTGGGACGGAGCAGACGAAACTGGGAGCTGATCTATCGGCAGCAGACCGCGTGGCCGAACTTATCGCCGGACTCCCTACCCGCAATTATGTTCAGACCCTGCTGGACGCGGTACAGTTGACCTTGAAGGTGCGCGAGGAAATGGGTGCGTTGGAGACCCGGGTGAAGGCCTTGGAGACGGCCCCATCCAGGACAGCTGCCGCAGATGGACGGAGAGACCCTGCGGAGCCACTCCAGACTCCCCCAGTGGTTAATGAGGTATGGCGCGGCTGGACGACCTCGAGAACCACTCCCGACGCAACAACATCCGCGTGCGGGGGGCCCGGGAATCAATCTCCGATCTGGATGCCTATCTTGCCCATATCTTCAATCCCATACTAGCTGAACGCGCAGCCTATCCCTCAAGTTTTGACCGAGTGCATCGGGCTCTACGGCCTCGACCTACAGAACAGGCACCACCGCGTGATATCATCTGCAGCGTGGCCGACTATCGATTGAAGCAGGCGATTATGGCTGCGGCGAGACGCCGTCGTGTATGGGAAATAGAGGGTGACCATCTGGAAATATTCCTGGACTTGGCCCAGTCTACTCTGCAAGCGTGCAGGGCTCTGTGCCCCCTAACATCACTCCTGACCTCCCGCTCCGTGACATATAGATGGTCTTTTCCATTCGCCTTGGTGGCAACTACCGCTGGAGTATGCGCTTCCATCCGCTCTTTTGCGGATGTCCTGAATTTTTTAACCTTATTGGGGCTACCGGACGTACAGATAGCAGACTGGATCACACTATGTGAGGAACCGCGAGTGTGGGTTGGCTACCGAACAACCCGGGATTTGATGCCACACTGCACGTTTTGAGGAAGTGGCAATTGACGCACTTTGCACGTTCGCGGGACGCTTGATTCAAGGGACGTGACTGGTCTTCTATTGCAGTAATATTTATTACATACAGTGGGGAGGGGGGGAAGGGGAAACTACTATTCTTATTACAGTAAAGTTTGCGGCATACCGTGAGGAGGGCGGGAGGGAAGAAAAGGGGAAAACTACCACAACTGTTACTATGAGATCTGTTGCATACCATGAGGAGGGGGTGGGCGGGGAGGGTGGAAGGGGAAAGGGGGACCTACTACTTCTATTGCAGTAAAGCACGCCGTGAGGAGGGGGTGAGAGGGGAAAGGGGTGCATACTACTCCTGTTACTGTGAGGTATATTGCTTATCGTGGGGGGGCGGGAGGGAAAGGGGAAACTACTACTTATGTTACAGTCTGGTTTGTTGCTGACCGAGGGGAAGGGGTGGGGGGTAGGGGGAATAGGGGACACTCCGGCCGCTATTGCTGTAGAAGCATGTTACATGACAGGGGGCGGGGGGGATTGAACTGTTGGGATTCGGGACACTGCATTCGTTGATAGGGTTATCATACGCCCTTGTTTCGGGGACCAGATGGGGAAGGGGGAGGGGTATATTTCTCGCTTTGTATTGTTATGAATCCCGGTTTCCTCCTAACACCCTCGCTGTTATTCTTGTTCGATACGACTGGGGACCCAACCTTTGGAGAAACTGTTGGCGACGTCAGGGGCTCCACACGTTTTCCTCTCGTGATCGTGATCGTAGCGACCCATGCAGGAGTTCGTCTCCCCAGTACGTTATGCTGCGCGGTGGGGTACTACTGATGGTTCTCACTCTCTACTTTCCCTTTTTTTTCACATATCTCTTTCCTCCTGATCTCCTTCTCTTGTTCGTTATTGACATTGCCGTCCAACGTTATCTGAGGGTATTCCCTTGATAGCACCACCCCCCATAGGTGGACGTCTATACCCCTGGGGCGTTGTGTTAGGTTTGGCCTGACACTCCCCCCAAGCGACGTCGAGTACCTACCACTCTTTTCTCTGTCTTCGGATCTTCTCTCTTACTTTTCTCTGCTGTCCTTAGCCTCCCCTGCTCCTCTCTCCTACTTTTCTCTGCTGTCTTTATTTTTTCTTTATTTATTTTTTCTTTTTCTTTTTTATTTTATCTATCCCACTTCCTACCCCCCTTCTCCTCCCCCCAGGAGTGTTTGGTCGCACCTGTGCACGGCTGGAAAGGACAGACCTGTCTGGCGGAATGCCCAGATTACCAGCAACGGGGGGGGAAGCCCTCCGCCTGCTTCCGACCACGGGACCTTACTCTGGTCACATATAATGTGAAGGGCCTTAATGCACCGGAAAAGAGATCCCGGCTTTTACGGGACCTGTTTTCGATGCGCTCCTCTATTGTTATGCTGCAGGAGACCCACTTCCGTGAGGGTTCGGCGCCGTCACTACGAGACCGTAAATTCCCGGTGGGCTATTTTAGTAACTACGTGGGGGGAAAATCTAGCGGAGTTGCCTTTCTGTTTGCTAATGATGTTTCGTTTGTCCTTCAGGACAGCTGTATAGATGAGCAGGGCAGGTACCTATTTGTGAAGGGGACAATAGCTGAGGTCGTCTACACATTCGCTACCATTTATATTGCCAATGCCGCGCAATTGGTCTGCTTTGCACGTATCATGTCAAAACTGAGGCGCTTTCAGGAGGGTGTTCTTATTTTGGCTGGTGACATGAATGCTGCTCTACACCCTTCTATGGATACCTCCGGTGGTACGTTGGCCTTACCACCTCACTCACTACGTGCTTTGAGACGCTCCCTACATGACATGCGCCTAATGGACACATGAAGGGCCTTTCATCCGTGGGAACGTGATTTCACCTTCTACTCATGCCCCCACCGTGTCTTCTCTCGACTGGACTATATCTTTTTTGACCAGTATCACTCAGACCTTGTGGTGGAGGCGACTATACACCCCACCACTTGGTCGGACCATGCCCGGTCGCTGTGAGCATGACATAGCCGCTGTTTCGCCCTCGGGAGCGAACGTGGCGACTTAATGTCTCTCTGTTGTCGGATAGGGAGATAGTGGCTGGCACACGCGAAGTGCTAACCAACTACTTTGCAGAAAACTCGTCCTCGAACGTGATGCAACCTGTGACGTGGGAAACCCACAAGGCGGTAATTCAGAGTTATTTAGTAAGTAAGGGCACGGCATTAAAGAAGGCCAGGGAGGGGCAGAGACTGGACCTCTTGGCTGAAATACGTACACTGGAATTATGAAGGGGCGGGGACTCCGATGCTGAGACTCAAAGACGACTACTGTTACTTAAACAACGGCAACTGACATATATCCCGAAGATACGCACACCCGCGGGGGAAATTACACTTCGACCGGAGGAAATATCGGTGACTTTTAGAGATTATTATGCCTCGCTTTATAACCTATCTGGCACTACCCCCCCCCCACCACAGGGGGCAATAAGGGACTATCTCGCCGCTAATCTTCATGTTCGCCTTCGGGACGCGGAGGCTGAACAACTGGACAAGCCAATCACTGCTGGGGAAATTACAGCGGCATTGAAATCTGCTAAAAATGGGAAAAGCCTGGGTCCAGATGGACTCCCGGTGGAGTACTACAAGGAGCTCCGCGACCCCCTCATCCCACACATGGTGACGACCTTTAACGCTGTTACGGCAGAGACGCTTTTCACCCTCACACCCTGTGTGCGACGATAACAGTCCTCCCAAACCGGGGAAGGACCCCTCAGAATGTACCAGTTACAGGCCTATCTCACTACTTAATAGTGACATTAAGATTCTGGCCCGTATCCTGGCTGATTGGCTCAAGCGGTGCCTACCAGGCCTGATCCATTCGGACCAGGTCGGGTTCATACCGGGTAGGGAAGCAAGGGATGGCACGCAGAGGGCGATTAACGCCGTGTCGGCGGCTAAACGCTCAGGTCAATGCTTTCTCCTGCACTCCACGGACGCAGAGAAGGCGTTCGACAGAGTCCTTTGGCCCTTTGTTTTCCAGACGATGAGGACTCTGGGCATGGGACCAGGTTTCTTGACCTGGGTACGGGCACTGTACACCTTCCCCACCACCAGAATTAAAGTTAATGGGGCACTTTCTGCCAGCTTTTCAATTACAAACGGCACGCGCCAGGGCTGCCCCCTTTCTCCATTACTCTTCGCACTATCACTGGAGCCCTTCCTCAAAGCCGTACGCTGCAACCCCGTAATTCCGGGTCTGAAGGGAGTTGGCCATTATCACAAAGTCACTGCATATGCAGATGATTTATTGTTTTTCCTGACGGACACTCGTCGGTCTCTGCCAGCGGTGGTGCGAGAGTTTGAAGTTTATGGCGAATTGGCAGGCCTCAAAATCAATATGTCCAAATCGGAGATTCTGAACATATCTGTCCCTGATGTGGAGGCCATGGGGGTACGGGACTCATTCCCCTTCCATTGGTGCGACTCTAAGATGAGGTACCTCGGGATTTGGCTCACCCCGACTCTACAGGATCTTTTTGCGCTTAACTTTCTTCCCCTACTGGGGACAATCTATGATGACCTGATACTCTGGAACACTAAATATCTCTCGTGGATGGGAATGGTGGCAGTGTTCAAAATGAATGTATTACCTCGCATTCTCTACCTTCTACAAACTGTCCCGGTAGCGCTGCCGGGATCTTTCTTTAAATCGTTCCAGTCAGAAATGATCACATTTGTGTGGGCGGGGCGGAAACCTCGATTACGCCTTTCGGTATTATGTAAACCAAAAGAAGCTGGCGGCCTGGCACTTCCAGACCTAACTACATACTATAGGGCAGCGCAGCTCAATCGGTTGGTGGACTGGTCCTCCGCAGACGGTGGGAGCGGGTGGATGGACTTAGAGGGCGCGGATCTAACAGTACCACGGTGGACATTGCCATGGCTTCCACATAGAGCAGTGCCGAATATGGCACGTACCCACCCCCTAGTAGGGGCCACACTGCGATTATGGGACCGATTGAAATTCTCCCACGCACTCTCCTCTAGCCCCTCTCCTTTACTGCCGCTGATGTCTAATCTCCTTTTTGGCCCACGCTCCGGCGACACCTTACGGAGGGAAACAGGCTTCTTGCCTTACATGTTGCTCATATCCCTACGTTAGAGGCCATTACATCGCGCACAGACCTCCCGCCATTGTCGTTCCTGGACAGGTTTAATTTTAGCCAAATTCGCCATTTCCTTGGCTCCCTACCAGAGGGACATAGATTAACACGAGCGCTCTCTCCATTTTAACGATACTGCTCCCTCGGACTCTCTTTGAACCATGGTATTTCCACTCTCTATGCCCTCCTACAATCGAGAGATTCGGAATCCCCCTCTTCACGGGTGTATGGGAAGCTGAACTAAATCTGACAATCTCAGATACGGAATGGAAAACGATCCTGTCTCTGACTCACCATGGCACGAGAGCGGTGAGATACCATGAAACATCTTATAAAATTTTGACTCGTTGGTATTACACGCCACTCCGCTTGTTCCAATTTATGGGAACGTCGGACCCCACCTGCTGGTGTTGTGGCAAGGACCTTGGCTCTTACCTCTACATATGGTGGTCATGTTCACTACTGCAACCTTACTGGACATGGGTGGGGGAGGTAATCAAAGAGGTAACAGATGTCTCGTTGGATCATACTCCTCGGACTTTCCTCTTATTGCTAACGGGCCAATCGACGGCCTCATTTAGGAAATCGGTAGCTTTCCGCCTATTGTTGGCGGCGTGCCATCTGATACCGAGACACTGGAGACGCCAATCGTCCCCTCCCTCCGGGAATGGATCTCCCAAGTGAACGAGATGTTCCGAGTAGAGGAACGGATAGCCGCGCACGAAGACTCCACCCCGGAACTCTATCAAACCTGGTACTATTGGAGGGAATTTGTGTCCTCGGCCTCCCTGCGTCGACGACTAGAAATTGAGCTGCCACCGATCACAGCACAAAATGGTGGACAATAGACGCACCAAGAGTCGATGGCTAAGGTGTGGAATGCTCCTGATGGCAGTGGACCTCTGATGGTAGCTGCCCGTGTGGAGGGGGGGTCGCCTGTGGCTGGGATGGCATGGAAGGGAGGCATCCCGGTGGTCTTGGGATGGGCGGAGGTGGTCCGTCTACCAATGGTTAATGGAGATGAGGCGGTCCAGCGACTGGTGGATCGGACCGGCGGGCACGGGCTGTGGCTATTCCCTCCACCCTTCCTCCTTCCCATTCCCCCCGCCTTCTCCCTCCCCCTTTTTTTTTTTCTTCTTCTCTCTTCTTCCTCTTTCCCCCCTTTCTCCTTTATCACCCTCTCTCTACTTCTCTGTCTTTCCTTCGATCTATTATCTTCACTAGTATCTCTGTCGACTCTGTTATGCACATTGACCCAGGATTATCTAGTATAGCACCATCCGATTGCCGTATATGGCTGACCTCCTGATTCGGTAAGGTGGCCGCTGGAACATATTGACATATCGGCACACATGTTGTCCCCATACTCAGAGTAAATACTGGGTAATCATCATTGTATTTCAGACACGTATTTCAAATGAGTCGTATTTTATGACGGTGTCATGTCTCAATTTTTCATGTGTTATATCTTACACTTTGTATGTTATATCTTGCTCTTCAATAAAAATTTGGAATAAAAAAAAAAATTTCATGACAATTGCATAGGAGTTGACAATCAATCATGGAATATATTGGAACTTTGCAGCTCTTAAAAGAGTTTGTGGTTCATTTTGGGAGGGATTTCCACGTACTCTATGAAGAACATAATACAAAACCACTAACAATAACTGCTGAAGGAAAACCAGAGGTAATCAATGAGGACATGTTAAAAGGGATAGATAAACTATGGTGTATCATTTATAGGAACATGTACTTACACTATTGACATATAGATGAGACCCATAGTGGCCTGTGGCAGGAGACGAACAGGTAGCATCGTTTTCAAGGTGCGTTCTGTTCAAAACATACAGGCAATGAATAGAGGAGACATTCATACAGCTTGACAAAGTATATGGATTGTGCTAATATATGATAATGAAACATTACTTACACGGAAGTGGGTAGCGATGAGATTCACCCTCACCACGGGACCCCGGTCACAGGGATCCACATCCTCTGCAAGAGGGTACATATCTTCCTCAGGCGCTATGTCGCCAATGCAGATAACGGACGCACGATGCATTAAAGCCACGTTATGCAATATACAGCATGCAAGGACGATATCGGCTGCCTTCAATGGAGGATACAACAGGTACCCAACAGACTTGTCCGGCATAGAAACCTGAACTTTAGAACCCCAAAGGTGCGCTCTATGACGATTCGGGTAGCACAGTGGGCACTGTTGTACTGCACCTCTGCAGGAGTTTGTGGATTCCGGAGCGGAGTCATGAGCCAAGGCTGACATGCATATCCCTTGTCACCTAAAAGACAGACAGAACACAATACAAAATATTAATATTACTAGCAAACTTTTTAATATGGATAAACACTAATGTCATAATTTAATCTGGGACTTACCAAGGAGTCAGCCGTCCGGCATTTGTCCTTCATCAAAGAGGGTGGTCAGGCTGGACTCCTGCAAAATCCAGGAGTCGTGGAGGAGCCAGGGTTTCCAGCCCGGACACTCATGATGCGCTGATCAGCATCACAAACCACTTGGACGTTCAAGGAATGGAATTGCTTCCTATTCCTGTATAGTTCCTCGCGGTTCGTGGGCCGACGCAGTGCAACATGAGTGCAATCGGTCCAAGGACCTTTGGAAAACCTGCTACTTGGAAAACAAGTTTCAGCTTCCTCCACGAGGCCCGGTCGGTGGGGAAATGGATGAATTCCTTGGCCCGTGAGGTGAGGGCCCTAACCACTTGCGTAAAGCACCTTGAAAAGGACGCTTGCCTAATCCCGACCTCCTCCCCAGAATCTGACTGGAAGGAGTGTTTGGCAAAATGGTACAAGACCGCTAACAACTTCACCAGCCCAGGAATAGAATGACCCCTTCCACTCAGCGGCTCCAGATCCTGGCTTATGCGCTGGTATAATGCCAGGATGGCCTCACGGGACAGCCAAAATTTCTTAAGGATTTGGCGGTCACTCAGGCTCTCCAGGGTAACCCTTTGCAGGAATACCCTGGGAACAGCGACACTAGCAGGATTAGCCGGTCCTACCTGTTCCTCTCCTTGCGCAGCATGTGCCTCCAATAATGCACAGCCAAATGCAGCAATGGCTGCGCCATTATGTGCAGCAGCCTCTCTGCTGCGGGCTTCCAGCACCAGCTGAAATGGTAACATTTTTGTACGGTACACTCTCCAAAGATCTCTAACACTATCCAACACTATCATCACTCTCCAACAATATCCAACACTCTCCAACACTATCAAAATGGTGATGGACAGGAAACAGGGTGTGTTTTTATACCCTTTCCATTTTTGTTAAATTTTAATTGAGAATTTATATATTGGATCATTTGCCCTATCTTTCCAATGGGATTTGACAAGTTGAACCTAACGAATGAAGTCGCCGAATGGCAGGGCATTTCGGCAACATTTCATGCCAATTCGACACTCTTTGAATAGAGTGAACCTGACTTCTCCGTGGGACGATTTCCATGGGACGATCTGGCATTCGGCGATTGCGGCGAACGGAGGCGAACGGCTCCATCTTTCGCCAACCTATCTCCACATCTTTGCCGAACAGCCAGCTCTCTGGATAGCCGAATGGCCAAGAAAGGTAACCGAACGCTGATTTTCGGCAGCCATTCGGATCTCTTTGAATAACCCTGTTTGTTTCTTCACTTGGTGCAAACATACCAGGAGGACATTGAATATTTACTCCCTGACACACGAATACTATTAAGGACTGTGTACTAAACAATTGTAACCTTTACCTTTGTTGCATGCGGCACTTTCTCTGTATCACATTTATATATGTTGATTGTCATTTCCCTTTGCGCCATATGGAACCTATCTTCTGTTTTTTTGAAGTAAACCCTTCACCTGAAAAATCACCAGAGACAGTTGACAGCAATGAAGGCGAGTTTGAGGACGCTTCAGATGCCCTTCTGCTACTCCGGATACAGCCCAGCAGGAACAGGAGACAACCAAAAGTTCTGACTTATGACACTTTGGGTCAACCCAGTAGTGTTGCCAGAAATGCAGCAGTACAGGTCATAGACTGTGTTTCTACACTACCTGTTTGCCCTAGCTGGTACCTAAGCCCAGACTGTTTTGCTGAGGACTCTAAAGTTGGTACTTGTATCTATGCCTATAACGCTATGGTTTATTAATGTTCACTGAAATGTTAGATGTTATGTTCTGTGGTTAACAAAAGGACATTTCTTGCACTCTTACTGTATGTCAGGAAAATGGACGCCAGCACCACATGAAACCTAGAAGCAAGCTGGTTTCCTGTAATGAGACTGGTAATCGTCCTACTAAACCAGGCTGATCCAGCAACCAGGTGCTGGCTAATGCATCCTGATTCCTCTATCAAAAGGAACCACTCCCAAGGCACAATGCTTCTGCATTGCTCTAGTGAAATACTCACTAGTAGGAAGCTGCCTTTAATCCCTTATAAAAGTTGTATCCTGATTCCTCCATTCTATTTACAGTTCTGCTTGCCTAAGATCCTCTGCTCCTGAGTCAATCTGCTCCTGAGACCCTCTGCTTGCCTAAGATCCTCTGCTCCTGTGAACCTCTGCTCCTGAGGCCCTCTGATCCTGAGACCCTCTGATCCTGAGAGCCTCTGCTCCTATGATCTTCTGCTCCTGAGACTCCCTGCTACAGGACCCTCTACCTTACAAAGATCTCCTGCTTCCAGAAACCTCTGCTTCCGAGGACCCCCTACTTCTCAAGGACCCTCTACCTTCCAAAGAGTTCCTGTTTCCAAGCACCTTTTACATTCCAAGGATCCCCTATTCTCAAAACCCTCTATTGCTAAAGACCTCCAACCTTCCAAGCAGGGGCGGACTGACCCATCGGGCACTCGGGCACTGCCCGAGGGCCCGCAGGTCAGTAGGGGCCCGGTTTGGGGCGACACTGTTGGCCCCTGCCGGTTTCCTCCGATGATCGTAGGGAGAAATTAAAATGCAGATTGCGGCGCACTCGGAAAACGCCGCGGTGGCGCCTGCACCGCCCCCTCACGTGACGTGTCACATGAGGGGTGGCACCAGTGCAACGTGCCTGCTCCAGTTGACTGGATTGCAGTCACGCAGAAGGCGCCACCACGGCATTTTCCGAGTGCGCCGCTGGCTGCATTTTATTTTCTCGCTACGATCATCAGAGGAACCAGGTGGGGGCCCACAGTGTAGCCCCAAACCGGGTCCCTATTGACCCACGGGCCCTCAGACAGAGCCGGTGAGAACCCGGGGGGGAGTATATATCTGCTGGGGGCAATATATATCTGATGGGGCAATATACACTATATTGCCAAAACTATTCGCTCACCTGCCTTGACTCGCACATGAATTTAAGTGACATCCCATTCCTAATCCATAGGGTTCAATATGATGTTGGTCCACCCTTTGCAGCTATAACAGCTTCAACTCTTCTGGAAAGGCTGTCCACAAGGCTTAGGAGTGTGTTTATGGGAATTTTTGACCATTCTTCCAGAAGCGCATTTGTGAGGTCACACACTGATGTTGGACGAGAAGGCCTGGCTCTCAGTCTCTGCTCTAATTCATCCCAAAGGTGTTCTATCGGGTTGAGGTCAGGACTTTGTGCAGGCCAGTCAAGTTCATCCACACCAGACTCTGTCATCCATGTCTTTATGGACCTTGCTTTGTACACTGGTGCACAGTCATGTTGGAAGAGGAAGGGGCCAGCTCAAAAACTGTTCCCACAAAGTTAGGAGCATGGAATTGTCCAAAATGTCTTGGTATGCTGAAGCATTCAGCGTTCCTTTCACTGGAACTAAGGGGCCGAGCCCAGCTCCTGAAAAACAACCCCACACCATAATCCCCCCTCCACCAAACTTTACACTTGGCACAATGCAGTCAGACAAGTGCCGTTCTCCTGGCAACCGCCAAACCCAGACTCGTCCATCAGATTGTCCGATGGAGACGCACGATTCGTAATTCCAGAGAACGCGTCTCCACTGCTCTAGAGTCCAGTGGCGGCGTGCTTTACACCATTGCATCCGACGCTTTGCATTGCACTTGGTGATGTATGGCTTGGATGCAGCTGCTCGGCCATGGAAACCCATTCCATGAAGCTCTCTGCGCACTGTTCTTGAGCTAATCTGAAGGCCACATGAAGTTTGGAGGTCTGTAGTGATTGACTGCAGAAAGTTGGCGACCTCTTCGCAGTATGCGCCTCAGCATCCGCTGACCCCGCTCCGTCAGTTTACGTGGCCTACCAATTCGTGGCCGAGTTGCTGTCGTTCCCAAACACTTTCACCTTCTTATAATACAGCTGACAGTTGACTGTGGAATATTGAGGAGCGAGGAAATTTCACGACTGGATTTGTTGCACAGGTGGCATCCTATCACAGTTCCACGCTGGAATTCACTGAGCTCCTGAGAGCGACCCATTCTTTCACAAATGTTTGTAAAAACAGTCTGCATGCCTAGGTGCTTGATTTTATATACCTGTGGCCATGGAAGTGATTGGAACACCTGATTCTGATTATTTGGATGGGTGAGCGAATACTTTTGGCAATATTATTATTATTCTTTATTTATAAAGCGCCAGCATATTCTGCAGCGCTGTACAATAAGCACAGTATAGACAGGGTTACAATACATTGAACAACATTTGACAAACAGTACAGGAGGAGATGAGGGCCCTATTCCCGTAGGAACTCACAATCTAGGAGGGTTGGGGTTGGAAACAGGAGGAGAGGACTGTAAGGTGAGAGTGATTGATGGTTGTGTCAGTGAGTTGGGTGGTAGGCTTCCCTAAATAGGAATGTTTTAAGGGAGCGTTTGAAGGAAGAGAAGTTAGGGGAAAGTCTGACAGTACGAGGGAGAGCGTTCCAGAGAGTGGGGGCTGCGCGTGAGAAATCCTGCAGTCTATCATGGGAAGAGGTGATGCGGGGAGAAGCTAGGCGCAGGTCACTGTTTGACCTTAGGGAGCGGGCTGGGGTGTATTTGGTGATTAGTGAGGACAGGTAGTGGGGCGCTGAGTTAGTGAGGGTTTTGTAGGTAAGGATAAGGATTTTGAACTTAATTCTGCAGTGGATGGGGAGCCAGTGAAGGGACTCGCAGAGGGGAGCGGCAGAGACAGAGCGGCGGGTGAGGTGAATTACCCTGGCGGAGGCGTTCAGGATGGATTGTAGGGGGGAGAGGCGGGACAGAGGGAGGCCAGATAAGAGATTATTGCAATAGTCGAGTCGGGAGATTACCAGGGCGTGTATGAGTTGTTTTGTGGTGACAGCGGTAAGAATGGCCGAATTCTGGAAATATTACGCAGTTGGTATCGGCAGGAGGAGGAAAGAGACTGGATGTGGGGGATGAAGGAAAGAGCAGAGTCAAGTGTAACTCCAAGACAGCGAACTTGGTTTGATGGGGAGATGGTGATACTCTCCACCGTGATAGAGAAGTCAGGAGGTGGGGAGGCATTGGAGGGAGGAATAAGTAGGAGCTCAGTCTTTGACATGTTGATCTTTAGGTGGTGGGAGGCCATCCAGGAGGAGATGCCAGATAAACAGTCACTGACTTTTGAAAGGACAGGGGGAGAGAGATCAGGGGTAGAGAGGTAGATCTGAGTGTCATCAGCGTAGAGGTGGTAATTAAAGCCAAAGCTGTTGATGATTTTGCCCAGGGAGGAGGTGTAGATGGAAAAGAGGAGAGGACCAAGGACAGAGCCTTGAGGTACACCAACAGATAGAGGCAATGAAGAGGAGGAGTTACCAGCAAAGGACACACAGAAGGACCTGTTGGATAAATAGGAGTCAACCCAAGCAAGTGCAGTGTCACCGAGACCCAGAGAGTTGAGGGTCTGTAGAAGGAGGAGGTGGTCAACAGTGTCAAAAGCAGCCGAGAGGTCAAGCAGGATGAGAATAGAATAGTGGCCGTGTTTTTTAGCAGTTAGGAGGTCGTTGGTGACTTTGGTGAGGGCAGTTTCAGTTGAATGTAGGGGACGGAAGCCAGATTGCAGGGGGTCAAGTAGGGAATTGGAGGACAGGAAGAGGGAGAGGCGGTTGAAGACTAGTTTTTCTAAGAGCTTTGATGTGAAGGGAAGCAGGGATACAGGGCGGTAGCTGGATGGAGAGTTGGGGTCTAGGGATGGTTTCTTTAGTAAAGGGGTAACTAGCGCGTGTTTGAAGGCGGATGGAAAGGAGCCAGTGGAGAGAGATAGGTTGAAGATGTGTGTGAGAGCAGGGGTGAGGGAGGAGGAGAGGGGAGGAATTAGATGTGAGGGAATGGGGTCGAGCGGGCACGTGGTGAGATGTGAGGAGAACAATAAGGAATTGACTTCCTCCTCAGTGGCTGGGAGGAAGCGGCAGAGGGTGGCAGAGGGGACCTGTGGGAGTGGAGGTGGCAGATAACTATCTTGTGTTGGGATGTTGCTTCTGATAGTTAGAGTTTTACTGAGGAAGTAGTCTGCCAGGTCTTGAGCGCTGAAGGCAGCTGAGGGGGGAGGTGCAGGTGGGTAGAGGAGGGTGTTGAAGGTGGACCAGAGCCGTTTAGGGTTGGAGGACAGCGTAGATATAAGAGATGAGAAGGATTGTTTGGCCAAGTGGAGGGCAGAGGTGTATGACCGGAGAATAAACTTGAAGTGAACAAAATCAGCTTCAGAGCGGGATTTCCTCCAGGCACGCTCTGCGGTGCGGGAGCATCTTTGCAGGTAGCGAGTCTGGAGGGTGTGCCAGGGCTGAAGCTGGCGGCGTGGGGCCTTACAGAGTCGAAGAGGAGCAAGAGTGTCTAGAGCAGAGATAAGCGTAGTGTTGTAGTGATTAGTGGCAGCATCAGGGCAGGTGAAGGATGAGGTATGAGGGAGGTGGTGAAGTAGGTTGGAGAATTGATGGGAGTCCACAGCATGTAGATTTCTGCGAGTGTGTGTGCGGGGTGGGGGAGCAGGGTGTTTAGGAAGTCCAGATAGGTTGAAAGAGAGAAGGTGGTGGTCAGAGATGGGGAAAGGGCGACATTTGAACTCAGAAATGGAGCAGAGGTTGGAAAAGACCAGGTCAATAACGTGACCATCGTGGTGGGTAGGGAGGAGGGAGGATTGTGTGAGTCCAAGGGAGGACGTGAGTGAAAGAAGTTTGGAGGCAGCAGGAGCGGAAGGATCGTCAATGGGAATGTTGAAGTCCCCGAGAATTAGGCACGGAAGATTAGAAGACAGGAAGTGAGAAAGCCAGGTAGAAAAGTGGTCAAAGAACTGGGAGGTTGGTCCCGGTGGGCGGTAGATGACTGCCACCCTGAGGGCCAGAGGAGAGAACAGGCGGATGCAGTGTGTCTCGAAGGAGGAGAAGGAGAGGGATGGGGGTGGAGGGAGATGCTGGTAGGTGCAGGTGGGAGAGAGCAGGAGTCCGACCCCGCCACCATTTCTCTCACCCGGTCTGGGGGTATGGCTCAAGTGTAGACCGCCATGTGAGAGAGCAGCAATGGAGGCCGTGTCAGAGGGAGTTAGCCAGGTTTCAGTTAAAGCTAGGAGGTTGAAGGAGTTTGAAAGGAAGAGGTCATGGACGGCTGTGAGTTTGTTGCACACAGAGCGAGCGTTCCAGAGGGCGCAGGAGACAGAGGACAGGCGCTGAGGGATGATGGGAATGAGGTTGCTGGGCTTGCAGGGAGGTGATTTATGTGCGATGGAGATAGGATGAGAGGGAAGTATTGGATGTGTTGTGGGGCCAGGGTTAGGGGATATGTCACCTGAATAGACTAACAGCAGGAGGGTGAGAAAGAGAAGGTGGGAATGGGATTTGTGGGAGTGGGAGTGATTGGCAGCACGAGAGTTAGAGGGAGACCATGTTCTGAGGAAACAAAGGAGCTCATGCAAGGCCATCATGTGGGACGAGAGGAGGGAGGGAGAGATGCAGATAGTGTAGGGGTCGGTGGTAGAGGGGCAGGAGTTCCATTTAAGGAGAAAGGTAGAAGTAAAGAGCAGAAGCGTGAGAGAAAGCATGATATAGACGTGAGTTTACCAGAGTAAAAAGTGGGCCTTGCAGTTTTGCAGTTCCTTCCTCCAGTCCCGCAACTCCAGGAATCAACTCTGAACGTCCACTTAAGAATGCCACTCAACTCCAGGAATCAACTCTGAACGTCCACTTAAGAATGCCACTCAACTCCAGAATCAACTCTGAACGTCCACTTAAGAATGCCACTCAACTCCAGGAATCAACTCTGAACGTCCACTTAAGAATGCCACTCAACTCCAGGAATCAACTCTGAACGTCCACTTAAGAATGCCACTCAACTCCAGGAATCAACTCTGAACGTCCACTTAAGAATGCCACTCAACTCCAGGAATCAACTCTGAACGTCCACTTAAGAATGCCACTTGGAAATGTCAATGGAGCCTGTTATAGTTGTTATATAGGGCGGACTGATTGCATTCAGGCAGTTAAAAAGTCAACACCTGAAAAAGTCAACACCTGAAGCTGGATGGGCTGTGTCAATAGGGCAGGAGATTCACATGCTAATTAGCAAAGCAAATGGTGGAGAAAAACAAAAATAAATAAAAAATAAATAAAAACAGCAAAAGACCAAGGTAACGTTACAATGTGGGTGCCTGCGAATACTGGGTGATTGGGGTCCTACCAGCAAAAGTATGCAGGGGATCAGTTGAGATGTGGGTGTCTGTGGATGATGGGTGATGGGTGATAATGTCCTACCAGCAAAAGTATGCAGGGGATCAGTTGAGATGTGGGTGTCTGTGGATGATGGGTGATGGGTGATAATGTCCTACCTGTGGAGAGAGGAGACACAGGAATATAGTGTATATCTGCTGGGGGCAATATATATCCATGAGTGATCTTCTGGGGGCAATATATATCTGATGGGGGCAATATTTGTCTGATGGGGCAATATATATCCATGAGTGATCTGCTGGGGCAATATATATCTGATGGGGCAATATATATCTGCTGGGGAAATATATATCCATGAGTGATCTGCTGGGGGCAATATATATCTGCTGGGGCAATATATGTCTGATGGGGCAATATATATCCATGAGTGATCTGCTGGGGGCAATATATATCCATGAGTGATCTGCTGGGGGCAATATATATCTGCTGGGGCAATATATATCTGATGGGGCAATATATATCTGCTGGGGCAATATATATCCATGAGTGATCTGCTGGGGGCAATATATATCTGATGGGGCAATATATGTCTGATAGGGGCAATATATATCCATGAGTGATCTGCTGGGGGCAATATATATCCATGAGTGATCTGCTGGGGCAATATATATCTGATGGGGCAATATATATCTGCTGGGGAAATATATATCCATGAGTAATCTGCTGGGGGCAATATATATCTGCTGGGGCAATATATGTCTGATGGGGCAATATATATCCATGAGTGATCTGCTGGGGGCAATATATATCTGCTGGGGGCAATATATATATCTGATGGGGCAATATATATCTGCTGGGGCAATATATATCCATGAGTGATCTGCTGGGGGCAATATATATCTGATGGGGCAATATATGTCTGATAGGGGCAATATATATCCATGAGTGATCTGCTGGGGGCAATATATATCCATGAGTGATCTGCTGGGGGCAATATATATCTGAAGGGGGCAATATATATCCATGAGTGATCTGCTGGGGGCAATATATATCTGATGGGCGCAATATATATCCATGAGTGATCTGCTGGGGGCAATATATATCTGATGGGGACAATATATATCCATGAGTGATCTGCTTTGGGCAATATATATCTGATGGGGCAATATATATCCATGAGTGATCTGCTGGGGGCAATATATATCTACTGGGGGCAAGATATACCCATGTGTGATCTGCTAGGGGGGGCAATATATACCCATGTGTGATCTGCTGGGGGCAATATATACCCATGTGTGATCTGCTGGGGGCAATATATCCATGTTTGAGCTGCTGGGGGCAATATATATCCATGTGTGAGCTGCACACTGTGGGTTTTATTGCTGTGGATTCTGATTCGCTCATGCACACTGCACATTACTGTGAGTTTATTGCTGTGGAGCTCTGTGATATGCTCATACACTGTACATTACTGTGAGTTTTATTGCTGTGGAGCTCTGTGATACGCTCATACACACTGCACATTCCAGTGAGGTTTATTTCTGTGGAGCTCTGTAATGTGCAGTGTGTCAGGATTGTACAGTATCTTTTAAAGTGATGGTCAGTTTCCCACATTTTCCACAGGGACTTTGTGCTGTGCTGTGACTGTGGGACCATGTGCTGTGGCGCAGCCTTAGCTGCAATGAGTGGGTGATGGCTGCTGCAGCAGTGCGGTGGCCATCTGTAAGTATGGAGGGGGGCACAATTCGCTGCTGGGTCCAAGTGGATTTTCAAAAAGGTTATTTTTAGGAGTTCAGAAATAAATTATTTAACACAATAATGTACATGTGGGTGTTGCGTTGTAGGGAGTGTTTTTTATGGGTGTGGCCTCCTGTGGGTGCAGAACAAGGGGGGCCCCATGACCTCCTATTGCCCGGGGGCCCCATTACTTGTCAGTCCGCCCCTGCTTCCAAGGACCCTTTACCTTCAGAAAATCCTGCTCTAATTCCTATTTATAGCCTCCTTTTTCTGATATATAAATGTATGTAGTATAGTTTAGTATTGCCTTTGTTGTATATCTTTCTCTTAGCTTGCCTTTTAGTTACTCTTATTGCTGGTTATTATTTACACAGCGTTCTCCCTTCCTATTAGTATTACCCAGCTATTTGTCTATTGCCTTTTATGTTTTACTCCTAATAAACCCCTTTTGTTTATATACCTCATTCTCAGCAATATCATTGCACATTGGGTTCAAACCTTTCACCCCGGAATCAGCTCCTTACACTGCAGACATTCCAAGTTAAATATCTTCAAGTGATGGAACTAGGTAGATGCTAAAGTCGGCCGACACCACCAACAACCAGTAGAGAATATTAGGTGGTTATGCTGTACTGTATTGATAACATACCATGGGTATCCCACCTTATTAAAGGAAAAAGGGATAGAAGTAATAAGATGTCCCCTAGTTCTCCATCAACTCTTGTCTTCACAATAATCAATACCACCCTGTGTGAAAGAAATTTACTAATTGGTTGGCTATAGGCAACAACATTTCACCAGGCTCCATAGCGCTGTGGACCTGATGGGAAGCTGTGACATAACTGGAAGTAGATGTCGCAGGGAGTGTTAGGTAGTAACACTTTCTTTCAGGGAGGATGGTTCCTCAAGTAATTGTATTACTACTTAACCATGGCTCCCTATAGTTGTTGTGAGATAAGTAAGAGAATGGTTCTTATATTTAAGTCTGCGTATGTCTGGGACGACATAAAATTTTGTGGGGGAGAATGTAAGGTAAGTCAAAACCAGGTACCCCATAAACATACACTAATGTTACATTTCCAGTTTCAGCAATCAAAGGTCCAAATTCCATTCCTAGCGCTAAAATGCAGGCGCTAGGGAGGCAAAACTGCGCCCGCATTCTTCCCCCTAGCACCCGCGTTTTAGTGCTAGATTACAATGCAGGCACTAAAAAAGCTGCCTGCATTGTTTGCGGGCACTAAGCCCCGAGATGTGCGCGGCAGTGCTAAACGCAGCTGCGCGCATCCTCCGGTCACATGACAGCCGGATCTCGCCTTGCGAGATCCGGCCGGTCAGCATAGTGATACGCAGGGGGAGACTTTTTCCCCTAGTCCTTCCCTGCTCCCGCCGGACTGAGGAGGCGGACAGAGCCGCGGTCCTCACCGCGGGACAGGAGGTGAGTATAAGAGTATAAGTATTCTGCAGAAGCGGAATCCATTAGCAAAAAGTCCGGCTATGGTTAACTTTTTGTTAACTGCGGCCGGACGTTAATCAGCGTTAGGACTTTGTAATCTTAACGCTGATTAACAGTTTGCACTCCCTATGTTAAGTATAGGGAGCACAGAGTACAGTAACCTCGCACTGAAAAATGCAAGGTACCAAACGCTAACGGGTTACTTAAACCGTTAGCGTTTGGATTGAAATATGCGGTAAATACTTGGATTAACGTTAACGCTCACGCAGGTGAGGTCATGCTTTGTGTCATTGCAGAAAACTGTTGAATAAAAACACTTTGGTTTCACCCAGCCCACTCCCTTCGCACATTGGAATTATTGACCATACTTTCAGCATATGTGCAACATTTGTAATGCACAAGTAATCTAGTTACAGTTTACGTAGGTGGTAGTGTCCCATTACACATTCTTGTCCTCTTTACTAGTTAAGGCTATTTACACATTGAAACTAAAATAAAACAGCATGATTTCCTGCAGCATAATTGCTCCCCCCAGCCTATGAAGTCTGCAGCATAACGCAAGGACGGATTTTCATATTTTCCATTAACACATATAATTTGTGTCTTTGGATGTCTGCAGGGAGCCTGAGCATTAACAGGCAGGGGGTGGACAATATTTTTAGAAATTAATTAACAGCAAAACTATTTAGAACCAGGCAGGAACATTTTAATCTCAAGTAGGGCCGAAACAACTAATCAATAACTAATCGATGAGAATAGTTGACTACTAATCGGCTGTCGATTTAATCGATGGGTAAAGCACACACTGTTTAGATTCAGACTGCGTTAAACGTTATAACCTCAGATTCTGCTTCGGAGCTAAATGGAGAAGATGTGTCGCTGCTTTACTCAGTATGATTTTGCTCTACGTTTATGTCAGAGAAAACTAGTTTGCTTTTATTTAGTTTACATGTGCAGAAGCACTATATAACAAACCCTGGGATACTGCCACTGGGTATGGGCACTGTACTGCTGGTGTTTTATGTTTATTTGAAGCTGGAGTCCTGTGCCACCACCCCAACCTGCCTACCACCTGCTCTTTTGTCCGGTCCCCTCCCACACTCAGGTCCGGTCTTTTGCACAAACCCACTCCCTCTAGGGTCAAATCCTTTCAACAAACTCCCTCCCTTCCCCCTCCTGACCCCCCTCCCTCTCAGTTTATGAAATTATTGTAAAGGGACACTCTAATACACTTAAGTGTCAGGCTGCATGCAGTGGCCCCATTATCATCCCGCTTTCGTGCTGACATCAGTTCTGAGCGCTCATAGAAGTGTTTGTGGAGAAAGTGGACATGGACTCACGCTACGCACGAAGCATCAATCCATTACTATGACCAGGTGCTTGTGTACCTTGTGTGCGAAAAGTGCACAATTTATGCATGAACGTTATGTACACTGCGCAAATTGCTTACGAAAAAAAGTAAGGGGCAGGGCGTTGATTTTTTTTCTTCAATAATGTTTCTTTTAAGGAAACAAAAATTGTTTAAGCGAAAAAAAAATCTGCTGGCGAAAACGCTGCAAGGACTTTTCATTCTATGCACATCCCTCCCAATCTTACTCAAGGATTGATTACCTGTTTATTCCTCAATACCACCTCTCTGCTTTACGCAGCACAGTGAAAGTGTCAGACGACGCCCCAGTATCTATCACCTTACGCTCCCCCATGTTTAGGCCAACTGCGCCTAACTGGCGCCTTAATGACTCCCTCTTATCCGACCCGCTTGTGGCTGGGGAAGGACGGCAGGTCCTCACAGATTTCTTTGAGGAGAACGCTACAGGTGAAGTGGCCTCGCCAATAGGGTGGGAGGCACATAAATGCGTGATCAGAGGCTACTTTATCTGAAAGGGCGCTGAGCAGGCTAAATGTTGATCAGCTGCTATACGAAACCTCCAACAACAGATAACCCAGATCTCCTCCGATCACAAGCGGGAGGGTAACCCTGAAACCATGGCACATCTGACTGAGCTACGCAGATCTCTAACTACACTTATGAACACGACCTATCATAGATCATACTTACGCTCTAAAGCCCTTTTCCACCTACACGGAGACAAGAGTGGGAGATTGCTGGCACGAATGATAGCCAAAAATGCTCAGCTACGTACATAGCTAAATTGCGCGACACACAGGGCGTGACGCAAAGATTACCAGCAAAACTACTTCAGATCGTATGGGACTATTATGCTGCGCTCTATGACTTGCGGGGGACTATTTGCCCCAAGACCTAGCCCGCAAACGCGCTAACATTCTGGCCTACCTGACTAAATACTCCCCTAAACGAATATCTTGTCAAACATCTGAACTTTTAGACCGCCCCTTAACCGTGGAAGAATTGGCTTTGGCACTTAAATCCTCTAAAACCGGTAAAACCCCACGGCCCCAATGGTCTCTGTTCGATATTACAAAACCTACGCTGCAATTCTCTCCCCTCGTCTCCTGACGGCTTATAATGTCTTGGCAGAAGGGCAACATCTCCCTTCACAGACCCTGAGTGCCAACATAATGACATTACCAAAAAAAGGCAAGGACACTGACCTTTGCTCCAGCTACAGACCCATTTCTTTATTAAATTGTGATCTGAAGCTGTTCGCAAAAATCTTGGCAGATAGACTTAAACCCTTCCTTCCCGCTCTTGTCCGTGCGGATCAAGTGGGGTTCGTCCCTGGCCGAGAGGCCCGGGACAACACCATGCGGACCCTGCAACTCATGCACCATTATTATTATTATTATTAATTAAGCGCCAACACATTCCGCAGCTCTGTATAAGGTGTAATGGGTAAAGACAGGACAATTCTACAATACATACAGGAGACAGGTCAGTATTCCTGCCAGCAGATACATGAGGATATGAGGACCCTATTCCCGTGGGAATTTACAATCTAGATGGTGAGGGGATTAGAAACAGGAGGGGGGGACTGCAGTGATGAGCTAATGCAGGGAGAGGGGAGGACTGTTTTTGGGTCGGTCGATGTCTTGTTACGGAGTCGGGTAGTAGGCTTCCCTAAATAGAAGGGTCTTTAGGGAGCGTTTAAATGAAGCCAGATTTGGGGACAGTCTGATATTGCGAGGAAGCGCGTTCCATAGGGTCGGCGCCGCACAAGAAAAGTCCTGCAATCAGGCATGTGAAGAGGTAATGATGGAGGATGCCAGGCGCAGGTCATTGTTGGATCGTAGGGGACGGGCTGGGGTGTATTTGGTGATTAGTGAGGACAGGCAGGGCCGGATTAACATAGGGGCGGATGGAGCGGCCGCTCCAGGCCCCGTTCTAAAAATAGGCCCAGAGCAGCCAAGACGAGCTGCTGGCCGAAGTTGAGCTGCTGGTTGGCCGGTGGCACTGTGAATGTGAGGCAGCCGCTGGCTCCGGACACAGAACGACCATGGTGCACAGAGCAGAGGAGATCAACACCTGACATGTCACGTGCCCCACCGGTGCCTGCACATGTCAGGCCAGCTCATTTACTTAGAAAGGGGGGGAGCTAACAGTGCGCAGGTGTGCGGATGAATCCGCACAGCCTGCCTGCACTGTCTCTTGCATGCCTCGCCCTTAAGACACCAGCAGGAGCGCAGCACGAGGAGGACAAGAAATTGAAGAGCTGCAGGCATCCGAAGGTGTGCAGGGCTGGCTGGGGCAGAACGGTAAGGAACACACTGTCACAGCTCCCCGGGGATCTCACCCTCCCTGTGGATCTCATCCTGCCTGCACACACAGCAGAGTGTAATAAATGGCCTGGCTTCCGGCTGGCGAGCTCTGGGCTATGTGTGCGATCATGCAGAGGAGCTGGGGGGAGGAGGCGGACAAAAAGCCATACATGGGGAACCTGGACTGAAAAGTGAAGGAGGACACCCTGGCCTGGAGGAGCTCTTCCTGCAGGTATGATGGGGGTGGGGGAGGGGAGGCTGTGCAGTGATAAGTATATTCCCCCTGCCGAGAGGACTGGTGCCATGGCATGGAGGGAGGCACAGAATTAATTCTTTAAGAACTAAAAAAGACATAGGCTTCTTATGTGACATGCAGAGCGCAGGGCAGGGCAAGCATATTAGCTTAAGTGTAGCCATCCCCTGGCTGAGCATCATGGGAGTTGCAGTCCACTGGAGAATGGAGGGTCTGTGCAAGGGTCCACTCTTTAATCCTAGTCCTCCATGAATCCTATTTTAAATCCACCCCAACTTTGTTTTACTGGCGTCATTATCTTCAGCTCTTAGATTGTAAGCTCTTGGACTGGGTCCTCTTTTCACCTAATTTTTTTTTGTTCTGCCCATTGAAACCCATAGAAAAAAAAAAAGGATTTTTTTTGCAGGTTGGATGTGTGGAGCTGGAGCCAGCAGGCACTGCCACACCAGCCTGTCACCACTCACCATTTTGTGCCTGGAATGTTAAACTTTGAAACACACTTTAAAGTCATGTTTTATTATAGACGTATAGGGCACCTTTGCACTCTTCACGCTACAACGGGGACGCTAGGGAGAAAAACCTGTGCCTGCAGGTTTCTCCTTTGCACCCCGTTTTAGCGTGATATTACGGTGCAGGCGCTAGAAAAGCTGCCTGCATCGTAATCCGGCGCTAAGCCCTGGGATGCGCGTGGCAGCGACGCGTCGCTGCATGCATCCACTCAATGAAGTCCATAGGACTCCACTGAGGCAGACACTGCCGGTCATCTTGCGTGATCCACAGAGGGAGACTTGGCCTGGGGGCCCCACCGCCTCAAGTATTGTCAGTCTGCCACCAGGCAGTGATTGACACATAAGGGCCACGCACAGTAACCCAGCAGGAGGCTTGTGACCCAACGCATTGTAAGTCACGTTATGCGTCAGAGTCACCAGTCAGGTCAGGTTTCCCAGTCTGACGTTGACATAGTGTGACATACGCCAGTGCGCCGCCTGACTCTCTAAATGAGAAAGCAGCACGGACCGATTGTTGCCTCAGTATCTATAAAAAGGCCCACCAAAATCCTCAGCACCAGGCCCCTGATACTCTTAATCCGGCCCTGAGGACAGGTAGTGAGGGGCGGTGTTAGTGAGGGTTTTGTAGGTCAGGGTGAGTAGTTTGAATTTGATTCTGCTGTGGATGGGGAGTCAGTGCAGGGATTCACAGAGAGGAGCAGCAGAGATAGAGCGACGGGTGAGATGGATAAGCCGGGCTGATGTGTTTAGGATGGACTGCAGTGGGGAGAGGCGGGAGATAGGAAGGCCAGTCAGGAGGTTGTTGCAGTAGTCCAGGCGGGATATAACAAGTTGTTTGGTGGTGTTAGCAGTCAGAAATGGACTAATTTTGGCAATGTTACGGAGGTGATTGCAGCAAGATGATGAGAGTGATTGGACGTAGGGGCTGAAGGAAAGACTGGAGTCAAGTGTCACTCCCAGGCAACGGACTTGTGCAGAAGGAAGGATAGTGATACCGTCAACAATTATGGCGAAGTCAGAAATTGGAGTAGAGTTAGAGGGGGGAATAAGAAGGAGTTCGGTCTTGGACATGTTGATCTTCAGGTAGTGAGCGGCCATCCAGGCAGAGTTACCAGACACACAATCACTGACTGAGAGAGAACGGAGGGGGAGAGAGCGGGAGTGGAGAGGTAGATCTGAGTGTCATCAGCGTATAGGTGATACTTTAAGCCATAGCTGGTGATGAGTTTACCCAGTGAGGAGGTATAGATGGAGAAGAGCAGAGGACCTAGGACTGAGCCTTGAGGTACACCGACTGACAGAGGCATTGAAGAGGAGGAATTGCCAGAAAGGGATACTGAGAAGGAGGTACGGTTTTAGCCAGGAGAGGGTGGTATCACAGAGACCAAGAGAGAAAAGGGTCTCTATGAGGAGGGGATGGTCGACTGTATCGAAGGCAGCTGAGAGGTCAAGTAGGATCAGTATGGAGTAGTGGCCATTGCATTTAGCAGAGAGGAGGTCATTAGTAACCTTTATGAGAGCAGTTTCTGTTGAATGTTGAGCGTGAAAGCCAGATTGCAGTGGATCAAGCAAGGAGTTACAGGAGAGGAAGAGGGTTAAGCGGTCGTAGACTAGTCTTTCTAGCAATTTTGATGCTAGTGGAAGTAGTGAAACTGGACGATAGTTTTCAGGAGAATGTGGGTCGAGGGAGGGTTTCTTGAGAATGGGTGTGATAGTGGCATGCTTGAAAGGAGAGGAGAATGAGCCAGAAGAGAGAGGTTAAAAATGTGTGTAAGAGCAGGAGTGATAGATGTGGACAGAGAAGATAGTAGGTGTGAATGGATAGGGTCTAGTGGGCAGGTAGTGAGGCATGAAGAAGACAGTAGAGAATGGACCTCATCCTCTGTGGTTGGGGCAAAGAGGCTGAGAGTCGATGTGGGGTCGGCTGGGGGAGGAGAAGTGCTGTATGCTTGTGCTGGGATATTGTTACGGATTGTGAGTGTTTTCATTATGAAGTAGTCAGCAAGATCTTGAGCGCTGAGGTCGGATGGGGGAGGTGGGTAGAGGAGCGAGTTGAAGGTTGAGAACAATCTTTTGGGGTTGGAAGAAAGTGAAGATATTTATTTATTTATAAAGGATTTTACCAGGAAGGATACATTGAGATTTCTCTCGTTTTCAAGTATGTCCTGGGTTCAAGAACATTGAAGTGTTACAGTTACAGAAATACAAAGTAATACAATGCAAGATATTAAAAAAAAAAAAAACAACACAAATATACAGATTAACAGAAAAATATGTAGGAAATATAAGAGAGGAGAAGTAAGTTTGTTTGGAGAGGTGAAGTGCAGTTGTGTATGACTGGAGAAGGAACTTATAGTTGATGAAGTCAGCTTCAGAGTGGGATTTCTTCCAAGCACGCTCCGCAGCGCGGGAGCATCTCTGCAAGTAGCGCGTCTGCTTAGAGTGCCAGGGCTGAAACTGGCGACGTGGAATTTTGTGCAGTTGTTTAGGAGCAAGAGAGTCTAGAGTAGAGGAGAGTGTGTTATTGTAGTGGGATCTCGCACGGTCGGGGCAGGTTATAGTGTTAGTGTGGGACAGGGGACTTTGTATGAGACTTGAGAATTGCAGAGGATACAAGGCCCGGAGATTCCTCTGGGTGCAGGGATGGGATGGAGGAGACGAAGTTGGTTCCGTTGATGGGATGATATTAAAGGAGAGCAGATGGTGGTCAGAGATGGGGAATGGCTGATCAGTGAAGTCTGAAATGGTGCAGAGGTAGAAAAACACTAAGTCGATAGTGTCCATCACGGTGAGTAGAGGAAACGGTGGACTGTAAGAGGCCAAAGGAGGATGTAATAGAAAGAAGTTTAGCGGTAGCAGGGGCAGAAGGGTTATCGATGGCAATATTGAAGTCGCCTAGAATTAGTGTTGGTACATTAGAAGACAGGAAGTGATATGTCCAGGCTGCGAAATTGTCGAGGAACTGGGAGGTCGGTCCAGGAGGGCGCTAGATAACAGCCATTCTGAGAGAGAGGGGGGAGAACAGGCGTATACAATGAGCTTCAAAGGAGGAGAAGGACAGAGAGGGGGTGTGTGGGCAGGTACTGATAGGTGCAGGTGAGAGAAAGCAGGATCCCAACACCACCTCCTAGCTTCTCACCCGGCCTAGGAGTGTGACTAAAGTGGAGACCACCATGTGTGAGGGCAGCAATGGAGGCAGTGTCAGAGGAGGAGAGCCAGGTTTCAGTTACTGCTAGAAGATTGAAAGAGTTTGAGAGAAACATGTCATGGACAGTTGTGAGTTTATTGCAGACTGAACGGGCATTCCAAAGGGCGCAGGAGAAAGGGATTGAGGGCAGTGGGTTAATAGAAATAAGATTATGCGAGCAATGAGATCTGGGGGTTTTGCTGAGAGAAATTATGCGAGGCCTAGCAGGTATGGGGATTATTGTGGGGCCAGGATTAGGGTTGATGTCACCGGCTGCGAGCAGTAATATGAGTGTAAGTAAGCATAGATGAGACTGGGACTTATAGGAGCGTGAGGAGCTTGAGAGACGAGAGTTAGATAGGAAAAGGTCCCTCAGGAATTGAAGTTGGTGTGGGAGTTGTTGCTACATTTACTGTAGGCGTATGCTCGCCGCTCCTCTCAGGCATTGGCACTCCTATCCAAAGATGCGTAGAAAGCCTTCGATAGGGTGGACTGGGACTTCATGTCCCTCTCCTTAACACATATCGGCCTAGGCCCTAATCTCTGCGCTTGGATAGGTGCCCCATATGGAGACGCAATGGCACTCGACAGGGGTGTCCTCTCTCACCGTTGCTGTTCGTATTGACTCTGGAGCCATTCTTAGAGGCCATTCGGATGAATCCTAATATAACGGGGGTTACGGTGGCCCTCAACAGCACAAGGTGGCGGCCTATGCAGATGACCTCCTGTTTTTTGTAACAAGGCCGGAGGTGTCTTTGCCGGGAGTTTTGGCG
Source organism: Leptobrachium leishanense (assembly GCA_009667805.1). Lineage (NCBI taxonomy): Eukaryota > Metazoa > Chordata > Amphibia > Anura > Megophryidae > Leptobrachium > Leptobrachium leishanense. The sequence continues at coordinate 178,364,794 of CM019064.1, forward strand.
GCCTTTCAGGAATACAGCAGGCTCTCTAACCTTAAGATTAATTTTCTTAAATCACATATCCTCAATGACTCGGACCCCGAACCCAGAGCCCAAGCTCTGAAACCGCACTTTGCCATTACATGGGTAGCCGACAAAATGAAATACTTGGGCATTTGGCTCTCATCACAGGGTTTCCACCTCTTTCAGGATAACTTTCCACCACTACTTAGGTCCCTGCAGCGTGACCTAGCTAACTGGAATTACCCACATGTCTCCTGGCTAGGCCATATTGCAGTGATCAAGATGAATATGCAACCCCGACTCCTATACTTGCTACAAACGATTGCTATTGATCTTCCTAGGGCGTTCTTTACTTCCCTTAGGACTCTGGTGGCCAATTATATTTGCAGGGGTAAACACCCCATGTTGAGTTACCAGGTAGGGATGAGCCAAACGCCCGTGTTCAGTTCGACTTCGAACAATTTCAAAAGTTCGAGTTCGAACTCGAACACGATCCGAACTCAATGTAGGTCAATGAGACCCGAACGTTCGATTTTTAGAGTGCCCTTCAAGAGGGCATATATGCTAAATATTTGCATAAAAGATGTATGGGGGTCCGGTTAGTGCCCTGGGGGACAGGAAACAAGGACATAAAGTAAAAAGAAAAAATTTTTTTAACCCTTTCGCTGCTGAGGCTTTTCCCGCCCCTGTGCTGAGGTCATTTTTACCGGTTTTGCTCATCATGTTTAAACGTGTTTTGAAGGCTTATTTTAGTATATGACCCAGACATATTATATATCGTTCTCTCCGTCAGACTCGGTAGATTCATAATATGTCATTATTATATGTATACGTTATGTCATGTCTGTATATTATAACAAAAAATGCAATAAAATATGTATTTTCAATAATTTACAATGTGTAAAGTGTTTTTTTTCACATTTTAACATGCGAGCAATTGCGGTTATATTTTGTATGGGGTGCGCTTGTTAAAAAATTAGAGATGGGGTCTCGTTACATTTTTTTTGGGGGAAAATTACGCGATTTTTAACAAACGCACCGCATACAAAAATCGTTAGTGCAGCATCATTGTTCACATTATAATTCAAATGGGAACAATATTGCTGCATTAACAAACCAAAAAAAAAAAAAAAGTGTTTATTTTTTTTTTATAATTTTTTTTTTAATTTTTTTTTATTTTTCATTTTTTTTTTTTTTACAAAATTTTTCACTTTCATGTTTGGTATCGTTGGAACGGCCATGCTCTGGCCGATCCAACCATACCAAAATTTAACCCCTAACTGCCACGGATCGGGAGATAGGGAGTTCATTGGAACTCCCTATCTCCACCGTTGGTGGCAGTTAAGGGTTAAGTCCAGGACTGGCGTCATCGTGCTACGCACGATGACGCCAGTCCTCAGGGGAGTTCCCGGAGGCTTGGCCGACATCCAAGATGTCGGCCAGCTCCGGGAAAGGATCGCGAATCGGCGCTTTTCAGCGCCGATTCGCGATCCAGCTCCCCAGGGGTTAATGCCAGGCATCATTTGGAAGGGCAGGCTGTGCCCTTCCAAATGATGCCTGGGTTAACCCCCGCAGAGCCGCCGATCGGGAGGGAGAGAGGTCCGAAGGACCTCCCCCTCCCTTTCAGGCGCCTCCTCCGCACATGCGGGGGGGCGCCTGAATTAGGTGTCATCGCGCTGCCGCGATGACACCTAATTCGGGCGGCTGTGGTCCCGGATGCGCGGCTGACATCCAGGATGTCAGCCCGCACCGGGGGGGCCAGCGATCGGCCGGAACCCGGCCGAACGCTGACCCCAATGGGAGGACGCGCTCAGCGCGTCCTCCGCATACCAGCGGGAATGCTGAGGACGCGCTGAGCGCGTCCTCATCATCGAAGTGGTTAAAGGAACAGTGAGTTTTCCATGAAATAAAGGTTAAGAATAAAACAAAAAATTCCTTCAAATATCGTGCCTAGGCGGTCCCCATAACTTGCCCGTGAAGTGGCGGATTTGTAGGATGTATAGAAACATTTAAAAACAAAAAAATGACAGTTCAAATGACGGTAAATGGTTTTCCTTTAATCTGTTCATAAACTGCTTGGGGCGGCAGCCTGTATGAAAAGAGGAGACGTTTTAGGACACGCAGAACAAGTTTAGTGATTTTTTTGGCTAAATTATGGTGAAACTTAGGTGCTTTAAAATTGTCCCTTTAGTGTCGGCAACAGTGCCGTCACACCGTAACCCCTCCGTGGTATTGTAGAAGAGTGCAGGGTTGGACCCTGTGGTCAAATATTAAAATGATATGAATCTGATACAGGCGTCAGTGCACCCAAATATTTTGCCTTTGGTGGCAGCAAGTGCCTTCACACCGTAACCCCTCTGTGGTATTGTGGAAGAGTGCAGAGGTGGACCCTGCGGTCAAATATTAAAATGATATGAATCTGGTACAGGCGTCAGTGCTCCCAAATATTTTGTCTGCGCTACTGTATATGGTGAGAATCGGCGCACACCAGTAGCAACAGGAAGCAAACAGAACAGGCAGGGAATACACAGAGTGAATAGTCAAATGGCAGGCAAAGTCGGTAACAGATCGGGTCCTCAGAACAAGCAGGGTCAGTAACAAGTATACAAACTGATTCGGTAAACTAGCGATGCGGGAATAAAGGCTGAGACACACTGAGCGTGTAGCGATGCACAGCGTAGCGAAGCAAACATTTTGCAGGCTTGACTTCACTCCGCTCCGCCTTGCAGCGTGTCTACACTGCATTACGTTTGCTTCTCACCGCACTGGACAGGAATCCACTAACTAAATTAAAATGTACACACAAAACCGTTTTATTTTCACAAAGCATGTTATATAGGCAAAAAAAAGTTTCTACTGAATAAAATACATCAAAAATTACTGTTAATTTAATAGGAATAGTATAAAAATATAAAAAGGTAACCCCTGATCATATATATTATAGGCACACGGAGCACTGTGTATAGAGTAGGGATGCATTGATACCACACACAGACATATACGTACAGTCAGGTCCAGAAATATTGGGACATTGACGCAAGTCTAACATCTTTGGCTCTATACACCACCACAATGGAGTTGGAATGAAACAAACACAATGTGCTTTAACTGCAGACTGTCAGCTTTAATTTGAGGGTATGTACATCCAACTCAGGTGAACGGTGTAGGACGTACAGCAGTTTGCAGATGTGCCTCCCACTTGTTAAGGGACCAAAGGTAATGGGACAATTGGCTTCTCAGCTGTTCCACGGCCAGGTGTGTGATATTCCCTCATTACCCCAATTAGTGCAGATAACAGGCCCAGAGTTCATTTCAAGTGTGCTATTAGCATTTGGAATCTGTTGCTGTCAACTCTCAAGATGAGATCCAACGAGCTGTCACTATCAGTGAAGCAAGCCATCATTAGGCTGAAGAAACAAAACAAACCCATCAGAGAGATAGCAAGAACATTAGGCGTGGCCAAAACAACTGTTTGGAACATTCTCAAAAAGAAGGAATGCACCGGTGAGCTCAGCAACACCAAAAGACCCGGGAGACCACAGAAAACAACTGTGGTGGATGACCGAAGAATTCTTTCCCTGGTGAAGAAAACACCCTTCACAACAGTTGGCCAGATCAAGAACACTCTCCAGGAGGTAGGTGTATGTGTGTCAAATTCAACAATCAAGAGAAGACTTCACCAGAGTGAATACAGAGGGTTCACCACAAGATGTAAACCATTGGGGAGCCTCAAAAACAGGAAGGCCAGATTAGAGTTTGCTAAACAACACCTAACAAAGCCTTCACAGTTCTGGAACAAGATCCTATGGACAGATGAGACCAAGATCAACTTGTACCAGAGTGATGGGAAGAGAAGAGTATGGAGAAGGAAAGGAACTGCTCATGATCCTAAGCATACCACCTCATCAGTGAAGCATGGTGGTGGTAGTGTCATGGCGTGGGCATGTATAGCTGCCAATGGAACTGGTTCTCTTGTATTTATTGATGATATGACTGCTGACAAAAGCAACAGGATGAATTCTGAAGTGTTCCGGCCAATATTATCTGCTCACATTCAGCCAAATGCTGCAGAACTCATTGGACGGCGCTTCACAGTGCAGATGGACAATGACCCAAAGCATACTGCAAAAGCAACCAAAGAGTTTTTGAAGGGACAGAAGTGGAATGTTATGCAATGGCCAAGTCAATCACCTGACCTGAATCCCATTGAGCATGCATTTCACTTGCTGAAGACAAAAAGTGAAGGGAAAATGCCCCAAGAACAAGCAGGAACTGAAGACAGTTGCAGTAGAGGCCTGGCAGAGCATCACCAGGGATGAAACCCAGCGTCTGGTGATGATTGTCTATGCGTTCCAGACTTCAGGCTGTGGTTGACTGCAAAGGATTTGCAACCAAGTATTAAGAAGGGAAAATTTGATTTATGATTATTATTCTGTCCCATTACCTTTGGTCCCTTAACAAGTGGGAGGCACATCTGCAAACTGCTGTAAGTCCTACACCGTTCACCTGAGTTGGATGTACATACCCTCAAATTAAAGCTGACAGTTTGCAGTTAAAGCACATTGTGTTTGTTTCATTCCAGTTCCATTGTGGTGGTGTATAGAGCCAAAGATATTAGAATTGTGTCGATGTCCCAATATTTCTGGACCTGACTGTATATATCAACACGCAGACCTATATATATCAACACGCAGATATATATATACACCCACCCACAGACCTCAGACCATATATACACATACGCACATGGGGGGGTGGCATGTGGACAATCTCAACTAAATGTGCCCCCCCCCCCCCAATTTGGCTGATCCCTCAAGAAGAAATGTTGAACCCGACAGAGCAGAGAATACATATATTATTCTCTGCTCTATCGGGTTCAACATTTCTTCTGGAGGGATCAGCCAAATTGGGGGGGGGGGCATTAGTTGCCAATATGTGTGTGTAATACAAGTCTGGATATATATATTTATAAGAATATAGATGTATATCTTATCTATATATATATATATACCTGCCCTTACCTTCCCCTATAAATTTGCTAAAAATATACACACAAAAAAACAAACCACTGCCTAGACCCCGCGCAGCCCACATGCCACTGCCCTCTACCTGGCTGAATGTATCTAATATATATAATTAAATACATTCAGCAAGGTCGAGGAAAAAAAAAAGGTTTTATTTTATGTTCCCGGGGACATTTAAAAATGTCCTCAGATTTTTTTTTTTAGAAATGTGTCGCCTTACCTTAGCCTGGTGGTCAGTGGGGGCTCCCTGGATCCTGGTTGTGGGGGGGGGGGTCTGCCGTGGCCCCCTCCCTGCGCCGCCTGTCTCTGCCACACGCACCCAGGGCGGCTAGCCCGCAGTCACAGCTCTGTCAACCGGCGGCAGCATGCTCCTCAAGGGGATCCTTGGGCAGGCTGCCCTCTACAGTGCCTGATTAGAGGGCTGTGTCTGCCTGATGTTTTAGTAACAAGAATGTTTTATCCCATAGGCTTCAATGTTAAAAATATTCCCGTTTTAATTCAATATCTAATAAACCGTTGCTTATAATATTCTGCAGTAAAAAGTCTCTTTATTTCTAGATTTTTTAAGCATTTTTTATACTTTTTTCAAATTTTTATTTTTTTTCGAACTTTTGGCGAACGTCCCAAAAAAGTTTGAGGTTCTCGAACTTTCGAACGGCCGATGTTCGATTCCAACTCCGAACAGATCCGAACCGCACGCTCATCCCTATTACCAGGTACTCACTAGATCAAGAGCTGCAGGGGGATCAGCCCTACCCAATTTTAGCCTTTACCATCAGGCTTGTCACCTGCAACGGGTGGTGGAGTGGTCAAGAGAAGGGTCGGTTAAATTGTGGAGAGCGGTAGAACAGGAACTAGTTGGGAGACCTATGACGGTTCTCCCGTGGCTGACATTGAAAGGCAGGCAGGAGACTGGCCAATTCATCACCATTCGTGGGAGCGACTTACGGGATATGGTGCCGGATTGCGACCAAATTTAGCCTTACTTCCTTTCCTTCCCCCATGACTCCGGTGATACGTAATGAAGATTATCGCCCTGGACTAGATCCCCACTCAGTTAGACGACTGGTCCCCACACCACTCATACTGCATTTTTTCCACACCTCGGTCCGCCGACCATTTAATGCAAGACAGACCTGTTTCATTCCTCCACTCCTTCCATTACGCTCAGATCCGACACTACCTTGATGGCATACCTCAAAAGCATCAGCTGGGGCGCCCGCTACGGCCATTTGAGACTGTGCTGCAGCGCGGGACCTCTCTCACATGGTTTGTCATTGCTTTACTCACTGCTTAGGGACGCAGCCTCTGTCACACCACCGCCATATATGGGAATCCATGCTTAACATTGTGCTTTCGGATGATCAATGGTCTAAGATATGTGAATTAATGCATCATTGTTCTACCTCCTCCAAATCTCAGGAAACAGCATATAAGGTCCTTAGCTTATGGTACCGTACCCCAGATAAAATTAATCATTATGATCCGCAGGTCCCTGCGCAATGCTGGCGATGTAACGATGCACTCGGTGATATGTTACACATCTGGTGGGAATGTCCAATACTCCGACCTTTCTGGTCTAGAATACATGACATACTCAAAAGAATTTACGGATCCCCCACCTGAGTTCTCACCAGCTGCGATGCTCCTACATCATAATACTTATTCCATAGCTTCCTACAAACGCACACTGGCTATCCGTGTTCTGAACACCGCTAAGGTCTTAATACCTCTGTGCTGGAAACAGCTCACCCCCCCCCCCACCTCTCTCACTCTGGTTCACCCGCATGGAAGAACTCCACTCCGTAGAGCAATTACTATATAGGGCCTCTGACCGACTACCCCAATACTCCGCAATTTTATCTAATTGAATTCTCAGGTCCTCGACCAGCACATTTCGAGCGTTGCTGATCCTTCCTGAATAAATTAGCATTCCTATGTGGTTTTGAACTCAGACATACTGAGCAATGCTGGGATAATACTAGCATTTTTCCTCTGTTTCCCCTTCCCCTCCTTCCCTTTATTGCATACTGTTGCTTCTGTTCGCATTGACGCTTCATACGGGACCTGCGTATCCCTATTTAATTGTCTCTCATTTTCAAGAACCTGCGAGTTTAGCGATGTATATTTCTTATAGGTCTTTATTTTTGAAATCTAATAAACAGATATTTACAAAAAAAAGAGAATAGACAGACTGAGGTGCAACAGTGATTTTTTTTTGTTTCTCCAGCGAATGAAGAGACTCGTGCGTTCCTTCAGCATGCAAGCAATAGTTCCACTTGAAGACTATAGCATAGTTATGTTTTTCCAAATTTGAGTAGCTGCTTATAGTTTCCCTCTTTTGTGCATTACCTTAATACGGTGGTAAAGAATTGATGGGGCATGGTGAGTGTACTGCTGTAAGTAATACACACACTTGTCCATTAGATGATTCAAAGTATGAGCTAGATTGGATAGCAAACGTCTACACATCCCTGTTAAACAGTCATTTTTTTGATGTAAAAAAACCAAAACAAATCATTTCAGAACTTTTTCCACCTTTAACGTGACCTATAAGGCTAGGGTCAGACGAGCGCATTTTGTACGGACTGTGTGTCCGTGCAGTACGGTCGCACGTTCTGACGGAAGACGCAGTAGTGGGCACACGGTCCGTTTTTGTGACTGACGTTATTTTTGACGGATGTAGATGGGAAATGAAAAACCATTTTGTCCGTCAAAAATGCTGGACGCATAAATGCAGTCCGTCTGACTTCGTTCCATCACTCACTCACAAAGTTATGCGGACGTTGCGCACTCCGCACGTCCGTTCTAGCGGTATTACGTTCTTGCCTAAGGCTAGAGTCAGACGAACGCGCGTGCAGCTGCACTTTATCACGGCCGTAGTAGCAGCAAATGACGGCCAATATACCAAGTACGGCCGCAAGGCAAGCGGCAAACGCATTTTTTTCGAGAACGTGATACCGCTAGTACTGACGTAGAGTGCGCTGCGTCCGCTAGCGGCATGTTTGATTAGGAGACGTCAAAACGCTGCTAATGTCCGGCCAACATAACGTCCAGACGCAAAAAGGGTTTTATTGATGATCCGTACGAAATCACGGACGAAAATGCGCATCGTATGACCGCTATCGCGTATTCCGTGAAAAAATACGTCCATTCGTTCGAACGCACTTTTTCACGGACAACGCCAAAAATACGATCGTCTGACCCTAGCCTAACCTGCGTCCGTCATGCTTCCGCACAGACGTACTTCGTGTGTGGGGCTCCATTGGTCAGAATGCTATGCTGCCACGGACGTACAAATGTGCGGCAACACAGACGTGAACACTGCGCTCGTCTGACACGGGCCTAACCTGTACAACTCAATTGAAAACCAAAATGTAAGTTTTCCTCCTTACTCCTAAAATAAGAAACTAATATGGTCGTATAAGTGTGCAAATCCTCTTATAACTGGGGATGTATTGGTGCTCTGAATTAAAGGAACACTCCACTCAACCCCCCCCCCCCTGTTTTTCTATCCTAATCTATCCCTATTCCCTTAATTAATCGTTAGGGTGTTTTTTTTTTTTTGTGTAACTGTAATACTTACCCTAAAATCCACTTGTTTCCAGCGGCGTCTTTTTTTTAAAATTTTATACTCACCTTCCTCTTCCGCTCCCGTCCTTCTTGCATTGTTCTTGCCTTCTGGTTTACGTGAGAAGCGCGCATGCGCGCCTCTCATGTAAACCAGCCAATCGGCAGGCTTCCTCCCGGCTCCCTCTGAGGATCAGTGTTGCGCGCAAGAGGATGCGCGCAACGCTAACCCTCAGCCGCTGCCGCCAGCTACTGCGGCGAGTTGGAGACGTCATCGCGCTGAAAGCGCGATGACGTCTCCTACTCGGCAAAAGTCGGCAGAAGCGGGAAATCTGAATCCCGCTCTGCTGACTGACAGCTGGGAGGGCTGAGTAAACTCCTCCGCCTCTCTCAGCTGAACTGCTGAGTGGAGGGAGGGGAGACAGAGGGCGGCATACTCCGGGCATCATGACCACCTAAAAAAGCTTAGGTGGTCATGTTGCCGAGAGTATCCCTTTAAGCAATTCAGGAGAAGGGTACAAAAAGAATTTCCAAGGCATTAGATACACCATGGAACACCGTCATCATCAAGTGGAGAAAATATGGCGCAATAGTGACATTACCAAGAACTGTGGTAATGTGATGAAATGTGATCACATCCAAATGTGATGAAAATACAAAAAACCTGGTCAGGGAGGCTGCCAAGAGGCCTACCTGCCTGGTGTTATTCCCGAGTGTGACCCGGGGTTAAATTTCGCTACTGCGAACGGTAACCCCGAGCCACACTCACCTCATCCTGCGCTCCCTCTCCGTCCCCCCGCAGTGTGATCGTGGCGGCCGGCGCCTTGCTTCCTGGTTCCACTCCCTGCGAGCCACGCGACCAGGTGGCAAATTTGAAAACTAAGAAATTTTTTGAAACTGTATTTTTGGGATAATAAATTATCATTTCGTGTTTCAAACTTTCTGAGTCCGTGTGTTTACTTGACTCTTGTTTGCATGGATTTCAGGGAATTATTCCTAATTATTACAGGCTTATTATATAAAACAACACATTTCCCTACTCGACTCCCTGCAATCTGGTTTCCGTCACACTCACTCAACTGCTCTCACCAACGACCTCCTAACCGTTAAAAACCACAGCCACTATTCTCCTCCTGCTTGACCTCTCAGCTGCTTTTGACACTGTCGACCACCCCCTCCTTCTACAGACTCTCAGCTCTGTGACACAGCACTCGCTTGACTCCTATCTATCCAACAGGTCCTTCTCAACAGGTGTCCTTTGCTGGTAGCTCCTCTTCATTGCCTTTATCTGTTGGTGTACCTCAAGACTCTGTCCTTGGTCCTCTGCTCTTTTCCATCCACACCTCCTCCCTTGGCAAAATCATTAATAGCTTTGTCTTTAATTGCCACCTGTATGCTGATGATACTCAGATCTGGAACAAGAAAGTGTGGCTATTTTTATCTTGCCTAAATGGCTAATTAAACTGATGCCACTAAGTGCCGGTAATCATTAAAATTAAATATTTATTTTAAATGGTTTGTATTTGGAATAATTCTTTATTGATTGACATATACAACACAAAACATATAGTATAGTGTGAACATAGAATAAATATACTTCGTGATAAGTGCTATGTTCACACTATACTATATGTTTTGTGTTGTATATGTCAATCAATAAAGAATTATTCCAATACAAACCATTTAAAATAAATATTTAATTTTAATGATTACCGGCACTTAGTGGCATCAGTTTAATTAGCCATTTAGGCAAGATAAAAATAGCCACACTTTCTTGTTCCTGTTTCTTCTATATTTTCAATCAAGGTTTAATCCTACCAAACGCTGGTAATTGAAGCTCCTCCTTCTTTGGCCCCGATTTGATATTGGGTCCAAATAAATTATATACCATGATACTCAGATCTACCTCTCTACCCTGGATCTCTCTCCTCCTGTCATTCTAAAGTCAGTGACTGTTTATCTGGCATCACCTCCTGGATGGCCTCTCACACCTAAAGATCAACATGTCTAAGACTGAGCTTTAATAATTCCTCCTCCTGACATTTCTGTCACGGTGGAGGGTATCACTATCTACCCATCAAACCAGGTTCGCTGTCTTTCATTCATCCCCCACATCCAGTCGCTTTCCTCTTCCTGCCGCTACCAACTATGTAATATTTCCAGAATTCGGCCATTTCTTATCGCCAACACCACAAAACAATTTATCCATGCCCTGGTAATCTCCCCCCTTGACTATTGCAATAATCGCTTATCTGGCCTCCCTCCAATCCATCCTTAACGCCTCTGCCAGGCTAATCTATTTTACCTGCCACTCCCCTTCACTGGCTCCCCATCCAATGCAGAATTAAATTTAAAATCCTTACCCTGACCTACAAAGCTCTCACTAACTCAGCTCCCCACTACCTGTCCTCCCTAATCACCAAATACACCAAGCCCACTCCCTAAGGTCAAACAGTGACCTGCACCTAGCTTCTCCCCCATCACCTCTTCCCATGATAGACTGCAGGACTTCTCACACGCAGCCCCCATGCTCTGGAACGCTCGCCCTCATACGGCCAGACTTCCCCCTAAATTCTCTCCCTTCAAACGTTCCTATTTAGGAAGCCTACCACCCAACTCACTGACACAACCATCAATTACTCTGACCTTACAGTCCTCTCCTCCTGTTTCCAACCCCAACCCTTCTTGATTGTGAGCCCCTACGGGAATAGGGCTCTCATCTCCTGTACGGTTTGTCAAATGTTGTTTAATGTATTGTAACCCTGTCCATACTGTGCCTATTGTACAGCCCGGCAGAATATGCCAGCGCTTTATAAATTAATATTAAAGAATAAAAAATTTTGGAAAGGAAATTAACGCTTTTAGACAATTTTTTTTAAAAATTTAGACCATCACGGAGGTTAAAGGCACTGCAGGAATATCCGACAAGTACTGGCTGTGACAATCTCACATACGTCTTCATATGTCTGGGCTATGGGGTAGAGTGGCAAGACAGAAGCCCCTTTTAATAAAAACATCCAAGCCCATCTAAATTGATCAAAAATACATCCGAAGTTTCCCATGCACATGTGGGTAAATGTGTTACGGTCTGATGAAACCAAGTTTGAGCTTTTTGGCAACAAGTCCAAAAGGTCAGGTGCCAAAACACTTCACATCACCAAAATAACACCATACCCACAGTGAAGCATGGTGGTGACAGCATCATGTTTGTGGCTGATTCTCTTGAGCTGGAACTGGGGCCTTAATCAAGGTAGAGAATTATGAAGTTCAAAATACCAGTCAATATTGGCACAAAACCTTCTGCGAGAAAGCTGAACAATCTTTCAGCATGACAACGACCCAAAACAAAGGCATGGCTTCACCAGAAGATTAACGTTAAAAACAGTGTGGGGATCTGTAAACGGCTGCGCACAGGAGATAGTCAGATTCAAGGGTGTTTCTGCAAAGAGTGGGCAAATATCAGAGTAGTCAAGATGTGCCACGCTGATACTCCTACCCAAGAAAGAGCGCTGTAATAAAATCAAAAAGGTACGTTAAAAGGTTTAAGGGTGTGCACACTCATGCAACCATATTATTTTCGTTTCTCAATTGAGTTGTACAGTTTATAGGTCACATTGAAAAGCTTTTTACATCACCAAAACCTGACATTTTAACAGGGGATGTGTAGACTTACGCTATCCAATATACATAAAAGCCAGATGTGCTAGTTATTCCAATTGAGATCATAAACTTTAAATCAATGGTTAAATCAATTACCCCTAAGAGATCAGGTTTTCCAAATATCTGAAGCACAGCACAGATAGGATTTGCTGTTCGGTGAATACTGTTTTCTTTGCCCCTTTAACACTAGAACACCTGGATGGATATGATGTAGGTCTAGAAAGAGGGAAGTCTTACATGGGTACCTCAGGAAAACCAGCACTGAGTTAGGGGTGAACAGCTGCTCAGTGATCAAGATCGCCAAGGTACACCTGTCATACCTACCTGCATTAGGTACTGCCACCCACAGAGCATTTAAATAGAGGCATCTGTGACCAAAGCCCAGATCCTAGTGCCAATGCCATTACCAAGACAGATCTCTTGATCAGTGCAATTTAAAAAAAGGTTCTAATGCAGATGACCAGCTGAACTGTAAACTACAATTCTAGTTGTAAACTTGGGAGGTCTAATGAAGCTTTCACAGCAAGTGCAATGCAAAGTTCAATAAAGTAGACACACTGAATGATTTTTTGTTTTATTTGTCAAAAAACCTCACCATTTGAAAACCTAAATTCATTTTAAAATTCATTTTAAATGTTAGTAATGAACTAATTTCACTTATTCCCCGTTATCCCTTTACGTTTACCATCTATCCAAGTTGTATCCTTCCCAGGAGATTGCTCCAGCGTGCCTCAGGTCTCCTCTTTTGCTCTTTAAAGAAAAAGCCAAGGCTCCACTTGTCAATTTTGTATGGTATTGCCAATTGAGATGTATGGAGCAAAAAGGAAAAATATTCCATACGACTGCGGTTTAGGTTTGGCAGGAATCCACTCCTATGTTCCTTGTTAAATGATCCCGCTCCATGAATCCTGGTAATTCATCCTCCCTATCCTATGCATTCCTATGATTTGAATCCAATGATCCAGCTCCAGGATTGGGATCCAGTGAGCCCTCTCCAATCCAAACCTTTATAACCAGCAAAACCAAAAAGAGGCATGTTAGATACTGTAAATACACATGTCTGGGAAGTGACCAGTTATGTGTGCAATTTGAAAACTATACACAAATAACTACTCAACTTCCCAAAAATATAAAAGTATTGAATGGTATGGCAGATAAACTTATAAATCTTCAATGATAGCCGCATTTGAAAGGGGGTGCTGTTAGCAGGTTGGGATATCTTCACATTTACAAGATGTAAATCTAATAATTTTCAGGACATTTTACCCTACAATGTAGAAACCATGGTTGCCTTTCCAGGTTTTACCATGTAAAATTCACCTCTGCAGTTTGACTTCAAACTGGTGACTTGTTGCATTAAACTCTGATGTAAAATGCTCTTAATATTAGCTATCCTGGTCAAAAAGGTAAGCAAAACAGGCTTAGCAATTATGGGAGGTTTAATTTAGGACTGACCTTGTTTCTAGTCTGTCATTTTATGTATTATAATAAAGGAATAGATTCCATATCTTTGACATGTGCTGGTGCGAGTTAAAACTAGACCTGATGCTAGATAAAGTTCAGTCATTCTACCAAGCCCACATTTCTATAGTAACATTTAAATAAAACTGTCTAGAATTGCACTTAATTCTAGACATCCTAATTCTCAGCATTTAAGAAAACTTTGCCAATGCAACATATTTATAGTTACTGGATTAGGGCAGTTAGCATCTGGGTGCAACAAGACTGAAATATTAAGCCTCCCAAAGCAACATTTTCTTACAGTTGAAGTTTAATTCTTGCACAAAAGAGAAACCATCGTTTTACTTGTTAACGAGGACATGCATGTTAGCAGTATTGATTTTATACTTTGCTGAACAGCGGGTTCACAAAACATGTGGATGAAAGATGGCAACCATGAGGCAGGAATCAGCTTTATGGTTTGATAAAAACAGATGCCAAAACCAGTGGATTAAGATTATTTTAAGAATGTATAGCATAAGGTCAATACTGCCATTTTTTTCTGACAATAGCATTTGGAGTCATACCATGGCCTCCATTTATGATCTGATCCTCCTCAAGCCTCCTTTTGACAATCCTAAAATGATTGAAATGTCCTCCACAATTCTTTAATCCATCTCTTCAGATATGTCTACAGAAAGACACATGAAAAGGCAAGGTAAAAAAGATTTCCCGCAAGAAAATACAACCACAGCCACCCCCACAGCTCTAGTGTCACACCATAGCAAATACAAATGCAAGAGTGGCCATTTGGGAAACCACAGTACACAACTGTTAAAAATACAGCATCAAGCATAAGGAGAAACAGGTTAAGGAACATTTGATACTACACAACATTTAAGCAAATTTTAATAAAATAAAAAAATGAAAAAAGGACTGAATGTTGGAATCAAACTGTATACAAGAAACTGTACTTAAAAATGCATCACTTTATGTGCGGGAACGGGATCTGCTGTGGCGAGGAGAGTAGCGAGGTGAACCACGGCTTCTTCTCGGAGAGTAGCTACGACTGCGGCTGTTGCTTCTACTACGGCTCCTGCTACGGCTCCGGCTACGAGACCGAGACCTTCCGTAGCTTGGGCTTCTTGGTCCATCAACCTTTACACGAATGTAGGCAGTTTCACCCTATCAAACAGACAGAACCTGGGATTGAACAAGCAAAGCTTAAACAGGCCTGCAAAGCTGGCAAATAAACTAATGTTTTAAAATCTTACCTCAATATTTAACATTTAGAGAGAAAAAAGCAAGCTACAAATCCCACATAGGAAAAACACAGCATGAAGATAACTTACCTCATGGGACCTAAATTTAGTGTTATCCAGTTTTCGGACTGCGTAGGTCATATCTTCTTTCCGAACAAATTCCACAACTCCAGTACCATCTCGGTAAACATCGGCATAACATACATC
Organism: Leptobrachium leishanense; assembly: GCA_009667805.1. Lineage (NCBI taxonomy): Eukaryota > Metazoa > Chordata > Amphibia > Anura > Megophryidae > Leptobrachium > Leptobrachium leishanense. The sequence continues at coordinate 178,379,957 of CM019064.1, forward strand.
ACCTGCTTCACGCATGTGATCCTTCAGATCCTGCCAACTTCCACTTGGAGGAAGCCCTGAAATATTAAATGATAAAGTTAGGAATTGAAAATGTGTTAATAGTGGCTGAACCCTCGTAAGTTTTATAGCCACCATTATTTCAATGTGACACAAGCACGCAGCATTTCAATAAAAATGAATCAACATCTGCACTAGTTTTGTTATCAGTTTCATTCGACGTGAATAAACCTTGTCATCCTGTATATTTACCAGAGTAAATCATTTTATCAACTAGTGCCATGCCAATGTATTTTACAGACCCAATTAACAAGGTGACTCAAGGTAGACTTCAGGTGGTAACTACCACATACATCAAGAATTTGTAAACAATTTGAAAGTAGCAAAACCCTGGATAAACATTGTAGATACACATGCTCTCCTGCACCCCTTTATCAAACCTGTGATCCGCACAGGAAGTGGGTGCTATTCAACTCAACTGCTACTAAAGGCAGATAAAATGTACCCATTTATAAAATACTCAAGACCTAGAGGAAGTACTTTTCATTTTTTTTTTAAATTAAGGCCAGGCAACGACCAAGTCAATATCAAACTTTGCAATGGTTATTGAGTATATTCAGTTTAGAGCAGCCATTATCCACAATGCTTATGACCAAGCATTCTGGATTTGCGTTCTGTATTCAGAGGGGAGATGCAGCAGGGGACCCACAAGGTTCATGCTGGGAGATACTGTGCATCATTTTGTGACATGCTGTGAAATTCCAGTGTGTCTTGCTGGCTCTGAGATGTTGCTACATGCACGAAAAAAAATTGTGAACAGTGAGACTATAAAGATCAGGGGTAGTTCAATCTTTTTAAAGCTTCCTCCACCCCACCCAGCTTCCATCACCATGTCACTAGTGACTACATTGAGTGAGCCAAAGTCACCCGAGACCACCCACTGTGCCGAGTGACCTCAGACAGCTGATGGGATCATTTATATGGCGCCAACAGTTTCCGCAGCGCTGTACAATAACCAAAGGAAACAAAATACATATAAACGGACATAAGATGGAAACAAGAGGTGTAGAGGGCCCTGCTCATAGGATTGAATCTGCACAAGTGCTACAAAACATGTTTGAAAAGTGTGCAAGTTCTACAGAATTTGCACAAATGGAGATTTCTACTCTATACAAGTGTGTATGAGCAAAATTTTACAGTAAAGCTTCAGGGACTTCTGGGTTCAGGAGTCCCTGAACCAAAAAGGAGCTGTTATGTGGGATAGGTGGGACAGGTAGATAAAACACCAAAAGTAGTTTGGCAGAGATTGTCAGTATCTGCCAGACTGAGAACAAAAAACGGAAATCCTTTCAATAAAGTATCCCCTTAGGCCGGGGGCACCCTAGTTTATTTTCTGCTCACTAGCGCACGTTAAAAAAAAACAAAAACACTTCCGGCGTTCACCCCTATGGAGGATCACACTTTGCAGCCCCGTCGACGCGCATCAACGGGGAAGATCTCTAAACGCACACATGCTACGCACGCACAAGCATGTGACCGGCCCCGATGCAGCATCACAACGCTGCGACGGACGCCAGCAAGTGCGTTTCAACGCACGATGATGCACAGAAGAATACACCTAGTGTGCACGTGGCCTTAGTCTGTATGTTACATGTTTAGCACAAATCAACCCGCAAGACACCAAAGGAGATCAAAATACAGTTTTCCCATAAGAGAAACAATTGTTTGCAACATTTATAAGCTTTGTGGATCCCAATTTGAAAATTCGAACAGCAGCAGGAGGCTTCAGTGAACGTTGCCATTTGATTTCACCCTCTTGGAATGAAGACTATCATCGGGACACAAACATACCTGACACAATGACTCTGTACTCTGAACGCCTGGATGGAGGACCATATCTTCCACGAGGTGCTGAACCACCTCCGCCGCCGCCGCCACCACCACCTCCTCCACCACCACCTCCTCCTCCTCCTCCACCACCTCCGCCACCACCACCACCACCTCCTCCTCTGCCTCCAGCACCACGTCCACTCCTGGGAAATTCCACACGGAGACGGTAGCCATCATAATCGTAGCCATCTCTGCCGTATACAGCATCCTCAGCATCCCTGGGGAAAACAGTAGAGCTTGAAAACCAAGGCTACAACCTGAAAGGCAAGCGCCCGGCGGCCCCTGAAAGGCAAGCGCCCGGCGGCCCCTGAAAGGCAAGCGCCCGGCGGCCCCTGAAAGGCAAGCGCCCGGCGGCCCCTGAAAGGCAAGCGCCCGGCGGCCCCTGAAAGGCAAGCGCCCGGCGGCCCCTGAAAGGCAAGCGCCAGGCGGCCCCTGAAAGGCAAGCGCCAGGCGGCCCCTGAAAGGCAAGCGCCAGGCGGCCCCTGAAAGGCAAGCGCCAGGCGGCCCCTGAAAGGCAAGCGCCAGGCGGCCCCTGAAAGGCAAGCGCCAGGCGGCCCCTGAAAGGCAAGCGCCAGGCGGCCCCTGAAAGGCAAGCGCCAGGCGGCCCCTGAAAGGCAAGCGCCAGGCGGCCCCTGAAAGGCAAGCGCCAGGCGGCCCCTGAAAGGCAAGCGCCAGGCGGCCCCTGAAAGGCAAGCGCCAGGCGGCCCCTGAAAGGCAAGCGCCAGGCGGCCCCTGAAAGGCAAGCGCCAGGCGGCCCCTGAAAGGCAAGCGCCACTGTTCAACTCAAAGACATTAAAACTAGCTTACAGCACCAGTACATGTTATGGAACATCCTAGGCCACATGCAGCCACAGCATGGAACCTTGTGAGCCAGGATACAGCCATACACGCCCATGTGTAAAGGCTGAGAGGCCAGACCTAGGAACAAAGCTAGAGTATACATTGAACGCTGCACAAATAACTGTCCATTCAAACACGCAGAGTGTAACCAGCCCACAACTTATCAAGGAAGCACAAGGTTCGGACACTGAGCACAGGCTTGCAGACAAGTACCTTACGGTGGCCTCAGATCCCGCATCCAGAAGCAGTAAACTGGAGGCTTCTGCACGGAAGGTTGGGGGAGGGGAATGCGCGGAGGAACACGCACAGGCGCGCGTAACAATACAGCGTGAACAAAGCGTTGCGCGGCCCCTTCACTCAGACACGCGGCCCGGATTAAAGCACTCACCTGGGGTCCTCAAATTCAACGAAGGCGAAAGGTGGCCCCCCGCGACGATTCTTCAGGTCGATATCCCGAATGGCGCCATACTTGTAGAAAACGTCTTCTATGTCCTTGGTGCGAATATCAGGGGGCAGGTTACCGACATATATTCGACAATCGTTATTGCCCGCCGGCCCCCTGATCACGCCTCCCCCGGACAACTCCATCTTGAGGTCGGTAATGGTTACAGATTAAGTAGAGAAAATAACAGTGGAATGAGCGGGCTCCGAAAACACGCTCGCGAACAGTCACAAAATGGCGATTGCTGCGATCTTCTTTGAATGGAACGCCTCCTTCCGCTGCGGATGGATATCTAGATGAACGTGATCCGCCTGACCCAAATCCTCTATAAGCCTATATCCTGTCTCCAGAATAGTCCAGCTACGTTTACGCCAACAGAGATGTAAGAACGAGGTGGGGCGTAATCACTTGAATTTATAAGAGATCACAAAGGGGCTGTTATAGGTGGGCTGAACTCCACGTCCTATTGGATAACGTTTTTTTTTCCGGCAGCTGCGTCGCGCGTTTCTATAGGGCGACGTGTGAGTTTTAAAACGCATTTGTTGTTACCTTGCATATTCTCGCGCCTTGTAATCACTCCAACAGTCACACATTTTGTTGTGGGATGATAGCAGGCCGCCATTTTTTCTCCAACTGTTATGTAATGGGCAACTCGTATTTACACAACACACAGCAAGGATATATTTCTAATAAGTATATATAAAACACAAGGTGATCAGCACTCACCCTATACTTAAGTGAAAGCAATGTCCGGTGCATAAATCCAAGAAAACCAATACTATAGGAGTCTTATCTGTAGTCGACTCCACTCTGGGACTTAAAAAAAATCCCTAAAAACAAAAAGCTTTAATTTATTTTTTTAAGTATTTGTAAAGTTACAAGGAGAAAACATTCACGAAATCAAACTGAAGTGGAATCAGGCTGGAAGATGGTCGCCATTATGAGCCAGGCGGCCATCTTGTTCAGAATATTGGTTCACTTGAAAATAACTAGGTAGATTTCAATAGAAACTAGAATGAAGCTTACATAGAATTTTAGGAATGTGTTAGATTAGCAGAGAAGCAATTAAAATTGAGGAAGATCCGGGCGCTCTTGGCATGGAGAGACAGAAATAGTTACATCAAGGTCACAAAGGCCTGCAGAGAGACAAAGAGAGCGTAGAAAACAGACCATGTCTTATCTGTGACAAATAAACATAGGCTCTGGGGAGCTGGGCATGGCCCGGATTGAGTGCCGCAACAAATCACGAACTGTCAGACTAACATGAAGTTTGCCAATTTACGGCCAATGTATGGAATGCCTTTGTAATTAACCAAGGGAGGTACTAACCCACGTGGGGTGGGATAGTGTCACCGGGAGGTGGGCTAATTGGGATGTACCTAATTATGTATTTGGGGTATAAAACCCCTCGTCGGGGTGAGTTCGGGGCTCACTCTTTGCGATTTAATCCTGTGTGAGCATTGCGTGACAACACAAATAAAGTTTGCCTTTCCTGAAGAGACTGGTGTTCAGACAATCCTTGCTCGTGTCCGGCTTCGTCCCGAGTGAACCTTGCAGATTCCGGTAACATTTCTTGGGGGCTCGTGAGCCAGGATACGGGCCCTTGCCGGCACGGCAACGACTGCTGAACACTGTGGCGGTTGACTGCAGGTGCGAGTGATCCCATCAGTTGGGCGTCCGTTGAAGGTGAGCTGACATCTGCAGGCGCCAAGCAGGATTTCCTGTTCAGTGGACCTCGTCTCATCCCAAACGGACCCCCGGCCCGGGAAGCTGGGACACCACCGAGTCTGAGGAAACAGTGAGCAGCGCGGCGATAGGTAAAGTGTCTTCTATGTTTGTATGTGTATCAGAGATACCGGTATAGGGGAAACGTCCGACCATAGTCGGATAAGGAGACCGCGGCCACGGTCTCGTTGACATACTGAACCCGCCGCCGAAAGCACGGACAAGCAAAAGAGCCAGAGTGGCTAGCGCGTGTCTGGACCCGGGGGATCAGATGTTAACTGAAGGATAATTCTGTAAGAGAGGGAGAGGGTAGCCACGTGGAGTTGCATAGTTGTAGTCAGTGTTTGTAAACAGAGCTTCTGCATGTGGACAAGGAAAGGAGGAGGGATTTCTGTGACTGGGCTGAGAGCCCTGAGTCAGTGCTAGTGTGTATGTCGTGTAGTGAAGGGGGCCAATTGAGGTCAGCGGTAGCTGCAGCAGTCGTAGTGCCGGGTGGGTAGAGTACCCATAGGCAAATTGGAATTGCAGACGGGAGTGTTGTTATAGAACGGGGTGCACATAGTCACAAGCAGACAAGAGTAGAGTTCAATCAATTGGGTATAAGGAGCAAAGAGGAAGGACAGCGTGCCATCGGCTAGTAGAGAGAGTAGAATTGTTTATGTATTGTTTTGTGCTGAAAGTATCTGGTACAAGTACGTGCTGTGAGTGATTTGAGTGCTGTGAGTGATTGAGCGCCTACTCGCCTAGCGAGAAAGCAAACTTGAGAGTGGACTCCCAAGGTACGTTTCCGGCTCAGGCGACTGCAGTCCGGCTACTGACGGAGGAAGCGAATCCGATATATATGAATTGTTGACTGAAGTACCAGACAGTAAATTTCAAGTGTTTTTGCTAAAAAGTAATATCTGTATTGTAAAAAGGTTACTGCCCTTAAAGAGTAACAATGGGTAACGGGTCGTCCAAACCCAAGAAGGTGAAGAAGGGTGAGACGCCCTTAGGGTATATGGTGCGGAATTTTGAAGCGCTATATGCAACGTATGATTATGGTGTAGAGTTAACTAAGGAGAAACTAACATTAATGTGTACAATTGTATGGCACTGTTGGTCCAGAGTGGCCAGAGCAGGGGTCAATGGACCCGGAATTAATACAGAAAGTGCATTCCCAAGTCACCGGGAAATGCGGACATCCTGAACAGTATCCATATATAGATATATGGAGGTATTGTGTAAAAGATAAAAGTCATTTTATAATGATGGCGGGACAAAACAAGAAGCAGGTACCCCCAAATAAAGAAGATAATGAAGAGAAAGGGAGACTGGTGTTGATAGAACAACCGGAGGAGATTGATTCTTTGCCCCCTCCTTATCCATCATGTTATGGGGCAGCTAGAGAAGCTTTGAGTGGCGTGGGCAGAGAGGGGGGAGCAGGCAGCTGCTACTTCCCGGCCAGCTCCGCCACGCGGTATTGCGGAAGAAGACCAGGGGGCAGCGGGTGGAGGAGACAGAGAGTTCCCACCAGGAAAAATTGAGATGCCTGATGGGAGCGTATATAAATTAGTATCCCAGAGGACAGTGATGATGAGAGTGAAGATGAAAACAAGGGCCACCACTCGCGCAGCGAACAATATATATAAAACCCGAGAACCATATCAGCACAATCCCAACAAAAATAAGATGCAAATGCCCCTACGGGAAGTGCCAGGTCCTTTACTGGAGAATGGAGCACCTGGTCCAGTACAATACACATATGTCCCATTCACGACAACAGATCTCTTTAACTGGAAAACACACACACCACTGTACTCCACTAATCCCGCGGCAGTGGCCAGTATGATAGAGTCAGTCATGCTTACACATAACCCCACATGGGCAGATTGTCAGCAACTAAGGTTGAACATGAATTTTTGTATATGCCCCGAATGTCCCATCCAGCTCCTGGGGTGGGATATCCTTTGCAAATTGCAAGCCCAAATTACATTTCTTCCCGGGGGACATGCTCGATTAGACCTGCCTGAGAGTGGCAGCTCTACACGGCAGTACAGCCCAGCCAGCCAGCACACCCAACCTGTAAAAATTGCAGTAATTATGCCAAGAGAAGAAGAATGGCGCACAGCACCAACTCTGCCGGCGGCCCCGGACCCGCACACACTACTCCTTGGACTTTCTGGGGTGTGGGCGGAGGAAAACCCGCCCGGACTAGCTGTAAATATTCCCCCAGTGTACGTCGATTTAAAACCTGGTGCAACGCCTGTGGCTTTAAGACAATATCATATCCCACAAAAAGCCAAGCAGAATATCCAGACACATTTACAGAGACTTAAAGACCACGGCATATTGAAATTCTGCGTGTCACCGTGGAACACACCCCTGTTGCCAGTACTGAAAGAGGGCACACAAGAGTACCGCCCAGTCCAAGATTTACGAGCCGTCAACGAAGCCACAGTAACTCTACACCCTGTGGTTCCCAACCCATACAATTTATTGGCATTAATTCCCAGAGATACAAAATATTACACGGTGCTTGATTTAAAAGATGCTTTCTTTTGCATCCGTCTGGCTCCAGCAAGCCAGCCCCTTTTTGCATTTCAGTGGGAGGAATCTACCACGGGAGCGCGCCATCAAATGACCTGGACACGCCTCCCTCAAGGTTTCAAAAACTCGCCCACGATTTTCGGGTGCGCGCTCAGCCAGGACCTCCTGTCTTTCAACGCTCAGCCAGAGTTGTTTTACTACAGTATGTAGATGATTTATTACTGGCTTCTCCCACAGAAAAAGACTGTTTATCTGCCACAAAAGCCCTGCTACATCTACTATGCCAAGCAGGTTACAGAGTGTCAAGAAAGAAAGCACAAATATGCAAACAAAGTGTAAAGTACTTAGGTTTCCAATTAACAGGTACCGCGTGCATTGGGGCAGAAAGAAAAGAAGCAGTATGCCGAATACCCCAACCAAAGACCAGAAGACAAGTCCGTGAGTTTCTGGGAGCTGCAGGCTTCTGCCGCCTGTGGATCCCCAACTTCGCAGATATTGCTAAGCCCCTTCATCAAGCCACTAAGGGGGAGAACATGACCCCTTCCTCTGGCAAGAAGAGCAAACAGCAGCTTTCCTAAAATTAAAAACTCTGTTAATGGAAGCTCCTGCACTGGGACTGCCAGATCACAGCAAGCCCTTCCAGCTATACGTGCATGAACACAAACAGCGACAGGAGTGCTGATTCAAAGTTTTGGCTCTTGGCTAAGGCCTGTGGCCTATCTCTCCAAGCAACTTGACCCTGTGGCCTACCCCCATGCCTGAAAGCCGTGACAGCCACCGCAATGCTGATAGCAGAAGCAGACAAGCTGACCCTTGGACAAGTTCTTCATGTCAAGGTGCCCCATGCTGTCAAAGCCCTGCTGGATGTGAAAGGAAGCTACTGGTTCAGCAACAGCCGGATGACAAAGTACCAAGCTATGATGTGTGAGAATCCACGGGTTCATTTGGACTACCTTGAACCCTGCTACTTTACTGCCTGATTGCGAAGAGGATCCAGATCATGAATGCCTCCAAGTCATGGAAGAAGTGTTCAGTAGCAGGCCAGATTTGAAAGACGTACCCCTAGACAAATACGATCTACAGTTGTTCACTGATGGTAGCAGCTACATGGATGATGGGAAGAAAGTCTCCGGCTATGCAGTAGTCTCAGCAAAAGAAATTATCGAAGCAAATCCACTACCAGGCCATACATCTGCACAACTGGCTGAAATAACAGCCCTAACCAGGGCTCTAGAAATCTCCAAAGGAAAAAGAGTGAATATCTACACTGACTCCAAGTACGCCTTCATGACGGTCCATGCACATGGTGCACTCTACAAAGAAAGAGGCCTACTTACTTCCTCAGGACAACAAATCAAGTATGCAGCTGAAATCGCAGCCCTCCTAGAAGCTGTATGGAAACCAAGTGCTGTCAGTATCATGCACTGTCGTGGCCACCAGAAAGGTCATGGTGAAATCCCAAAAGGCAACAGGTGCGCTGACCAGGCCGCAAAAGCAGCTGCAAAACCATTGCTAACAATTGATCAAGCCAAAGTCCTGCTCTGCAAGCAAGAGCCTCAACCTCCCATGCCAAACTACGAATTCTACATGAATTGGAGAAAATTTGAACCCAAAGGCGAGTTCATTGAAATTATATTGCACAAATGGCAAGATGAGAACTCAATCATGACTATATCCAATGGCTTTTCCCAACCCAGTCTCAAGGCCGAAATTTCTACTCCACTCCTCTGAATCCTCAAGAGACACGCCTAATGATCAACACCTCAGAAGTTCAGCAAAGACTACGCAGAGCATACAAAATGATGCTGAAATTCTTCGGCGTAAAATTAATGGGGGAGTGTGAAGAAGATACAAAAGTAACCGAAGTTGAACGAGCAGAAAATTTCGCTTCACGTTTCGAAAATCTAACAACCAACCCTCATAATAATCTGCGGATTACTCGAATACTGCTAAATTTGGGAGAGTTGGGAGCAGAAGAATACCAAGCCCCGTTGGTGAGGTTCTTCCTCAAGGAGATCCTTACCAAAAACAAACTGCCAAGAATGAAGAAAAGTGCAATGAACTTTTTCATACCAGCAGTAAGAGATTCACAGGACAGACAAGATTTGCTGTTCTTCGCATGGCGATACTATTTCCCAAAAGAAGAATTTGTCTGGGGAAACCGTGGAGAATTGGCACGATACAAAGCAAAACCAGTGGTGGCTGCACTCCTACCGGCGCCACTGAGTGAATGGACACCCGTATATTCAGAGAAAGAGAAGAAATGGCTGTCAGAAGAACAAGGTGGATATGGAGAAGACGGATGGTTCCAGTTGAAGAATGGACAAATAGTCCTACCAGCAACATTGGCTCCTGAGATTGTAAGAACGCTCCGCGCAAGTACCCATGGCGGAAGAGAAATGATGGAACAGCAATTAGAGCCACATTTCTACGTACCAGGACTGTCAGTAGTCTACAAAACAATAGCCCAGCAGTGCGTGACATGTGCCAAAAATAACCCAAGAACAGACCCATCTCAACCTCCAGGGAAACAGCCAATCGGGCTATCCCCAATGGCATTGTTACAGATAGACTTCACAGTGCTGCTGCCCTGCAAAGGATACAAATATCTACTGGTAATGGTGTGTACTCTGACAGGATGGGTGGAAGCTTTCCCAACAAGAACAGAAAAGACTGTGGAAGTGGTGAAGAGTCTGATGAAAGAAATAATACCACGCTATGGACTTCCTCTCGAGATAGGGTCGGACAATGGCCCTGCATTCATACAGAACTGTTTACAACAGCTTGCCCGCCTGTTGGGCATCACCTGGAAGCTACATACTGCCTACAGGCCCCAAAGCTTGGGAAAAGTCGAGAGAATGAACCGCACCCTAAAGACTTTGATGTCCAAATTGTGCCAAGAGACGTCGCTAGGCTGGTTGGATGTGCTGCCGTTAGTCCTCTTGCACATTAGGTGCAGGCCAACCCCCCAATTGAAGCTAAGTCCGTACGAACTCATGTTTGGACGGCCTACCCCTCTGATTAATGGACTAAGGGGGGACCTTCGGGCATTGGGAGAAACTAAACTAAATGATCAGGTTGTACTGTTAGGTAAATCAATGCAGAAACTGAATACTTGGGTGGGAGATAATATACCTCACTTTTTATATCCCACACTGCATAAGTATTGTCCAGGTGATTCAGTATGGGTGAAAGAGTGGAAGAATGACCCACTAGGCCCAAAGTGGAGAGGTCCTTACCTTGTCCTGTTATCAACCCCTACAGCAGTAAAGGTTGCCGAGGTGGTCCCATGGATACATCACTCCAGACTGAAAGTAGCTGCAGCCAGTCCTGAACCAGCATGGAAGGTCGTCACCAACGAGACCAATCCACTGAGGCTAAAGCTGACAAAGACCACAGCCGTGAGCGTCTGAATGATCCAACTGAAAGCACCCAAATGATGTCACAAGTGGGTGTTTTGATGGACACAATAAGGCCTGACCATCCACCAACAGGGGAACAAAGGGATCCCCCGGGGGATACCCCAAGGGTGCTTTTTAGGGGCCCAGCCCCCACCCTTGATCAACCGGAAATGTCTTTTGTTTTTGAAATTCCGGTGGGGAGGGATTGGGTTTATGTGACTGTGAAAAGAATTGCCCAAGGGATTTTGACATTTGGGGCATTTGTGGTACTGATTTTGTACCTTGCAAACTTGATTTATGGACTCTCGCATGGAGCATGCCCCAGGTGCCCAAGCACCGCCGAGAAAGTAGATATCTCCCATATCTGGAATGGTACGCACCCGGTGATGGAGAATCGTACTATGTGGAGACAAAAGCGAGAGGCGACATCCGAAATTTTGCCAAGAGGACATTTACTTGTGCAATTTAAATATGACTATGCTAAGAAGTCCGGGCAAACCGCATGCTGGGTGTGTAGTAGGTTGCACCCACAGACAATCCACATACCATTTGCCTCTGTTCCAATAAATTTGAGTATGTTTGCGTCAGGGAATGTCACAATACATGCTTTCGATGCACCAAGGGAAAAAACAGAATCATTCAGTCCCGGGTACCCCATAATAGGGCCAGTATACCCACCAGAATGGTGTTTCCAATTAGGACCAGATAGAGAATCAAATAATGAGGGTGGAGGGTGCTATTCAAGCAAGTTCAACTGGACATCATATATCTACACATTCAACACAAAGGAGCAGTCAAATTTTCTATACATACGATGTAGAACACTCACAAGTGAACAAGAGGAGGTGATTGCGAATGTGACAAATGGGAGGCAGAGTGCACTGGATATGATGAAACGACTGAGACAACTGACAATAGAGATAGCAAAGGGAACACTACATTTGTCACATTCATATTGAGAGGGGGTACCAGGTGTGTTGTGGAAAGGTGTGTTACACATGGGTACCACCAACAATAACGGGAATGTGTTATCTGGCTAAATTGATCCCAATTCAGAGGGTAAGGGGAGAAGACACTAATACAGACACAGCACTCCACCCTAGGTACCCACTGGTGTTTGAAAGACAGAAGAGAGAGTTGTTCAAGAAAGTGGATCGAATATGGGCATGGCTGCCGGCATGGACTGGATGGGGAAGAGAGTTGATGGTAAGAATGAACAGTTATGCCAGTTTGATGGATGAGATTTTGAACAAGACTAGTATGGATATCCAGCTGCTGAATTTGGAAGTACGAGAAATACGAAAGGTACAAATGATACATGATATGGCACTGGAACAGATCAGTGCGGCTCTGAATGGATTGTGTGAAATGGCAATGCATTATGAATGTTGCACCTTCATCAGGAACACTACACATGACGTCCCTGACTATTACCAGGTAATCCAAGATCACCAGGAGAAGGTAGCACAGTTACAGAACACAGCAAGGAGGATCGCTGCTGAAGGCTGGAATCCACTCCGTGGGTTCGGAGCAATCGGAGAATGGTTCGGATCCATTCTGAGATTTATCTCACAGATTGGATCCATGATTCTGATGGTGGTGGTGATCTTGGTCATAGGGACACTAACGTACCGCATAGGGCTATGTCTATGGCCACTATGCAAGAGAACACTGACACCCACACAGACACAAAAGATACCACTGATTATCCCACAAGACATGTTCCCAACGAAAATAGGTCCCCTAAAGTATGAGGAACTCAAGAATAACACTAGTGGGGTGTGATGGCTACAAGCATCAGGAAAAGAACCTGAGGCTTGAGCCAAGGGGGGAATGAAGTGTAATCAGGCTGGAAGATGGTCGCCATTATGAGCCAGGCGGCCATCTTGTTCAGAATATTGGTTCACTTGAAAATAACTAGGTAGATTTCAGTAGAAACTAGAATGAAGCTTACATAGAATTTTAGGAATGTGTTAGATTAGCAGAGAAGCAATTACAATTGAGGAAGATCCGGGCCGCTCATGGCACGGAGAGACAGGATGAGAAATAGTTACATCAAGGTCACAAAGGCCTGCAGAGAGACAAAGAGAGCATAGAAAACAGACCATGTCTTATCTGTGACAAATAAACATAGGCTCTGGGGAGGTGGGCACGGCCCGGATTGAGTGCCGCAACAAATCACGAACTGTCAGACTAACTATTGTTTGGGAGTTTACGGCCAATTTTGCCAATTTAGTTTGGCAAATTTACGGCCAATGTATGGAATGCCTTTGTAATTAACCAAGGGAGGTACTAACCCACGTGGGGTGGGATAGTGTCACCGGGAGGTGGGCTAATTGGGATGTACCTAATTATGTATTCGGGGTATAAAACCCCTCGTCGGGGTGAGTTCGGGGCTCACTCTTTGCGATTTAATCCTGTGTGAGCATTGTGTGACGACACAAATAAAGTTTGCCTTTCCTGAAGAGACTCGTGTTCAGACAATCCTTGCTTGTGTCCGGTCCGGCTTCGTCCCGAGTGAACCTTGCAGATTCCGGTAACAAAACCAAGAAAAGAAAGGCCACACATGGCCTGCGTAACCGAAAACAAGTAAACCTGCATTATAGCATGAGGTAATAACGAGCCAAATGAATATATCAGGTCGTAGTGCTAAATTGGAAGGCAAACGAGAAATAAAAATCGACCATAAGACTGCCAGAAGAAACTCAAAAAGGTTCAATTATCAGAAATAATAGCTCCAGAAAACCCGTAAACAAAAGTAGAGAAGAAAGAGTGGAGGGGAGAGAATTGTAATCAGCCCAGTTGATCCGTCGTAGCGTCCATCGGGAGTCCCGCTGCTTCAAGGACCATCAGAGCCGTGTCAGGGTCAGTAATCATATGAGGAATATTGGTATGTGTCATAACAAGGGAGCCAGCAAGACCCTATCTATAGCGGATCCCCTTCCTCTTAAGGAGAGCTGTTACGTTCGGAACCGTCTGCGGGCCATCAAGGTTAGGAATGGTAGATCGTGGTAAAGGGTGAGAGTAGTGCCCTCGAACTGCACCTGATTCCGTGCACCAGGGGTAGTCATGATCTTAACCTTCAAGGCTACTTCTCGGAACGCCACTACAACATCTCCTGGTGCTCCCTTCGCAGACACTGCAGGTCTCCGAACCCTGTACACCGAACCGACCATATCTGTGGATTCAGAAGGCAGTCCAGCAACCTGGATAGCCAAGTGACTCACATAAGGCTTGAGCTCCTCCGCCGACACTGAATTCGGTATGCCCCGGACCCTGATATTGCGCCGTCGATGCCGAGCTTCAAGTGTTTCAACAGAACGGGACAGGATCTCAACCTGAGAGCAGAGAGTGGCCACTTGGCCAGATAGCTGGGTTTGTTCCGTCGCCACTTCAACAGGTTTCGCTTGTATTTCAACCACCTGTGCGCAAACTTCTTGTACTTTCGCACGGACCGCCGCTACCTCAGGTTTCCAAACGTCTCGAATGTCATCCAAAAGTTTGCGCAGATCCCCTTTCGTAGAGGGGAGGTGGTCATCTGTCATACGGGTCTGTGTTGCCATCAGTCGTTCACCACGGTCGTTTGCAGTAGCCCGAGTCCCCGACACCCGCGACCCCTGCAGCGACCCAGGCCTTCTTTCCGATGTCGCACTGCTACCAACAGATAATTGCCGCTCGTCGGCGGATTCCTCCTCTGAGGATTCCCCAGTGGCCTGCGGAGACACCGGAGACGCTGCTAGTGCAGCCTTGCGTTTCTTTTGTGCCCTCTTTTTTGCTGCCGCAGATAGAGGTTTTCGTCCCTGCGTCTGGGGCGGAGGGGTAATCCACGACATCTCATTATCCCCACCTTGGGGCCAGGTGCCCTCATCTTCCTCACACGACTCATAACCAGGCGGATAAGACAAAGAAATAGACCCCCCTACCATGGCATCCCAAATGTCCTGTTGTCGTGGCCCACCTTTCGGAATGGGTCTCTTAGGCATGATCTGCTGCTGCCAACGCTAAAAATCGGGATTTTAAGAAACTCCGCAGGCTTACACCAAAATGGCCGCCGCCTCCAGGCCCAAATCTCCTCCGGGGCGAAAAATCCACCTCCGATCTCTCTGAAAAGAGGCAGTTAGGTCCCTCGGGTCTCCCAAGACCCTCCGAGGTCAGTTGGGAGCTGTATGTGGGTAAACGAGCGGTGAAACTGTATTACAGCCAAAGCTGCATCAGAGCCGGTCAAAAACGCGACCGCTCGTTGCCGCTGCTAGCTCCGCCCCTTCTTAGGGATTATTTCAAATAAAATTCACGGTTAAAATTGATGTTGCCTGACTATAAGGTGATAAATTGGGCGATATGAATTTTAACTAATTGAAATAAACTTTTTGGTTTTATTAAATCCTAGAGAGTGTCCATTGTTACATAACTTATATCGTGCAAATGAGACAGAATCCATTAGATAATTTCTATTTCATCCAAATAAAATAGTATGTTTTATGGAAAACCTGTGAGTCCCTCTTTCCTTCAGTAGAAATGTGTGTGTATATATATATATATATATAGCAGTCGATCACTCTTGCACTCCTAAGCAAAAAAGTAAAATGCCTGGTGCCCACTCGGCATAATATAACAGGAGAAAAATAGCACCACTCTCGGTCTTCAAAATATGGAAATTTATTGTAGAAGAGGAGAGGGGACCCTGCTCCAGAGTTTACAATCTAAGAGGAGAGGGGACCCTGCTCCAGAGTTTATAATCTAAGAGGATAGGGGACCCTGCTCCAGAGTTTACAATCTAAGAGGAGAAAGATTGTAAGCTCTGGAGCAGGGTCCTAAGAGGAGAGGGGACCTTGCTCCAGAGCTTACAATCTAAGAGGAGAAAGGACCCTGCTCCAGAGCTTACAATCTAAGAGGAGAAAAATTGTAAGCTCTGGAGCAGGATCCCCTCTCCTCTTAGGACACTACTTGAGAGCTTACAATCTTTCTCCTCTTAGATTGTAAGCTCTGGAGCAGGGTCCTAAGAGGAGAGGGGACCTTGCTCCAGAGTTTACAATCTAAGAGGAGAAAGGACCCTGTTCCAGGGGCGGATCCAGAGCCTAGTCTCGGGAGGGGCAATGACTGAAAATAAGGTGTTGCTTACAGAACTGAAATATTTTATTTAACGGAGCCACATTGGATGGGAAATGTAGTTCCCAAAACATCAGGGAGCCAACCATGAGATCTATACAAATTACAAAACAAGTTCCTTCCTGGCTGCTGGGTTCACTTCATTCAGTGTGACAGTCACCCTCCCCCCAGGTACCATAACCGCAGGGCCAGCCCAGGCCCAGGAGGTAGTGGTACGGTGCGGTGGTACCTTGAGAGTGAAACAGAGACCCTGGGATTGGAACTTGGGAGCAGCAAAGCTGGGCCGCCAGGCGTCAGCCAGCCCAAGGCCCCCTGTGGCCAGGGGGGCCTTGGGCTGGGGCCTGGGCCGCCAGGGGGAGCCTTGCTTGGGCCTTGGGCTGGGCTCGATCAGTCCATGGTCACTCTCTGTACAGTGGACACTCAGTGGGTCACTCGAGAGACTCGGCTCGGCTCGGGCCGCTCGGCCCGATCAACAGATGAGGTCTGGAGGACCGAGGACACTGGACAGAGGACCGTGGGGTGGGCTGTGGGCGATGATCAGGTGGCTGGCTGGTGGTGGCACTAGGCACTGGCAGTGGGCACTGCGGGGCATGAAGATGAGGGCAGCAGGCACAATCACCACTCACCGTCTCACTCTGACTGACAGTGTCTTCTTCAGTACAGTTCAGTGACAGTCAGTGATGTCTTTCTCACTCGAGTGCAGTCAGTGTGAAGACTGTGCCGCTGACGCTGTGCGAGTGGCGTGCGCACGCACTCGCAGCAGGCCAGTTAGCCACAGCACACATTGTCATGTCACTCGTCACTCTGACTCACACACTGACTGACTGGCTGCTGCACAGCACAGAGCACACAGGGCACAGGCTGCTGCACTGTGTGCAGCAGAGCCAGAGACAGTGTGGCGCCTCCTGCTAGCTTTCCAATTCCCACCCGCCCATGTGACTCACCACGTGCCCGCCCCGGATTGACAGTGAGTCACGTGTGACTGAGTTAGTGACGTGAGGGGGCCGGGCATGGCTGGCTCGCCTCGCTCACTTCCTGTTCCTGGCTGCCGCTGCTCGCTTGCATTGAGTCCGTGGCGTGCGGCGGCAAGTCTGGCCCAGCGTGAGGGCTGGGGCTGGCCTGAGCTGCGGCGCCGCGGCGGCGGCCGCGGAGTTCACACAATCAGATTCAATTTCAGGAGAGAGAGTGAGACCGTGACTGACAGATGATAATGATCCATCTGGGCAGGCAGTGCGCGCCGCTGCTTCAGTTTAATTTTCTCAGAATCTCGGGGGGGGGGAATTGCCCCGTTGCCCCCCCCTGGATCCGCCCCTGCCCTGCTCCAGAGCTTGCAATCTAAGAGGAGAGGGGACCCTGCTCCAGAGTTTACAATCTAAGAGGAGAAAGATTGTAAGCTCTCGAGTAGTGTCCTAAGAGGAGAGGGGATCCTGCTCCAGAGCTTACAATCTTTCTCCTCTTAGATTGTAAGCTCTGGAGCAGGGTCCCCTCTCCTCTTAGATTGTAAACTCGGTAAATTCTCATAAATAAAGACACTGGCATCAAGCTTAACCCTTTAAGGACGGGAGTAATTTTACAACTTCGGCGCTGTTTCGGAAGTAGAGGTTCGCTGAGCTCATTTTGACCGTTTTTAAGTCACGTATTATTATACCACCCAGACAAATTATATATCGTTCTTTCCGGCAGACTCGGCAGATTAATAATATATCATTATTATATGTATATGTCATGCCCTGCCAAAATGCTATAACAAAAAATGTAAAAAAAAGTAAATAAATGTGAATTTTCAATAAAATTTCAATCTTCCACAGTGTGTAAAGTGTTTTTTTTTTAAATTTTATTATCCGAGGCTCTGCGGTCATATGTTATGGGGAAGATTTGTTAAAAAACTTAGAACGGGGAACCCATTTTTTTTTTGGGGAGAAATTGCGTGATTTTAGCTAAACCCCCCCAAAAAAAAAATCATTAGTGAAGCATCATTGTTCACATTATAATTGAAATGTGAACAATAGTGCTGCATTAAAAAAAAAAAAAACACGTATTTATTTTTTTATTATTTAGTTTATTATTTTTTTATTATTTTTATTTTTACTTTTTTTTAAACTTTTATTTTACATATAACATGGTCATGTGTGATATCATTGGAAAGGCCATGCTCTGGCCTTTCCAGAAATATCATACATGACCCCCTAGCTCCCACCGATCAGGAGATAAAGAGGTTCAAAGAACCCCCCTATCTCCTCTAAGGGATTTCCATAGGAAATCCCTTTGCAGCTAGGGGGTTCCCCGGTTAACTGACATCATCGCACATGGCCAGGTTGGGAAAACGTGGAGGTATGGGCCTCTTACTCAGTCCCTTGCCCCACTGCTGGCTGCAGCTCTTGATGTCCTGCCTCACAATACGGTTTGGGAAAGCCCGAAGCTGAGGGACTGGCTATCCGATGTCTGACTTGTTTGGGCTGTGAGTGTTGGCCTCCCCTGGGGTGCCCTGCCTGCGCTCCGAGAATTCGGACTGCCTGCCAGACGAGCCTTTCGTGAAGAAGAGCCCTGCCCCACATTCTTGCTGGATACGGGATGAAGAGGCTCATTGCGAATACCTGCTGCTTGCCCGCTGATAGCTGACCCTGGCTTGCCCTGATCTGTTGAGTTTCCCCTCTCTCATGTCCCTTTAGCTGTTTCTGATGTCCCCCCTAGCTTAGTCACCTCTCCCCCTCTGTTATAAGACTTTGCTGTGTGTCCTCAAATGCGTTTGTGACACTGTTTGAGGACTTCCTTTGAAGACACCCTTAACATTATTTTTTTTTTTTATTGTGTTGTTTTTGGCGTTCACGGGTTTCATCGGGGTGCGCTGCTATGACCTGGTGTTCATATCAGCCCCCCCCCTCCGAGTCCCCGGGCCAAGTGCCATATACTCCCCCCGGCCTCCCGCAATCCTAGGGGCTTGCGGGACTAAACCAGGGGAGGCACAGTCCTGGCCTCTGCCACTACCACGTGTCCCTTTCCCTTTTCCCCCTTTACCCTTTTCTTCTTGGCTGATATTTTTTTTTTTTAGGAAGACTTTTGAGTTTTTCGCAGATGACCTTAAATATTGGTGTGTTTTTCACAGATGACTTAAAACTTTAAAGTGTTTTTTGCAGATGACCTTACACTTTAGTGTGTTTTCGTAGATGACCTTAATTTTAGTGTGTTTTTCGCAGATGACCTTAACCTCTAATATGTTTTTCGCAGATGATCTTCACTTTCTTTTTTATATTTTACTTTCGTAGTTTAACAGATGGCTTATTTGGCCCTGCGAGGTCATTTTCATTTATGTTGGCTTTGTATGCCGATGCAAACTTCAAAAATAAAGAATTAAAAAAAATAAAAAATTCCTATGTTGGAAGCGGTAACCCCGAGCAACACTCGGGATGCCGCTGGATACATCATCTCTCCCTCAATGTCCCCAGCTGTCTCCTCCGACAATCGTGACCTCGTACTTCCTGGTTCCCTCCTCGCAAGAAGGGAATCCAAGAAGTAAAACCTTGCGATTGCCGAAGGAGACTGCAGAGATCAGTGAGGGAGCGTACGGAGAGGTGATGTATCCAACAATGGATACAATGCCATTTTATTTAATTCTTTGCTTAACATTGGTCAAAAATTAGAATTGTTTCTTAAGAATATTAATGACAATATAGCAATTTGTCCTGGTCCTTTTTGGACTTTTTCCTGTTCATTTATTATGGGTATATTTGCCCCCAGCTCATATGGGTATATATTGCCCCAGCTCATACGGGTATATATTGCCCCCAGCTCATATGGGCATATATTGCCCCAGCTCATATGGATATATATGGCCCCCAGCTCATATTGATATATATTGCCCCCAGCTCATATTGATATATATTGCCCCCAGCTCATATGGATATATATTGCTCCCAGTTCATATGGGTATATACTGCCCCCAGCTCACATGGGTATATATTGCTCTCACCTCTTCTGTGGCCCCAGGCTCCACGTCCGCCGGTATTCTACTCCCGAGGCGAGCGGCCGCTGACATGCAGCTTTGCCGCTCGCCGGGGATGGGAAGCACCTGACCAGCCGTGTTCTCTCGAGATCACGCGGTAGTCAGGTGGTTCCCATCCCAGGCAAGCGGCCAAGCTGCATGTCAGCGGCCGCTCGCCTCGGGAGTAGAAGAACGCTGCTGGTTGGCGGGCTGCAAAAACTCGGTGGCGGGCCGTAGTTTGCCCACCCCTGCACTATGCAAAACTGTGAGATGCGATGCCACGATAGTTAATATGCGATATTAAGGGATGAGATGTTGCATAGGTTTTAAGATCAATACACCCCCGATAGGAAATTGCAGACTAACTGCGCCTGGCAACTGCTCAATGATGAGCAAGGATGGAGCAAGGGTTAGAGAAACCAATGGCTTTAGAGCCCCAATCAAGGTTGGAGGTTAAACTAGGGCTCAAGATAATACGAGTGCAGTGCCAAATTGAAACTGGCAAAACCAGGTTTTGTGCTTTTTTTGAGGTTTGTTTCTTAACTCAAGGTAAGGGTTCATGCCAGGGACGTGCCATCAGGGGCGACAGGTGAGGCAGGTCCTCTCCTGCCATTCCATTAAGTGCTGGTTAATAATATTAAAATAAGTCACTGTAAAATAAAACTTTTTTTAAAAAATATCAGCAGGTTAACAAAAACTCACCTGCTCCACGATCCCCCGCTGTCCGTTTCTGCTCCACCGCTTTTTTTTTCTTTGAGTTCACTGGCTGCTGTGTGTGTGAGAATCATCACACAGCATCCTGCTGTGAGTGAGCCTAGCCTACGCAACTTGCGTATCTGAACGCTATGCTAATCGCATAGCTCAAGCTACCCAATTGATTCAGATTGAAGTCTGCAGCGCACGTCTGGCGTTGCCTACTTCCTGAATCTACACTCTTCAGTGCCTTAGAGAGGCCCTGAGAGCAATTGAATTGCTTGGACCAATGGGAAAGCACCATTGGTCTCAAGCTATTCAAAAAAATGCCTCCATGGCAGGCAGGCCTCCCATGGATTAATTGACGCAATGTCAGGTGCGCTGTGTGTGGTGAGCGGGGGAGTCCGGTTTGCAGCAAATACAGGTTGCAGGGCACGGTTTGGTTTATTTATTCACAGGCAGGGCAAAGGAATATACAGAAACAGAACTGATACAGAAGATATGACTAGACAGGAGGGGAACTGAGAAGGTCAGAACAGAGGACTAAGGAAACTGAATAAACTAGACACAGGCTAAATAGGGGCATGACATGAACTAGACACTGGATACAAAAGGGTACTTACAGAGAAACAGGATACAAACAGAGGCAGATTGCAGGATACAGGGGGCACATATAGAACTGATCTCAGGAATAATGACTTTCAGGAATAACGTAAAAGTCCAGGTGTGTTCTGATATAAAGTCCACAAAAGCAGAGTTCCTAGGTGTAAAGTCCAAGGGGCAATTCCATAAACATAAGTCCAGTAAGAAAGGCAAGGGGTCCGGTAGGGAAGGCAAGGGGGTCTGGAATCCAGGTACAGGTAGGCAGGCAAACACAGTGTGTGACACAGTGGTCAGACTTCAATGCTGAAGTGGGGAGCATTGGGCATAGTCTCCCTATATGGAGACCTGGGCAGGTGAGGGGGTAATTAACCTCAGGGTTACACATATGGGAAACATTGGGCTGGAGGATGGGGAACTGGATGAAGGCGAGGGCTAGATGGGAAACCTGGAATGGGACATAACAAGGAAGATGATGGCTCAGACCTACATCAGGGCCTTTCGTGGCGATTAACCTGACAAATACCCCCGCTAAGGTCGCACTCTGTGCGACCAGGACGTCTGTGGAGCTCTCGAGGTTTCCTGGTCGTACAACATGACCATGGGAAGGTGTGCACTGTCGGCTGTGAGGGATGGGATTGTCGACCTTGGCAACTCCCAAAGCCCTTCTTGGCACAGCTGCAACTGTGGGCTGCCAGCAGCGGACAGCAGAGATGGCAGTCACAGCAATAGCAGCTTGGCTGGGCAACAACAGTGGCTTCACAGGAATGGGGACTTGGCCAGAGTTGGTGACAGCGGCTTGGCTCTGCGACGGTGGAGACCCTCAGGCAGCTAGGCTCTGCGATGGTGGAGACCCTCGGGCAGCTGGGCTCTGCGATGGTGGAGACCCTCGGGCAGCTGGGCTCTGACGGCGGAGACCCTCGGGCAGCTGGGCTCTGCAATGGCAGAGACCCTCGGCCACGGCCTTGGCTCCACACTGTTGGGCAGCGCACTTGGATTTGTCGCATTCCTGCAGGGCAGCGCACTTGGATTTGTTGCGCTCCTGCTGGGCAGTGCACTTGGACTTGTCGCTCTCCTGCTGGGCAGCGGTCGTGGCTTGCATAGGCTTGGCAGCGGCCGTGGCTTGCATAGGCTTGGCAGCAGCCGTGGCTTGCATAGGCTTGGCAGCAGCCGTAGCTTGAATAGGCTTGGTGTTATGTCCTCAGCCTGTCAGGATCGCCACGCTCTAGCCCCTGTCACTCACGCTAACCCTGCACCATGAACAATGCACCTTCCTGAAACCTTCTGTATGTTCCCAGCATCCTAGCCCTAGAATCTCACCTGACCTCACCTTCCCCTAATTATCCCAGTATATCAGGAAGCTACGCCCTCCAGAATTCACTTCCACATTGAAGTTCCTGACTGCGATACCTATCTGCTAAAGCTCCCTGAAACCTCCTGACATTCTCCTGAATTCTCTGCCAAAGACCCCAAGGACCTTGTGCTATAATCTGGACTCTCATTGCTTCACATACCGGTACCCTCCCATCCTGCTCCCCCTCTGCCCCGCCATCTAAGACTCCCTGTGTACCAGACCCCTTGCTGAACCCTGACCACTCTATTGCCTGTACCTTGTCTGATTCTATGCTACCGTGTTTATTTGCAATAAACACTCTTTGTTATCCTGAACCTGCCTCCATCACTGCATCCTGGGCTCACAACCCCATCCTGCTACACCACCCGCAGTCTACACGTGACACAGCCCCAGCGGCGCTGCCTGGGGGGTCTGGGCGCCCGGTGGCATCGCTGGCTGGCTGGGTGCCAGAAGTTTGTGATGGCCGATTGGCATCTGAGGGGGCGGGGCCTGGCGTGGTGACATGGAGCCGTCGGCCTTAAATACAAGGCGCAAGGATTAGCTCGTCGCCCTGACGTGGAGTAATTTTCCCACATCGCCAGCTGACTCTTGAGCCTGTCTCATTGCTACTTTGTATTTTCGTTGCCGATCTTTGCTTGTAGGAGGACCTTGCTTTAGTTGTTTGACCCGGAATACCCACTGACGATTCTAACTCTTGATCCCTGTGTGTATGTTTGTCTTTCATGCATTTGTTGTACCGCATGGTTTCACTTGGGAGATCTGCCCTGCAGGTTGCTCATTTTATGAACCGCTCAATCTGCCTAACGACAACCAGACATCGCTCTGCATTACCATGTATCGTCTCAGTATGTGGGTCTGTCCGTCATGTTACTAGATCACTCAACAGTTCTGATTACTGGTATAACGTTTGGTCTGTTCCTAAAGCATATCACACGATCTATCATTGTAGGCCTGCCCTGCAGGTTGCTAAATACAACATTCCTAAAAGTTGTCTGTTTAACATCAAGTCGCAGTATAGAAGCATTATCTCTGATTGTAGGCCTGCCCTGCAGGTTGCCAAATGCAGTGAGAATTTACTCATATACTTGATCTCAACCATATAGAGTATTACCTCTGTTAACAATCCGGCATGTACCACAATCGTTACTGGTACCGATCTGAAACCTACGAATAATCACACTCGTACTGTACAAGTCTTGAATCACTGTATCCAGTTAAATCTAGTTAATGTGTTTACGCTCAGCGGTCTCTTGGTCACAAAACAATTTGAGTGGTATCTAGAGTTTTGTATTACCTCCCTGGCTGGGGATTATAGGTATTACAGTCTTTTCTGCTTTCGAAGAAATCTGTCCATAAAGATCCAGACAACGCTGATCCAGGGTGAGCGCCATAGCTCCCATTAGACTTGGCAGCGACCGTGGTTTGGTTCAACTTGGCAGCGATTGTGGCTTGGCTTGGGAATAGCAGAGCTTGGTTTTGTTTTGCAGCAAGATCACGTTTAATAACTTCAGAGGGTGCTGGAGAAGCAGAATGAATAGAGGCAGTGACGGAAGATAATGTAGAAACCCACAGTCCGTGTTTTTTTGACTGACAGAAAAAAAAGGGAACTATGGGAACTAAAATTAATATGAAAAATTATAAAAATTTGAAAAGGATATGAAAAGCCATTTTGTGCGTCAAGGTGCTGGACGTCACAAATGCGCTGCGTCTGACATCTCATCACTCATACAGAATGCAACGCGGACATGGCGCACTCTGCGCGTCCGTGGTAGCGGTCTTACGTTCTTGCTTAAATTGCGTCCGTTTGCCACGTGCGTTGTACATGCGCAGTTCGGTGCGCACATACGTCGTGTGTGGGTCTCTATTGATCATGATTCTATGCTACCACGGATGTTGAACGGCGCGGCAACACGGACGTGATAACTGCGTTCATCTGACATTAGCCTAAAGTTGGAGCTTTAGCTAAGATTAGGGTTAGAGAAGTCATTGGTGTAGTGCAGGGGTCTGCAACCTTTTTGACATAAAGAGCCACTTGGACCCGTTTCCGAATGGAAAAAAAAACTGGGAGCCGCAAAACCATTGCGACATTTAAAACAAATCTAACACTGCATATATTGTTTCTTACCTTAATGCTATATACAGGATCGTGCAGTCAGCTGTCAATCTGAAGAAAAAAAAGACTTTTTCACTTAACAATGTAAAACCCCAGCTCACACATGGATTTGCCCCAGCTCATGGATTTGCCCCCCAGCTCACACATGGATTTGCCCCAGCTCATGGATTTGCCCCCCAGCTCACACATGGATTTGCCCCAGCTCATGGATTTGCCCCCCAGCTCACACATGGATTTGCCCCAGCTCATGGATTTGCCCCCAGCTCACACATGGATTTGCCCCAGCTCATGGATTTGCCCCAGCTCACACATGGATTTGCCCCAGCTCATGGATTTGCCCCAGCTCACTCATGGATTTGCCCCCAGCTCATGGATTTGCCCCAGCTCACACATGGATTTGCCCCAGCTCATGGATTTGCCCCCAGCTCGCTCATGGATTTGCCCCAGTTAGCTCATGGATTTGCCCCAGCTCACACATGGATTTGCCCCAGCTCGCTCATGGATTTGCCCCAGTTAGCTCATGGATTTGCCCCCAGCTCACACATGGATTTGCCCCAGCTCATGGATTTGCCCCAGCTCACTCATGGATTTGCCCCCAGCTCATGGATTTGCCCCAGCTCATGGATTTGCCCCAGCTCATGGATTTGCCCCAGCTCACTCATGGATTTGCCCCAGTTAGCTCATGGATTTGCCCCCAGCTCATGGATTTGCCCCCAGCTCACACATGGATTTGCCCCAGCTCATGGATTTGCCCCAGCTCACTCATGGATTTGCCCCCAGCTCATGGATTTGCCCCAGCTCACACATGGATTTGCCCCAGCTCATGGATTTGCCCCAGCTCACTCATGGATTTGCCCCAGTTAGCTCATGGATTTGCCCCAGCTCATGGATTTGCCCCCAGCTCACACATGGATTTGCCCCAGCTCATGGATTTGCCCCAGCTCACTCATGGATTTGCCCCCAGCTCATGGATTTGCCCCAGCTCGCTCATGGATTTGCCCCAGTTAGCTCATGGATTTGCCCCAGCTCACACATGGATTTGCCCCAGCTCATGGATTTGCCCCAGCTCACACATGGATTTGCCCCCAGCTCACTCATGGATTTGCCCCAGCTCATGGATTTGCCCCAGCTCATGGATTTGCCCCCCAGCTCATGGATTTGCCCCCAGCTCATGGATTTGCCCCCCAGCTCATGGATTTTCCCCAGCTCGCTCATAGATTTGCCCCAGCTAGCTCATGGATTTGCCCCCAGCTCTCACCTGGATACTTGCCCCAGGCAGCTCCGGCGGGGGTTGAGGGGACCCAGATGCCGGGCAGCGCGGGAGCGCCTGCCCGGTCTTGAACAGTCCGTCCTGTGAAGTGGATGCGGCTGTGTGCGTGCGCAGCCGGTCACATGGTCCGGCCAGTCAGGTGGTACAGAGACTCAGTACCACCTGATTAGCCGGACCACGTGACCGGCTGCGCACGCACACAGCCGCACCACTTCACAGGACGGACTGTTCAAGACCGGGCAGGCGCTCCCGCGCTGCCCGGCATCTGGGTCCCCTCAACCCCCGGGCCAGTTTTAGGGGCGCGAATGCGCCCCTAACAAAACTGCGCCCGGGGCCACGGCCCCCCCAGCTTCCCCCACGCTACGCAAAGGGAGGGAGCTGCGGGAGCCGCGGAAAAAGTGAAAGAGAGCCGCATGCGGCTCCGGAGCCGCGGGTTGCCGACACCCGGTGTAGTGCTTTAACTATTATTCGTATGAGCAATGTGGGTTTGTTGTTGTTTACTTAGTAATGGTCTCAGTGCATGTTGTGTCACAGAGAGCAAGAAGGTGTTGTGGAGAAAAGCATGGTTAGAATTGTATTGTGACACGCAAAAGATCTTTTTGACTGGGAGCAAAGACTTGCAATGCACATTGAGGTGCTGCCTTTCAAAACGTCAGAAGGCTGCATACTGATCAGTGTTACAGTTCTCTGTCTGTCAGATTCATTCTGTTCTAAAAGTAGGCTTGTGCACCGATTTTTTTTTCGGTTCGATTCGGTTTGATTTTTTGGATTTTTAAACTTTTCGATTCGGCTCGTTTCGACCTATTTCTGTTTCGATTCGGTTCGGCTCGATTCGTTTTTCGTGTACCTTTTTTTTTTGGAATATCGACCATTTTTCGGATTTTCGTGTCACTTTGCTCGTTTTTTGTATCGACTTTTCGTAATTTCGGAAATTTTCGTTTTTTGGAATTGTGCATGTTTCCGGAATTTCGACCGTTTTTCGTATTTTCGTGTCACTTTGCTCGTTTTTTGTATCGACTTTTCGTAATTTCGGAAATTTTCGTTTTTTCGGAATGTCTGTTCTCCTCGTTTCAAAGCAATAAATTTCGATTTGACACATTTCAAGTCCATTCGAAAATTCCGAAAATATTTCGTTTCGGCTCGGAAAACTTTTCGGATCTGCCATTTTCGGATCTAAAAATTTTCGGAAATTCGGCCGCATCCTAAAACACGAATCTGGAAATTTCGTGTAAATTCCGAAATTCCGAAACCCGAAACGCACATCCCTATCTAAAAGTAATGTTATGTATTTGCTGATAAGGGTCATAGAAACCAATGGCTTTAGATCCCAAACAAATGTTGAAGATTAAATTAAGTCTGATGATAAAATGAGGTGCAGTGTCAAATGTAATTGTAGAGGTTTGAAGCCTAAAACAAAATTAAATATAAGTTAAGGGTTGAATATAACATCAGGCTGGGAGGCCTAGTCATTCCTGGAGGTTAAGGCTAGGGTCAAACGAAAGCATTTTTACACGCGAACGTAAAAAAGTGCGTCCGAACGAATTGACGTATTTTTTCACGGAATGCGCGAAAACGGTCATACGATGCGCATTTTTCGTGCGTGATTTCTTTCGGATCGTCAATGAAACTCTTTTTGCGTCTGGACGTTATGTAGGCTGGACATTAGCAGTGTCTGACATCTCCAAATCACGCAAACACGTCGCTATGCCGCAGCTGCGCACTCAGTACGTCAGTACTAGCGGTTCAGCGTTCTCAGAAAAATGCGTTCGTTTTCCACTTGCGTTGCGCAGCCGGACTTTCGTGCGACCGTACTTCGTATATTGGCCGTCATTCCCCTTCATTTGCTGCTAGTGCGGCCGTAATTATGTGCGCCAGAACGCACGTTAAAAGTGCGCTGGTCTGACCCCAGCCTAAATTATGGCTTGAGCTAGGGTTAGGGTAAGGGCTGGATTAACATAGGGGCTATTGGAGCAGCGGCTCCAGGTCCATGCCACATAATAGGCCCAGAGAAAGGATAACTATGTCTGCATTGATGGATATTTGGACTTTATCTTTATCTACCTTTATCTCTAAATCCATAACAGCTACAGGGTCATCTGAGGCATTACTTGAAAGGCCAGAGCATGACCTTTGCAGCAACCCCGACAATCGTTTCGGCCTTGCTAGGCCTCATCAGGAGGGTATAGCTGACACCCTCTAGGCACATCGAGCAAGGGGTCCACGTCTGGATTAACCTGTAGACTTACAGTGAAGCAGGCCACTAGTGCCGTTGCTTGTTCTCAGGACCCTCATAAACTTCTCCCTTCTCACTATAAGTGTACAGGGTATCCAGACGTGGACCCCTTGCTCGAAGTGCCTAGAGTGGTGTCAGCTATACCTTCCTGATGAGGCCTAATAAGGCCGAAACGATCGTCGGGGGTTGCTGCACCTCTCGTGCAGGGATGACGTCCTTGACATTTCTGTACTGGCACCCTTTCTGGGTGTAGCAGTCTGATTCACATATGGAGCAGTTGTCCACTAGTGCCGTTGCTTGTTCTCAGGACCCTCACAAACTTCTCCAATCTCTCCCTCTGTTTCCAACCAGCAAGGTATTCTCCAATTCACACAATTTTTGCCATATTGTTACCGCTGCTATTTAATTTTTTTGTTCTTCCCTCTTTTTTGATAGTCTAATTCGGTGCTGATTATCAGTCTGTTTTGTTCCTCCCTGGTGTAAATTCCTTACGTGCAATTGCTACCTCTCTAAACTCTGTATTTTCTTATTCACAGCCACCCTTCACTCCCATCTTTCCCTCTTCTGTCCCATCCACCCAGCTCCTAGTCTAATTATATAGGCTCCTTTTCTCAGCTGCTTCACTCCTCCCTCGGTTTAACCTTGTCATGCACAAGCTCTTGGTCTATCATCATGCAGTGTCTGCTATACTCTCTGTGAATTATCTCCACACTATCCCTGTTCTCTTTTGTTTCACTTGCCTTAGCCCCTTAGATTGTAAGCTCAAGGGTTGTCTCGCTGATCACTTGCATAAAGGTCAATTATCCCACGCACAGGGCCATCTGTCCCTTTATGTTTTACAAGCTTTTGCCCGTGGCTTCGCTCGCGTGGATTTTGGGATTTGTTACAAATGTTTTTAAAAGAAACATGAGTTTTTTTTGTCCAAACTGTTTTAAAGTAATAACTACTGTTTATTGCAGACGTTAGTCAGGGCATATTGGCTACAAAACAGCGTGGTTTCAATCATATGCATCCATGAATTTTAATTTTGTTTTGAAAATAGAAACAGACAATCAGACAGACAAAAAAATTTATTTAGTTTTTTAGCATCTGGAACATAGAAAAAAACCCGATTTGAGTACTTCTTTGTAAACTACATAAGTAGTTCTTCTTTCAGGTGCTCGGATCACCAGAGAGTTAGGTGAGCTCACTCTGGAACAGGCTACATATCACTGCCCATGTGAGAAGCAGACTTCTCTTAAGTCAATCCCCGCTACCTTCAAAGTCTGCCCCTGAGACTTGTTGATGGTCATCTCAAAACAAACCTTTAGGGTGAACTGAAGTCTTTTGAATTGAAACGGATATTCTGAATGTGTAAGAGGTGTTCATGGTATGAACACCGACTCTCCCGGCCAGAACCGGTTAGCAACCCTCAATCACAATTTTGTGGAGTGCTTTTACTTGCAATCTGGTGCCATTACAGAGCTTAGGTGAGTTTAGGTTACGCAATAATATCTATCAGAGGTTCCCCCATACTGGAGCAATGAGGGTGTGTATGAGGCCTGGCTGTGAGAAGGAAGCAGACATGCTGGAGCAGTGAGGGAGTGTGCAAGCCCTGGCTGTGAGAGGAGCTGCATAGAGACTCCTTTCTGTGTGAAGTAACAGGATCTTTCTGATCTGCTGATCCAGTATATCAACTGGATTTTCGGAAAATATGATCTCCTAGCCTTTAGAAGTTAGGAGGTAGCTGGAGAAAGCCCCCAAACCAATTGGGATTAAACCCAAAAGATTCAATAAGTAATAGTAGGGAGTGGGAAGAGACTCACAATCTCTTACGTGGTCATGGATGATAATAAAATTATAATTTATTGATAGACATTGCCATATAAAGAAAAAAAAACAAATACAACAAAGTTTAATACAGAAAAAAAAACAACTCTTGGCTTAGCTGTTTTTTTTGTATTTGAGTAAAGGTCACATATACATCAACATAAGGCCTCACAGGGCCAGAATACTCAGCAAAAAGTAACATAGCAAAATGCAAAGAGAACTATCTAGACATCAGGAAAAAAAAAAAGGAAAATAAAATAGCTTCGAAAATCAGCAACAAGTCATCTAACTGACGGCAATAAAAAACTAAAACATCTCGGGGATCAAAAAATCTCATCATAGCGCACAGAAAATAACATAAAATTATCCCCAATTGGGGGGTCTCATCGGAAAATAAAAATAAAATTATAGCAAAAGTCAGCAAAAATACTTTGAAAAGAGAAAAAAAAAAAAAAAAAGTCTCAAATTTATCCCCAGCTGGGGAACATCAGCAGAAAAAATGAAATAAAGTAGTGTCCGAAACGTCTCTGAATTAAGGGGGAGGGAATAACATTAAGAGTATATCAATTTGCCATCAATCAGGTAAAGGGGGAAAAACGCAAACCTGCTGTAACATCAAGGGGGTACAAGAAGAAAAAGTGTCTCTGGGGTCCCATCAACCCATGTCTTGAAAAAGGGGAGTTTGTGCCGCAGGCAGTTCACCAGATGGGAGGCCTGGTATCGTGGCCCCAACCAACTCGACATAGCGGTACCTGCTCCACAGCTCCGGTAGGCCTCTGGGCACTCATAGATCCCCGGCATCAGCTCCTTTGCAGAAAATCACCCTCTGCAACGTCGTGTCGCTCCATGCAGAAGGTTGGAGCAGCTGCACCCGCACAATCGGCAAGGAGGGGCACTCAACTCCCTCCAAACCGTAATCTCGGCCTCCAGGTCGTGGCAGCGCTCCACCCGACGTCGCACCGGCCAGCACTCCGGGCGCATCATGCGAATCGCGCACTCCTCGCAGCACCAGCTCAGCCTCCGTCTCAGGGACCAGCAGCATCTGGGGCTCCGAGTCGTCTCTCACCTTCCTCGGGCCTCCGGACTCCGACAGGCCTGCGCAGTCTTCCATTGGCACAAGCGAGTCACCTCTCCCAGCTCTCTCATCGCGGTTCCCTGCAGCGTCTATGATATGTGCCTCCGTGGGGCATCCAGCCAGTGCAGCCCTGTCCTCCGCTAAACTTGGGTCCACCAATCTCCGGTAACCTCGTAAAACATGGGTCATCCGTCGCCACACTCCCCTGGTGAGAGGACCATTCAGATCCTCCCCATCCAGGAGCTGCAAGCAGACCTCCAGTCCTTCCAAGAAAGTATCCATGCCTCCCACGTGGTGGGTGGACCCATCCCGCCGCGCATCACCTGGTCCGCTCGTTTCTCTCCTCTGACCGCTGTCTCGGGCTGTCGGGGGACGCAGGCCCATCGTCTCCCCAGCCCCCAGCATAGGGTCAGACCAGGCCAAGGTGGCAGGGCAGTTGGGCAGAAAGGTCTCAGGAGCCAGGACGTAGGCCGCAAAATGGCCGCCAGCCCCTCGTGTCAGCTTCGTTTCTTCAGCTGCAGGGAATGTCTCTGGTCCGGAGAGGGGGGGGGGGCAGAACGGCCTCCGGACATCTCAGATCCGATGGCCAGCTAGCCTGGGTCCCAAAATCAAAGTTACTCAGTGGATTAAGCTGTAAATAGGCCCCAAGAGCAGCAGACGTGCGGAGCTCCACATAAACACGTCTCGGCTTAGCTGTTAAGGCTAATGGGCACAATAGCCCTTATAGTAAGCAACAGTTGTCGGTCCTAATTGGCAAGAAAAAGCTAGCAGGTGTTAAATACTAAAAGGCGTACCTAAGAAGGAAGATCTTTACAGAAAATACGCATTAAGTGCTAGGTTCAATCCCCGTAATGGATTAACAGTATAGTATAAACTAGATGAACAGAAAAACACATACTACAGGGTGCTGAAAAGAACAATGCATAGTAATAGACAAGAAAAAAATAGATTCCTGAGATTTACCCTAATGTAACTTGCAGATTTCTATTCTGTCTCTAGTAGTCCCTAGAAATAGAGAATAAAATTTCTTAGGAAAAAATATATATTTGCAGAAGATGTTTAATTTTGGCTGTTAGGACTACTGGGCACAATAGCCCTTATAGAAAGCAACAATTGTCAGTCCTAATTGCCAAGAAAAAGCTAGCAGATGTTATGTATACTAAAAATGTACCTAAGAAAAAAGATCTTTGCAGAAAACATACATTAGGTTCTTGGTTAAATCCCCATAATGGGTTAACAGCATAGTAAAACTAGATGAGAGAAACGGAAAAACATGCATAGTAATGGACAAGGAAAAATAGATCCCTGAGATTTACCCTAAAGTAATTTGCAGATTTCTATTCTGTCCCTAGTAGTCCCTAGAAATAGGGGGAATAAAATTCCTTAAGAAAAAAATATTATTACCAGAGAAAAGGCAACAAAGATATCATGAGTAAAAATAAACAATAATTAGGACATAATGGTCAAACACGGGGTCAGCATTAAGATAGCTACACGTGACTGTGATTGCTAAAAAGGGTAAATACCCATGGTGCCAATGTCGCGCTTGATGTATGTTTCGCCGCTTTAATGGTGCGGCTTCATCAGGAGTGTAAGGGACCTCCAGTCCTCACCCTTGCTTGTATTTATACATGTTTACCCCCAGAGCAGTTGGGGTCATTCCAATCATAATGTTGCATCTCAGGTGTGCTGGTACGTATCGGATGCAGAACTTCCGGGTCCAGGACATCAACGCATCACATGGTTCCCAAGCAGCCAGAGAATATCATCATCACCCAGGCAACCTGGACGCTTAACCCATGCCACCATGAACCAAACGGCTCAAAAAGGTAGCCAAAAAATAAAAAGAGCACATGCAGTGCCCAGAGAAACCCCAAACCTCCCAAAACTCTCCCTGAAACCATTGCACCTCACACTCCCCGGGCAAACAGCACCAGAGTCATTATATGTATTTGAAGACCTGTTTAACACCAAGATGGTACAGCGCCAATCTCGATCCCCACATATTGGCGAAAAAACAGAATGCCATGTATTCAAGATTACCTTCATCCTTGTAGCGAAAGCAACAGAAAAAAAAATATATCCATATGCCCTCCGGGTTTATTATGGTACATGTTCCCGGAAGGGACAGCAGCGGAAATTACAATCATTATAGTATGGTAACTCAAACGCCTGGGGGCCAGGCCTCGGTCCTAATCATATGATCTCAAGGCTACCAATAATCAAGCCGATATCACCCTCCTAACAGTTGTCTAATTTTTTAAAGAGTATAAATGCATAAAGATCACGAAATACATCCCTACCTCATATCATTATATTCAACCTACAATGAAGAAGTTTGGTAACAGTTGAAGAAAATTGCCTACTTGTCAAATGAAGAGATTCGTAAAATAACGGCAGTTGTCAGTAACATGTATAATTAAATAATTTTTTTCTCTTTATTGGTTCGAACCTATTTCCTAAAACCGATAAAGGATGAAGGAAGGGGGGAAAGGGAGGGGGAAGGGAGAGCGGAGGGGGAGGTTCAAAAGGTTTTATCCGAGATATTGTTTTAAAGGAGGCCTAGTGACACCAGTAAACACAAAAACAATAAAACAAATGTGACAATCGTGAAAGAACAACAAGTAGGGGAAATGGTTTTAAATAATAAACAGGCAATCTGAAAATAGGAAAGAATTAGCTACTGATGTATGCAGAGAGTAAAGGTAAACCCTTCGTTCAGACCCTCAGGAGAGAGGGTCTTAAGAGTGTATATCCAGAAACTTTCTCTGCGACGTAATAGTAGGTCAAAATCACCCTTCCTTTGGTGGCGTTTGACCAACTTAATGCCACTGAACCGCATGTGCGTGGTACTCCCACTCTGACAGTCACGCACATGTCATGCAACCGGTGTATCTTGATTCCGCACAGACAAAATATGTTCCATAATTCTGTCTTTAAAGGGGCGAAAGGTTTTCCCTACATACTTCTTGCCACAACCGCAAGTAATTAGACGAGTCCTATGGAGTTGCAATTAAAAAATGAGCGAATTTCAAATGATCTTTGTTCCCCACTGTCCTTAGTGGACTTTGAATCCATAAGGATAGAAGAACAGCTTTTGCACCTTCCACAGGTGTATGTGCCCCTTAGATTTGTTTTAAGCCAAGTACCATGACTTGTCTTGGTGGGTTGGTAGAGACTAGATACCAGCATATTCTTCAAACTATTGCAGCGACGGAAGGTAATTGAAGCATGGTCACTAATTGTATCTCTCAATTGTGGGTCCAGGGTGAGAAGGGGCCAATATCTCTCAAGAATAGTTCTAACATGCCAACCTTCATCATAATTTCCGATACAACGTGTAACGGGGAGCCCCCTATAGGGTGAGGGGGAACCCCCAATCTGCAGAGATGAAGCCTTAAGGACAGGTATACAGCTTCCAGGGAACAAACCAAGATATTAACAGAAACTAGAAAGATCCCTAAGCCCTGACTGAGATCCTTGAAAGATGGTCTCGAAATACTACCTAGGCTAGGTTTGCAAGATGAATAAAACATAAACCAGACAGACAATAAATGCAGGTATACAGATTCCAGGGAACAAACCAAGATATTAACAGAAACTAGAAAGATCCCTAAGCCCTGACTGAGATCCTTGAAAGGTGGTCTCGAGATACTAACTAGGCTAGGCCTGCATGACGAACAAAACATAAACCAAACATACGATGAATGCAGACATACAGATTCCAGGGAACAAACCAAGATTTTAACAGAAACTAGAAAGATCCCTAAGCCCTGACTGAGATCCTTGAAAGGTGGTCTCGAGATACTAACTAGGCTAGGCCTGCATGACGAACAAAACATAAACCAAACATACGATGAATGCAGACATACAGATTCCTAAGCACGGTACAGTACAGGGGACAGACAGAAGAGAGATCCAAATACAAGAGCCAAAGGTCATACACGGAATATCAAAACTAGAGGGGTCAGACAAGAGAGGGATCCTAAATACATGAGCCAGAGGTCATACACAGCAAATCAAAGTAAACCAGCATACAGGGACTAGGCAAGAAAGACTATCCTGGTCCAAGGATCAAGGGGAATCCTGGTCGTACTTATAGGGCAGAACAGGTCATGTGACCTGCAGACCAATTAGCCCAACAGATGGCCTGCAGGCTGAAAACAAAACAACAGGAATCCCTGCTACCACCAGCAGGGGGCAAGGCCGAGACGTGACATAACCCCCTCCCTTACGGGTGACCTCCTGGGCACCCAAGAAAGAAAACATGGATGGCATGAAAACGGATAAGACCAGTCACCAGTACCCATTGGAATCCCGCTCAGACTCAGAGAAGTCAGTTTGTGCCTGAGCAAGCAAAGCTCTTTCATAAACCTCCAGGTCCTCTCTGCAGATCACTGCACCATTAGAGGCCCGTACACAACCCTCGGCAACCGGGCTAGGGTCTCGTACCTGAGGGTCCGACGGCATGAGTACCTTGGACCTTGAACGGAGTGAATCATCAGTCCCAGGTTGTTTATGGTTAGTCCTCTTGCGTCTCCTGGACCGTGATCTAGGAGTTCCGTCCACACCATGGTACATAGAGGTATTAGAGGTACTGCCAGATCCAGTGACGGTAGTCGTGCCCCGAGATTGTATATTACAACCCACAGTGGAACCACTAGACACAGTGGACTTACTGTCTACCCCAGAGACAATGACCTTGCCATTAAACGTGGCCCCGACCGATACAGTACAGGGTGTGTGCATGACTGGTACACTCTTGGGATATGGGACATCACCAGGACATGGTACAGTTGGCGCCACAACAGTCTTACACCTCTCCCCAGGAGGAGTATATTGTGGATCATCCGAATCAGAGTCTTCCAACAGCCCTTTCAGAATGTCAGGGTGTCTCTGGAGCACTACCCAGTGCCTCTCACGCATCCAAAAGCCAGAAGGCGTCCGTATATATTCCGTGGGAACACAATGTGATTTAGGGATCTCAATACCCTTTAACCACCAGCTTGCTGAATTTCCCTGATTACTGTGCGGAGTAAGGCAACCTCGGACTTAGAGGGTGTAGTATCAATGGAACCAGAACAAAGTGTGGCAGTTTCAGAACCAGATTGGCTAGGGTTGATCACCTTTTCTTGTCTTCTCTTAGAGCAAGA
The DNA here is from genome assembly GCA_009667805.1 of Leptobrachium leishanense. Taxonomy (NCBI): domain Eukaryota; kingdom Metazoa; phylum Chordata; class Amphibia; order Anura; family Megophryidae; genus Leptobrachium; species Leptobrachium leishanense. The sequence continues at coordinate 178,416,166 of CM019064.1, forward strand.
CATAGACTTTGTGACCACCTCACAAGGCTTGACAATGGTGGGGACAACACTGGACTCACTGTGGGGCAAGGGCACAGTGGTCTCATGTGCCAATCCAGGCACATCGGCCTCATAACAAAACGTGGTCACAGCTGTCTCGTCTAACCTGGGTACAGCTGTCATTGCTGACGTACAGCTTGTCCCGGACACCACTGGCAAGGTACCAGCCTCAGGCATCACGAATGACATATTGTCAGTACCCGACATGGCTGGCTTCTCATTACCAGTACCCGACATGGCTGGCTTCGTGCCAGGGGAAGTAGACATGGCTGGCTTCGTGCCAGGGGAAGCACACATGGCTGGCTTCGTGCCAGGGGAAGCAGACATGGCTGGCTTTTCATTGCCAGTGGGAACAGACATGGCTGGCTTCGTGCCAGGGGAAGCAGACATGGCTGGCTTCGTGCCAGTGGATACAGACATGGCTGGCTTCGTGCCAGTGGATACAGACATGGCTGGCTTCGTGCCAGTGGATACAGACATGGCTGGCTTCGTGCCAGAGGAAGCAGACATGGCTGGCTTCGTGCCAGTGGATACAGACATGGCTGGCTTCGTGCCAGGGGAAGCAGACATGGCTGGCTTTGTGCCAGTGGATACAGACATGGCTGGCTTTGTGCCAGTGGATACAGACATGGCTGGCTTCGTGCCAGTGGATACAGACATGGCTGGCTTCATGCCAGTAGATACAGACATGGCTGGCACTTCATTGCCAGTGGGAACAGGCATGGCTGGCTTTTCATTACCAGTGAGAACAGGCATGGCTGGCAGCGTGCCAGTAGATACAGACATGGCTGGCTTCATGCCAGTAGATACAGACATGGCTGGCTTCATGCCAGTAGATACAGACATGGCTGGCTTTTTGCCAGGGGAAGCGGACATGGCTGGCTTTTCATTGCCAGTGGGAACAGACATGGCTGGCTTCGTGCCAGTAGCTACAGACATGGCTGGCATTTCATTACCAGTAAGAACAGGCATGGCTGGCAGCGTGCCAGTGGATACAGACGTAGCTGGCTTCGTGCCAATAGATACAGACATGGCTGGCATCTCATTGCCAGTGGGAACAGGCATGGCTGGCTTTTCATTACCAGTAAGAACAGGCATGGCTGGCAGCGTGCCAGTGGATACAGACATGGCTGGCATTTCATTGCCAGTGGGAACAGGCATGGCTGGCTTTTCATTACCAGTGAGAACAGGCATGGCTGGCAGCGTGCCAGTGGATACAGACATGGCTGGCTTCGTGCCAGTAGATACAGACATGGCTGGCATTTCATTGCCAGTGGGAACAGGCATGGCTGGCTTTTCATTACCAGTGAGAACAGGCATGGCTGGCAGCGTGCCAGTGGATACAGACATGGCTGGCATCATGCCAGTGGATACAGACATGGCTGGCATCGTGCCGGTGGATACAGACATGGCTGGCATCGTGCCGGTGGATACAGACATGGCTGGCATTGTACCAGTAGATACAGACATGGCTGGCAGCGTGCCAGTGGATACAGACATGGCTGGCATTTCATTGCCAGTGGGAACAGGCATGGCTGGCTTTTCATTACCAGTGAGAACAGGCATGGCTGGCAGCGTGCCAGTGGATACAGACATGGCTGGCATCATGCCAGTGGATACAGACATGGCTGGCATCGTGCGGTGGATACAGACATGGCTGGCATCGTGCCAGTAGATACAGACATGGCTGGCATCGTGCCAGTAGATACAGACATGGCTGGCATCGTGCCAATAGATACAGATATGGCTGGCATTTCATTGCCAGTGGGAACAGGCATGGCTGGCAGCGTGCCAGTAGATACAGACATGGCTGGCATCGTGCCAATAGATACAGACATGGCTGGCATTTCATTGCCAGTGGGAACAGGCATGGCTGGCAGCGTGCCAGTAGATACAGACATGGCTGGCATCGTGCCAATAGATACAGACATGGCTGGCATTTCATTGCCAGTGGAAACAGGCATAGCTGGCAGCGTGCCAGTGGATATAGACCTGGCTGGCAGTGTTCCAGTGGATATAGACATGGCTGGCAGCGTGCCAGTGGATACAAACGTGGCTGGCAGCGTGCCAGTGGATACAGACATAGCTGGTAGCGTGCCAGTGAATACAGACATGGCTGGTAGCGTGCCAGTGAATACAGACATGGCTGGCAGCGTGCCAGTGGATACAGACATGGCTGGCAGCGTACTAGTGGATACAGACATGGCTGGCATAGCATTCCAACCGGAGACACTGAAACCTCACTGGGAGACGAGGGCATAGTGATCCCATGATTCACCAGATTTGAGGTGGCTATTCTGCCAGTCTGGATGCCTATGGAGGACACACCAGAACCTCCATAGCGATACCTGGATATATGGTTCCCCTGCCATTGCTTAACAGGTTTTAATACACAATGCTCAATAGTGTGATTAGGATCTGCACAATAAAAACAGAGACCATACAACCTGCGTCTTTCCTTCTCATACATGGATTTGCAAGTAGTGCAGGGTGGTGCTGCATCGTTAGCTGCAGCAGGTGATAGGCTCAGAGCCTCCATTAACCTCTGCAGCTCTTTCAGCATAGCAAGCACCAAGTTCAATATAGCTTCATACATATGAGACATACCTGCCAGCTTCTATTCTGGGACCAGGATAATGTAACGGGGAGCCCCCTATAGGGTGAGGGGGAACCCCCAATCTGCAGAGATGAAGCCTTAAGGACAGGTATACAGCTTCCAGGGAACAAACCAAGATATTAACAGAAACTAGAAAGATCCCTAAGCCCTGACTGAGATCCTTGAAAGATGGTCTCGAAATACTACCTAGGCTAGGTTTGCAAGATGAATAAAACATAAACCAGACAGACAATAAATGCAGGTATACAGATTCCAGGGAACAAACCAAGATATTAACAGAAACTAGAAAGATCCCTAAGCCCTGACTGAGATCCTTGAAAGGTGGTCTCGAGATACTAACTAGGCTAGGCCTGCATGACGAACAAAACATAAACCAAACATACGATGAATGCAGACATACAGATTCCAGGGAACAAACCAAGATTTTAACAGAAACTAGAAAGATCCCTAAGCCCTGACTGAGATCCTTGAAAGGTGGTCTCGAGATACTAACTAGGCTAGGCCTGCATGACGAACAAAACATAAACCAAACATACGATGAATGCAGACATACAGATTCCTAAGCACGGTACAGTACAGGGGACAGACAGAAGAGAGATCCAAATACAAGAGCCAAAGGTCATACACGGAATATCAAAACTAGAGGGGTCAGACAAGAGAGGGATCCTAAATACATGAGCCAGAGGTCATACACAGCAAATCAAAGTAAACCAGCATACAGGGACTAGGCAAGAAAGACTATCCTGGTCCAAGGATCAAGGGGAATCCTGGTCGTACTTATAGGGCAGAACAGGTCATGTGACCTGCAGACCAATTAGCCCAACAGATGGCCTGCAGGCTGAAAACAAAACAACAGGAATCCCTGCTACCACCAGCAGGGGGCAAGGCCGAGACGTGACACAACGTATAAAAGGTGCCTCCTTTTTTGATGAATCCTTCAGGAGCATTTCTCTAGTTAGTCTAGAGGCTTTCTGGTAGTCCTTCTTGAGGACTCTGTTTGGATACCCTTTAGATCTAAAATCTTCTTTTAGGGTCCAGGGTTTAGTCCTGAATTTTTCCTCCGAGGAACAGATTCTCCGCAATCTTAACTATTGACCATACGGTATCCCTAATTTAAGGGGCTCGGATGGTAACTGGACCAGTCCAAAACATTCTTTATAGCTGTTTTTTCTTAAACAGAGTTGTGGTCATTTTTTGATCAGGGTGCAGAGAAGGTTACATCCAGAAAGTTTAATGTAGTCTTATGTATGTCATGGGTAAAACGTAGATTGAGTTTATTAATGTTTGTGAAGTCAACAAATTTTTAAAATTCCTCCTCCGTTGAGCGCCAAATCAGAAAGACGTCATCTATATATCTAAGCCAGACAAAAGTGCTTGACGAAAAGGGGTTAATGTCAGGGTTAAAAATTATCATTTTCTCCCATAACCCCAAATAGATGTTGGCATAAGATAGGGCACATGTAGTCCCATCGCCATCCCCTGAATTTGATGGTGAAACTTATCGTTGAAGAGAAAGTAGTTGTGGGTTAGGATAAATCCCAAAAGGTCCACAATAAAAATCAATTGCTTCCCTTGAAAAATCTTTGAAGATCCAGGTGCAGATCTAATGGAGTCAAGACCTTGTTCATGTGGTATTGAACTATAAAGTGCCTCAACATCTAGGCTGCAAAGCCTCATATCAATCGACAGAACACACTCGCCTACAAGTTGTAATAGTTGTTTGGTATCTCTCAGATATGATGGCTGTTTTACAAACAACTTCTGCAACACTTGGTCAACAAATTGACTACAATTCTCAGTTAAGTTATCCACCCGACACAATCGGACGTCCTGGTGGTTGTTCCCTATTTTTATGCATCTTTGGGAGGGCATAAAAAGTTGAGATTGTGGGCTTAGTCATACTCAAGAAATCAAATTCCTCACGGGTTAGCACCTCTGTTTTAAAGTCCCCTCTCCTAAATGACTTTTAGCTCTTCAATAAATCTGTAAGTAGGGTCACCGGGGACAACAGTGTAGATATTGGTGTCACTTAAGAGTCTCATGACCATTTGTTCATATTGAGAATTAGACATTATCACAATGTTTCCCCCCTTTATCAGATGGTTTAATTGTTATTTCTCGTAAGTCCATAAATTCTTTGGATTTTCGGAAAAAATGGTAAAACACGTGTTTTTTGTTTCAAGAAGATTGTAAATATCAATTTTCATGCCTGTAACATCTTTGTTTCTTGAAATATAGGTATACTGATAAGAATATTCACCCCCTTTTACTGGATTTACTGGATTCTCTGAAAATGGTAAAATACATATTTTTATTTTTTTAAATACCAATGTTCATGCCTGTAACATCATCGGTTTTTGAGATATTTATACATATCCTGTTTAAAACCCCCCCCTGGATTTTCAGAAAATTGTAAAACACGTGTTTTTTATAGTTCAAAAAGATTGTAAATACCAATTTTCACACCTGTAACATCTTCGGTTTTTGAGATATAGATATCCTGTTTAAAATATTCACCTCCCTTTTTTCACACCACCCACTTGGATTTTTTGAAAATGCTAAAATACGTGTTTTATTATTTTTCAAGAAGAATCTAATTATCAATTTTCAAGTCTGTAACATCTTCTGTTTTTGAGATATACAGAGGATAGCAAAAGTCTCTTGTTAAAATGTCAGGTTTCTATGATGTAAAAAACATGAGACAAAGATAAATCATTTCAGAACTTTTTCCACCCTTTAAACTGTACAACTCAAATGAAAACGAAACTGAACACGAAGAGGAACTTCATCTTTTAGTATGACAACGTCCCAAAGCATACATCCAAATCAAAAAACGAATGGCAGACTCGAAAAAAATCAGAGTACTATAATAAAATCAAAAGGTGCTTCAACAAAATTTAAGGGTTTGCACACTAATGCAACCATATTATTAAATTTTTTTATTTTTCCTCCCTTCACCTAAAAGATTTCAAGCTGTTTTTCAATTGAATTGTACAGTTTATAGGTCATATTAAAGATGGAAGAAGTTCCGAAATGATTTATCTTTGTCTCATTTTTTTACATCACAGAAACCTGACATTTTAACAGTGGCGTGTAGACTTTTGCTATCCTCTGTACGTATCAAGTTTAAAATATTCACCCCCTTTTTTAACCCCCCCTTAACTGGATTTTTCAAAAATAATAAAAACTTTTTTATTTTTCATGAAGATTGTAAATACAAATTTTCCACCTGTAACATCTTTGGTTTTTGAAATATAGGTATAATGATTAAAGTATTCACCCCACCTTTTTTAGCCCCCCACTTGGATTTTTGGAAAATGGTAGAAGACGTGTTTATTTATTTTTTTAAGAAGCAGCTAAATACCAATTTTCTACTGTTTTTGAGATATAGGTATCCTGTTTAAAATATTCACCCCCCTTTTCACCCCCTTGGGGTGGAATTTCCAAAAATCCTTCCTTAGTGAGTGGCTATGTCATAAAAACAATGTACCTTCAAAATTTCACATTTCTAGGTTAAACAGTTTGAGCTGGGCGTTGAGAAGTCAGTCAGTCAGGACTTTTCCCTTTGTATATATTTATACAAAGGATTTGCAACCAAGTATTAAGAAGGGAAAGTTTGATTTATGATTATTATTCTGTCCCATTACCTTTGGTCCCTTAACAAGTGGGAGGCACATCTGCAAACTGCTGTAAGTCCTACACCGTTCACCTGAGTTTGATGTACATACCCTTGAATTAAAGCTGACAGTCTGCAGTTAAAGCACATTGTGTTTGTTTCATTCCAACTCCATTGTGGTGGTGTAAAGAGTCAAAGATGTTAGAATTGTGTCGATGTCACAATATTTCTGGACCTGACTGTAGATGTAGAGCTGGGGAGCTTTGGCATGGTGCCAGTTTAGAAGTAGCAGACTAAATAAAGTCGTTCCAGTACAGTGTGACCCACAATCCCATCTTCAGCATGGCTACAGTGGGAAAGAAAAAGAAGATACTCTGCTGCAAGCTAGGATACAGACATACACCAGTCCGTGTTGGTGTTACGTCTCGGCCCTGCCCCCTGGTGGTGGGAGCAGGGATTTGCCAGTTGCTGGCTTTCAAGCTCAGGCTTTGCAGACCGTCTCTACTGGGTTAATGGTCTGCAGTCACATGATCTGCTCAGCCCTATATATAGGGCCTACAATGCGTTTGATCCTTGGATCAAGATAGACTAAGTTCTACTGAGTTCCTTGTGTCATTTCAAGTTCGAGTTCTGATTCTGGATTATATGTGTATGATTTCTTGTTCTGGTTTATCCTCTTGTCTGTCCCCTGAAGTTTATCTGCATTGCTGATTATCGTGTATGACCTGGCTTGGCTTCTGGAACCTCTTCTGTTTGTATTTTGTCTGTTTGAGGAGTTTATTTTCCACTCACAGGCATTTGGCCACAAAGCCATTTGGTGGGAGTGATACTCAGGCCTTTGTTTGGAACTCCCTTGCTGGGAGTCAGCAGTGTGCTGCATTCATTGTGTTTCCAAGACCGAGTTCTACTTTGCAGTTTACTGCATTCATCGTGTTTTCACGTATCGAATTCTGCCCTGCAGTGTGCTGCATTCATTGTGTTTCCAAGTACTGAGTTCTGTCCTGCAGTGTGCTGCATTCATTGGGTTTCCAAGTACCTAGTTCTGTCCTGCAGTGTGCTGAAATCATTGTGTTTCCCAGTACCGAGTTCTGTCCTGCAGTGTGCTGAATTCATTGTTTTCACGTGCTGAGTTTTACTTTGCAGTTTGCTACATCCTTCGTGTTTTCAAGTTCTGCCCTGCAGTGTGTGCTGCATTCATTGTCTACCCCAAGTCCCGTGATCTGTCTGTAGCTGAGAAATTATACCCAGTGCAGGGCTTCCTGTGTCTGTATCCTGCACTATCTTCCTTGTTTTCCAAGTGCCGCAAGTGTGTGCTGGAGTCTGCAAACAAACCATATACTTGCCCTAAAGGCTTCAATTTACACAGCCTAAAGGCTCCCCATTGAGAAAAACCTTGGTGCCATCTCTAGGGCCATGCCCTTCACATTCTGCGACAGACTTGTTTCCCTGGGTGCTATTCAGGCTATGATGGAAAACGCACATTATGCAGGTAGGACCTTGTGCTGGGGAAGCAGGAAGTCAATTCACTCAAAACAATTGGTGGGATATGCTCCCAGAATCATGATATCGAAGATGTGGCTGGAGGGCGCAGACAACCACCCCGATTTCCACACTGTAGTCTCAGGTGGATCACATATCAAGGACAGTAATGGCAGTGGAGATGCACCACAGATGGAAGAACACAAGATTATCAGGGATACAGCAGGACTATCTACTTCATAACACGAACGACCTGGCTGCGCATTCTTTATGGTGCCCTGGAGACCTGACCTCATTCTTCAGGGATACGCTACTGATTTTCAAGGCTGTTGCTGTCTCTGCATCTGCCCTGAGGTACAGTTGTGTTCAAAATTATTCAACCCCCAATGCTGTAAAGGGTTTTAGGGAATTTAGTGTACATTTGTAATTGTATTCAGAATGAAATCCTACAAGGACTTTTTAAAGAACCATATGCAACTAAAATGACATCAATTGGTTTTGTAATACAGTAGTAAATGTTTCTTTTGTGAATTCTTCATTGACACAATTATTCAACCCCTTAAAGACTACCACTCTGAAGAACAGAGGTTCATTCAAGTGTTTTCAATCAGGTATTGAAAACACCTGTGGATGTCACGGAGCAGCAATAAAGCATAATAAGCACCAATTAGGCAGCTTTAAAATGACTGTGATACTCAGCTCCTTCTAGACATTTACTGGTGTGGTTACAAACATGGTGAAGTCAAGAGAATGGTCCAGGAAGACAAGAGAAGAGGTGATTACTCTTCACAGGAAGGGCAATGGCTATAAAAAGATTGCAAAGACGTTAAACATACCAAGAGAGACCATAGGAAGCATCATTCGCAAATTCAAGGCAAAGGGCACTGTTGAAACGCTACCTGGTCGTGGCAGAAAGAAGATGCTGACTTCGACTGCTGTGCGCTACCTGAAGCGTAGAGTGGAGAAAAGTCCCCGTGTGACTGCTGAGGAACTGAGAAAAGATTTGTCAGATGTGGGTACTGAAGTTTCAGCTCAGACAATAGGGCGCACACTGCGTAATGAAGGCCTCCATGCCAGAACTCCCAGGCGCATCCCCTTGCTCTCTCCAAAGAATAAGAAGAGTCGACTGCAGTATGCCAAAAGTCATGTGGACAAACCACAGAAGTTTTGGGATAGTGTTCTGTGGACTGATGAAACAAAATTAGAACTGTTTGGGCCCATGGATCAACGCTATGTTTGGAGGAGGAAGAACAAGGCCTATGAAGAAAAGAACACCTTGCCTACTGTGAAACATGGCGGGGGGTCAATCATGCTTTGGGGCTGTTTTGCTTCTGCAGGTACAGGGAAGCTTCAGCGTGTGCAAGGTACCATGAATTCTCTTCAGTACCAGGAGATATTGGATGACAATGTGATGCAGTCCGTCACAAACCTGAGGCTTGGGAGACGTTGGACCTTTCAACAGGACAATGATCCCAAGCATACCTCCAAGTCCACTAGAGCATGGTTGCAGATTAAAGGCTGGAACATTTTGGAGTGGCCATCGCAGTCACCTGACTTAAATCCGATTGAGAACCTCTGGTGGAACTTAAAGAAAGCAGTTGCAGTGCGCAAGCCTAAGAATGTGATTGAACTGGAGGCTTTTGCCCATGACGAATGGGCGAAGATACCCGTAGATCGCTGCAAGACACTTGTGTCAAGCTATGCTTCACGTTTAAAAGCTGTTATAACTGTAAAAGGATGTTGTACTAAGTACTAAGATTGAATGTCACTTGGGGGTTGAATAAAACTGATAATGACGTGAGCACAGAAAAGACATTTGTGGTTATTTCATTATAAATGTTATGTTATATTTGTCTGACCTAAACGTGCCTCTTTGATTTAATTGTAAGCAAGATGACTGAATGATCAAAATCAATGTCAAACTGGCCAAAACACTCAATTTCAGTGGGGGTTGAATAATTTTGAACACAACTGTATGTGATAATCATCACTTGACTCAGTTTTGGCCCACCTGATGGCAATTGCATGTGTCACACCTCAATTTGACTTTTGCAATGCAAGCAAAGCCCTGTTCCAGTATTTGCCTTTGCTGACTTTGGTGGCTAGACTCTGATTGGTGGGCATCAAGATTCTCCAGGAGTGGGAGGTGAGGTATTGCTGGGGTTGCCTCAGGGTCTCACATGCTCCAGATTGACACATACCCTTCCTGGAGGCCATGGGCAACCAGAGGATGGAGATTACTACTCTGAAGGTTTAGATACTAGGAGAAGGGCCCAGGTGCTGAACCAGCGTTGTAATAATGGCCCCCTTCTGTGGTTTGAAATGTTTCTCTGACGTGTCTATATCCCCCGGTTGATTTGTTGTTCTGATCCAAAGATATTCTTTTCATGGCCTTGTACATGACATGTACAGTTGTAGAGGTGCACTGATACAAATTTTTTAAAGACCAAGTACGAATACATTTCCTCCCCAGGTACTCACCGATAATCCTTGCACTGCTGAGCCATTTCACCTGTCTGCTCAGATCATTTTGTGCTACTCAAGATTAAACACGATTTGAAGTCATGTTTTATTATACGAGTTGACCCAGACAAATTATATATCTATATTTTAAGCAGACTCTTCAGATTCATATTTCATTATTATATGTATACATCATGTCCTGTCAGAGTGCTCCAACAAAAAATGTGACACAAAATGCAAATTTCCATTCACATTTCATTTACAGCTTCTAAAATGTATATTTTCACATTTTATTATCTAAACCTTTTGTCGTTATATATTCTATGGGGTATGCGTTTTAGAAAAATGCAGTAACAGGTTCCCTTTTCAAATTTATTTACAGAGTTATTCAAAGTGAATCGAAAAGTCACCGCATGGGTGACTTTTCGTTCCCTGCACTTCGGGGCGTTTCGGCGATCCTATTTAGCCGACCCTGCGGTGTATTCAGCAAGAACCGCAGGGCCCCCGTAGTGCAGGGAAAACCCGCCGCAAACCCGCTGAACACTCACTGAAACCCGCAGAAAACAGCTGTATTAACCCCGCCAAACACGCCGGAGAAACCCGACTAGCCGCCGATCACAGCGCAGAACAGCTGCCGGAAAAACCTGACACACAGACGAATAAGGTGAAAAGAGAAAAAAAACAGTACGCTTTAAAGTTTGAAATATGAAACACTGTTTGCAAAAAAAATTACTGAACGAAAATGCCTGGAATTTACACATAAGATCCAATGAATGATAATAAAAAAGGCAGTTACAGAAAAAGGAAAAAACTATTTAAAAAAACAAAGGAAAAAAAAGTTTGCAAAAAAAATCCCAAAAATGCCTAAAAGATCTTAAAAAATCTATAAATAAAGAGATTCTTTACTGCAGAATATAATAGTAAACAGTTTATTAGATATTGTATTAAAACGGGAATATTTTTAACATTGAAGCCTATGGGATTCGTCTGAATAAATCTGCCAAATGAAACCACCGAATAGCAGGGCATTTTGGCAACTTTTTCCTGGTGTTTGGTGTTCTCTGAATAGACGAAGCATTGCTTCTCTATGGGGATTTCACTGCCCTCGAACAGGCACCGTATGTTTGGCGAACTGCCTGCTCTCTGAATAGCCGAATGGCCAGAAAAGGTAACCGTACGCTGAATTTCAGTGTTCGGTTAAGTTTCGGGGCAGATCGGCTCTCTTTGAATAACCTTGATAGTTTAAAAATCAGGGATGCAAGGTTCCAAAAGACCCCCTGGGCCGTTCGCAGCAGTGAGCTGGTTTAGGTTTTTGATGGAACAAAGCATAAGAACGCATTATGCCATCACCTCAACACTTGCTGGCATCGTGGGAAATGAGAAGATGATCACTGTTCACTTTAGAATTGAAAGGTGAACAATAGAGCTGCATTATTGTCAGGACATAAGCCACTGCAAGAAGTTCCAAATTGTTAATGTTCCACCCTGACAATCCTGGCAGCCCCTTTCCTGAAATGCTTTGGAGCACCTTTGGCTGTAGCAGTGCTGGCCTGGGGATTGCAAATACCACCCTGTGCTTCTTCTCTACTTAAGGGTGGACCTCCGACAATGCAGTGCCTCTACATTACCAAGGACTTGCAATAGCAACACCTTCAGTTGGCCGCTGGCATGTAAAGGTTGTAGCGGGATCCGCGCTCTTGCGAGGTCTTACGGAGTTTGCAAAATCACGACAGGAGGCCGCATCAGAGTTGCGCTATAGCCTTCACATTCCATGTTGTTAATGCATTCTGCCAGCCACCCTAACCCTTACATACCGCCAGGCCAGTGCGTCTGGTATTGGTAGAAGTATCATATATATTTGGATGCTCTGCTGATTACCACCTTACATTTTTCTCTCAAGAAGACATCTTTCCTCATCTTATTGAAGATGCTGTGCAGATTTCTGACAAATTTATTCTATTTTTCTCATCACCAAGTTTATTGCTTCCATTTGTAGGGCACATTGCTTCAGATACTACTGAGGCAAAGGTTAACATTGTGGGACGAGTATTTTTTTTGCATGACATTCATTCCTGCTGGAAAGACTGTGTGGGTGCCTGCCTTGGAAAAGTCAAAGCCAATGATTCCCAAGATGCAATGATATAGTCAGTATACTGAAATAAACGAGCTATAGGGTGCTAATAACCTCGGAATTGGCCCCGAATTGCACGGAATGGTGAATTTCATGGCAATTAGTCTATTCACAAAGGCTGTATTTGGAAAATTTACAGAAATATGGTGCAATTTGCTGCATTTGGGCGGCACCGAAATTACCCATTTGAAGGCTATCGTGTCTTCCATTTACAGAATGCCAAATGCACCAAAATTGTGGCAAAATTAGCTGATTTGAGGTTTCAATTCAACAGGTGAATCCCATAGGTTTCAACGCAAAATAAACTTTACGGTTTTTAAAATACGGTTTATTCAATTTTTAAAATATATTTTTGTATTTAACAGACCTCTTTATTAATTTTAAAGGAGTTAGTGTATGCGGCACCGTCTTGGGGTTCTGTGTGGACAATGTAGGTTATATGTGACCAAATATATGTTGTGGGTGTGTTGCGGTACCACCCAGTGATGATTCTCAGAGAAGATGTGTAGTCACAATAAAATACGTGCAATCGCAAATAACTAGATACAATCACAATTTTAGTCCTAATAAAATATATACAGAAATACCCCAGTCCTCCGCGGACTCAGTGGTTCGCATATTTTTTCCGCTTACCACGTGGTAGTAGCATCCTGGCAGAGAAGCTGCTCCTGTGCGTCTCCGGGCGCACGATCGTGGCCAGGGCATTCCCTTCTCTCTGCATCGTTATGAGAGAGGAGATGCCGAGGCTCCTGGATCCCCGGACCACGCTTGCGGGAGTGCACAGGAGTCTCGGCATTTCCTCTCTCTGAACGATGCCGAGAGAGAATGCCCTGGACACGATCTTGAGTTTGGAGATGCACAGGAGCAGCCAGAGTCCCAACGCCGCATGGCTGTGCTTTTTGTAGCACAGCCACAATTTGCGTTTTTTCAAAATGGGGTTGTTGGAACGTAACCCCCACAAATTTTGGGGGATTACGGTATTCCCCCCCCTTTCCTTCCTCTTCCCTTTTGCTGACACATTTCGGAGGATTCTATCCTTATATTCTTCAACCTTCATCATCAGGTGTATGATATGTCCTTAAGGTGATGGAATCCAGCAGCTGTCCTCACAGTGGTGGTGGTATATCCCATAAACACTGAGCAGTCAACAGTTTGACGAAGAAAATATGTGGGTCAGCGCTTCCTTCCAATTCCCCTCAAAAAAGTAGAATTCTTAGTGCATTCTTGAATGCAATTTTGTTGCTTCATGAATAGACCCTATAGAATAATAACTTTGTATTTTAAAATGTCCCAGTGGTTAGATGTGTGACCCTTCTGGAAACATAAATTAAAGTCTAATATAGATGTTATTTAGTACCTATCCGTGAAATCCATGTCAACCCTAGAGTATCCAGTAGGTGTTGTTGACACGGAACACCATATTTGGTGCTAATGTCCTGGGGCTCAACTCTACATACTGACATCTAGGGTAATGGGCTTTGATTTATTATTATTTTTTTTGAGAAAGGATTTTACCAGATGCATTGAGATTTCTCTCATTTCAAGTATGTCCTGGGTGGCGAGTATGTACGGTTACGTGTCTTGCCCAAGGACACTTACTGGAGAGGTGCTCTTGCCGGGATCCAACCTGTGTCTCCACCAGGGCCGGCCCGACAATGGAGCGGTTAGGAGCAACCGCTCCAGGCGGCAAATTTTCCTGGACGGAAAATGTTGCCGCCGAGCCCCTGCACAATTTTTTTTTCAGAGCCGCTGCACTGGCCGATCGTGGAGGCCGGCACAGTGGCCGCTCTGCACCTGACTCCTGTATTACCTCACTGTCTGAGCACCGCCTGCTGACATCACCGGAGCATTACATGCCGGGAGATGTAGTTCACTGGTTTTCTGCTGATTGAAGACAACCAGTGTAGAACTACATCTCCCGGCATGCAATGCTCCGGTGATGTCATCAGGCGGCGCCTAGACAGGGACAGTAATCCGGTGCCAACTTTTTCAGGGGGAACAGCGTGTGAAGAGGCAGAGAAGCAGGCGCTGCCGCTGAGCAGCATGGAGGCCAGAGGGAGGAAGGAGTCCCCCAAGCTTGGGCTGTGAGTATGCTCTGCACTCTCGCAACATACTACAATGCACTCTGCATCAGTCATCCCCAGCATCTTTCTCCCCTGCTCCTGTCTCCCTACCTCTGCATCGCTCTCCCTCCCAGTTCCTGCCTCTCACACAATACAATGGAAGCAGCAGCTAGAAGAGTGCCAGGTACCTAGCTGTCAACCGTGCTTGCTGGAGGTACACAACATGAAGACTCTGCTGGTGAGTTACTTCATGCAAGTGATTGTGTGTGGGCACCTCAGCATCTCATACATGGCAGAGGAGAACTTTCCCAAACACATGCAGGGTTATTCAAAGAGATCCGAATTACTTGAGCAAGGTAACCGAACGCTGAAAATCAGCGTTCGGTTACCTTTCTTGGCCATTCGGCTATCCAGAGAGCAGGCAATTCGCCAAATCCTGGTGAATTGCCTGAACCAGGGCCGGATTAACGTAGGGGCGGATGGAGCGGCAGCTCCAGGCCCCTTCCATTAAATAGGCCCACAGCTGCCCCAAGAATAGAGGAGCCACCGGCCGTCTGACAGATCTGCCACGCGCGCACACACACAGCACACACACACCGTGATGAAGCCGATCCTCTCAAGCGGCCCCACCGTGTTGTAAAATGTGCAGGAGTATATTGGGGCAGAGCAGCCACTAGGTGTCACTCATCAGCTGCTCTGTGAGACACGGCTGCTCCTCCCCATCCTCCAGCACCTCTTCCTGTTTCCAGCCATGTGGAAGGAAGGCGACTGGTAAGGAGAGCAGCTGAGCAGCAGCCAGGGAGAAAGGTAAGCTTCCCCAGCTGATGATTCACCCGGGCAGCTTTTTTTTTGTAATTTACCTTCACCCCTTATCCCCACCCCGCAGCTCTCCCTCTGAACTCATTCGGAAGGAGGGGGGGGCAGCATGCAGGGGGGACTGTAAAGACACAGACAGGAAGAGGGATCACAGACACAGAGAGAGAGGGGGGATGAAAGAAAGAGAGGAGGTGATGAAAGAGAGAGGAGGTGATGAAAGAGAGAGGAGGTGATGAAAGAGAGAGGAGTGATGAAAGAAAGAGAGGAGGTGATGAAGAAAGAGAGAGGAGGTGAGGTGATGAAAGAAAGAGAGAGGAGGTGATGAAAGAGAGAGGAGGTGATGAAAGAAAGAGAGGAGGTGATGAAAGAAAGAGAGGTGAGGTGATGAAAGAAGAGAGAGGAGGTGATGAAAGAGAGAGGAGGTGATGAAAGAAAGAGAGGAGGTGATGAAAGAAAGAGAGAGGAGGTGAGGTGATGAAAGAAAGAGAGAGGAGGTGATGAAAGAGAGGAGGTGATGAAAGAAAGAGAGAGGAGGTGAAGAAAGAAAGAGAGGAGGTGATGAAAGAAAGAGAGGGGGATGAAAGAGAGGGGATGAGAGAGGGGGATGAGAGAGAGGGGGTGAGAGAGAGAGGGGGGATGAAGAGAGGGGGATGAAAGAGAGAGAGGGGATGAAAGAGGGGGGTGAATGAGAGAGAGGGGATGAATGAGAGAGAGGGGATGAATGAGAGAGGGGGATGAATGAGAGAGGGGATGAATGAGAGAGGGGATGAAAGAGGGGGATGAAAGAGAGGGGGATGAAAGAGAGAGGAGGGGATGAAAGAGAGGGGATGAAAGAGAGAGAGGGGATGAAAGAGAGAGAGGGGATGAAAGAGAGAGAGGGGATGAAAGAGAGAGAGGGGATGAAAGAGGGGGGATGAAAGAGAGAGGGGGGATGAAGAGAGAGAGGGGATGAAAGAGAGGGGGGATGAAAGAGAGGGGATGAAAGAGGGGGGATGAAAGAGAGAGAGGGGATGAAAGAGAGAGAGGGGATGAAAGAGAGAGAGGGGATGAAAGAGAGAGAGGGGGATGAATGAGAGAGGGGATGAATGAGAGAGGGGGGATGAGAGAGGGGGAATGAAAGAGAGAAGGAATGAAAGAGAGGGAGAGAGGGGGATGAAAGAGAGGGGTGGAATGAAAGAGGGGGATTGAAAGGGGGGTGAAAGAGGGGGAATGGAAGAGGAGTCACAGAGAGACAGGAGTCACAGGGATGAGAGGAGTACAAAGAGAGTGAGGGATGAGAGGAGTACAGAGAGGGATGAGAGGAGTACAGAGAGGGATGAGAGGAGTACAGAGCGAGGGATGAGAGAGGCGTACAAAAAGAGCGAGGGATGAGAGGCGTACAGAGAGAGAGCGAGGTATGATTGAGGAGTACAGAGCGAGAGATGAGAGAGGCGTACAGAGAGAGTGAGGGATGAGAGAGGAGTACAGAAAGAGTGAGGGATGGGATGCGTACAGAGAGCAAGGGATTAGGGAGGAGTACAGAGAGCGAAGGATGAAAGGAGTACAGAGAGAGGGATGAGTGGAGTACAAAGAGAGTGAGGGATGAGTGGAGTACAGAGAGAGCGAGGGATGAGAGGAGTACAGAGCGAGCGAGGGATGAGAGAGGAGTACAGATAGAGCGAGGGATGAGAGGAGTACAGAGAGAGCGAGGGATGAGAGGAGTACAGAGAGAGCGAGGGATGAGAGAGGAGTACAGAGAGAGCGAGGGATGAGAGAGGAGTACAGAGAGAGCGAGGGATGAGAGAGGAGTACAGAGAGAGCGAGGGATGAGAGAGGAGTACAGAAAGAGGGGTGAGAGGAGTCACATAGAGGGATGAATGAGAGATGAGTCACAGAGGAGTCAGAGAGAGAGACGGACGGAGGAAAGGACTCAAAGATGTGTGACAGGGGTGGGAAAGAGTACACAGAAATGAGAGATACTACTTATACATACAGCACACATTACTGTGAGTTTTATTGCTGTGGAGCTCTGTGATACGCTCATACACTGCACATTACTGTGAGTTTTATTGCTGTGGAGCTCTGTGATACGCTCATACACTGCACATTACTGTGAGTTTTATTGCTGTGGAGCTCCGATACGCTCATCTGTGAATATATTATTCATGACTTCTCTATAGGACAATTTCACTGCCACTGAAGATTGTTGAATTTTGACGAATTGCACCGTATTTCGCTGTCAATGAGCCAGTATTTGGCGAACTGACAGTTTAGTAAATAGACGAACTGACACGAAATTGCACCATAGGGTGAAATTCACCGTTCGGTGCAGTTCGGTGGCAAGTTCGGGGCTTAGTGAATAACCCCTTCTGTTAACACACTCCTACGTCAGTCGCCCAGCCACAAATCCACTCCTAGTTCACTCCAGCCACACACATTCATCAATCTCTATGACGCATAGCCCCCATTCACATCACATTCGGTCACTTTCACTCCTATGAATGATTTTTTTTTTCTGCAGCAGATATTTTTATTATTTATGGGACCTTTTTTATCATTTAAACACATTTTAATGCATTTTTATTGGTTTAAATACAAGAATAGTGTAGTTCCATTTATTGTTTTTGTCTGCAGTCCAGCGGGCTTCAGTGGCGTTCGGCTGTCAGTCCGGCAGCATTTGGCTGGGACCCTGGGTTGTCCATAGTCACTTGCAGTAGACAACCCAGGAAGTCTGCCATCGTACGACCTAGGTTGTCCATAGTCTGACGACCACGTTGGACGTCAGAATATGGACCCAGTGGACGGTCAGCCTAAGTCATGTTCCGTTGTAGTGCTATAAGTAAATTTTTAAAAAAGGTGTAAATATCCTTTCAGATAAGCAAAGCAACGCAGATCGATGGTTGCCTAAGTATCTAAAAATAGGCCCACCGAAATCCTCAGCACCAGGCCCATGATACCCTTAATCCGGCCCTGGCCTGATCATACGGTGCCTGTTCGAGGGCAGTGAAAACCCCATGAAAAAGCACTGCTTCGGCTATTCAGAGAACACAAACCAGCAGTGAAAGGTTCCCGAAATGCCCTGCCATTCAGTGGTTTAATTCGGCAAATTTATTCAGGAGAATCCCATAGGCTTCAATGTTAAAAATATTCCCGTTTTAATTCAATATCTAATCGTTCATTATAAAATTATGCACTAAAGAGTCTCTTTATTTATAGATTTTTTTTAGGATATTTTAAGCATTTTCCTGAATTTTTTTTTTTCTTTAAGTTTACTTATTTTTTCTGTAACAGCCCTCTTTATTATCATTCCCTGGATCTCATATGTAAATTTCAGACATTTTCGCTCAGTAGTTTCTTTGCAAACAGTGTTTCACTTTTCAAACATTCATACAAACGCACAAAAAGATAGTCAGCGCCCAAATTTGTACCACCACCAGAATCTCAATGCCAAACCAGATCAATAGAGGTTTCCCCCAAACCAATGTGACGACAGGTATAGATATACATATCTGGTGGCGCGATGACAATCGCTTCTTGGTATTCAGGTGGTTCTCATGATATATATCGTCCAAATGGATTAGATAAAAAGGAAGCAAAGCACAAAATACATATAATAGTGCAGGGTGTACAAATGATGGTGGAATAAAACACTGATAATCACTCAGAGCCAGTGACAGGGCTCTTTAAGTGCATCTGGGTCCTTTTTCTTCTTATTTTGGAGGAGACCCACACCCTTCAAAATTGATGATTCCTATCATTCGTCGGATATGAAAGAAAACATAGAAAACGGAAGAAAGACCTTCTTGTGCAGGTCCACCAATGAGTATATAAAGCAATTTAGATAGAGTGTCAACTCACATTTGATGGAGCTTATGGCCAAGCTTTAGGTAGTAGTGCCTGTGGATTTGTTTGGGGGGTCAAATCCACGAAAACCTCTAGCGGATTCTGGAACAAAAGGGACCAGGCTCTTTTTTTTGCATAAAAAAAAAAAAAAACCTTTAATTGAAACATAAAATAATAAAAATGATATATAATATATAATAAAGCTCTGCCAAATCGCCAGATCGCCGCGTACTGCGGCTTCTTCAGCTGGTTTACAGAGTACAGATAAAATGTTACATACATATAGTCCCTCAATTAGGGTAAAAGGTCCCATGTGTTCAGAATAGAATGAGTCAATTGGCGTGCATTTCACGCCTCTGCCGGCAAACTCTCGGTGCGCTTCGCCATCTTTATATTATACTATATATATATATATATATATATATATATATGTAACATTTTATCTGTACTCTGTAAACCAGCTGAAGAAGCCGCAGTACGCGGCGAAACACGTTCTGGCGATTTGGCAGAGCTTTATTATATATAATTTTTATTATTTTAGGTTTTAATTAAAGGTTTTTCTTTTTATGCAAAAAAAAAAAAAGAACCTGGTCCCTTTTGTTCCAGAATCCGCTAGAGGTTTTCGTGGATTTGACCCCCCCAAACAAATCCACAGGCACTACTACCTAGAGCTTGGCCATAAACTCCATCAAATGTGAGTTGACACTATCTAAATTGCTTTATATACTCATTGGTGGACCTGCACAAGAAGGTCTTTCTTCCGTTTTCTATGTTTTCTTTCATATCCGATGAATGAGAGGAATCAATTTTGAAGGGTGTGGGTCTCCTCCAAAATAAGAAAAAGGACCCAGATGCACTTAACCACTCAGAGCCAGTGACAGGGCTCTTTATTTGTGAGTGGAACAGCTTATCAGTGTTTTATTCCACCATTTGTACACCCTGCACTATTATATGTATTTTGTGCTTGGCTTCCTTTTTATATAATCCATTTGGACGAAATATATCATGAGAACCACCTGAATACCAAGAAGCGATTGTCATCGCGCCACCAGATACGTATTTCTATACCATTCATACAAACGGTTTTCCTAATTTATTCACTTCGCTCTGTCTGCGGTCTCAGCTTACTCGGCTTTTTCCGGCGGCTTCGCTGCGGGTGATCGGCTCCTGCTCGGGTTTTTCGTCAGGTTAATCCAGATGTTTGAGGGTTTTCGGCGTGCATTCGCTGGGTTTTGCGGTTCGTTTTCGTCAGCTTTTCCCTGCAATTCGGGGATCCTGTGGTGCTTGCTGAATACACCGCAGGGTCACCGAAATGGGATCGGCAAAAGGAACCGAATTAAAGAGAAGAGTCACAGAACGTGCGGTAACTTTTCGAATCTCTTTGAATAACCCTGATGGTCTGGGTTTCATGGCACACAGGGTGCAGGGAGCCTGCGTGGCATGTAGGTGGGTGATCTCAGGTCCTGCAGGGCAGTCAGATCTGCGCAAAGCACGGGGTATGGGCACAGTGTGGTGCCTGACAGGGCAACATAACCTGTGGCTCTCCAGCTGCTGCCGAATGCACCTCCCAGCTTACCCATTTATTTAAAGTTCATAATGAATTGCTCTGAAACCCACACAGGGGTATGTGACTATGCCAGGGCATCCAGATTCTACCATACAAGTTCAGGGGTATCTAAACGAGTTATGGAACCCACTTAAAACCGCTGTGCTGCAGGATTTCTGTAGGTACTTTGATACCCAGGCATTATTTACACCTAGGAAGGGCATACCTTAGTACGCTGATTACTGGTGCCCTGGAATGGAGGGGCATCTAAATGGGCTGTGGCACCCAGACATTAGATAGAGGTCTTCCTGGCGCAGGTATACACCGGAGACCTGACATTTCAATCCATACCCTGCAGGAGTATCTGCCTGGGTATTAGTGCCATAATCTTATCTACACCTAGCAGAGGTAAGTGTCACGCTAATACGCATTGTACAGTACTGTGGGTTTTATTGCAGTGAAGCTGTGTGATACACCCATACATGCCACGTTTTTTCCTTTGGGGGGGGGGGGGCAGCATTTTATCCATCACTCCAGGCAGCACAGTGGCTTGGGCCGGCCCTGGTCTCCACAGCCTCTCTCCACGGTTATAGAGCAGTGATGTTACCTCTACTCCACCATCACAAGATTTAAATGGAGTATGTGTGCGGTACTAAAGTAAAATGTTTTAGGCCCACCGACACCTGCACCTTCTTGCCAGACAATGGAAGAGGACCTAGTTCCCATGTAGACTTGACTGCAAATCAATCATTGGATGTATACCCCCAAAACAAGACCCCTGGACATCTTCCTCATTTTCACTCAATCCCTTCACTCCTGAGATAACTCCGGTCAAAGGCACCATCAGGTGCACGGTATTGAGTTCTGTCAATCTGCAGCCGTGCAGGTCAAAATCCAATGGAATTCATTTGCTGCCAATGAATTTTGTTTGCTTTTTGGGCTCCAGAAGGTGGAGCAGTCCACTAGGTCTGTATTTGTGCGATCATCCGACCGATCCTACAACATGGAGATGAATAATCTGCCCTCTTCCACTGCATCCGACCACCATCGGACGATTTAAGACAATATTTTACGATTACAAGAGACTAGCGATCTTTCCATTTTGAAGGGGATTTGTCAGATGAAATCGAACGATCTGATACAATTTACAGGAAAAAAAGATGAATTGTATAGTTAAACCGCCATGCCATGTCAGGGAAAGTGTCCCGTAGAGAAGGGATTCAGTTTGATAGCCCATAGGATTCAATGTAAGATAAATAAAAACAGAAATATATTTGTTTATTCTTTTCATCAGCAAAATGCCTTTTTAGTTATTGATTTTTTTGGTATTTTTCTGGATTTTCTGCAATTTTTTTTATAAAAAAAAAAAAGGGATGAGGCTTTTTACCTTCACAAACGCTGCTCCCCCCTCTTTCTTCAGGCTGGCTGCGTTAGGGGTGTTGTCTTTGGTGCCGAAAGCCATTTCAGCAACAGGGACAGGGAGTTTATCCCACCAGCAGCATTAAAGGTTCCCCCCCCCCTGCTTTGGCTACGTTCCGACGGGGCTGTCCTTGGCGCTAAAAACAGTTTCAGCACCAAGGACAGGCTTTTTTTCCCTCCCTGCAGCAGGGTCCTACCCCCAAGCAGGGTTTTTTGGTTGTCCCCCTCCCCCCCCATTCAGCAGCCTGTCCATCGGAAGACCTGGGTTGTCCAGACTCTAGCGGATGACCCTGATCGGCCAATGGTGTTGTCCATAGGCGGATGACGAAGTCGGTCGCCCGACTACGGTTCCAGTGGACGGGTAGCCTTAAAGGGCAGACAGAAAAAAAAAAGTGGTTTCATCTGCCTAAATGCTTATTTTTCCAATCTGCTTTTATTAAGGCTTACTTTAAAAACAATTAGAACGCCCCTTTAAATGTAGTTTATTCATAAACACACTCGCATATCAAGCAACACCATTGGAAGTGTGTTCAAAGTACTATTCCCAGAGGACGCTGAAGCAAGAACCCATAGAAATAATTAAATTTGTCATGTGATTATATTTAACATATTGCATTTATTACAACAGGTTCCTCAAATTTATTTCTAAACACTGCATCAAATTATTGTACCTATCAAATATATGCAGTTTTTATTTGTAGATATTTCTGTCCATAATGCATTGTGTATGCATTATTTAAGCAAAAAACGAAAGACACTTTCGTGTTCAACTCTTTAATATGTGTGTATACACACCAGACATAAAATTTGTGTTTATACATTTAAGTGCGAGTAATATACATATACAGTGTATATGTATGTGTGTATATATATACATATACAAACAAAATTGTGTATGTATGCGTGTGTAAATATAACGTGTATGTTTGTATGTGTATATAGATATCCAAACTTTAGATAACACGTCAACATGACGGCCAATTCTAGCAACCATCCACACTGCTTTCAAAAACCAACAGCATGTATATGGAAAAAAAATGCATTTTTTATGTGATACGGCAGTCTGTTATGATTAAGACATGAAATACTGAAACCTACTTAACCCCTTTATTAAAAAAAGCAGTTACTCTGCAATGATTTAAAAATTGAGAAAGGGGTAATAACTGAGAACTGCATGCAACAAAAGTTACATATAATTTTTATATAAATATCCCAGCAGAGGAAAATATTGAGAAATATATATGTAAATTCCCCACACCCACCGCCTGATAGGCACTTTGCATGATAGTAGAGGGTGCACGGAGGTGATCCCCCACATTCACAGTGATTTATAATCATTATGGGACATTATCTTCAAGAGTCCCTATCTTCTGCGTCAAGTGGAGGAGGCACGAAGCAGACCACTTCATCATATGTTAAGCCTGGTGATAGAAGAAAAAAAACATAATTTAAGATTATTAGAGCAAAGTCACATTTATTGTCGCCTTTTATACACAAGAACTAAGGCCTCGATTTCATTTATTTAGATAACCATTTTTAAATGGCTACAGGTCTGTTGGAAAAACTTTAATGGTGACTTCATTAGGTAAACAATTTCAAAATCCTTTTCCACAGAAGTCGAGGCCTAAGTTTGCACTTCCTTGTCCCCAACTCACACATGCGCGACTATTTCTACACATTCCCAAGATCCCTTATGGTTCTTCACAAACCGATTACGTCCATCAGTAGCAAACCAGCACAAGTTTCTTACTAGACACAGAAAGCTTGCAATATAACAAAAAATGATGCTCTTCCGGGTAGCAAAATTAGTTGTACGTTTCATGAATTTAAGTGCCAATTTTACTGCAAGGAAGTGGCTGGTCTTCTTTTTTGTTTTATTACTGCTGTACGGAGTTTGCTAACCCAGGAATTGAAGAGCATCCTTTAAAAAATAAAAATCTTTATTGCATGATGTCCTTATGCACATTCTTTTGAAAAATAGACCCACAATAAAATAAGGTCAGCAAAGATGCACAAAACCCAAAAAGGCATCAAAAACAAAACACAAGACATCAGGAAAAAACAATACTGCACATATAGATAGTGATGGGGAGGGGGGGTAAACTATACAGACTAGAATAAGTGCAGGAGGATTGGCGGTGTCTGCAGAAGGGTAGACATTGGGTTCGCCGGGGCCCAAACGAAAAAAAAAAATGATAAAGAGGGGAGGGGAAAAGTGGTGGGAAACTGCCCAGGATTATGGCATTCCTGGCTCACTCTGGCAACCCGCGGGTAACCAATGGTCATGGAAGGGGCCGGGGGCCAATGTACATGGATAGAGCCATGGTAGCCACGTACATGGCAACCCCAGGCCAACCCACGTTATTCATTTGTAAATTATTTTACCAGGAAGGATACATTGAGATTTCTCTCGTTTTCAAGTATGTCCAGGGTTCAGGAACATTGTATTTCTGTAACGACTGTAAAATTTCAAAGTAATAAATGCGTTGTTGCACAAAATGAAAAAATAAAAAAAAGGGAGGGGGAACCCCAAAACCCCAACAGCTGTACAGAGAGTCAAGTGGTGCCAGTCCGCAGCATTAGTCATCAACAAAAAGTCAGACACTTAGATCAGCGAAAGGCAAGAAGGTCCATCAAGGAAAGCCAAGTCCGCGAAGAACTGTGGTAGGTAGGCAACCCCCCCCCGTCACATACAGATAGAGAAGGGCTCGCAGGTTGAGGAGACCCTACGATACAGCAGTCCCTACTCCTTGAGGAAGCTGACGTGACATCAGCGAAACGCATCGAGCGTTAGACTATTTGATTTTTTTTAACTGTTATATATGTTGTTATGGTTGGTCTACGATGTACTCTTGCTTTTGGACTATGGAGTCCATTAATTATTATATTTTGATAATTATCTTTTGAAACTGATCAACAACCTGAAAAATTTCTATGCAGGTCTGATAGATTTGTCAATCTATGGAGTGGAAGACTTGCCATGAATATCGTTTAATTGAGCACTCTCCTTTTCAGGCTCTGCCGTACTGCCATATATCTGGAATTTGAGAGGTGGTAAATCACTGTGGAAATAGGCTATTGAGAGCTGGGACGTTTGAGTACTTTGGCAAAATCAAGCATCTCAATTGAGATTATTATGGGCTTGCTGTTGGTGAATTTGTTTCGAATCTATGCTGTGGGGCTTTCACTCGTGTGATTTCACAGCATAGATTCTAAAACAAATTCACCCACAGCAAGCCCATAATAATCTCATTTGAGATGCTTGATGTTGCCAAAGTTTCTCAGAAGTGAGTACACCCCCCCCCCTCACATTTTTTGAAAACATTTTATTACATCTTTTCACGTGACAACACTGAAGAAATTACACTTTGCTATAAAGTAAAGAAGTGAGTGTACAGCTTGTGTAACAGGATAAATTTGCCGCCCCCTCAAAAGAACACAGCCATTAAGTTCTAAACCGCTGGCAACAAAAGTGAGTACACCTCTAAGTGAAAATGTCCAAATTGGGCCCAATTAGCCATGTTCCCTCCCCGGTGTCATGTAACTAGTTAGTGTTACAAGGTCTCATGCGTGAATGGGGAGCAGGTTAAATTTGGTGTTATTGTCCTCGCTCTTACTGGTCACAGGAAGTTCAACACAGCAGCTCATGACAAAACTCTGAGGATCTGGGAAAAAAGAATTGCTGCTCTACATAAAAGATGGCCTAGGCTGTAAGAAGATTGCCAAGACCCTGAAACTGAGCAGCAGCACGGTGGCCAAGACCATACAACAATTTAACAGGACGGGTTCAACTCAGAACAGGCCACGCCATGGTCGACCAAAGAGTTTGAGTGTACGTGCGCAGCGTCATATCCAGAGGCTGTCTTGGGGAAATAGACGTATGAGTGCTGCCAGCATTGCTGTAGAGGATGGAGGGGTAGGGGGGGGGGGGGGTGGGGTCAGTCTGTCAGGGATCAGACCATACGCCGCACACTGCATCAAATTGGTCTACATGGTTGTCATCCCAGAAGGAAGGCTCTTCTAAAGATGATACACAAGAAAGCCCACATACAGTTTGCTGAAGACAAGAAGACTTAGGACATGGATTACTGGAACCATCTCCTGTGGCCTGATGAGACCAAGAAACTTATTTGTTTCAGATAAGAGTCAAGCGTGTGTGGCGGCAACCAGGTGAGGAGTACAAAGACAAGTGTGCCTTGCCTACAGTCAAGCATGGTAGTGGGAGTGTAATAGTCTGAGGATGCTGGCACTGGGGAGCTACAGTTCATTGAGGGAACCATGAATGCCAACATGTACTTTGTGACATACTGAAGTAGAACATGATCCCTTCCCTTCGGAGACTGGGCCGCAGGGCAGTATTCCAACATGATAACGACCCCAAACACACCTCCAAGATGACCACTGCCTTGCTAAAGAAGCTGAGGGTAAAGGTGATTGACTGGCCAAGCATGTCTCCAGACCTAAACCCTATTACGCATCGGTGGGGCATCCTCAAATGGAAGGTGGAGGAGCGCAAGGTATCTAACATCCACCAGCTCTGTGATGTCCGCATTGGTGAGTGGAAGAGGACTCCAGTGGCAACCTGTGAAGCTCTGGTGAACTCCATGCCCAAGAGGAAAATAATGGCAGCCACACTTGGTCATTTTCACTTAGGGGTGTACTCCATTTTGTTGCCAGCGGTTTAGACATTAATGGCTATGTTGCGTTATTTTGAGGGGACAGCAAATTTACACTGTTATACAAGCTGTACACTCACGACTTTGCTACAATGTAAAGTGTAATTTCTTCAGTGTTGTCACATGAAAAGACATAAAATATTTACAAAAATGTGAGGATATACTCACTGCGGTGATATACTTTATATACTGTAAATATATACACATATATACACACACACACACGTCTTTTTGGTGAGATTTGTGGCATCAGCAAATGACTGCTAGGTCCCTGGCAGCGTACAATTGCTAAGTATAATCATTAAAATAAATCATTATTCCATCAGCAGGATCTCATACGTTGGGGGGGGGGGTCCACATATATATGGAAAGCTAGTGATTGGGATCAATATGAAAAGTGATGGTAATATCCTTGCCAAGTGATACTTGTTAGCAATCACAGTGTCCTCCATATATACAATTAATTCCGGAGGATTCTAACACTACCTTTCCTTGACAATTGGAATATCGTGATAATTGGAATATCATGATAATTTATTGGCAGATCTTTCCTCCACCTTTAAAAGCTTATCATACATTACATTTTCAATCCGGGTCTTTCCTTGACAGTTAAATATGGTTGTATTTGATATGAACTTCATACAATAAGAGATATGTTGTGCAAATTTCTACGGCATTGACTCTTCATTTAAGTATCACAGTGTGGCTTTAGATCTGGACTGTGAGAAGCAGTAAAACGGCTGTATTATCCAATTACCAAGTATCATCTATACATGACCCTGCGTCTCATCTCCAATAATAAGGAGGTGCACAGATACACCCCCTTATAAACCATAAAGGCCTCATGCCACATCTGAGTAGCTATCGTTATACCAAGTTCCGATTCCCACGCCTTTTGAAATGGCCACTTATGCTCAAGTGTAGTAGTGTTTAGCGCCTCCTAACAAATTGATCAGAGTCTCATCTCCGGTGGCGGACAAACATTAAATTGCTCGAAGGGCAACAAAGTTGTCGAGGGAATGGGAGAAGCCGACAATAAATTTGAGGTCTTTAAGAAGGACTTCAGTTGACATGAGGATAAACATAACATTAGGTAAATTGTGGAAACAAATTTACCAAAAAAAGTAAACCAGGGAGAGCAAAAAACAGACACTTGGAATGTAATAAGAAGAATACTCATCTTTGGTGTAAACCAAAATGGATAAAGCTTAAACCTATTGGATGAGAATAGAAAACACAAATTGTGCGGTACCAAAAAAAAAAAATCGGATGAACAATATAAATGTAGCGATTTCACACTCACAAAGATGGAGCCTAGAAGGCTCTCTGTCAGCGCCTTTAAGCCACTTCAAGGGGGGGCTTCACCCACAGAGTCCAAGAGGAATTTCTCTGCTTCTTTCTTCCTCTTTTATTCTCTTATATCAAGGAGGAGGGATATGGCAGATAGAACCTCGGACAAGTAAAAAATGTATAGCGTAATATTGTAAGGCTCACACAGAAAGAACAGGTAGCATAGGCACACTCACGTGATTTAGAGCCTCCTAGAAGGTGGCTCAGTAGAGATAAACTTAGACCATATATGGGTGGGTCTTCACCCCTCGAGTCTCAGGAAACAGCAGATCCAAAAGATAAAATTAATAAAAATGGACAGAGTAGAATGAAAAAATAAAAAAAAGGGTAAAAAAAGGGGTTGAATAATATTAAAACAAAGTAACGGGTATATACCGAAACGCGTTTCTCCTGCTAGCTGCAGGCTTCCTCAGTCGGTTGTAACCCCCCGTGTGTACATGTGAAGTCTTAAATAGTGTCCACGTTGATCAAGAAAGAGGCATGGTGTTGGCGTGCAGGCCACCTTTACTTCCGGTATGCGTCTCAAAGAATGAAGACTTCCGGTTTGCGTCTCAGGCGGCGGATGTTGGCATGCGGGTCACCTTTACTTCCGATATGCGTTTCAAGCATGAGAACGTCCAATTTGCATCTCAGGCGGCGAATGTTGAACTTGCATATCAGGCTGACTTTCGGTTTGCGTTCCACATGTCAAAAATGGCCACTTTGCGTGTTCAAAGGCGGATAGTGTCATTCATGTCTCAAAAAAACTTCCAATTTGAAGTCCCACCTTAATGAAAAGATGGGAGTCCTTTAAAAATTCTTATCTCTAATGTACATATCATACAACTTTTTATTAAAAGGACAGATGTTAAATAAACTCCACTAATCAGTCAAAAACATGGGGAGCTGCACATCTCCACCAATAGAGTGACATCTTTATCAGTAGGTAAAGTCTATCGATGTGACCTGTTTACCATGATGCTATATTGTAGTAGCAATATATATTACAAGCAAAACACCGTTGGCAAACAAACAAATATAAATAATAACAGAAACAAAAGGGATTATTAAAAACTGGAAGGAGAAACTATAAAAAATGACAGACTTCAAAGTCCGCATTCAGACCTACAGGGAGAAGGGTGTCCAGAGTATATATCCAGCGCATCTCGGACTTAATGATTTTGGGGTGCATATCATCACCTTTCCAGTCACGCGTAATTATTTCTAGTCCCTGAAACTCCAAGCCTCTAGGGTTACAAGAATGGACATCTTTAAAGTGTGTTGATACAGTATGTTTATCATAACCTCGAGTAATATTGCAAAGATGTTCGTTGATCCTAATATATAGAGTCCTTGAAGTCTGGCCTACATATCGTTTCCCACAAGGGCATTTAAGTACATAGATTAAATTTTTACTATGGCAGGTAATAATTTGACGGATCTTAAACTTAGGTTGGTTATGTGGAATATCGATATTGTGAACAAATCTTTTGTGACTGCCTGTTTTTCTGCAGGCAATACATTGCCCCTTATCCATAAAATCCCGTTTCTAGACCGAATGGATTTTTTATAATGGTCTGACCTCGTAGATGATTTTTGATTAAATGGCGTCCGAAACTCTTTCCCCCCCTGTAAATGATGGTAGGTTGGTCAGGTAAAAGAGTATTTAATAATGGATCCCGTTTAAGAATGGGCCAATGTCGTCTTATTGATCGGGAAATGTGCTGGACTACAACCTTAATAAGGCCATTTCACGATCAATAAGACGACATTGGCCCATTGGACGACATTGGACTAGAAATAATTACACGTGACTGGAAAGGTGATGATATGCACCCCAAAATCATTAAGTCCGAGATGCGCTGGATATATACTCTGGACACCCTTCTCCCTGTAGGTCTGAATGCGGACTTTGAAGTCTGTCATTTTTTATAGTTTCTCCTTCCAGTTTTTAATAATCCCTTTTGTTTCTGTTATTATTTATATTTGTTTGTTTGCCAACGGTGTTTTGCTTGTAATATATATTGCTACTACAATATAGCATCATGGTAAACAGGTCACATCGATAGAGTGACATCTTTATCAGTAGGTAAAGTCTATTGGTGGAGATGTGCAGCTCCCCATGTTTTTGACTGATTAGTGGAGTTTATTTAACATCTGTCCTTTAATGTACATATCATACAACTTTTTATTAGAGATAAGAATTTTTAAAGGACTCCCATCTTTTCATTAAGGTGGGACTTCAAATTGGAAGTTTTTTTGAGACATGAATGACACTATCCGCCTTTGAACACGCAAAGTGGCCATTTTTGACATGTGGAACGCAAACCGAAAGTCAGCCTGATATGCAAGTTCAACATTCGCCGCCTGAGATGCAAATTGGACGTTCTCATGCTTGAAACGCATATCGGAAGTAAAGGTGACCCGCATGCCAACATCCGCCGCCTGAGACGCAAACCGGAAGTCTTCATTCTTTGAGACGCATACCGGAAGTAAAGGTGGCCTGCACGCCAACACCATGCCTCTTTCTTTATCAACGTGGACACTATTTAAGACTTCACATGTACACACGGGGGGCTACAACCGACTGAGGAAGCCTGCAGCTAGCAGGAGAAACGCGTTTCGGTATATACCCCTGTTACTTTGTTTTAATATTATTAAACCCCTTTTTTTATTTTTTCATTCTACTCTGTCCATTTTTATTAATTTTATCTTTTGGATCTGCTGTTTCCTGAGACTCAAGAGGGGTGAAGACCCACCCATATATGGTCTAAGGTTATCTCTACTGAGCCACCTTCTAGGAGGCTCTAAATCACGTGAGTGTGCCTATGCTACCTGTTCTTTCTGTGTGAGCCTTACAATATTACGCTATACATTTTTTACTTGTCCGAGGTTCTATCTGTCATATCCCTCCTCCTTGATACAAGAGAATAAAAGAGGAAGAAAGAAGCAGAGAAATTCCTCTTGGACTCTGTGGGTGAAGCCCCCCCTTGAACTGGCTTAAAGGCGCTGACAGAGAGCCTTCTAGGCTCCATCTTTGCGAGTGTGAAATTGCTACATTTATATTGTTCATCCGATTTTTTGGTACCGCACAATTTGTGTTTTCTATTCTCATCCAATAGGTTTAAGCTTTATCCATTTTAGTTTACACCAAAGATGAGTATTCTCCTTATTACATTCCATCTTTTCCACCTGGTGCGAGTGTTCTAAGCGTTTGTTTTTTGCGCTCCCTGGTTTACTTTTTTTGGTAAATTTGTTTCCTCTATTTATATATGTGGGTGAGGGATACACCCATTGGTGAGCTGCATATATCTTTCCATATATCATTTTTATTCTTAGCGCCTTATAAACATCTTTGACCCATTAATTTGGGTTTTTCCAGTTCACATTAGGTAAATTGTATCTAGCCTGTAATGTGGTAAAAGGCACCAGAGTGGCCCGTCACTAGGTGCTTGAAGTGTGAGTTGTGCTACTACCCACACATCTAGCACTTGGAGAATAGTCTATCAGTACCCGACCGCCTCTAGAGGGGTAGCTAGCGGTGGGTGGGAATGCTGGAGGATTGACACTCGACACCTATCCCAAACAGTAAGATACCATTTAGTAGTAGGCCAGAGGTCAGGCAGGCAGAGCCTCTGTTTTGGTATAAGCCACATCAATGATGTAATCAGATATTATCTCGCAAAAGGACTGCTCCAGAACTGCCAACTGAGGTGAGTGGATGTCGTAGAAAAATTCTCCTAAAGAGGCTAGTACCGTCGTCTTATAAGAGAGATGTATATTGGGCAGAGCCACCCCCCCCTCCCCGGTCTGGTATGGTAAATACAAAAGTTTTAAAAGGTATTCTAGGTAGTTTCTTGTGCCAACATATGCATGGAGATGGACTGTTAATCTAAATAAAAGGTTTGGGCAGTTGGATAGGAAGGGTCCTAAAAAAGGTATAACAGCTTGGGTAGCAATGACATTTTAATTGAGGACATACGACCCACCCACAAATGGACTGACCCCTGCCATTTAAAAAGGAGTTGCTTCATGAATGAAATAAAGGGTTTATAGTTAGATTCAAATAGCTGTCGAGAGTACTTTGTAAGTTTATTACCCAAATACTGAATGTAACCATCACGCCAGTCGTAAGGATAGCGGTTTTGAAGAAACCCCAGAGTGGACCTAAGAAGATTAAAAAGGGACATTGATTGCCTGAGATTTAGGTACATTAATCTTGTGATAGGAGGAGTTTGCTGTAGCACGACAAAATATTATGCAGTCTAGGTAGGAATTTCTCAGGGTTCAAGAGTAAGTAAAATATCCACAAACAAGTTAATTTTAGAACTGGAAGGACCCACTTCATTGCTATCTTATCTAATATGTTGGGCCACTGGTACAATCTCTGACATATAAAGAGGGGATAGCACGCACCCTTGTAGCATCCCGTTACTAATCTGAAACACATCCGAGAGGAATCCTGCGTTCAAAACTGTCGCCGATAGAGATTCATATAGTGCTAAAATACTGGTGAGTAGTTCAGCAGGAAAACCAAATATTCGAAGGACTTGTCTGAGAAAGGCCCAAATCACCCTGTGAAATGCTTTCTCTGTATTCAACGCCAAAGTAGTACATGGTATCTGATCACAATGGATGTGCTGAAGAGCAACAATCTTTTTTGATATTAGGAGTCCCTTGCCTCCCTTTAACAAACCTCACCTGGTCTTTTCTGATCAAAGATGGCAGAAACTCCGCAATCCTATTGGCCAGAATTTTAGCATACAATTTGAAGTCAACGCTGAGTAATGAAATCAGTCGAATATTGGGGCACATAGGTGACTTTCCTGGTTTAGGTAGTGGTATTCTTCTAGTTCGTAGCATCTCCAGTGGAAAGCAGCCATCGGCAGATGCAGAGTGGAACAAAGAAAGGAGACGTGGGGCCAAGATTGGGGCGAACAAATTATTAGTAGCCATCAGTAAATCTATCCAGGCCTGGGAGGTTTGAGAGAGGGCAATGTCTCAAATGACCTGCAAGAGCTCCTGCAAAGTCAGAGGTGAAGTCAGGGACAGAGCCTTTGAGGTGGTCAGACAAGGTAAATGAAGATCAGACAGGCATTTGTCAATAACGTCTAGTGGCGGGGAAAGTACCTGGCCATCGGATTGTAGATTATAAAGCCGGCAAAAGTACGCTGCTAATTCAGTACGTATCTCCTGTGGATGATAGATCTTATCTTTACCCGGGCCTGGCATTAAGTGGGAGATGCGCTGTTTACTTGGCTCCTTACAGTGGCACCTAAGAGACGTCCTAGTTTATTGCCAAAAGCATAAAATTTAACTCCTCTGTTTCATACAGTGAAAGTGAGCTTTTTGATTCAAGTCAGAAAGTTTGAGCATCTGAGAGTTGCTGCAAATTTGCAGGTGTGGGATCACTCTTGTTCGCCTGAGACAAGCTATTGATCAGTGGAAGAAGTTGAATGCATTCAGAGACGCAGGATTTATTTAGGAAGAAGGTCTATTTAATACAGATGCCCCACAGTACAGCCTTTATGCCAAAGTGTTTTAGTCAGATCTGGAGTATCTTTGGTAAGAAAATAATCCTTCAAGTTGAGTTCTAGATCGGCTTGGATCAGGGGGTCAGAGAGAATGGACTCATTGAGTCTACACAGGGACAGGCCAGTAGCCCTAAATTGGTCTTTCAGGGTCAAAACTATGGGTGCATGGTCTGACCAAGTTATATCTAAAATTTGTTGCAGAAAAGACGCTTGCATTAGGAAGTAATCTATTCTAGGGTATGTATTGTGGACCTTAGAGTGAAGGGGGGGGGGAATAAAATAACTCCGGGTGTAGTAGGCGCCACAGGTCATGCACGTGAAAGGATTGCAAGAGCTCAGAGAATTGTTGGCTAGGGTGAATTTGTTTAGTAGGCTGAGGGATCATAGTGGATTGCACATCACAGACCAGGTCAAATCTGTAATGGCGATCCCCGCAGACCAATAGGCAGCCAGTGTGTAGCTGTTTGACTATGTAGAAGCCCAGAGAGGAGAGAGATCTGGTCAGCGTTTGGGCAATAGACATTAATGTGAATAAAGCGTTATTTAAAAGAAGAAACCAGTATCAAATATCACCCCTGAGGATCTGAAATGTTCATATGCAGCGGAAATGCCGTATTATGGTGAATGAGGATCGAAACACCCTTAGATTTCAAAGGACCAGTAGCGTGAAATTAAATGGGGTAAGAGCGTAGGTTTAGTTTGGGGTGAGCCAATTGTTTAAAGGGAGTCTTCTGTAGACAGACTACATCCGCACCTATCCTCTTAAGTTCCACGTATAGGGAGTAGGGATAGACCGATAGACTATAATGGCTCTGGTACGTTTACAACAGCTCTGATTAATTCAAGTTGGCACTGACTTTGTAATATTGCCCCACGTTTTGGAATTACATCTGCCATGATGCTCAGCTTTTCAATAGGTTCTTGGAGCCTTATGGGAAATGCAGTTCCAAAGTATCTGTAGGTCCCAGGCTGCTGACCCCTGCTGTAGGAAATAGACCCTGCATCTCCTGTATAGGGAATTCCCTGCCTGGGACGCTGTTGCCGGCTTGCGAACTCCCTCCCGGCAGGGAAGGAGTTTGCAAGCCGGCCGCAGCGTCCCAGCACCCCCCCCCCCCGCAGACACACTGGGAGAGGGAGGAAAGCAGCCGTCCCAGCGTGTGACTGGGGGGGCAGAGTACTGCGACGCTGTGTTCTGCCCCGCCCACTACTGTCACGTGACCCAACCCTGCTGACACACAACCCCCCCACGGCTCTGTATAGCACACAACCCTACTCACTGTGACCCCGAGCGCCCTGAATATATAGAGGAAGTCTCACAGTCAGTAGGGTTGTGTGCTATACAGAGCCATGGGGGGGGGGGGGGGTTGTGTGTTACACAGAGCCGTGGGGGGGGGGGAGTTGTGTGTTACACAGAGCCGTGGGGGGGTTGTGTGTTACACAGAGCCGTGGGGGGGTTGTGTGTTACACAGAGTACGTGCGCCCGTGAGCTTACAATCCAAGGGGTACGTGCGCCCGTGAGCTTACAATCTTAAGAGGAGCTGCTCACGTAAGTTTACAATCTAAGGGGACCTGTGCCCTTGAGTTTACAATCTAAGAGGGAAGAGGAGCCTGCTCCAATATATAAATGCATTTGTAATGCGCTGTCAGCTACACACGCGCACTCATCACAGCTGCTCACTCGGCCCTCCCGTTGCGGACGGGACGGACGCGTTACAAACGCATTTATATATGGAGATGCTCTTCGATAGGACATTGAAAAACAGATTTGTGGACACGGATTCTGAGCTGGCGACAACAATAGACTGCCCTCCGGGCAGACTTAACAACTAGTAGTAAATAAAAAGATAGGAAGACTGTATACAAAGAAAAAAAAAACCCACAGAGAAAATCCCATAAAAATGATTAAAACTATTTACAAACACAAAGGGATATTCTCCCATGAGAATCCCCAAATACTGGGAGACTCAATAGAGGAGGGAGAGTGAGGTACAAAAAAGGCCAAAAAAAAAATAAAAAAGACAGCCACACTCCGCATCATCATGGGACCCAGACTGCAAAGCAGACCTATCTGCGGGCAACAATAGAAGTTTAACTTAAAATTTGTAACCCCGTGCAGCATTGGTAACCCAATACAATCACAGACGAGTAGAGGCTACCCAGCATAGTCCTCACAGTGATTCCAGCAGTCTCAGAAAGTCAGACTAGAGAAGCACATCACACCATGCCGGGTGGACTCATTTCTTGCGCCACTCAGGATTGAGACGTTGTGGAGTCTCCAGGCTTGCAGGAGAGGTGATCCTTGCCTACAAGCACCAATTGCGGAGGAGTTGCACACCATCTTCTGCAGCTGTCAAAAACGAATACGACGGTTCCATGACGGGAGATCAGAAGCTTAATAGGGTCCATCTAGAATTGATGTTGCGGTCTTTGAGCACCGTACGGCA
Organism: Leptobrachium leishanense; assembly: GCA_009667805.1. Taxonomy (NCBI): domain Eukaryota; kingdom Metazoa; phylum Chordata; class Amphibia; order Anura; family Megophryidae; genus Leptobrachium; species Leptobrachium leishanense. The sequence goes on from CM019064.1 coordinate 178,452,160, forward strand.
GGACAGCCGCAAGCACAGAGCTCAGCGGGAAGGCAACCATTCTACGTGTCCAGGCACGCTCCCACCTTCCCTATACAATTTTTTTTAAATAAATCGCACCACTGTTTACAAGTCTTGAGGGTTACAGCAAGTGTAGTGGTATTGTGGAGTAGTGTAGCCAAGGTTTGCAGAGTTAGTATGGCCTAACGTGGCACCCTGAAAGTGGGTACAGTTAGCAAGTCTAGAGGATTGGAGTGGATAACTCCTTTACAACTACACCGTCTACACTGACGGTCACAGCTAGACCTAGGATAGCCTTGATCATGACAATGTGGGTAGCTTCTGTTCGATTGCCCTTTACCAGATCACCAATGTGCATACAATATTCTATTAGTGGTTTAAAATGCAGATTTCTACACATACAAATATCGCATTTTTCTTGCTTCATCTGGTTTCTATTCTTATTTAGAATAACTTCCACTGATACTAATTAGCTATATATTCTGGCAGTTGTCGGGCAGAAGATGTAATATTGGAAAACACACTTCGCATACTCACTTTTCCATTCCTCTATATCCAGTTCACGACTCTCAAAGCTCTGGTCATATGGTTCAGCGACTGGCTCATCATCTGGATCGTGATACTGTGCAAAATACGCATGGGCGAGTGCCTCAGCTGCAGTAATTCGTCTGTCTGTGTCCAGAACAAGCATTTTCTCAAGCAGGTCTACAGCTGTCGAGTGTGCAAGCAACAATAATGTTAAATATCAGTCAGAGGATATCAGAGGATTGACTTTTAAGGAAAAGGAAACATCGCAATAAAACTTTTAGACATAAAAGAAATAAGCTCTTGGTAAGAATCAACAAAAAAGGTTAATATTCCTAATCTGAAAAGAGAAAGAAAAGAAAGAACGAACACAAACCTTGAGGATTAGCACCTAGAAACACATCTTCAAAATTCATTTTGGGCATGTAGGGTAGTGACTGGATGTAATTTCGTGCCTGAAGAGGAAAAAAATTATTGAAAAAAATGAACCTTCATTGCAAAAGCAACAATAACAATTGGGACATTTATTGTAAACACATTTTTTGTAGACTGGCCATACACATATGGGTTAACAAAGAGTGTTCGCTCAAATCCAACTTAAATTATTGGTTCAAATATTTGCTAAAAACCTTACAAATAGACATTCTGTCCTAATTTTCTTGGGACCATGAGTAATTCATAAAACCTCTTGCCTTGAAATGCCAAATGTATAGATATATTGCCCTGAAATAAAAAAAGATTCACATTTGTACTATGTTACATTCAAGATGTTAAAAAAGTCCTCCAAATGGTTCCTTGCATTTAGAGTCCATGTCCATCACTGTCCTTCAAATCAATTACTGGAACAATATAAGCAAGGACAAGTTGTTTTACTTTCGCTTTTACTTTTTAGAGACTATTGGACATTATACACCGTCTGAGGAAGGCTCTAGGAGCCGAAACGCGTCTCGGTATAACCATATGTCCACTATATTAATTTAATAAATATTTACTTACATTTTAACCCCTCACTGGCCACTCTGATTCATCATCATACAACCCACGGAGACCTATCAGCTTGGACTACAGACGGCGCCAAAGAGGATTTGGGCACTTACCTAATAGGGTCTGATGCTATATGGATTGAGCTTGTAGCCACGAGGCTACCCAATTGGTGAGTGCATTTCCAATATCTCGCTAATTACCCAGCGATATTACGCCATGGTAGCGCCGCCTCCCGCTTTTTTATGATTTGTCCAGCAATTTCTATGGATTAAAGGGTAGTGCCACTCTATATATAGCCGGAGGCATCAATAACTAGAGCCGGGAGTCACATAGGCTCTTATAAATGTGAGTGGTACATACTTTTTCAGTATTGTTTTTTTACCACACATATTAGGATCTTGTGCACTACTATTCTGTCTTTTTGTTTTTGAGAGACGCCGAGGATAACGTGGATTCACCAACAGAACATTAAGGAGGACCAAGTTGTTTGACTCTTGAGTACCCCTCACTTGTTGGCTGTAGTTCGTTGATCAGCCTCTTTGGAATTTATATGCACTATGACACTTGACTAATCCTGCATTACTGTAAGAACTAAGCGGTCACAAACACTATTGCACTTATTATAGTTACACAGCAAGCGGATCAACCATATACATAGATTTATATTGATGCGCCATAAGGGTTTTTGTACTGTATTTTTATCCATATTTGGCACATATTTTGGTTGTTTTATTTGTGCTTTTCCACCCCCAGGGCAGCATCACACTATTTGCTCCTTTATTGTACATTGTCCTTTATTGTACAATTCAATATCCCCAACAACACATATTCGCTTGGAATTAGGCGCCTACGCTGTAGAATATATATATATATTTCCCTCTAGAAAAAAATATGAATAGTCAGAAAGGTTAGAATAATATTACAAACCCCCAACTGACGCCAATGTTTGATCTTTAATGTAGGCCCAAATGAAGCCTAGTCTCAGAACAAGCAATGCCTTGGGCCTGGTCTCTAGTCATCAAACTCGAACACATGCACATATTCTGACTTTGCCATAAAGGATGGAGTGTTATGTTGTAGGAGATCATTCACGAAGCTTCTTTGTTACAAAGTCACACCTTGTGCTTTAGTTCTTATGTGGTTTGCTACTGCATTACTGTGGTGTTCACTTGAACATCTGCTCTATGTCCTGGCTCTGAAATCTGCATTACTATCGGAATTACAAGAGAGTGCTGCCTGACCACCATATTTCCTTGCTTGAGAAAGTACGACAGGAAACACTTAGAACCAGTAAACTCCAGATTTAGAATATATTCATGATTCCATAATCCTGTTCACGCCCATAATCTCCCAAAACAAAAACTCCCCTGCCAAGTCAAATTCAATGTTGCCTACTTCGATGTTAAAGAAACTACAAAGCCACACTTTTGCTACCATAACCAGGAGGTGGGCAATTCATATAGCCCGACTCCCCTGGCAAGTTCTTTCATCCGTTGAACAAGTGGCTGCTGCCAAGGCTTTGTCCGACGGGCTAGCATTGGGCATGCTGTGAAGATCAGCAGAGCGCGAAGAGATTGGCGTCGGCAATGTGCAAACAGATTTTCAATACGTGCTGGGGTTGATCAGCGCGTGTGTCTGGAGTCTAAATCAGACCTGACTGACTGCAGGAGAGCTGAATGCACCAGAGCTGTCCAGAGTGAGAGCCTGGTGTCTGCCAGACACTGAGCATAACACAGCCTGGACTGGAAGGAAAGGGGAAAAAAAACACTGTCCACTTCTAAAGTTACAGCCTGCGTTAAAGGAACACTACTGAAAAACGTCTTTTTTTCCCCACTTCAACAACTGGAAAAAAGGAGAATACCAGCCTCTGCCCAATTAGTTATTGTGTTATCACTCCACTTTTGTACCTCAGCGCGTGCCGCTCCTCCCGAATCCCGAAACTTTTCGCTCCCTGCACTAATTGCGGAGCATAGGGAACACAAATTGCAACGACACTTCCTTGCACATAACGATGGATCAGGGCTGCGCACGCCTGAACATATCCAATCCATTGACCTTTTCCCTGATAACCGGCTTTGCAGTGCTGACGTCTCGATTGACCGAACTAGTAACCAATGGCTGGGAAATACAAACCTCCCGGCTGCCTGGCCCTGCTGGGGGCGGGGGGGGAGGTATTGTTTGGGGACTGGTGGAGGAATCACTCCACTTCACCCCGCACTTTAATAAGTTTGGGTGACCTGGGGGGGGGGGAATACTTCACACACCCTGGCCACTATAAAAAGCTATATGCCATGACCCATACAGCTAATTCAGACACATTTATACAAAGTATATAAATCCGTGTGTATTATACTGTAAATAATAATACAGGGATATTTTTGTGTGCCTTTTGGGAAGGGCAAGCCGGGCACAGTCTTCCGTATCATTGACAGATCATCGTGTCTGCATGCCTTCTGCCATGAACTGCAGACACGAGTCCAGGGACAGCAGGGAGATTTGGCCTTGGAAGGGTTAATTGTCCACACTGCTGCTGCAAATCAGCGTCTCCCTGAGGGACCCTCCAGCCCCTGCACGCAGTTACTCTAAAATTCCTCTAAATGGAGCAAGCCAGTCAAGCTGAAGGTGTTTGATGACAAATGGATTTTAGTGGCTCATTATGCCAGAGCTTGACTACTTGCTGTGTAAGTGGACTGGACACATTATGGAACGTAGGTCACTCCCCAGCAATACCACCAATGCCTCTGTATACAGGGGCATCAACTCAACCACACTAATCTAAGAATCTATTTTCCCCTAAACAGGGACTCTGGTTCAGCCATCACAAATTTATTTCATTCAATACATAAAAAGCCTCTCTCCCATTCTGCAAACAAAGCCAATCATCCATCCTATTTCCCTCAGCAGCTCCCTTACGAACACACACACACACACACTGAGGAAGTGTTTTTTATCCGCGAAACGTGTTTTAGTGTACTTGTTATTTGTATTATTCACTTTAGTTATTAAATATTGATTTTAAAAGGAATAAAAACATTTATCCACAATTGTGAGCGTTTTGTCCTCTACATTAAGACTGCTGAGTCTGCACTCTACAATAAGGTGCCTTTAAAACTCTGGAAAACCAGTTACCTACTCCATGAGAAGGCTAAGGACGCGGTGATCCTGGGACTATTGGAAACCTTGGGACTGACCACTCTTCTATGCAGTTAAGGGAAATCTGGCATACCATATTCAAGTTGCCAGCTGCAATTCAGTCTAGTGTCTGATTATTATTATTATTCTTTATTTATAAAGCGCCAGCATATTCCGCAGCGCTGATTTTGAGACACCACCTCATGTGAGTGAATTTTTGTTTTCCCTTCATACTGACACAGGTTTAAACTGTACTGTTCTGTTCTATGCCTTGTCCATGCTTTTTATCTTTGAGTCAATAACCATTCAGGAGGTACACCTATGCGGAGGATTAAACAGATGACCTCTTAATCCAACAAAAGGAATTTTCAGAAAGAAGCGCTGGTTCACTCACTTATCCAGCTTACACACACACACCCTTACAAGTGTCCCCATTTACTAGGTTTAGTTCCTATTTTTGCAAAACCTTACATAAAAGGACTTAGCGTATAGCACCAGTGTTTAAAGAGCAACTTTGCTAAAATTGTCCCCTTTTTAACCCATTAATTTATTGCAGACCTCAATTTCCGCTCTCCTGCTCGCATTTGGCAAGTGGAAATTAAATGAGGAGGAGTGTGGTGGATTGACCTTTGGCTTCCAAGTTGGTAGCGGGCGCCTTCTTATTCGACAGCTCCGGTATCGGACTCTCGCAGTCTGAATCCGGAGCTGTCTGATCGGCGCTGCAGTGTGCCTCCTACACTCGTAACACGAGTCTGGGAAAGACACGCTACATTAGCAGCGCCGCCCCCTCATGCACGCGTCCTACGAGATTCACACTGACGGGTCACCTGATCCACCAACGTGACATCGCATCACGCAGACCAGAAGAGGAGGCAACAGCTCAGAGGACAACAGTGGAGCCAGCATGGAGGAGCAGCTGAGGCCCGATCTGGTGAGTGTCTAGAGGGGGGCCTTCTTAAAATAAAATTAAAAAAAATCTGCCCTAAAACCAATGAACAAAAACAAAAAAAAAAAAAGAAAGAAAAAAAGACCTGCTTATAAACAATGAACAAAAAGGGGGACTTGTTTAAGCTAAAAAAAATTGCCTTCCGACGGGTGCAGTCGCATTTTGAAGAGCTCTCCGGCTATTTGTGCATTATTTGCGGTCCTTTGCGACACACCGTTAGCTGTTGTGCATCTTTGACGAAGAACCCTGACCCTGCTCCCCTAAACCAGACTTCATTGCACCGAACGAGGGGGATCTGCAGAGTGCGGCCTAAGCCCGGCCACCATCTTGAAAGCACCTACCCCGTGCTGAGGACTGCTCTGAGCTGCTCCTGCTGCCCGCCAGACCATGGGTAAGAAGATGGGGAAGAAGTCCCAGCTGCCGGAGGGCCCCGAGCAGCAGGACATTCAAGAATCCCTGGGGGATGACCAGCGGCATCATCAAGGTGATAAGGTGATCCCCTGAAATACCTGACCCCAGCAGTGAGATCCTCGGATGAGAACCCTTCTTGGTCAGATGCCACTTTAGCTACTCAGAAAACGCCTCGCAAACTGGGGCTGGCGAAGCAGAAGTTGGATGGCTCCAGTGGCCCAAGGTCTATGGTGGCACGCAAAATCTCTGAAACATCCTGTGACCCTAAGGGTACTGCGAACACACTGTTACGGATCGGGTTACCCCCACGCTCGGTACCCTCTGTCTGGGCGCCCCTTTCCACTGTACAATAAGGTGCTCGTATCCACACAGAACAGACACAAACTGTGGTGCTTGCCGCTTGCACACCAAACGCAGAATGCTTTATTCACAGGTTTTCAGGTACAGACAGTCAAATGTAAAAACCACACCCCTATGTTACTCTATACCAGATCCTCCCAAAGCCTCCCCCTCCCCACACGCCCAGCCTTGGAACAATGGCTTAAGAGTCAGATAACAATCATCTGTAGTGAAACTTGGGGGGGGGGGGATGTGGGTTGATGGAAGCATGTGAAGACAAAGGAATCCATTACTTACAGGGGGATGAAGCTGACAAAAGGATAGATTGCAAGCTCTTGAGCAATGAAATTCAAGAAAAAATAAAATAAAAAACACAAATAAACATTGAAGCGGCTGTTTCGTCACATATCCCCCACCCCTTACGGATCGGTTGCCACTGACAAGACCTCTCCCTCTGTCCCTTTGCTGCACCATTTGTAAGGTTCCAGGTTGCTGGCACACAAGCACTGCCAGTGGGGCATCCCTGGTCGTTGGCCCATAATTGTGGGGTAAGAGGCAAGCCACTTGTCTTGTCCAGTGCCTCCAAAAGATTCATTGCAGCTGTGTGCGCCAGGTAAAACACCATTATAGTCCAGAGAAAAATTGTTAGTTAGTGAGCACACTGGGCCTCCCCCCCACATCTTTCTCCAGTATACCTCTGTAGACTCAGAACCCCATCAGCATCCCTCAATCCCCAAGAGGTGCACTTCTTCCTAGGACCAGGAATTTTGTAGCTTCTCAGGGTGGTCACTCACTGGTCTCCTGGGCAGGTGGGAAGTGGTCTCCATCTTCCTCGATGACCCAGCACACTGTTAACATAGCGTCTGGCTCCAGTAGCACGGGGTACACTTGCCGCTGGGTATCAAGGCTGACTGCCTCCTCTCCCTGCTGCTCACTCAGCTCTGCGGCTGTCTCCACACCTGAGGCAGTGTTGAGCCACTGGCAATGTGAGGCTATTCTCTTATCCCAGCTCCTCTGTCCGGTGCAACTCCTCACCGACGGCATGCTGCCTGACGATCTCCGTGTCCAGCTGTACCTCTAGCCGCATGGTCCTTGCTTCCAGTTCAGCAACTGATGCCAGCAGCTCAGCCTGGATCTGTTGATGCCGCACAATCTGGAGCCTCTCATTTTCCAGCTGTTGGGCAACGCGCAGCATACTTTCAGATTGTCGCAGCTGCTCACCAATACTGTGGCGTTGCTGACTCTCTGCATCCATCTGCTCCTGAAGCTCTTGATGGGCCTTGAGTTGCTCTGCCTCCCTGTCTGCTCTCAGCTGGTTAATCTGCAGCCAGGCCCTCAAGATCATCACCTACTTGCTCAGCGTGAATCTGCTTGGCTTTTAATTTCTCTTCCAGCTGCCTGATCTGGCCTTCCAGGAGGCACTTTTCCTCCCGGGCTGCCTGGACTTTTAAAGGCCAAAGTCTATGGCCTCATCTTGCTCCCGAGCAGCATATTCCTTAGCTCGCTCAACAGCTTTAAGTAAGTCCCGTAAGCCAGTCATCTCCAGGCGCTGTACATTCGCCTCCGCAGCATCTCTGGTCATCTCTCTGGCCATCTTGCAGCTGATTCTGTAGCCGGTGCAAATGCAGGCCAGTCTCTTTCTCGCTCTGGGTGGCAGAGTCTAGTTTCCATTTTAAAGTCTCTACCTCCCTTTGAAGCTGGTTACGTAGCTTGCCCTCTCCCTCCAGCACCGCCATTTCTTTCACCAGTCTACCCCTCTGCTTCTTTTTAGTCTTCCTTGTGGAGGGTGGGTTGACGGTTATGGTTGGCGCAGAGGTATATTTTATCTGGGTGAATAAAAATACAAAGGGAATGTAACTAAAAAAAAATATGAAAAAACATAGGGTAATATTCCCACAAACACCATGTGATGCGTGAATAATGAACGCTCACAAGACTAACATTGTATGTCCCATCAATCTTAAGTGTTCCAATAGTAGTGTACACATCACATTCTATTTTCTCCTGAGGAAGTCCCTAACGGGACGAAATGCGTTGAACCATTTTGCATACACTCCTATCTGGATCTTATGCCTGCTGTAGTATTTTATACTTTTAAGTGTAAGTAATAGATCTTTGCTTATTTTATCACTGCCGTTTATCTAATTTTATGGTGTTGCTTTTGCAACCGTTGGCAGGGCCAGGTGGACATCAGTTCATTTGGAACACTAAGATTGATGGACATACAATGTTATATTTTATCTGGGTGTATGGGGTAGTACCCAGCCAGTTCTTCGGTTCGAACCAGGCCAAGAAATTGTCCTGGTTACACTCCACATCCTGACTGTCAATATTTTCCTTATCCAGCACAGCTCCCTCTTGCTGCAACAAACAGACCTCTGTCCACACACTTTGGAACAGTTCCATGCTGTGGTTCGGCCCATATTTTTGGAGGCATCTCTCTACCTCCGAGAATCTTCATCTCGTTCTGGGCTGCACCGCATTCGTGCCTTTGGTCCCAAGCTCCTTCTGCAGCGATCTCCTCAATGCCATACTCGTCCTCTGCAAACGGCCTGAGAGCCTGGTTCTGGACTTTACGGGCTGTGGGCACCTGGTTCAGCGAAGACAGCGCAGCTCCCCCGGGTGGTCGCATCTCTGCATTCGTTTTTCTTCTTTAGAAAAGCGTTGACCTCGTCCATGATGGCTAGGATGACCTTTAGAGGGGGTTAGGACCGACCAATGCCAACCTCATCGCTTTTTGAAACTCTGTCTCTTCTACAGAGGCTTGGTATGAGGCCGACCTGGCACGGTTGTCCTCTATGGCTTTTGGATTGTTGTTGGGTGCCAGTCCCGGAGCCTCTGCCAATTCTTTCAGTATTATCCATTTCAGGCGCAGGTAGACGCTCACCATTTAGCATTTCAGGTGTCCATAAGCTCCCTCCAGCAGGAAAGGGCAATCCCACAACGCTGCCAACAGTGTTACAGATCTGGGTACCCCCACGTTCTGTACCCTCTGTCTGGGCGCCCCTTTCCACTGTACAAGAAGTTGTTCGTATCCACACAGAATAGATGACACAGACTGATGCTTGAATACCAAACGCAGAATGATATACAGGTTTTCAGGTACAGACACAATCAAACGTAAAAACCACACCCCTATGTTACTCTATACCAGATCCTCCCAAAGCCTCCCCCCTCCCCACACACGCCCAGCCTTGAAACAATGGCTTAAGAGTCAGATAACAAATCATCTGTAGTGAAACTTGTTGGGAGGGGAGGTGTGGGTTGATGGAAGCAAGTGAAGACAAAATAATCCATTACTTACAGGGGGGGAGTGAAGCAGACAAAAGGTTAGATTGCAAGCTCTTGAGCAATGAAATGCAAGGAAAAATAAATGCAAATAAACATTGAAGCGGCCGTTTCGTCACGCACACACACGTCTGGATGTTCCCGGACACCTGACGGCGGTAGCCTTCTACCCTCCATAAAGGGTGACGGAGAGATGCATGCAGTCTGGTGCTAGGGTTCCCACCAGTCCGGTTTTGACCCGGACTGTCTGGTTTTGGAGTCATGTGTCTGGGTTTGACACCCTCTGCCACCAAGACACATGACTCCGAGCCGGTACCGGCACATATCCCCATACTTACATTTCAGCGTTCCCCCGTCGCCGCAATCCTCTCTTCAGGCTGTTTCTCCATTCACTGGAGACGCAGCACGTCTGCACCGCCCACTGACAGTCAAGCGCAGGCGCAACGGCTCACGTGCATGCTCGTGTGCCTGCGAGTGGCGTGCGTGTGGAGATCTCGGGCTGGCTCCTGCTCAAGTTACGCGAGACTCCGAGAAGGTGCTGGTGTTAGCCGTCAAGAAAAGTGGTTGTCCTCTTCCTGGTGACTGGTCTCGTCCACTGTCCAGATCTACGTCTCCAGGGCAGATCCGAGACCAGCAACTGTGTGCGGGAGTGCAGCATCTGCCTTAAAGCCAGTGTGCGTGCCAGCCATAATACCAGTCTGCCATGCATAATACCAGTCTGACAGCCATACTTTTTATTTTTATTTATTTTGAGAAAGTATTTTACCAGGAAGGATACATTTGAGATTTCTCTGGTTTTCAGGAAGGATACATGGAGATTTCTCTCGTTTTCACGTATGTCCTGGGTGGCGAGTAAGTACCATTAGGTTTCTTGCCCAAGGACACTTACTGGGATCGAACCTGTCTCCACAGTTATAGAGCAGTGATGTTACCTGTACTCCATCCAGCTGGTATATACACAAGTGTGTCATACTACCAGCCTGACATGCCATGTATACCACGTGCCATAATATATACAGTCATGGCCGAAATTGTTGGCACCCCAGAAATTTTTCCAGAAAATAAAGTATTTCTCACAGAAAAGTATTGCAGTAACACAGGTTTATTCCCTTTGTGTGTATTGGAACAAAACAAAAAAAGGGAGGAAAATATGTATGTATGCTGTGCAAATTGCATAGTCTCACAACTTGCTTTTATATGCACGTACCACAGCGCTTGCACAGAACAATGGATTGGAGCAGTGCACGCACATCCATAGGCAAATCCACAGCTGCCATCTTCCAGAAGGTTCGCTGCTGTGACCTTTCGGAGGCAGGAGGATGACAGCACGCCAAGTGTACCAGTCAGTGGGAACACTGTGCATCAGTGAAAGGAAATAGGTTTAAAAATCAAATTTTATTATGGCCAAAGGCCTAAATCTAAAACCAACACATGGTGATCACAGACACATATACAAATATAAAACCAACAAGTATTCTTTTTGGTACAATAATCAATGTGTGTATTCAGTATTTGATGTGCTCGAAGCTATATCTGTATCGAAAGAAGCTGCAGTTGATACATGTAGTAAACCAGAGCTCAATCACACACCAAGACAATTGAATACTCGACAATAAAGTGAGCTGGGGCAGAGTTGGACACAAATGACCCTCAATTTATTGTATACATTGAAAACGGGTGCCCCAAAATCTGGGTGCCCCAAAAATGTATCTTTCAATACAACAGAGCTATTAGCTGAGGAATAGTACAGCTGTATAACAATATGCCCACAAATAGGTTCAAAATAGACAGCAGCAGCCAAATTCACTGTAGTGATAAGTCACACAATGGCATAATATTCAAACAAGGGAGATTTGGGGGAAAGGTAAATTGCTCACAGACAGAACGCACCCGACGCGCGTTTCGCCTTGCACAGGCTCGTCAGGAGTGCCGGGAATATGGAATGAAATTGTGTATGTATTTAAACCCACTTGCCGGTAGGCTCGTCCCTTAATCAGCCAATGAGGTTGTTAAAATACAATGATAGAATGACCATCACTTGGTTCAGTGATAAGCAGTAGACTGGTCCAATGGTAAGACGGCATCAAAAATGTTTACTCAATACCCACATGTTTGGCAAGCGTATATTCCAATCACTGCCTTCTATTGCGCACTCATAACTCCACCTCCACGTGATTGGCAGTTGAGAAATCCAATCGGTATCTTGTATTGGTCCAATGGTTAGAAATCACTGGGTGCTTTGTAAACATGAAGGCTTGAGTCAATATTTAGATATACGATATACTTTGTTAAATCCAAAAGGGTTATACAATAGTGGCAATATGCCAAATGAAGATAAAATAAATTGCCGCCATAACCGCGGGGGAACTTAAAAGGGATACTCTAGGCAACATGACCACCTAAACATGACCAGCTAAAAAAGCTGAAAACAGCTGAGAGATGCGGAGGACTTTACTCCGCCCTCCCAGCTGTCAGTCAGCAAAGCGGGATTCAGATTTCTCACTTCTGCCAACTATTGCCGAGTAGGAGACATCATCGCGCTTTCAGCGCGATGACGTCTCCAACTCGCCGCAGTAGCTGGCGGCAGCCTGAGGATTAGTGTTGCGCGTATCACTAATCATCAGCAGATGGAGCCGGGAGGAAGCCTGCCGATTGGCTGGCTTATGTGAGAGGCGCGCATGCGCGCTTCTCACGTAAACCAGAAGGCAACTGAAAGCAAGAAGGACGGGAGCGGAAGAGGGAGGGGAGTATAAAAAAAATAAAAAAAAGACGCCGCTGGAAACAAGTGGATTTTAGGGTAAGTATTAGTTACACAAAAAAAAAAAAAATCCCTACCTAGTTAGTGAGGGAATAGGTATAGGTGAATGTTAAAAAACGGGGGGGGGGATTTTTGATTAGAGTGTTCCTTTAAGCGTTACTTGAACATGATCTATAATCTGAAAGGAAACATTTGTAGATGTAAATCAAAAACGTGCGCGCCATGAAAGCAAATATATACATATTAAGATGGCATGATACAGTTGCATGCACCAAATAGATTGTATATTTGGGCTCTTGTTATCCCCGTATATTTGGTTTGGCTGGCAAAGAACACAAAAATATGGGTTATATTAGTAAATTCTAATAATTTATTTTCTAGTCAGCTATTTATTATAAGGGTAAATCATAAAAACCGGGATGGGGGGGGAGGGGAGTGTTGAGGAATAGGAGGAGGTAAATACCTTCCATATGTGCAGCAAAGTATTGAAGGTCTCGGTACAGATATAACAATTTAGATGGGATATCGATTAATTGTGAATAAGCACGTATGTAATGGGTGATAATGTCAAACCCAAACATCCTACCGAATACATTCCTACTAAAAGTAAAAATAATTGTTCTCCATTATCAGAAAAGGATTTATGAATAAAGCAATTGTAATCGATAATCCTTAGAGCAATTGGTACGTGTGTTGTGGATATAATTGATACAAAAGTGCCAATTTTATTATTATAATAAATATCCATTGACGGCTGGGACATATATTCTAGTGGGGACTGAAAATCCGCATCAATGAAAGTGGGATGCAGTAAGTACTAGAACGGTGATTGATAATAACTTGAAGAAACCATAAGATAGTAGATGTATATATTAAATATGTAGAATACCATCTCAGAGGAAAAGTTAGATGAGGCTAATGACGGATCTTAAATAAATAAATTATGTGTAATTAAAATCCTCATTCAAACCTTGTGGGTATAAAGGTTTGAGGGTGTATATCCGGAATGATTCTCTGTGACACGGGACCTAGGAAAGGAAATTTTGACAGGTTCCGAAGTATACTTTTTCAATGGCTTGAAAATGTAAGACAACTAGGGTCAGACTCACGTTGCAATCTTACATGTCTGGACACGGACGTCTCTAATGAGTTATGGATGGAATGAACGTTGTAAAATTCTCCGTCTAAATTGTTGGATGGTTTTTTGCCTACATACTGTAGCCCGCATTGACAGGTGATCATATATACCACTATTTTGCTGGAACAATTCATGTAATCCCTTATCTTGTATTTCCTTTGCGTTACATTACTTTAGAAAGTGTTGGATTTTTTGACAAAATTGCATGCCTTACAATGTGTGCATTTACAAGTACCCTTTGGTTGCTGAAGCCAAGTTCGTGGAGTTTTCTCTGTTCTGAGAAAACTGTCAAATGTTCGCGCAAGTCCTTAGATCGCCTGGCAGTGAAAGGTGGTTTAGTAGGGAGAAAAGTATTCTCCATCCGTAAAAAAGGCCAGAATTTTTCACAAATTTGTTTTATTTTGTACCATCCGCTGTCGTATCTAGCTACAAATCTTAATTCGGTTTTGATTTCTTTTTTCCGAGGGAGTATTAATTCATCTCTTGAGGTGTGAATTGCTCGCTGATCGGCACGTTTAAGGCATTTTTTAGGGTAGTGTTTTTGATTTACATCTACAAATAGGTTTCCTTTCCGATATAGATCATGTTAAAGCAACGCTCAAGTTCCCCTGCGGTTATGGCGGCAATTTATTTTGTTTTATTTGTTTTGCTTGGCTTTATCTTAATTTGGCATATTGCCACTATTGTATAACCCTTTTGGATTTAACAAAGTATATAGTATATCTAAATATTGACTGCAGCCTTCAGGTTTACAAAGCACCCGGTGATTTCTAACCATTGGACCAATACAGGATACGATTGGATTGCTCAAATGCCAATCACACGGAGGTGGAGTTATGAGTGCGCAATAGAAGGCAGTGATTGGAATATACACTTGCCAATCATTTGGGTATTGAGTAAACATTTTTGATACCGTCTTACCATTGGACCAGTCTACTGCTGCTTATCACTGAACCAAGTGATGGTCATTCCATCATTGTAATTTAACAACCTCATTGGCTGATTAAGGTACGAGCCTAACGGCAAGTGGGTTTAAAGGCAAGTGGGTTTAAAAATAGACACAATTTCATTCCATATTCCTGGCACATCTGACGAGCCTGTGCAACGCGAAACGCGCGTCAGGTGCGTTCTGTCTGTGAGCAATTTACCTTTCCCCCAAATCTCCCTTCTGGTTTGAATATTATGCCATTGTGTGGCTTATCACTACAGTGAATTCGGCTGCTGCTTTCTATTTTGAACCTATTTGTGGGCATATCGTTCTACAGCTGTACTATTCATCAGCTAATTGCTCTGTTGTATTTGAAAGGAGAATTTTGTGGTCTTTTGGGGCACCCGTTTTCAATGTATACGATAAATTGAGGGTCATTTGTGTCCAATTCTGCCCAAGCTCACTTTACTGTTGAATATTCAATTGTCTTCGTGTGTGATTGAGCTCTGGTTTAATACATGTATCAACTGAAACTTCTTTCGATACAGATATAGCTTAGAGCACATCAAATACTGAATACACACGTTGATTATTGTACCAAAAAGAATACTTGGTTTTATTTGTGTGTATATGTGTCTGGTGATCACCATATGTTGGTTTTAGATTTAGGCCTTTGGCCATAATACAAATTTGATTTTTAAACATTTCCTTTCACTGTTGCACGGCGTTCCCATTGACTAGTTCAGAGGATCAGCTTTTTTCTGTATCTATTGGGTTTCAATACCTTTGGCATCTTGTGATACAATTACATTGTTCCATCTCGTATACTCGAGGTGTGACATCACCACTATTCTTTTTAGTGGGTTATTATTTAGCATGCCAAGTGTGTTTTGCAGGGTATCTGACATTGGGTGGAGTTTCTAGAAATGGTTATTTTGCACGTCAGGACAAGTAGATTGTCACAAGAGACAAGTAGATCGGGGTTACCACTTTAGTCCTCTGGACAAGAATCCCCCCAACATGTCTACACACCTGCATAACTCTTTAGAAGCAGAAAGTTGAAGATGGCAATGCACCAAAGATATCTTGTGTCAGTGAGCCTAAACAATTAGAATATCCCAATTACATTGAATTAAACAAGTTCAGTTGAATCCAGGAGTTAAACGTTATCGCCGGAGGCAACGGGGCCTTCCTTAACACAACCATAGGCTATCTGCTCATTGATTTACTTTTGAAGGAAATCCTCCAAGGAATACATAACCAAAAACTAGGGCACTTTCGCAAGTAGCATACACATGTTGCCCTCACTTAAGACTTTCCGCTGAATGGTTCAGAGTGACCAAGTTTTTCAACAGACAGAAATACTATTCTGCTTTGCTAGAGTTCTGCATGAGTAATTTTTGGTTGTCTTACCAATACCAAAGTTCATTCTGTTTGATAGGAACCCGTAACCAGCATTTCTCTCTACATTGCATTCTAGATCAAACAACCGAAGCACATCTTCTTGGCAACCTCCATAACTGTATCACGTTGGATTCTTGGCCAATATTTTTTTTGTTTTGTTCTGTTCTTTCAATGACATGATTCAACTCAACTGCTGTGTGGCAACTTGAGTCACTAAACTGGATTAATACAGTGCATTTTGTTTATGCATTTTATAGACTGTTAAGAAGGTCCGCATTATTTCTATTTAAGGGAATGACAACTTTTAACTTTGTGTCAGACTATTTGTTAAACCTATACCTGTTCTCTAATGTTTTGGTACAAGAGGCAGGAGTGTTACCTCTATTTATGGGTTCTCTCTGGTCTTTTCTCTTAAGGTCTAAAGACTAAATATTCTGTGTAGGTGATTTCTAATGGTTCAAGAAGTTAGAAAAGAACAAATCTCTAATCGTGTGCTGAGTGAACACATTTTTCAGTAGACCTTGCAACAGCAATTCAGTTCCATGACATACCAAAAAAGGTATGTCACTTTATCACTCCCTTTTCAGATTGTTATGGGAAATTAAATTTTAAATTGCTCGGTTAACGATTAAAAACATGGGTAAGTGGATACAAAAACCGTGACAAGAGTAGAAGTGAAGCATCAAAAGGAAAAACCAACTTTAAAAAAAAAAAAGGTTAGAGTGGAAAATAAAAATTAATTTATAAAAAAAAAAAAAAAAAAAAATAGCTGTGGTCTCTTAATAAGAAAAAAAGTAAATTCGAAAAGACACCAAGAAGGGAAAAAAAACCAAAAACAAAACCCAACCACCATAGCATATAGAATTCACACACCATATTATTACAGAGGTTAAGTGCACACATAATGAACTTCTGAGATGAAAATCAGAATTAAAATATAAACTCGCACAGTGTAGCTGTGGCTACAATATTTGATGCGCCTCTTAGAATGAAATTCTCAAATCCAAATTGATGTTGAGAGAAGCACAGAACTTCTGCAGTTTAAAAATAAACCACATATGCCCATCATAGAGAATGGATGTTGGGACTCTGAAGTGGCAAAGAGCTTCTTGTTTGAAAAACACCACAGTAACACCACATGAAGGACAGAAATAGGACAACTTTGCAAGACGATTGATTACAAGCTGCTGGTATAGCCGTAAGATACAGGATTTTCCACTAAACAATCAGCCATTTATCCATGGAATGAGGGGGACTGAAAACACTAGAAAGATCAGATCTTGGGAATTACTACAAAGCACTCAAAACCTCAAGGCATTGGAGGTCTGGGTATTAACTATGCAACCCTGACGGGATTCAAATTTTGGTAGATGGAACAGAAGAAATGAAGAATGGTTTAAAGAAGAGAAGTGAATGCCAGCAAAGGGTTTCTTTCTAAGATATGTTCAGTAAAAGGGTAATGTAAGGTGTAGTTTATGCTTGCAAAAGGGTGGGTTTGCTTTAACATTCCAGAACCCGCAAGAAACATGGCAGCTGAAAGAGAAGAAAGTCGCCCTAAGCGCATGGCTTGAATGTAAGTATTTTGCAGTTTTTAGGTAATCACACTTCTTGTGGGTAGATATCATCATTGCTCCAGAACTCGCATTAGGCCAAATAACTTCTATCACATTGCATTTACGCTACATAGTACAAAAGCTCAAATTGGAGACCAGTGAATGAAGGCCACCATCCTTTTGGTTTCCTTTTAGGAAAAGAATGGCAGAGATA
This sequence comes from Leptobrachium leishanense, assembly GCA_009667805.1. Classification (NCBI taxonomy): domain Eukaryota; kingdom Metazoa; phylum Chordata; class Amphibia; order Anura; family Megophryidae; genus Leptobrachium; species Leptobrachium leishanense. Next base: position 178,469,780 of record CM019064.1, read on the forward strand.
GTAGGAAAAGATCACATGCTTTCCTTCGGTAGAAATAAGAAAAGCACATTATGAAGAGAGGCGATTTCAAACTGTATTGATCACGCATCAACAATAATGATGGTGTTTGAAGACATTCTCAACTACATTAGTCTTACATTTTTAACGCCACTTTATTCAGTAATCTTTAAGAAGGTTGACCATTAGAGGACATCAACATGACCATTTACTGTAACAGACAGCTGCTAATTGTTTACAGCTCACAGAATTTTGCTAGAAAATGGCTACAGTGTAAAATGCATAAAATATTTTCAGCACCAATCTCCTCCCAGATGAAAAAGTCTGGCCAGCTGACTGGAACAATACGTCTCTAGACAGCCAATGGACCGTCACCTGCCCGGTCTAAAGGATAAGCACAAATTTGGCTAGCTGAAATAATAGGGAATTATTTTACATAGAAGGTAATTCACTTTCTCCAAACATTTAAGACCACCAAACATACCGTTCCAGATGAAGGACAAAGCATAAAAACCCAGATCTAGGAGCTGTTGCTGATAAGACCTCTTGGTATTGGCAAGACAATTTGCCTGCTTAAAACGTATACAACTTAGATTTTAGCAATTAACAGAAAATAAGTAAAAAGTCTACCAAAGACCACAAATTTGTCAATATCTTCGCAAATTTGCCGTAATCTGTGATACAACATTAGTGAGAGTTTTTACACAGAACAAGGGTTTATATTGTATGGCCACTGGAAGGCCCCCCAAAGCACTGCCACAGACAGCTGGTGACCAACGAGTGTGTGCCCTGCAAGTTAATGCTAAGACCCAAAACTGGGGCTATTATGCCATGTTCTGCAAACTGCAGGAGTAAACCTTTTGGACTAGTGGGGAGAACATCTTGTAAGTAACAACCATAAATTGATCCTCCTGTGAGTGTGTGGTTAGGCAGACTGCGACAATTAATAATCCTGTATTTTTGGGAAGGAGTCACACAACTACACTAAACAGCCAGCAGCAGATGTTAAAGTAGGACATTTGATACATAAATGTAAAGAGGGACAACTTTTACAGATTAGTATAGGAAAATAAATGCAAAGCTACCTCAAAGATTTGAAATCAATAGGAGGGAAAGGACAGAAAAGTTTGCAGTTTTCAGCTTTGTTATGACGGGTCTAGTGTAGATACAACCTATAGTCCCTGGTCTAGGGTCCTTTTATACCTTACCTTCCACATCCATAAATGCACCAGTTGTTACACCTAACCTGGAGCTCCCAGCTATCAGCATTTTCCACTAAGTTACAGAATTGAATAAGCAGGACCAGTCTCATCCAGCTAGTTTATGCGGGCAATCTTTCACTGTTACACCACATAACACGCACAAGAGTCTGCATAGTACAAATCTAGAGTGGAAGCGATGGCAATTCCAACAAGAAATTCCAAGGAAATAATTTTGAGGAGTAACACTAATGAGGAAAATACACAGGGGTTGTGGAGAAAGCAGAGTTTTGGCACAACACATTGAATGAAATTTTAAACATAAAGAATATGGCAGCTTAAATTATTTCTAGGTTTGTTATGTAAAAGGACACGTCAGGAATGAACTGCAGTAGTACAGTGTTGTAGCGCATTTAAAACCATAAAACTGGAAGTACAACAGATATTTTAGACTTGTTTATGCCCATGAGTACTCTCTCATGAAATGAATATAGAGTTATAAATCAGAGACTGTGGAAGGGTTTGAGAAGCCTGGGGGATTGATGTGGTAAACATTTTGTCCTGTTCGCCAACAAAAACCAGAGGGAAAAAACATTCATTGTGTATAGCCTCTCCCTGGACAGCATAATCCAACTTGATGGATCCTGAAGCAGGGTTCAGATCCGTAAAGTAGTCGGTTCCGGTTCAATCAATATGGCTTATTAGCTTCATATAAAATCACACAAAAGATTAAAAGAAAGAACTTTGACTGACTTATGGAACCAAGACAGTGCATACTCAAATACATGACTCAAATTATTAAGAGATTGGTAGTATTGTTAGTAACAATTAGGTACTTTCCACAGGCATTAAGGGTTGCAGTGTTTGCCAGACCACCTCTTCTCACCTCATGACTGGGCATCCTGTTAATAAGATAGGAAGGAGGTGTTCCTGTCAGACGCATGATCTGCTGCAGCTGGTTAATATCTTGAGAGCCTTGTTAAGGGCTTTGTTAACATAGTGCAGGGAGAACAAGTAAGTTCAACAGCTTGATAAATTTGCATGGCTGCAAAAATCAAACGTTACCAATAACATCATAGAATTCTAGCTTTATTGTATGGGAATGTGAAAGACAAGATGTGGATAAGACGTAGCTATGACGTTATACTATTTTTTTTGATTTTCTAAATGCACAAGCCAACGAAAAACACTCCATGCAAAAAAATAAAAAATGAAAGCAAAAATAAATCATGCCATCATACCAAAACTATCAAAAACTCATTAATCATACCAGCAAAAACTTTCCTATCAAGTTTTGTTTGATCAGAGAACAATCAAGGCATAATGAGCCAGGAACCATATGACTGTAGCAGGTTTGAATGAATCAAACAAATCTAGAAAGGTGTACAAAAGGTACTTGTTGCTTACTAACAGGTATTGTGGAAAAGTCGCAAGAGCCATCAGAACAGGTATATTGCAAATAAAGTCAGCTGCCCGAGGGGACAAACACAGAACTGTGTTGACAACATTGGATGTTGATCATGTGGATACCTCATTTTGAGTGGCTGGTGATCAGCCATCTGTCTATAAGCTAAAGCAGGCATAGTCATGGAACTGACATAGCACCTCGCTTTTTACAAAGACTTTATTTTCATTTCTTGTGTGGTATAAGTTTAAACAGTGTTTTTCACTGTAGATGTGGTTTTCATTGCTGAGTGTTGTAAAGACAAAGGGCTCTATTAACAGCTTCGCACAAAAGCGCACGCGCAGCGTTAAACATTAAACGCTGGGATTACAATCCGAGCGCATTTTTTCATTCGTCATTAAATACCGCGCATAAAGACGTGCAAAAATGCGCACATTAACGCTGTGTGCAGAAAACTGTGGGCGGACTGTTTTTTCACGCGATTCAGCCAATCTTAATTAGGAACCACAATTGTCTCCCGTTCAGTTTTTGCGCCTGTCAAAATCTGAGTATATATGCTGCAGCAATAATAAAAACACGCACAACTTCGCCATTTTATTGTTTGGGTATGCGTAGAATGTGTAACTATACTGCGCTGTATTCTTTTTTTTCGGGCTGGTGTATTTGGTTTCGGCCAGGACGTTCAGATTTGCCATTAACACCAGCTTTTCAAAGACATTAAAATTATGCGCGCAAACGTTGTCCGTTAAAATCTGCACATAGATTGTAATACCATCCGTGTACCAGCACACAAACACATTTGCGCTCACAATGTTAAGTATAGGACGCGCAAAGTAAATTACGCTCGCGTAAAGGGTTTGCGCAGGTTCACCAGCGGTAGACGTTAAATGTGCATTTTTTGCACAGACATTGTAATACGACGTTCTGCGCGAAGAGTTTTGCCCCTTGCGTTAATGCGTTTTTGCGCATGCGCAAAATTGTGCTCAAAGAGTGTAATAGTGCCCTAATTTTACTGTGTGCCCGGTTCTCCCCAAACCCCAGAACGCCATTTCCCCAAGCCAGCCATGGGTCCCAGGAACAAAGGACCACATGGCACAAAATGGAGGTGCAGATTTGGTATAGAATATTTGTTGAATCTGGGATTATGCAAGAATACTACGGTTTATCTGTGGATCTGTTTGCATGTTTGAGAGGTTGTGAGTCACCATGGTCTCAGCCAAACACTATAGGATTTCCTTTACAATGGATTATGTAAATCACGGTGTGGGTCACTGTTGGGTCAAGACTTCAACTGCATAAATCCAGTGGACCTAAGTGAAGCCTGAAGAGGACCTGAAGGAAGTCTGCAGTGGTCTTGGAACCAATCTATCAGAGCTATTGGGGTGGGCGGGAAATTTGAACATGTGTTGCTGTAACCTGTATAAATATCCCTGTGAAACCTTCCATAAAAGGAGACCTTCCCTGTTTGAATGAAACACCAGACAAGCTGAAGGTACAGCCACACTACCTACACTACACTCACCACCAGAAGGCACGAGAGGCCATCTGAAAGACTGACCTGACATCGGGGCTACAGGTCAGGAGAGCGAAAGCCTGCAGTTCCCAAGAAGCTGCTGTATCGTCGGCCCAGCACTGGCACAGATCCCTACCAGCCAGAAGCAAGCGGGTCAAGCTGCTCGAGGCGCTGAGGACCGCGTTCCGAGTAGCTGGGCTGATCGCAGTGAGGGGGTGTCTGGAGAGCCAGGACAGGCGGAAGAGAGAATTTTCCGTGATAGGCATGGATCATGGAATTCAATAGAGAAAAGACTGTTTTAGTTTGACAATTACATTTTCCTAACATGCAGCCCTACTTACCAAGAATTGAACAATTTAGAAGCTGTCCAGGGAACATTTTCCTGTGCATCTTCATGACACTCATATTTATCTCAATACATGGACCCAGCTAAAGACACATTCATCAGACAGGATGACCATTGCCCCCCCCCCCCGGTGGACCATCTTCTACTGCCCTTCGACAACTCATTTCATATTTCCCATTTGCCCTGGGGATATTATCTCCATGACCCGAGTGTACTGTTATTACACTATGTGACTTGGTACAAGGAGATAGCATGTATACGATTGCCTATTTCCCAAGTTTACTGTTGAACATTCTATCCAAACATCTATAACACTATTGTCATGCTCAGACAAATCCCCATTATACATGAGCATATCCTCTGCATTTAACATTTGTCATACTCCTCTGCTGTAAGCAGAATATAGAAAAAGATAAAAGAAAAAAAATCCCCAATAATCATGGGGAAATCATTCTCTAAAGTATTATTGAATTAAGAGATTTAGAAAGTATTAGAATAGTAAACCTGTGTAACATTTTGAAAATGTTCTTCCCCGCATTATTCCTTAAATTCTATAATGCTCTCAATAAGATCCCCCTCACAAGCAAATAAAACCTTATTACAATAGTTTATACTCATGAATGCCATATATAGGTGGTCACATCGCCTCATAGGATTTGCCCCACATTAAGAATGAAATGAAGGAATTGGTGGGCACTGCTATGGGAAGGAGAATAGCTGCAACCGGATAGCCTGTAGGGTTGACTGGGTGAGGTAATGTTGTCCAGGCTTATAGTGGTGGGATCAGTGGCCCAGGCAGTTGCTTACAACTTCAGATATTGAATAGATTGTCACTAGTTAGAATAACATCAGGTCCCTGAAATATGTAAACGGTGCGATACATTTAGAGGATCTGAAGAAGATGGAAGATGAAAATGTATTAAAACAAGTCATGGGATGGAACGTGGTACTACTGTCCAGTGCCAGCGCAAAATTGCTTGCATCTAGCAAACCGAAACTCTGCCAGAGGAAAACAAAGATGATCATAAATTTAAAAAAACCAAACACACAACCACCTATATGATCATGACCAAAAAATAAAACGGATATACTCATAAAACAAAGATATTTTGGTACTATGCAATATCAATTATATTTTATCAACTACAAAACTTCATGGGGATTCTCCTTAAAACTTTGAAAGAATCTCTCAAACAATGACATTTTGAATTTTTCAATTAAATAACAGTAGCAGGTGCTTGTTTTCTGCTACCATCTCTCATCCAGTAATAATAACCCAAATCTTAACCGTGTACAGCAGGGAGTGATTCCAGAACTCTCCCAATGTACTGCGCTCTTTCTGGGTGTTGTAATGCTGCAGTCAAGTTTGTTGAGATTTTTATTACAATGTGAGCGGAGACTTTCTTCTTTACAGTAATATAGGTGACAGGAGTGAGATCTCAATTTCCTTACTCCCTCGGGAGGGACCATGCTAATCTTGCAATAAAAAAGGCATGTAAATGGGGTTTTATATGGTAAATGTAGTTTTCATGATATTAGAATGCAAAAATCGAGTTTATACGTTTTTGAAGTGAAAGGGTTAAGCAAGCAAGAGTTTATAAAGCAAACGTTTCACATATGAAGCAAAACAATCCTGTATATAATGAAATTATAAAGACTTACTGCTACACGCACGTGAATTGTCCATGTTCATACACTACATAATCTTGTATACAACAATACACAATACTTTGTGCATGTGATTGAACGTGATAGAAAAATTGTGAGTGCACTACTATTCTCTTATGGTTTGCCTAGAGAAGAATCTTTGTATTTTCAGGTTTTTTATTTAAATATTGCTCACAATCAAATTTTGAGGGAATAGAAGAAACAAGTGCTAAATCAAAAGAAACATTTGCTTAAAATTGATGTAAGATAAGGTGAGGCAGGAGTGAACTTGTGATTATCAGTGACACACAGCAACGCACATGACACACAAACTCACAGCCTCCGAGGAGATTTTCTGCAGGAGCTCTGGCTCCGGGGTTCCAACCAGTCTTAAAATGAGCTTCAACTGATCAATATCTAAATGTAGACTATGAAGGAAAATTTGTGACAGATGGACAGCTGCCACAAGTGATACATGCGATACAGAAGACACAACAGAAAACTGGATGAGCAGCAAGTAGAAAAATTATACAAAACAAACATGTTTACTATAAAAAGGTACACAAGGTATTTTTATAGCATTACAGAAACGTAATGTTTTACAATCAATATAACTTAAAAATCTGATCACATTGATACATTTAATGTGTTTCCATGCAATATGAAGTAAACGTAAAGTAATGGAAAGTATGACAAATGGCATAAAAACACCTTTGAAATACCACGGGCTGTATTCCAACCTTGACGTAAGCCTAACCAGAGCTGTTGTAAACTAAGCAACTCCATTGAGTAGAATGGATCTAGTACAGGGGGTGTTAAACTCGGGCCCCCCCCCCCCAAATATTGAAAGTCTAGAATTTTCAGCATTTTTTGAATGCAATAAATGGTCTGAGAATCATGGGAATTGTAGTTCAGAAACATTTGGACTGTCAGTTTGACAGACCTGCTCAAGTAAATTTACACAAGGGTAGGAATAGAGGCCCTACGTTTTCCTATATCAATTGCAGAATGGATTAGCATGCGGAAATACACTAAATTATCATCCAGTTATGAATGTTTGCATTGTGTATTTAAAAAATAACAAATTCCTATATATCATTCGTGTGCCAAGAGAAAGGATTCTTCAACAGAACGTCTAAAGACGGATGACTGACCTGAAATTTTATTAACATTAGGACCAATCTAGGTAAAAATATTCAAAAATATTGAATGATAGTTAATATAGGGAGTTTTAAAGACATATTAAACTACTGCCCTAACCTGGCTGTTAAACCACCTGAATATCAAAAGATTCATATGTAGTCCAATCCCTATAAGCAATCAAAGTCACTACAGAATAAAACAGAACTGATACATAGGCTGCAAGTGCCCACACTGCTGCTCACGGCGTACATAGAAGGGATTACCACAAGGTGCCTTGGACGCTCGATTTGGCTGGTAAACGTGTAAACTGCAAGAATATGTGGCTGTGGACAACACATAGTCTACATGCCTAGGTCCCTCCGTCTTCTGGTCCTCAAGAACATCACTCCTTTACAAAGTGATCAAACACAACAACACTCATCAGTACTGGTATTTAAATATTTGAAATACCTGGTCAAGAATGAGCGCTAGTAGTTAGTTATCTTTGGACCATTCCTTGGCTTTTATTATATTGTTTCTATTTGTATGGTTACAAAATACTACTGAATTTAGTTTAATTATCAAAGACATAGGGACTGGTGAGGGGACGCGAGCAAGTCGTCCCCTTGTGTAGGTCACTTGATTCAGTTTGCGTAAATGAGATAACCTGCCAGAGATCAAAGCTAGAGAAAAAGCTGCTGACAAATGATCAACCTGGAAATAAAGATTTTTTTAAAAAAAAAACAAGACGCACCTTTACAAACTTGCAGTTTCATTTTTAAAGGAGGCTAATCAGAAGGTGATGGTGCTCGATTTTGCAAACACGGACGAAAAATAACTATTGTTTCAATGGTGACAAAAGGCAACATTTCACAAAAGTGAAATCCAAAATGACGCAGGATAAGCTGCAAACTGATTTTACATTTGTGAAACAACAACAGAGTCCCCGCTGACACTAATGATCCGGACTTTCAGTAAAACTCCCCTGGTCTTCCTAAACCCCAATCCCTGTATACTGTAAGATGCTATGAGCGGGACCTTCTACACCCCTTGTTTCCATCCTATGTCCATTTAACCTCCCTGGCGGTATTCCCGAGTGTGGCTCTGGGTTAAATTTCAGTACCGAAAACAGTAACCCACACTCAGGCTGGTACATACCTTGCCCCTGCGTTCCCTGCATCCTCCCGCAGTCTCCTCCACCCAATCGTGGCGTCCATTTTGCAGGTTCCCTTCCCTGCGTGTGCCGCGAGGCGGGGGGGGGGGCAGGACCCAGCAGAAGATTTTTTTTTGGATTTTAAAAAAAATATGTACCTCTGACATTAAAAATAATGTCATAATCAGACCGCCAGGAAGGTCAATCTTGTTCCCTTTGGTTATCAAAAAGCACTGTGGAAACTGTTGGCGCTGCATAAATGATAATATAATAAAACATGCGCAACTGAAAGATCTTGCAATGCCATCAGTGACACTGCAACCACATGCACATTTAAAAACAAAAAAGACTGGGAAAGGGACATATACAAGATGTGCATGTGAAACCCTGCACACGCTTATGTTTTCTTTTTTAAAACAAAAGACTGGACTGGGAAAAATTAGAAACTGAAGAAATATATATATATTTTACTCATTTTCCTCAGTCCAGTCTCTTGTTTTAAAAAATAAAACATGAGCGTGTGCAGGGTTTCACATGTGCAGCTTGTGCTAGATGGTGTGAAATAATGAGGAGTGGCTTTGTGTGGATGTGTAAGAGAGTAGTGGAATTGAAAACTACCCATAGCTAAAGGCATGTACCGTACAAAAAAATAAAATAAATAAAACGACAAATTTATAGCAAGTATATAAATGTTTATAGCAAAAAATACACCGGTGGAATCATTCCCAATGCAGCCTCTTAATTAAGGGTTTACAAGGTACCCTCGTTGACAGAATAAAGACATAGAAACATAGAAAAATGTCGGCAGATAAGAACCTTTCGACCCATCTAGTCTGCCCAATTACATGGATACTTTACCTGGATTTATCTTTTGTTTAGGCTAGCCTTATGCCTATCCCATGCTTGCTTAAATTCAATTACTGTTTTGGCCTCTACCACTTCTACTGGAAGACTGTTCCATGTATCCACCACCCTCTCAGTAAAATAATGCTTCCTGATGTTAGTTTTAAACCTTTGCCCCTCTAATCTAAGACTATGTCCTCTTGTTTTGCCATTTTGTTTCCTTTTAAATATACTCCCTTCCTCTACCTTGTGGATTCCCTTTACGTATTTAAATGTTTCTATCATATCTCCTCTGTCTCGTCTTTTTTCCAAGCTGTACATGTTAAGATCATTAAGCCTTTCCTGGTAACTTTTCTCCTTCAAGCCGTACACCATTTTAGTAGCCCTTCTCTGAACTCTAAGATGTCTATATCCTTCTGGAGATACGGTCTCCAGTACTGCACACAGTACTCCAAGTGAGGTCTCACCAGTGCTCTGTACAGTGGCATGAGCACTTCCCTTTTCCTACTGCTAATACCTCTCCCTACACAACCAAGCATTCTGCTAGCATTTCCTGCTGCTCTATTACATTGACTACTTACCCTTAGATCCGCTGCAATAATAACCCCTAAATCCCTTTGCTCAGATGTTGAGGTGAGGACTGTATCAAATATTATATATTCAGCCCTTGGGTTTTTACGTCCCAGGTGCATTATCTTGCACTTACCCACGTTAAAACTCAATTGCCACAGCTCCGACCATTTTTTTAGTTGACCTAAATCATTTGTCATTTGGCTGATCCCTCCAGGAACGTCAACCCTGTTGCAAATCTTTGTGTCATCAGCAAAAAGACATACTTTTCCATTAATACCTTCTGCAATATCACTAATAAAAATATTAAATAGAATGGGTACAAGTACTGACCCCTGAGGTACCCCACTGGTAACAAGACCTTGCGCCGAATAAACTCCATTTACCACAACCCTCTGTTGCCTGTCACTCAGCCACTGCCTAATCCATTCAACAATATTGGAATCCAAGCTCAAAGATTGCAATTTGTTGATAAGCCTTCTATGCGGAACAGTATCATAAGCCTTACTGAAATCTAAATAAGCAATGTCTACTATTTTTGTTACCCAATCAAAAAAAATCAATAAGATTAGTTTGGCATGATCTCCCTAAGGTAAACCCATGTTGTTTCTGATCCTGTAATCTATGTGTTTTTAGATGTTCAACAATCCGTGACTGTTTATCTGGCATCTCCTCCTGGATGGCCTCCCACCACCTAAAGATCAACATGTCAAAGACTGAGCTCCTACTTATTCCTCCCTCTAATGCCGCCCCACCTCCTGACTTCTCGATCACGGTGGAGGGTATCACCATCTCCCCATCAAACCAAGTTCGCTGTCTTGGAGTTACACTTGACTCTGCTCTTTCCTTCATCCCCCACATCAAGTCTCTTTCCTCCTCCTGCCGATACCAACTGCGTAATATTTACAGAATTCGGCCATTTCTTACCGCTGTCGCCACAAAACAACTCATACACGCCCTGGTAATCTCCCGACTCGACTATTGCAATAATCTCTTATCTGGCCTCCCTCTGTCCCGCCTCTCCCCCCTACAATCCATCCTGAACGCCTCCGCCAGGCTAATTCACCTCACCCGCCGCTCTGTCTCTGCCGCTCCCCTCTGCGAGTCCCTTCACTGGCTCCCCATCCACTGCAGAATTAAGTTCAAAATCCTTATCCTTACCTACAAAAGCCTCACTAACTCAGCGCCCCACTACCTGTCCTCACTAATCACCAAATACACCCCAGCCCGCTCCCTAAGGTCAAACAGTGACCTGCGCCTAGCTTCTCCCCGCATCACCTCTTCCCATGATAGACTGCAGGATTTCTCACGCGCAGCCCCCACTCTCTGGAACGCTCTCCCTCGTACTGTCAGACTTTCCCCTAACTTCTCTTCCTTCAAACGCTCCCTTAAAACATTCCTATTTAGGGAAGCCTACCACCCAACTCACTGACGCAACCATCAATCACTCTCACCTTACAGTCCTCTCCTCCTGTATCCAACCCCAACCCTCCCAGATTGTGAGTTCCTACGGGAATAGGGCCCTCATCTCCTTCTGTACTGTTTGTCAAATGTTGTTCAATGTATTGTAACCCTGTCTATACTGTGCTTATTGTACAGCGCTGCGGAATATGCTGGCGCTTTATAAATAAAGAATAATAATAATAATAATAATCCTTTCCTTTAACATGGTTTCCATTAATTTCCCCACTACGGACGTAAGACTAACTGGCCTATAGTTCATAGTTCCCAGATTCCTCCCTACTACCCTTCTTGTGAATGGGCACAACATTTGCTAATTTCCAGTCTTCTGGGACGACTCCCATTAGCAAGGATTGGTTAAATAAATCTGTTAACGGTTTTGCTATTACATCACTGAGCTCTTTTAATAATTTATGGTGGATCCCATCAGGCCCCATTGACTGATTTGTCTTTACTTTAGACAGCTGCTGTAGAACCTCCTCCTCTGTAAACTGCTATGTAATCGTCTCGTTAGTGTTTCCTCCTAACTGAGGTCCCTTTCCTTCCTTTTCTTCTGCAAAGACTGAACAAAAATATTCATTGAGGCAGTCAGCGAGACTTATCCTCGTCTACATACCTTCCTTCCTTCATTTTTAATCTAACTAATCCTTGTTTTACTTTTCTTTTCTCGTTTATGTATCTAAAAAATGTTTTGTCTCCCTTTTTTACTGACTGAGCTATTTTCTCTTCTGCGTGTGCTTTGGAAGCTCTTATAAATTGCTTTGCCTCTTTCTGCCTAATCTTATAGGTTTGCCTATCTTCTTCACTGAGTTGTTTTAGAATTATTGAATGCTGTCTTTTTACCATCTTTTTGTTCTTCACTATTTTGGCCACTTCTGCAGAGTACCCCAGTAGTTTCTTCCCTTTTTTGTTTTTGCTAACAAGCCGAATGCAATTGCCTGTGGCCTTCAATAATGCTTCCTTTAAATAATCCCATTTCTCCTGGACTCCCTTTAAACTCCTCCAGTCTGATAAGGACTCATTCACACAAAATCTCATTTTATAAAAATCAGTTTTTTTAAAGTCTAAAACCTTTGTTTTTGTGTGGTGCGGCTCCATCCCCGTTCTTATATTAAACCACACTGACTGGTGATCACTAGATCCCAAATTTTCACCTACAACGTCCGATACCAAACCTCCATTTGTGAGTATTAAATCCAATATGGCCTCTTTACGGGTCGGCTCCTCAACTACTTGTGTTAGAGATAATCCCAGTAGGGAGTTTAGAATATTTGTACTCCTGGTGCATCCAGCTGTTTTGGTTTTCCAGTTCACATCAGGAAGATTAAAGTCCCCCATGATAATAACTTCCCCCTTCATTGCCATTTTGGCTATTTCCTCAAGCAGCAGATTATCTAGCTCTTCTACTTGTCCAGGGGGTCTATAGATCACACCTACACGAGCTACTGTATGATTGCCAAATGTTAGCGTAACCCAAACTGACTCGATGTTCACATCGCTCACTTTTATTTGGTTCGTTTTTATGTTGTTTTTCACATACAGGGCCACTCCTCCTTTCCTACCTTCTCTGTCTTTTCTATATAAAGAGTACCCCGGTATTGTTATGTCCCAGTTATTTTTCTCACTGAACCATGTCTCCGTAACCGCAACTAAATCTACTTTTTCAGCTGCCATCATTGCCTCCAGTTCATTGATTTTATTGACTAAACTGCGAGCATTTATAGACACGACTCTGAGCTTGTCATTTTTTTCCCCGCATGTTGCTTGCACCCTCCGATTTAGTTTTGGGGGACAATCAGGCAGATTGTTTTTTACCCTTTTGTCCCCCCCTCCTAGTTTAAATATTTCTTTGCGAAACCTTTGAACTTCTCACGGAGAACATATGTTCCCCTATGAGTAAGATGCAAACCATCTTTTTTATACAGTTCCTTTCTGCTCCAATTAGAGCTATCATGGGACACAAAGCCAAATCCTTGCTCTCGACACCATTCCCGAAGCCACAAATTAAGTTCTAGTGCGCATCTGCCTATCCTGAATGTTATGCACATGCAGAACTTCAGAGAATGACAGTGGACGCAATCTGCTGTATTTCACCTCCAAGAACACAAAAATCTTCCTTAATCTCAGAAACCTCATTGCTAGCCAAGTCATTTGTCCCTAGATGGACTAGAACATCCACTTCCCCTTGCTGCTTTGCTTGTTTGACAATATTGAGAATACGTCTCTTATCTCACCAAACCACTACTCTCCAGCTCAACACCTCTTATGATAGAAGGCAATTGTTGCTGGGTAATTCTATCATGTCCTACCTTTTCCTTATTGTTCTTGGTTGCAGTCCTGCATACCTTAGGCATCGGGGATGGTGGTTACTCAACTATGGTGTCTGAGCCTACTTCCGTCTCACCACTACACTCTGAAAGTGCCTCAAAAGAATTAAGAGCCACAGACTGTGGGACATGCCTTCTATCCACAACGCTAAGTCTACCAGATCCTACAGTAGTCCATCTGCCGCTCCTAGGAGGCCTCTGTGGCAGTGGCTTTGTAACAGTCATAGCCATAGCCTGAGTTTGTCTAACAGATAATTTACAAATCTCAGACTTCAAACAGGCAATTTCCTGCTGCAATAAAGAGAGCTGCCTATATATCAGGCACACTCCAAACCTCCAAAAATTGGATCTAAAAACAAATGCATGACAGCTCTTACACTGGACCAAGCCTGCCATTATAAAAAGAATGGATTTAAACCAACAAATCTTACCTTTTTGTAGGTTTTCTACCTCCTGTCTAACCTCAGACTACCCCCAGAGTATCTCCAGAATATCTCTAAGTGCTCACTTTGAAGACTTCACTTAAAAGAAAAGGGCGCAAGATAGGTGGATATGGAAAAAATACCTCTGGAGCACCCCAGATACAGTTTGATAGCTTTAAACCCCTTAAGGACCTAGGACGTACCATGTACGTCACGGCCGCGGGTCTCTTAGACCCGCTGACGTACATGGTACGTCCTGCGATCTTTTGAGCGCTGGAAGCGATCGGATCGCTTCCAGCAGCTCAAACACCATTGCAGGCTGCCTGGGAGTCCAGGCATCCGTGCAATGGCGGTTAGAAGTGCCGGGGCCCCTTGTGATCGCTCCCCGGGAGCAATCAACATCCGGTTTCACCGGAAAGGTGCCCTGCACTTCTACAGAGCGCTGGAAGCGATCGGTATCACTTCCAGCGTCTCTGAGTATATTGCAGGGATGCCTCGACATCGAGGCATCCTTGCAATATGGTTACCTGCCGCCGGTCCGTCCGTGATCGCTCCCCCCGAGCGATCACTTCCGGTAGCGGCAGGAAGTACTGAGTGCCACGAGTAAGGCTAGGGTCAGACGAAAGCATTTTTCCCCGCGAACGTGAAAAAGTGCGTCCGAACGCAGCGACGTATTTTTTCACGGAATGCGTAAAAACAGTCAGACGAGGCGTATTTTTGTACGGATCGTCAATAAAACCCTTTTTGCGTCTGGACGTTATGTAGGCTGGACATTAGCAGCGTCTGACATCTCCTAATCACGCAAACACGCCGCTATGCCGCAGCTGCGCACTCAGTACATCAGTGCTAGCGGTTCAGCGTTCTCATAAAAATGCGTTCAAATTCCACTTGCGTTGCACGGCCAGACCTTTGTGCGGCCGTACATCGTATAGTGGCCGTCATTGCCCGTCATCTGCTGCTAGTGCGGCCGTAATTATGTGCGCCAGAACGCACGTTAAAAGTGCGCTGGTCTGACCCCAGCCTAAGAGGAAAATTTGACGTAAACACAAACAGCACAGAAACGTAAAAACAGCAGCGGTCACCAAAGGACGGATTTGTGTAAAACTGCCCGGTCACTAAGGGGTTAAAGAGCGCTTTTGCATCTTAGTTGGTGAGGAAGTGGGTGTGCCCCACGAAATGCATTGAGCAAAGTTCTGTACGCCAGAAACCAAGCCGAATATCCATGCTGAGCAAGTGTTCCATTCTAATGAACGTCAGTTTATGCTGAGCCAGCGTTCCATTCCAACGGGCTTCGATCTATATGTTGATGGACTGCAGACCGGAGGTTTGGAGTTCAGAAATCAGGAGGTTCTGGCTATTGTGGCAAATGCTGTTTTGCACAATTATTTGTGCTCTATTTTTGAGAGTTTGTTTTAACACTGATTTTTTTAATTAAATATACTGCACAATATATGCTCTTTTGATTTTTCAGTGCATGCTATCTTAATCAACTAAGGAGCAAAAGCGCTCGTTAAAGATATCAATCTACTGTGAACACTAAGAGTACCCTAACTGTATCTGGGGTGCTCCAGAGGTATTTTTTCAATTTCCACCTATCTTGCGCCCTTTTCTTTTTTGTCTATATAAACGTTTAATAGAAGCTTTCAACAGTTTTCTTGTTTTGTTTTAGTTTATTTGAATTTATTTAGTCCATTTGTGTAACAACGTTTGCTGGTTGGGTTAAGAAACCTTTGTTAAATGATGCATGTCCCTGCAGAGAAGCGATATCAGGGAGAAGCAGACCTTGAAAAAAAACAGATACATTGTGACAATCAAAAGATAATGAAGAGAGACTGTTTTAAGAAGTTATTAAAGCAAAGAAATTTCAGCAAAAGTTTGGTGCTTTGAACTTCTGCAAATTCCATTTCATGAAACTACGGTGAATTCACTATTAACTGCATAGTCACCGTATTGCGGGGAAGCCCCACGAAAAAGTTGGAGAACGGTGCTGAAAATCACCAAAAACTGCCAAACTTAACAGAAGTGGCATCAGTGAAATCCAAACTGCAAAATTATTTTTGTAAAAAAAAATAAAAATTTTTTTATTCTAATAGACGTTTAAACCAATGAAAATGTAGTAAAAGGTGTCTAAATAATAAAGACGGTACTTAAAAAAAAAAAAAAAAAGGTCTGTTACAGAAAACGAAACGGAAAACAAATTGTAAAAAAAAAAAAAAAAAATATATATATATAAAAAGGTTCAAATAAAAAAAACACTTTTCCTGACAAAAGAATAATTTTTTTTTTAAAATAAATGGAATATAGGAATATAGAAATATTTTTACATTGAAACCTATGGGATTCAACCTGTTTAAATCTGTCAAACCGAACCACTGAAAATCAAAAGCATTCCCTGACACTTCAGTGTTCTCTGAATAGGATTAACCATTACTTCTCTACGGGACAATTTCACCGCTGCAAAAGATTGACGAACTGCACAAGATTTCGCACCGATTGGTGCAATTTGGCAGCAAGTTCGGCACTTCGTGCAGGGGGTCGACAAACATGGGCGCCAGGGCGACAATAAATGCTGTCCTGGCGCCGGGGTTTGTATACATAGCCTCCCCCTTCTGCCAGGCCCACACGCTGGGTCCTCCACCCGACAGACATGAAGCCTTTTACAAGGCTTTGTCCGCTTGGGAAAGCTGTGTGCACGCTGTGATCTGTATAGGCAGCGTGCACACTTTCATGCTGGGCCGTTCATCAGCACCTCTGTCTGGGGTTATAAATCATACCCCTGTGACAGGCTCGCACACAGCTGCAGGCCCGCCCCTCTCTCTCTCTCTCTCTCTCTCTCTCCGCTACAGAGTGGAGGGAGGGAGGGATGGATAGATGGAGGGGAGGAGGAGCACTCAACTCCGTGCATGCTGAGTGTCAGACTCCGAGCATGTCTGACCCCCAGCATCACACATTCTTTTTAGATCAGCGGTAAGTGGGAAAGAAAAAGCACCATTTTCAATAG
This sequence comes from Leptobrachium leishanense, assembly GCA_009667805.1. Classification (NCBI taxonomy): domain Eukaryota; kingdom Metazoa; phylum Chordata; class Amphibia; order Anura; family Megophryidae; genus Leptobrachium; species Leptobrachium leishanense. The sequence goes on from CM019064.1 coordinate 178,486,786, forward strand.
TATTAGAGTATGCTCATTATTGGATAGAGGTGTTAAAAGGTTGAAGGGAAAAAAAAACGTATATATGTATAATGATTCCTATATACAGTATATTTATGCAGTGTTCCAGATTGCCCCTCTGTGACAACGCAAGACATCTGGATGGGTGATAGCAACAACACGGCCACATCGGTTTCTGTGACTTTAAAGCGCACAGCGAGCTTGCAGGCCGGATTGCCTAATGACTATTTAAACAGCACCAACATACTCTGGAGCGCTGTACAAAAGGGAGCCATACAATTACTTTGGGTTACGATTCCGTGTCTTATGGTGTATGTATATAGGCTTAGAGAATTATTTTAAACTTTTTTGCAATATGCCTTTACTGCATAAAAAGGGAAATGGTTGTTTGGGGTCTAAAGTGAAGCCCCAGGCGAGGGGGAAGCACAGCTTGAGCTGTGACAGCGTTCAAGCGTGTTAATGGCCCCGTTGCAGCGTCACAACGCTGCCACGAACGCCGGTAGGCACGTCAGTACGGGTGCCCCTAGGGCGCTCGCCTGACACTGGCCTTAGTCTGAAGAAAAACCTGGCTCCTAGATTCAAAGCAAATTTGTCAAACCCTGGCTTAGTGAATAACCCCTTTACTGTAAATCGGGAGAGTTCTAGGGCTGAGGAAAAGTGGAGCAAAATATATTAAAAATGGTGGAAAAAGTTGAATATATTTAAAAAAAAAGACAGGAGTGAAGACATACGGAGCCAACAAGATAGGAAAAGACACGCTCATTTGCATTTACACACACACACACAAATCTAGTCCACATTTCCAAATTCTTATACGCATTCGCAAACACATTGCGTGAATCAAACTGACACTTCATGTAAAAGCAATAAATTAGGTTGTATTTTTTGCTAAAATTTAACAACCTTAGTGTTATTTGAAAAGTACAATTTCATCCAGGAAATGGAGACAATGGAACATACATGCATGACGGGATGGAGAATGGAATGGCATGTCCACTTACTTGTCTTTATATATTTACCGCAAGGATGGACATTGACAGGGTTACCCATGTTAACCGATTGATTATCCTGGCTCCTTTTTCTGTGGTCATAAGGAGTACTGTATAAATAGGCAACCACTGATGGTATACTAGAGCGTTGATCCTTCTGTTTTTTGCCTTACAGTTCATAATGTTGCATATTTACACTTTTATAACCCACTTCTAGCACATTACTATTGACACACATTTAGTTCTCCTTATGCTGATAGTTATGACCTCTCAGGTAGTAATTTTAATTGATACAATTCTAAACTAGCCAAGAACAAGAGTAGAAAAATCAAACGCAGATTGCAGGAGAAAGCTTTTAGGCAATAATCACGAACATGTACCCGACGAGGGCAGTGACTGAATTTACATATTGTTCTGCATAAACATCAAAATTAATAAAAACTGTTTTATATATACCCACGATGTACAGAAGTGAACAAGATTTGTCTAAATGGAATGGGTCAAAACAGAATTCGGAAGGTTTGGCTTCTAAATACACAAACCAAGTGCAATGGGTAAAGACTTATTCGGAATATTGATCTCTAGATGTATTTTCCTACATTGCACGAACTAAAAAAAGAACGCGTTCTTACAGGAGTGCTTGTGGAAAGCATTGGGTCCAATGTTGCTTTTGCAAAATCACTTAATTCCTCTATTTAACCCACTCAAAAAACCCCATACTTGCCTCAGGTCCCCCAGTGCAGAGGGTGGCGTGACCTGCCGATTCATCTGGCCGCGAGCTGCAGTAGACTAGGAACAAATAGTTTGCCGTATTTGTCCGCTGTTCCTTCGGTGGCCCCTGCACAAAAATAGAGCTTTCGCAGAGCTCACACAAGTGGTGGGCTCCATGGATACCAGGATCAAAAATGCATAGTGGTGAGCATCGCCACTGCCAGTATGTGCCTGTGACTCACAACTATACCGGGCCTAGCAACAAATACAGTGGCAGGGTCAGAATGAGATCGCCAACAGGGAGACCGTAATGGAAATCTGCTTGTGCAGATTATCTCTCCGTTACAGTGTAGGTTAGAACTCTCCATCAGGGTTTTTATAGGCCTGGTTAAATCTAAAAAGGAGTTATTGACTAACCTCCAAATTAGCATCTAATTGCAGCGAATCTGAATTGCACTGTTCATTGCCAAATACAGGTACAGGTGAATTGACTGATATACGGGACAAGACGAACAGGTTACGAAATACCCTGACTTTTGGTGTTCCAATGTGACCGGTTTAAACAAGCAAATCCCATAGGATTCAATGTAAAAAATGTAATAGCTTTTTTATTTTAAAGAGTTTATTCTTATTTTTTGCAAAACCCCTTTTTTTTAACCCCCATAGTGACAGGGCGATCTTGCCATTGTCAGTCCGAAAGTGCCCACTGCTGTTTTATTATTTCTACGCTGTTAGAGTTTCGGACTAATTTTCCTCTTACTCGTTAATGAAACCCGCACATATTATATACTGGTTTTCATGTCATCAAATGGACCTTCTAAAAGATACCATTATTTCCATCATATTGTATAATTTACTATTATAGGAAAAAAAAAAAAAAAAGGAAATGTGCTGAAAAAAAAAAACAACAACACACACACTTTGTCGAACTCTAACCCCCAAAATCTACAAACCGCCAAAAAAAATACCCCGGCTAGTGTCAGACGAGCGTCTTTGGGGAGTGTAAGGAACGTCCATGAGAGTGGACATTCCTTCCACTCGACGCCCGTCTGGCCACCTCGCTGAGCGCTGCAAAGCGCGATCCTCCTATGCAATCCTATGAATCACGCTTTGCAGCTCTGTTAACGCGTGTCCTAGTGCTTTGAGGGAGAGGCTTGGATAACGAACGCTTGCTGCACGTGCATTTCGTGTGCACGCACAAGCGTGTGGCGGGACCCGTTGCAGCGTCACAACGCTGCGATGGACACCAGTAAGCACATCAGTACGGGCACACAGAGCGCTCGTCTGTCTCTAGCCTAAATAGTTTCAAAATGTTGTCCTGAAGAAATATTCAATTTTTACATGTTTTTGCTTTTAAACCCCTTCACTGCTGAGTCATTTCACCTGTGTGCTGATCTCATTCTGACCGTTTTATGCTCATGATTAAACGTGATTTGAAGTCCAAAGTAGGTTGGTTTTTGACTGAGAAAAAATATATTATTTTTAGTTTGGAAAAGGCCAGGATCATGTCTTTCCAATGATACCAAACATGACCTACTTAGCTGCAAGGGTTCGGGACATATCGGGATCCAGAGGATCCCCCTAGCTCCACTTTGCAGCTAGGGGGTTAGCTGGCCAACTGACGTCACACATATAGCGACAACGTCAGTGGGTAGGTGGATGGGGGGGGGGGTGACCCAGAGGCTTGGCTGACATCCAAGATGCCACTTCCAGGTGAAAATTGCGATCCGGCAACCAAGGGGTTAAAGAGAGGTGCCGCTGATAAGGTCAGACTCTGCCCTCTCCAGCGTTAACCTTTTTTGCCTCTACCTCCAACCAAAGGACCCCCTCCCCTTTCAGGTTCCCCCAGCAGGCACAGGGGGGGGGGGGGGTGCCTGAAAATGACGTCATCGCGACGGCTTGGCCCCTAAAAACATCAGGCAGGCTTCAAAGCCATTCTGGCTTGGGACCCTGGCCAGAGAGGTGAGTTTATGGAGAGGTTGGGGATAAAGGACCATGACGCATAGGTCCTTAATGTGAACTTTCCCCAGGATGTACTATGTACATCAGTGGCCCTTAAGGCTGGGGTCAGACGAACGCACTGATTGCGCACAGTAACGGATGCACTTTAGAACAGTTGAGATTGTGGTTACATTTTATCAGTTAGTTTTGACTGATGTGGAGAAAAAAAAAAAAAAAGCTGTATGCAGGGGTTTCTCTACATCCGTGTAGCTTTTTCACGTCAATGCCATTTTGGCGTCCGTTGCAACATGCTTTGCCACGCGTGAAAAGGTGTGCACGTGCTTCATGTGTTCTCTATTGACTTTGAAAAGCTACGACAGACTCCAAACGGTGCGGTCAGATGGACGCAATAAGTGTGCTTGTCTGACGCCAGCCTAAGGAGTTAAGAGACCTTTTTGTAATGTTTTTCAGACTAGTTTTTAAATTTAAAAAACCTTTTTATTTTGTAAAAAAGACAGTTATTCTTTAGACAAATTTTTGATTGAAACAATCGATTTTTTAGTTTGAATTCACCAATGGCAATTCAGCGTGATTTGGCAGTTTCCGTCGACATCAGGATGACTGCGTCGGCGACTCCAATTTCGGCAAAATACGGTGACCATCCATTAGTGAATTTGCCATATTTTTAGCAAAATGGAATCGTTGAAGTGGCAGATATGTGTTAACACACAAAGCACAGAAATGCTGGTAACTTTGTTGGTCTAGCTTTTACATAGGTCTCCGATTCAAACTGGAACTAAAGCAATTGAATGTAAAATATAGTACAGAGAATTCATCTTTTTAGGATGGCATATGAGTGTTACACAGAACCTATATATACACATACCATATAACAAAAATTAGCTTTGGTTAGTATTAAAATAATTTTAAGGATTGTACTTTCACCTCATTTTAGCCAATTAAGTCAAGATGCAGAAACCCTGGCACTTCTATGTGGACTTTTTAAATGAATTAACGTGTCACTAATTGAGTTATAGAGAACGAAAAAGGAAAAAACTAAAATGCAAGGATTTGTGAATAAAGGATACGGTCTGTTCCAGGAAACAGGGTCCTTCCTGTCAAAAGTTCAGCCATGATGCATCCTACTGACCAGATATCCACTGAAAATAAAAAACAGGAAGCAGTCAGTTTGTGTTTGTGTATAAAAAGTAGATACCTTTTAAAAAAAGTCCATAATGCTAACTTTGTGTAAGAAAACGTTATCAAACATTGGTTATATATACACGCATGCATACATACAAACACCAGTTCCAAAAATTTGGGACAGTATGGAAAAATATTCCCATTCCTGCACACATATCACCCCCCCCCCCGAAATTGCATTCTCACAGAACACCCCCCACACATCAATACCTTCTCCTGCAGCCCTGCTCACCTCACTCCTCTTCCCAGAGTGCGGGGACAGGAAGTGCAGGAGGATGGGGAGGAGTCAGGGAGGCAGACTGGCAGCTAGATGCTTTGCGGTTTGTGCTTCATGGAAGCACAAACCGCATTGCTGCATGGACAGGTCAGCCCTGAAGGGTGACAGCTGGCTATATGCACCCCCTCCCTGTCACCTGGGGTGCCCCCCCTCCGGAATGTCACTGCCTAAATTCTCAAGATTAGTTTTTTGGGTAATGTTCCATCCTGGCAGGGAATTCCTTATACAAGAGATGCAAGGCTCTAATGGTCCCCTTTATCACTGGTAACTTACCTACAGTAGGATCAGCAGCCTTGATTCTCCAGATCTTTTAGAACTACACTTCCCATGAGTCCAAGAGCCTAATGAGTAGCTGAACATCCTGGCAGATGTAGTTCAAGACACAGCCAGTTTGTAAAAAATAATTTAAAAAAATACTAAAATTGAATAAATGAAATGAGCACAGTGCAAGGTTTATAATGTTATTAAACACGCTCCGTTAACGGCATGTCGTCAGATGTGGTTTTTTTTCTTCTCTCAAATTTATAGAATATCAGCACCAGATATAGGCTATAGGCCAGAAAGTTTGCTGATAATCTGAATCTATCAGCTCTGGAAAAAAATTATATCAGTCTGTCTATCCCTACTTCGAATGCCTGGTTTACAACAAGCTCATCGTTTTCTCCCTGCTAACTCCTTACTTGACCCGTACCAGTCCGGCTTCCGATCCCAGCACTTTTCACGGTGCTAGTCGGCGCTGCTGCAAAAAAGCATAGACACAGTTTCCCTCTTCAAGAAGCCTCCGGTCCAGGTTTTCCTGTTCCAGATCCAGTTGCCCAGTCCACATTGATTTCCAGCCTTAGGTGTGGGCTGGACCTGGGCCCTCTATATTATGGCACTCCATCCAAGATGGAGTGCTTCTGCATTGTCTTATGTTCTTACTCCCTCCCTGAAGCCTCAGTACCTGAGTGCTGCACAACCCTTCGGTCTAGCTCCTTGAACCGGCTACCTACCCGCACCCGTCGATTGGATTCCCTTGTGCATGACCCTTTGGCTTGGACTAGACACCCATCTTGCTTGCTGCCTGCCTACCTACCTACCTACATGAACTTTGACCCCCAAGTATTGGACTACCCCTTGGAAACCACGCTTGGAGAAACCCCTTTTATTCAAGAATCCTGCTTTGTCTTTTGTTGTTGGAACCCTGCTGGTATTCGTGTATTTATAACTGCCAAAACTCCTGGACTCTCATCACTCCCAGCATCCTCGATTTAAACCCCGTTTCTGTTTGCTTCTGTCTATCGTGAGTGTTCGCTTAGTTAACCCCTTGTTCGTCTCCTAGTTCTGTTTCTTTAGGCCGGGGGCACACTAGCGTCTTCTGCGCACTAGTGTGTGTTATGACATCCGTTGTACCATATAATTACGGGGATAGAGAAGAACACACGTAGTACGCGCATAACGCGCGCTGAAGACGTCCGTCATGGAAACACCAAGGCTTTTGCACTAGGATTGACGCCGTGTAGACGACTTTGGCCGTGTGCGAACGTCAAATGAGCGCACCTGCGCACTAGCGACGGCAGGCACTTTGGGTAGGCCAGGGTGTCTCTGCAGCTGTTAGAGTGACAAGAGATTCAGTTTTTACAACGTGCGTCAAAATTACATTGTCTGGCGTCTACCAATCATAAAGTGCGTCCTTTTTAATGCACACTAGTGCGCAGAAGAAAACGGTAGTGTGCACCCAGCCTTCGTGTCCCTCCGTTTCGAAGTTGTGTGTTCCATTCTTCAGTCAGCTCTCCAGGTCCTGTACCCTTTGTGTCTGCCCAAGTATTCCTTGTATACAGTGTTCAGCCCAGTTCCTGTTCTGTCCACCTCTTGTCCGGTTTCATCAGCCCTGTTGTATGTATTATCTGACCTAGTCATTTGTTATCTAGTTACCCTGTTATTAGCTATTCATTGTCCAGTGTTCCCTCTTGGTTAGACCCCATCCTGTTGTGATTTCCCCTCTGTATAAAATCTTTATGTTTAACTTTCCATACCTGTCTCTCTCCACGTCTAACAGCACCATGGCTCGACCCCGCCACACAGTCGTGACAGCACTCTACTAAGACTGCTCTGACCAAGTTGACTAAAAATTTAGGTGCTGCTAAAACCAAAGGTCTCTTCTCCCTGCATATTCTGCTTGACCGCTCTGCTGCATTTGATACTTTTGACTATATCTGCTCCTCACATTGCATCAATTTGGCCTCAGTGAAACAACGCTCTCCTGGTTCTCTTTGTTAGCCCTCTGTTCGCTCCTTCAGGGACTCCTTCGCGGGTACCTCTTCACCCCTGGTTCCTCAGTTGGAGTCTAGGCTCTGTACTGGGTCCCCTACTTTTCTCGATCGACACCATCTCTTGTGGTAACCTCATCTCTTCCTATGGTTTCCAATATCATCTCTATGCCGACGACACCCAAATCTTCCTTTCCACTCCCCCTACTACTGGGCTGGACCGTGTTACAGCCTGCCTGTCGGCTATCTCCAACTGGGTGTCTTCCAGTTTTCTAAAGCTCAACCTATCTATCTAAAACGGAACTTCTCGTCTTCCCTCCCTCTAGACACAACATTGCAGCACCTGTTTTCCTTCAGGTGAATGGTGCCACCATTACTACTACCTCACAGGCTTGCTACCTCTGTGTCCTCTTCGACTGATCGCTCTTTCACTCCTCACATGCAGTCGCTAACCAAATCCTGCTACTTGCACCAAAAAAAAAAAAAAAAAACACATCTGTCCCGGTCTTAATCAAAACTTTACTACAATGCTCATCTAAGCACTTCTCTCCCACCTTAAGTACTGCGAACTCCTTCTCACCTTAACAGACTGTAGAGGGAGAATCTGGGATCGCTTATGAATGCCTGTACCAGGCTTATCCACCGCACCTCGCCCCTTTGTCAATCTTAACACTGGCTTCCTGTTTCCTTTAGAATCCAATTCAAAATATTGGTGCCCACATACAAAGCCCTCCATAGCCGCAACCCTGCCTACATCTCCTCCCCTTTTTAGTAGGGTACATCCCATCCCGACCACTTCGCTCTGTCAATGATCTGATGTTATGGTCTCCTTGTACCGGCACTCCCAACTCTTGCATTCAGGACTTTTGCCGAGCTTCCCCCTTTTTATGGAACTCTCCGGCCCCCCGCAACAGACTCTCCCAGTCTTTACAGTCCTTCAAGAAGTCTCTGAAAACAGAAGCTCATAATTTCACTACCTAACCCCCACTGTACATTTCTTGTTCCATCTCCCCCCACAGCTCCCATACACCCCGCTATTACCTCACCTAGTGTGTCACCCCTTTCCTCTTAGATTGTAAACTCGCGAGCAGCGTCCACTCTGCTACGGTTTTGGGTGTTTAACTTGTGTATTTGTTATTCTGTCTCACCCATTGTACAGCGCTACAGAACTTGTTAGAGCTTTATAAATACTAGTAACTGATTCCACAGTTGCAGAGACGGCCAATATTCAGTTTCCCTGGGAAACTGAATATTAGCCTGAGCTTCTATTGGTACAAAAGTGTTTAAATGTCAACTTTAAAAAAAATTCTACATATTCATGTCCCTTTAACCCCATAGTGACCAGGCGGTTTTACAATTCTCTGTCCGAAAGTACCCACTGCTGGTTTTTTACATTTCTGCGCTGTTTGTAATTAGCTCAAAATTTCCTCGTTTATGGAACCCACACATATAGGGATGGGCAATTTGCACTGCCAGACGCCCCTGACACCTAGTTTTTGGGGCCAGGCAAGTATGCATTAATCCGCTGTCAGCCCGGCAGGCTAGGAGTTGATCGGTGCAGGGCTGACAGCTGACGCGGCTCAGTCACACCTCACACAGACGTCTTCAGCGCAGCTCTGTGCAAGAAGCCGCTTGTTCCTGCCCCCTGGCTTCAGATTGCTCACTGTGAGCCAATGAAAAAAAGGGGGGGGGGAACAAAAAAAGAAACGGGCTGCCTGCTCAGCACAGGCCAGAAGCTCCCTCTGCTGGTCAAGCGGGAAATTTAAAACTGCTTTGCCGGTCAATGGATGTTCTAGAGCGTGACAAGAATAAAAACCTGTTAATCCCAGTGCATAACAACTTCCCCAGGTAAGAGGAGGATGCAGGAGAGGCAAAAAATCTAAATCCCTAGTGATAAAACGCTTTCGGGAGTATTATAACTCAATGAGACAAGGTCTTTTTTTTGGATGGAAAACATAGAAGCCATAAAAAAATGTTTACGTAAACTATGGCTTTTAGGGTGAAGGCGGTGCATGAAAGATGCCGCCCACAGCATGTATAATCCATACGCCACAGGTAAGAAATCCCAGGTGACCAGCAATCATTTGCCTGTTGCAGCATATGAATTATACATGTTGCAGGGCAGTACTTTTCCCTTTGGTCCCCCTGCATGAAATGGAAATCTGTGTCCCTTTAAACATGGCCAGTATGGTCACCAGGGGCAAATGCCCCCTGGGCCACTCTGGTCATAAAACCAGCCACACTGCCCTCAGCAAGTCACACACCAGCGGTACCGCAAAATAAAAGCAGCACCGCGTGTGTCTGTTCTTGTGCAGGCAGTACTGTCGCCTGTGTTAATGAGAAGGGGGCCAGCAAGTAAAGGGATAGTTGTGGCCGCATGGAACTGCTATTGGACTGAGCAGCCCGTCAGCAGGTTCCCTGGTTTGTCATGTAATGTGCGGTGTGTATGAGCGTATCACAGAGCTCCACAGCTATAAAACTAATGCGCAGCGTGTATAAGCGCGAGTTTTATAGCTGTGGAGCTCTGTGATACGCTCATACACACCGCACATTACTGTGATCTGTATTGTGTGTGTTGTATGAGTGTTAGAAAACTGCAATGCAATAAGAAGTGTTCTATTTAAACTAAATACAAGTGTTTTTTCTCTATGTAGTTAAAATAGAATTAAGAATAATGACAATGCTATTTCTTAAATTAGGATAAATAGATTGCCATGAGGGACAAGTAGATCGGGCTACCACTTTAGTCCATTGGCCAAGTAGATTTTGTTAACCCCTTCACTGCTGAGCCATTTCACGTCTGTGTGCAGAGCTAATTTTTACAACTTTTGCTCATCATGTTTAAACGCGATTTGAAGCCACATTTTACTAGAAGACATATTATATTATATCGTTCTTTCTGGCAGACTCGGCAGATTCATAATATATCATATGTATACCTCATGTCCTGCCTATATATTAGAACAAAAAATGCAATCTACAGTGTGTAAAGTGTCCGTCCCCCCCACACATTTTATCATGCGAGCCTTTGTGGTTATATTTTCTATGGGGTGCGCTTGTTAAAAAAAATTAGAAATGGGGACTAGTTTATTTTGGGGGGCAATTACGTGATTTTTAGCAAACGCACCTCATAGAAAAAAATCATTAGTGCAGCCACATTGTTCACATAATTGAAATGGGAAGAATATTGCTGCATTAATAGAAATAAAAACACAAAAAGAAAAAAAAAAAAACACGTTTTTATTCTTTTTCTTAGCTTTAACATGGTCATGTTTGGCATCATGCTCTGGCCTTTCAAATGCCACCAACCATGGCCCTCTAGATGCCACCTGTCGGGAGATAGGGGGTTCAAAGGAACCCCCCTATCTCCACCAGGGGATTTCCTAGGGGTTCCCCGTCTAACTGGCACCATCACGCCATGTGCGATGACATCAGGTGTCGAGGGGGACACGGAGGTGGAGCTGTCATCCAAGATGGCGGCCCCCACCAGAGCTAGGCCGCGATCCAGCGCCGGATTGCGGCCCGGTGCCTCAGGGGTTAAAGCCAGGCATAGAAAATCCCTTGGCAGCTAGGGGGTTAACTGACCAACTGAGGTCATTGCGCATGTGTGACTGTCAGTGGGAGGCCCCGGAGGCTTGGCTGACATCCAAATAGTCAGCCACCTCCGGGAGAAGTTCTCTATCCGGCACCTCAGGGTGAAAGAGGCAATGCTGGAAAGAGGCATTGTGACGCTGCAACGGGGCCAGTCACACGCTTGTGTGCGTGCACGAAATGCATGCGCAACAAGCGTCCGCTATCCAAGCCTCTCTGACAAAGCGCTAGGATGCGCGTTGAAGGAGTTGCAAAGTGTGATTCTCCATAGGAGGATTGCGCTTTGCAGCGCTGAGCACACTCAGCCATCGAGTGGAAGGAACGTCCCCTCTCATGGAAGTTCCTTCCGTTCTTCAAAGACGCTCGTCTGACACTAGTCCATGTGCTTTGACGAGTGCTCCGAGTCAGGAGGGAGAGGGGTCCAAAGGACCCACCCCCCCACCTGTCAGGCACTCCCCTGGCTCTGCTGGAGGGGTGCCCGTCCAAAAATGTAAGTATAGGGAGTGAGATCCCCCTGACGTACAGAGTATGTCCATGGTCATTAAGCGGCCTTTTTTGTAGGACGTACCCTGTACGTCATTGGTCGCTTTGGGGTTAAAGGAAATTCTTGTTTTATCATGTTGAATTGATTTAGGAAAAAGTTCCAAAAAATCCTTCAATACCCCTTTTAAAGCTCTTGACAAGCTAGAGAACTTTGCATTAATTGAACTTTGCGGTGAGACCTGGTATCCGTTTTACATGCATCGAAGAAAATACCTGCAAAGTCTTACCTGTTTGGTTATAATGCATCCAGTTTAACATAATTTCTGGAGCTCGGTACCACCTTGTCGCTACATAACCAGTCATTTCTTCATCAGTATGCCTTGCTAAACCAAAATCAAGGATCTATTACGAAGGAATGACACATTACTTAAATGGAAAGGGGGGGGGGGGGAAGAGAGAGACTCTGAAATTCTAAGCAAGATATTATGAAACCGATCAAAATGTCAAGTCATATTTTTACCTATTAAAAGGGACATTACTACTTGGCCATTACAACTAAAGCCATATTATAAAACATGCCGCTTTCCCCCCCTTTTACATGCAAATACTTCAAAGTAAGGTTTTGATCTTGTTTACAGTTTTTGAATTTTTCCCACGGTACAACATCTACCAAAAGCTTTGCGGCTCGTTTATTTGATCGACATTATCCAACAGATAAGGCAGCAGGGGTGACAGGTTCTTCAGGCTACCTTAGGTAAGAGATGGCAGCTGTTTTTGCGACCCTCCATGTCGGACGACTAATGGGCTTATATTTTTTTTTTACATCACCTTCCACCTATGTGTCCAAGAAATTAATTATAAATTGCTGCGAGATGGTACCTTACCCCTAGCAGACTGCATGTAATTTATCCGACTGTGCCCCTGACTTGGGGGTGCTGCGGACAAGCAACGGGCATTTTCCTTCATATCTGGTGGGAGTGCCCAGTGATCGTACCATACTGGAGAGGCTATTTTCACGTACATTAAGGAAAATCACCTCCTTGGATGTTTCACATTCAACTCAAACTGCCTTGTTACAAGTGGTACAGACATCCCGCACATGCTATATTAAGTAATAAAACCACAACAGTGAATAGAAAGAAGAAAAAAAACATACTTATGTGATACACAAGTCTACATTTCCTGCATATTACTTTTTCAACCAGCTAGCAGAACACCTACTTTCCAATTTAAAGGTTTATGCTCATATTGGATTCAGTATTAATTTAATTTTTTTTTACATTTTGCACATGCTGGTCAGGGAACGTTTTTCAATATATTCTTGTAAATATATGGTTTATGTAGATCATTTCTTCAACCAACTTGTGCTGTAACAATTCGAGCTCAGATACAGATCTAACACTCCCTATGAGCAGGTTTAACATTTAAAGACACTACCACAAAGAAAATGCTTATTTTAGGTTGCTGATATCTTGCATGTGCTCTGTTTTTCTCGTGTATGTGAAGATATTTAATTGTATACGTGATCTTTTGTGTTGTAATCTGCCCCATCCCCCGTATCTTTATCTTGCTTGCTGGTGACATTATGGCAGCTGCTTTAGAATGGGCTCTGTTGGTCGCTGACCAGCTACAGTGACCACGCCCCTCCTTTATTAGACCTCCCTCATCGATGCCCGACAGTCTGAATAGGATTGTAATGTTCCCTGCCTGCTACGTCCAATCAGCAGTGACCAAGCCACCTCCAGTGTACCGCGAAAATCAGGCAACTGTCAGCAATCCTATCGGCACACGTGGACTGCTGTGTGCTGCTCGCAGCTGCACTTTCTTCACCACACCAGATCGCGGACTGTACAGAGCATGTGCCGGCTAGCGAATCCTTCTCCCTGGCATCACTTATGACTTGTACTTCCCGCACAAGGAAGCGCTGCAACCAAAGACTGAACTCCATCAACACAGCGGAATAAAAGGACGCCGACGGGTGAGTCATTGCTAGTTTATTTTGATACAACTGAGTTGTTCCCGACTTACCTCCTACTACCTATATTGAACCCTTCTGATTGATTCCCCTGTTGCCAAAGTTCTGCCAGTACCCCGACCATCATTTTGTATCCTGATCATTATACTTTCTGCCAACTTTCCTATCTGCCACCTGCCTATTGACCCCACGCTTGTCTGACCATCCTATTTATATCCAAGCCTATTAAACCTCTGCCTTGCTCAAGACCTCCTTACGCGCAGACTGTTGCCTACGGTTAATCTATCTACTGCCGGTTTTAGGAGTCCATATATATTTATACATACATCTGTATTCTGTTGCCGCTTTATAAATGCTTGTAACTGTATTACTCCGAAGTAATAGATTAACTATTCAGCGCTGCGGAATATGCTGGCGCTTTATAAATAAAGAATAATAATAATAATAACTAGCCTTGCGCCACTGTCACTTCTGTGCGAGCACTATGAAGACCAACCACTCTCCCAATTAAGTGACAGCCTCGTACAGATCTCCTTTCACTGCACGGTGGTTCCAGCTACTAAAGACATACCCCATTGACAAAGATGCTGGGGTGTACCTTCCACATGCAGCCCTCCCAGGCTGAATGTGTGACATGCTCGCCCAGCCCCTCACGTCCTGCATGGCACAGCAGCACAGGCTGCAGAGAACTCCTAGCTTACAGTCCAAACAAGACATCCCTACATATACATCATGTATGCCTGGGAGTGCTAGGAGCAGCAATGCATCTGAGGCTTGCAGGCTGCTGTGAGGGCTGTATCCAGATACAATACAGCTCCTATCACACACAGGCATCCATAAGGTTATAGGCAGGAATAATATAATTTATATGCAAGCTGTACTTTCACTGTTGGAAGATCTGTAGAAGGAAAAAACTAAATCTGCAAAGCTTCCTTGTCCTGCGCTCTAGTGACGCCAAGCAGCCAGTAAGCGAGCAGGGATGTATCCCTGGTAGAGATGAGAAGGCCTGGAAAAACAGGTTTGTTTTCTAAGCCATTTTTTGTTTTTTTCCAGAAAAATTTACAAAACTCAAAAGTGCGTAATATGTTCTTTTACAATGATATATAATATGTCTAATGATATGGAATTAAATCTATATAAAAACATTAAGACCTTCATGAAAGACTGAGACTTTATTTAAAGTCTTAAATCATTACAAGTTTTCTCAGCTGTAGACGAGCAAATCCTGGAATACAATTCAAGTATCACAGCTCAATGCAATACTCAGACAACAAAAATATAAATTTAAGCCTGTAGGGGGCGCTGCAGGGAAAAGGCTTCAATTTAGCAGGATTGTACCTCCTACAGTGCTTGTTGGGATTCAGTTGATGATAGTTGTCGTCTTCTCAGGCCTTAATTGACTGGCAAGGTTAAATTTGTCCCCATTTGATCCCTATTAATGTTCTCACCAGTACAGTCTGGGATTCTGCATAACCTATCCCTCCTGCAACATGGCGGCAAGGTCTCTGCACAACAACGACCTCGGACACCTCTTCCATCTTCTGCAGGTTAAAGAATCTGCTCTATGTTTGCTAATATTCATACCAAATCAAGAAACAAACTAACCTGTGAAAGGGGAGAAACGCTTCTTTCAATTCATGCAAACCTTAAAGTGGCATTATACCCTCAGATTTTCTAACATAAAACAGTACTATAAGTGTGAGTTTTACTGTAATCCAGTGTATTATTCCTTCTGTTTATTTTAAATCCTCATCTCTAATCATGCTTGGCAGGACTTCCAGTTTTCAGGTGACCACCGTTTCTCTGTAATGCCTCATGGTGTCAGCGTTTTCACCCAGAACTACAAGAGGAAGTCCTGCAGACATCCACATCCCCGCCCACTTGTGACTGACAACTGCTGCGTTTTTTTTTTTTTGTTCTGCAAAGTCTCATAATCAGAGCTAGGTATTATTTTCTAAACAAACTTTATTGCTTTATGTTTTATCATAAACAACCTATTCATTGCACAGTTCACAAAAAAAAACACAGCACCTTCAGGCAGCAGTTGTCAGTCACAAGTGGGCAGGGATGTGGATCTCTGCAGGACTTCCTCTTGTAGTTCTGGGTGAAAACGCTGACACCATGAGGCATTAGAGAAACGGTGGTCACCTGAAAACAGGAAGTCCTGCCAAGCATGATTAGAGATGAGGATATAAAAGAAACCGAAGCAAAGAGAAGGAATACTACACTGGATTACAGTAAAGCTCACATTATAGTACTGTTTTATGTTAGAAAATTTGAGGGTTTAATGCCACTTTAACAGGGTTATTCAGAGAAAGGTGAAGACCTGGAGAACTGGCAGGAGATTACAATCTAGACCAAATAGAGTTTTTCTGGTTTGGATATTTTGACCTCGAATTTTCACTTCTGTCATTCACCCGAGTTTCACCTTTCTTTGAATAGACCTGCATGATTTAGAAGTTAATGAAAAAAAAACAAAAAAAAAAAACAACACAAATATGGAGAGGAAGAAGAAACAGAAAATGAGATTAATTTGTATGTATTGTATATTTTGTGTCTTTTGTTTCCTTTTCTCAATTTTTTTAAAGCACCGCTTGAAAGTTAAACCTCAACACGGAGCTTAAATATTGATGTATACATATCCTACAGGCACAAATAATGCCAGTTACTTCCTTTTTTTCCCTTATGCTATTGGTGCTAAGGGGCAAATTTGAGATCAATATATATTTTATGTTGACTGTTGCTTGCTTTTATTGTTGCTCTTCAAGAAACAGGGGTGGTTACTTGTTCTCATACCATCATATACAGCCCTTGCTTGTTATTCCATTTGAAACAAAACGATAAAATTATAAAAAGCAAATTCAAGTTACTAAATAAACTGTACTTTTATATTTCAAGTGAGAAATTTTTTTATTTTAATTTGTGTACCTACTCCATGGTGCATATCTTAAATTTTTCTGAAAATTTCAATTTTTCCAGAAAAAAAAAAACAGGGAAGAAAAGTTTTTTTCTCCATGGCTTCAAAATTTCCAGAAATTTTACATCTAATCCCTGGACATCAGGATTTAGCTTTACAGCAGTAACGTCCAGATTTTGGTAAATGTTGAATCAAGGGGAAACTTCCACAAAATGGGTCCAAGAGACAAAAACCTATCTTTGTTTGAAGTAATCGCATGTAAAAAGGAAAAAAACAAAAACAAAACCATAGCATGGGGTTTTTAATACACAAGTAATCTAGTTACAGCTTTTTTGATGGTATTGTTCCTTTAACTAGAAATTCCACTAGCCTCTACTATTAATTTTCAAATGAGAGGCAATTAGCTTTAATTAACTGATCCAAACACTATGTCATTAGAGATGCTTTAATCAGCGTAGCTACAAAATTACAAGAACGCATCCAACACATGCGTTGCGATGCACTATTCAGGGATACTTGAATACAATGTATCTGTGGCCTTAAAATGTCTGCCCGTATTATTGTTAACGTCAGCTTTTCCATTTTATGGCTTTATCATTTATATGTAATAAAATTAAAAGTTTTAAATAAGTGTTGCTCCGATCCAGTCATTTAGAAAGAGAAACTGGGTAATGGAAGAAGAACAAGCACCAACTTGGTGCAGAGCAGAATTTTTCGTTTGGACTAGTTATTTTATGTATGTCATTTTGGGCCAAATCAATGAAGGAGATATACTATATATAATAAAAAAATAAAGACAATTAACAAGAGTTTAAGCTTACCTTTAGCTCACAGTCTTCATTAACTGCAAGATTGCTGGGCTTCAGGTCCTGGGGGGGGGGGAATAAATTACTAAACCCCTTCAAGAAACCGTAGATTTTGATGACAGACAAGACTACAAATTCACATTCTCATTTTAAAATGTTTCTTTATGTGGACACAACAGATTTCATTCCATGAGTTTTTTCTTTTTAAATTTTCCCCAAGTTTGAGAACATGTCACAAGAGATGCTGCATTTTTCAAATATCAATTTCATTGTAATTACAATCCAAATTGCTAAAATTTTGTAAAGTCCTAAAAATTGCAAACACCTAACTTGTTAGAGATACGCTTTGCTTCACAGTATTTTTTCATTTTAGCAAGAAATATGTTAAGACACTTCAGAAAATAAAACAAAAACACATTTTTGCCAGAAAAGTTTTTTTACGTAATAGAAAAACAGATCTAATTACACATCTGCCACCAATGCAGAAAGCAAAACACACATCTTTGCTCACTTAATTCATACTTTTAATCTCAGAATCTTAATTTCTATGAGAAGGGACCATTAGAAATTCAGGTTAAATTGCAAAGTCTCTGACCATGCACATCAGAAAGCCTGAAAATTGCATTTCCCGGCTTTTCTTTCAAACGGGTACATGGTGGTCACCTGTAGAAATTTCTATGGGAGAGATCATTTTAAATCTAAATGTCAAATGGAAACGGTCCAATATATGCAGCACACAAGGGTTCTTTCCGGGGTGGGGGTTCGAAAATAAGCTGCAATCCACAGATCCTATTTCCCCAAGTGTGTACTGTCATGGAACTGACGTAGCGCTCCCCGCGTCAAACCCCAAGACTTTTATTTCCATGGCGAAAACCCCAAAAGACATAGACCGCTGCTTTGGGGAAGACCTTATGCTCAGTTATATGGTGTGGTTTTAAATGTATTGTCAATTGCTCATTTTTAGTTTTAAATAGACTTATATTTTAGTTAAATGTGGTTTTTAAAAACACTTCCCGCCACTAGAGTCAAATGCTTTCCTTCATATAGAATGTACAATAGGTTTGTGTAACTTGTGGATTATGCAAAAGTACTTTCTTTTTGTTTATCTGCTATCTGTTTACCCGTTCTGAAAGGCTGGGAGTCACATTGTCTCAGCCACCCACTATCTGATTCCCTTTACAATGGGTTCTGTAAATCATTGTATGTGGTCACTGTGAGGTCAAGACTGCATCTGCATACAACCAGTGGACCCAAGTGAAGACTGCAGGCTTCTTTCAGGTCCTCTCAATGGTCTTTGAACCAACCAATCAGAACCTGGGCTAGCCACTGTGCAGAATTCACTCCAGGGGTCTGGGGGCGGGCATGGGAGAAAACAATGGGACTGTACCATATAAAAAGGACCGTGTATGTTCTGCTTTTGATTATTAAAAGATCCTGTGATGAACATACAGCCTGCCGGGTGTCTGTCTCAACTACGCTACAGCTATAATCCCTCTCAGAAGGCAGAGAGCGGCCTTCTGGAGATTCCTAACGGCTCCAGGGCAGAGGAACAGAAGCAGGCAGGTCAAGCCGCTCGAGGCGCTGAGGACAGCGCTCCCAGTAGTCGGGCTGACCGCAACGAAGGGGTGTCTGGAGAGCCAGGACAGACTGAAGGAAACGGTTCCGTCACATGTACCTTCCAGAAATCGATCTTTGTCAATAGTGTGAGATGCCATGTTGTAGAGTAAAAAAAACAGGGATAGGCATTCCTGATGTGCGCCTCTTTATGTGTTAAGGTGTGGCATAAAAGGCGAACAACGTAACGTTTACGTCATAAATGCATTGACTTTAAAGACCCTTGGTGCTTAAAAGGTTAACGAAAACAAGATGGTTTTCCATCAATAAAGCCATAGTGCTTGCTTCGAATTCCAGATCCACATATAGTGAAGATACTGGCTTGTAGGTTGCTAGGAGCTCCAGCGTCAACAGCTGCACAGCAGTCTCACCAACACCATACAGTAAGCCTCCAAAGATCCTAGTAAGGTGGAAAAGTACAAATACTGCTGGAAGCTGCCTGTCCTGGATCGTGTTTGAACACAACTATTGCTTGCTACACATCTTATATGAACATCATACAATTGCAGTAGCGTTCTGTAGTAATAAAGATGCACTAGTAATTGATAGTAATTCACTAAAGGCCTACACTTTGGCCAACAATAATTGATATAATTAAGTTGAGTAATTCTGCCATTAACAAAGATGGTCACGCAAGACCTCGGCAAGCCGACTAATGTCCAGTGTAGGAGTGAAACAAGCAATCGATTAAATCGACAACAATTCTCATTAAAATCGATTTGTTGCACACACGGTTTAGAGTCAGACGGAGTTAAACGTCATAACTTCAGATTCTGCTACGTCCTGTGCCACCACCTCAACCTGCCTGTCATCCCCTCTTTGGTCTGCAGTTGCCATTCTCTTGCTCTCCTTTTGGCCCGGTAACAAACACACACATCTTTTGTTCAAATCCATTGCCCAAATTGAATTCTTTTTTAAAAAAAATAATAGATTATGAAAATAGTCATAAATGTCAGCCCTAGTCCAGTGTAACGGACTCCAACAAAGGTCTCAGCATTGTCTATTGCAGGTGTGTTCATCCTAGGCCCTCCAGATGTTTTGAATTACATTATCAACAAGACTGTCAGCTTGAGTGTTCCAAGATGTAGTTCTGAAACATGTGGAGGGCCAAGGTTGGTCACCCTTGGTCTATTGCATGCACATTGTTTAATAATACAGGGACACACTTACCCTATGAATAATGTCTGCTGAATGAATGTACTGCAAAAATAAAAAACACCAGGAATATAGATCAATTTATCGAAACATGCAATCAAGACTAAATGATAAAATAGAATACAGTTTTTTCAATGTTCGTTTTACAGATATCAATTTGGATAGGTTGAAAGAGGAAACTATAGGAAACCATTTATGACCTTCTTGGTTTCTACACGATTGCAAAGCCCATCACAAACACTTGTTGAGTTGGTTCACTGGGAGGAGTTAAGAATTACTTCCCAAAGATAAAGTAAAGCAGGGTCGACAACGTCACAGCCCCCAGACGTTGATGCCTACAATTCCCAGAATACTTTGAATGTAAATCGATGGTTAGGGAATCATGGGAGTTGTAGATCACAAACATCTGACGGGCCGGAGTTTGACAGCCCTGCTGTAGAAGGCCATAGTGGTGTTTTTGTTTAAAAGACTTCACCCTTTTCACTAGAAGAAAAAAAGGGGTAAACATAATTTTGCATTGTAATACAAATGAAAAAAAACCAAACATTAGCATTGTCTTTTCCCTCCGTCACTGTATTGGGGGGGGGGGGGGCATAAATAATTGTCACTCCTACCTGCGTGTTACTGATGGAACCCCTCCTCCTTTCAAACTGGGTGACATAAGGGATACCATCTAGAGCCTATTACCTTTCATCCCAGTTCTATTTCTGGTTAGGATGAACCAATAGATTCAAATTTGAAGCTGAGCAAATGTACAATATCTGAAGCTATTGGCAACCGCAGAATAACAATCTTTTTGCAAATTTGCTATATTGTCCTATATGTAATGTTAACTACACACCACACATTTCAAATGTAATCATACCCCCAATCAGCAGAAAGTGTTAAGTAGTGAAAGGGATAATTTCAGTCTAGTAGTTTAGAAATTGAAGTAATTTATTATTTTCTGAATCATTCCGATTTCTTCGGCAGCCTGCCAACAGCTCTGCTCTGTTATCTTTCTAGATATCTTCCTGGATAAAGTGAAAATTTGGGAGCATAATCAAGGGAGAATGAAGAGATTGTGTTTATGGTGGACAGAGTGATTTATTAAGACTGGCTAACAGAGGGATAGAGGAACACAAAAGGGAAAACCTATAGCCCGGCTATAAAAGCAAGTTAAAAAGGTAATTATTTGGAAAAGATTTAAAAAAGGAATCATGAGGTAACGGATAGATGGTATAAATTTTAGGGTATGACTGAAAAACAACGCACTCAAACGTCTTCCTTTCCAGAAGACTCAGATTTTTTTTATATTTTAAACCATTCAATTTAACAAAACAACTATTTATCAACTACGCTTCAAGTGAGATGGTGCATGAGTTCTAGGTGATAGCCCTTTGAGACGATCGGGTTCCAGGCCTCGGGGGCCTCTGAAGTAGACATATCCCCCAAAAGGATGGATGATCTCAGAAGAAGATTTACTTTTCAAAACATGAAAGCAGAAGGCCGCATCATCTATACTCCTCATAACCTGGAAACTTTAACCCCTTCACTGCTGAGCCATTTCACGTCTGTCTGCCAAGCTCATTTTTAAGTCACATTTTATTATACGACCCAGACAAATTATATATCTTTTTTTTGGCAGATTCAGAATATATCATTATTATATGTATACGTCATGCCCTGCCTGAATATAATAACGAAAAGTGCAATAAAAATTGAATTTTTAATCATCTACAGCGTGTAAAGTATTTTCTTTACATTCTATCCGAGCATTTGCAGTTATTTAGTCTAGAAATGGGAAGTCGCTTCTTTTTTTCTAGGAAATTATATTTTGAATTTTAGCTAAAAATCATGTAAGATTTGTTAGTGCAGCAGCATTGTTCACATGATTATTGAAATGGGAATAATATTGCTGCATTAATAACAAAAACAGAAACAAACCACAAAGAAGATTTTATTTTATTTTTTATTACTTTGGAAAGGCCATGCTCTGGCCTTTCCAATGATACCAAAACATGACCCACCTAGCTGCCACCGATCAGGAGATATGGGGGTTCAAAGGGACCCCCATCTCCACCACGGGATTTCCTTGGAAAACCCCTGGGCAGCTAGGGGTTCCCAGCTAACTGACATAATCGCGCAATGACGAGGGGGGGATCCGGAGGTGGAGCTGCCATCCAAGATGGCGGGCCCCCACCGGAACTTGGCCGCAATCTGGCGCCGAATCGCGAACCGGTGCCTCAGGGGTTAAAGTCAGGTATCACTTTAAAAGGGGAGACTCTCCCCTTTTAAGAGGAGCCTGGCTTTTCCCTTTACCTCCTCCCGATCGGGAGGGAGAGGGATCCGAACGGACCCACCCCCTCCTTTCTGGCGATCTCATGGCTTTGCCAGGTGGCCATCTGAAAATGACGTCATCGGGTATGACAATCTGACCTTTCCAACAATGCCCCTCTTAAACCTGAACATGGATGATGCAACCCCTGTATCTCCTAATCCATGGCAGTTAACCCCAAATCACACTCGAGAATACCACCAGGGAGGTTAAATTTCACTGCCGAGAACTGTAACCCCAAGCCACACTCTGGCTGTATACATATCTTGTCCTGCGCTCCCTCATTGTCCCCCGCAGTCACCGCCGATTGCAGCGGCTTGCTTCCGGGTTCCGTTCCCCTGCGAGCACCGCGACGTGGGGGGGGGGGGGGAGAGGAGACCTGTCGGCAAATTTGAAGAAAAATATATAAAATAATAAAAATAAAAAAAAAAGTCTAAAATTCTGACAGATGCAATGCACTCTGTCAGGATTACTTTGTGTCACTCACCCCAGGTATTCCCTAGCGAGTTGTCCTGTGCCCTGCCTGCACTTTTGTACGTTCATGGCGTCCAAAAATTGTACTTGTACCTCAAAAGCGGTTGCAGACCAGCCTGAAAGCAGCGACGGAGTTGGAAATACTCGCAGAATTGAGCAACAGTGATTCGTGGATAAATTCGTCAGAGACAGAAAGTGATGACAACGACGAATCTGATGGTGCTCTATTGACGGTGGTGCAGATCATGCAGCGCCCCCAAGAGTCCCATTTACTGGAGCACCTGGTATGAAAGTGGATGTTGAACACGACAACCCCTTGGCATACCTGAAATTATTCCTGACCGATGTGGTCATTGAAAAAAGAGAAAAAAAAAAAAAATTGTTACGGAGACAAACCGGTACCAGGAGCAACAATCGGTTACTCTGCAGAAGTTTCCACGTAGCAGAAAGTGGGAACCAGTGACCAAAGATGACATCTGCAAATTCCTGGGCCTGATGATACTTCAGGAAGTGGTGGGTAAACCCCTGCAGAAGTGGTATTTGCTAACTAATAGATTGCTTGCCACTCCTTTCTTTGGCACAGTGATGTCAGAGTACCGGTTTACCCGGATCATGAAGTTTCTGCACTTTGGAAACAACGAGAATTTTGACGACACCACTCATCCTTCCCCAAAACTGCAGAAAATTTGGCAAGTGTATCAACTGATCGTCAATAATTTCCAACGGACCTATGTGCCAGAGAGGGACATCAGCATAGACAAAAGTCTAATAGCCTACAAGGGACAGCTAAGCTGGGTGCAATACATTGCATCAACGAGAGCATGTATGAGGTCACACCAAATCGTGCTGTGTGAATCCTCAACTGGCTACATCTGGAATTCCGTCGTCTACACCGGAAAAGGGACGAAATGCAATGAGAAATACAGCAAGTATGGATTGCCAACAGCTTACGTGCGGTCACGCATTGAGCCATTGCGTGACAACGGACGACTTTTACACAGCTCCTAAACTCTATGAGTGTCTCCTGCAGCACAAGACAGATGTCTATGGAACCGTCCGGCCTAACATGCCACCAATCTTTAGTAATGCTAAAGACTGGAGAAACCGTTGCCTGGCAGAAAGTCAAAATGATGGCACTGCGTTGGCATAACAAAAAAGATCTGTGCCTAACGAGTACGGTCCATAACACCTCCACTGTCATGGTATGTACGAAAGGTGGGAAAGACATCATAAAGCCACAGGGAGTGATGGATTACAACTCCACCATGGGAGGTATTGACAGAGCCGATCAAGCGATGACCTTCTACCTGGCTATGCGTAAACAGAAATATTATATCGTCAGTCATCTTCTTGAGCAATGCCTACATTATACTGAAAAAAATAAGTGACCAGTCTCTCCTTCATTCGGACTATATTTGGAAGGTTGCCAAATGTATCTTTCTGCACCAAACACTGGTGGCTGTGAGTAGACCAGGACGTCGGGTTGTTGGCATTGTCAACCCGGGAACACCTGACTGGTCGTCACATCCCACCAACTGAGAGGAAGTCAGCACCTACTAGGATGTGTGTCGTTTGTTGCTCCAAGCATGACGACAAGGGAAAGAAAATCCTAAAGGAAAACCAGGTTCCATTATCCTGATTGTGGCGTTGGACTTTGTGCAGTCCCATGTTTCAAAATCTACCACACCAGGGATGTTAACTGAAGCAAAATGCAGTGACTAATATTGCACCCTTGTTTTCTACAAATTTCAGTGGTTTTGGTTTGATCATATCATTGAATAGTGTATAAAATTATTATTTCGTGTTTCAAACTTTATCAGACTCCGTGCGTTTACTAGACTCGTTGGCACAGATTTCAGTGAGTTATTCCTAAGGATTACAGGCCTACAATATAAAACACCACATTTCCAGAGACTCAAAATTTTGAAGAAGAAAAAAATAATAACCAGACCGCCAGGGAGGTTAAAGCGTCAGGCTTGGTCTCGTTGGAAAGGCCAGAGCATGGCCTTTCCAAAGATAGAAGAAAAAAAATGAAATGCAAAAATTTACATTACCTTTTTCCCTCTTCTTTCTGTTCCAAAGTGGTGGCATTAAGTGCTTTTATGGGCGTATAATAAATAATTTTTGTTCCAAAGCAATGGAATGGTCCATTTGTCACATAAAATGAACAATACCACTGCCATTACTCACCTTCTCATTTCCCATGCCGCGAGCAAGTTAAAAGGGATACTCTAAGCAACATGACCACCTAAGCTATTTTAGGTGGTAATGATGCCCGGAGTATGCCGCCCTGTCTCCCCTCCCTCCGCTCAGCCGATCGGCAGAAAATGCTGAAAACAGCTGACAGAGGCGGAGGAGTTTGCTCCACCCTCCCAGCTGTCAGTCAGCAGAGCGGGAATCATATTTCCCGCTTCTGCCGACTTTTGCCGAGTAGGAGACGTCATTGCGCTGAAAGCGCGATGACGTCTCCAACTCGCCGCAGTGGCTGAGGGTTAGTGTTGCGCGCATCCTCTTGCGCGCAACACTAATCCTCAGAGGGAGCCGGGAGGAAGCCTGCCGATTGGCTGGCTTACGTGAGAGAAGCGCATGCGCGCTTCTCACTTAAACCAGAAGGCAAGAAGACTCAAGAAGGACGGGAGTGGAAGAGGGAGGGGAGTATGGGAAAAAAAAAAAAAAAACATCCTAAAATCCACTTGTCTCCAGCGGCAAGTATTACAGTTACAAGAAAAAAAAATTTATTAAGGGAATAGGGATAGGTTAGGATAAAAAAAACAGGGGGGGGGGGATTTTTGAGTAGAGTGTTCCTTTAATTGTTTTATACATATTTTATTCATAAAAACACAATGCGCCAAAATAAAAGCAAAAAATGTAGTTTTAGTTAAAAAAAAAAATCAAAAAAAAAAAAAAAAAAAAAATCGCATACTTTTTCAGAAAAATACTGTAACGGGTTCCCATTTCTAGAGTGCCATATAGCAGAGCTCAAACTTTCAATAAGTTCCGAGCTACTAGCCAGGCCTTAGGAGTTACTTGCCACCAGTTGCCCCATCTAGCTCCTACCTTGCCCTTAACTCCACCCATAAACACACCCTGTTAAATTATCTTTTGAATTGACACCGTTAAATGTGTGGTGTGTATAGGAGTGTATCACAGAACCGTACAGCAATAAAACTCACACCTCATACACACCGCACATTACTGTGAGTTTTATTGCTGTGGAGCTCAGTGATACGCTCCTACATAGGGATGCACCGATACCACTTTTTTAAGACCGCGTACGAGTACAGATACTTTTGTTCAAGTACTCACCGATACCGAGTACCGATACTTTTATCTTAGGTCATGTTACCGTGACCGCTTTCCAATAAGAACAGACCTCATATAAAGCCCCCAGGTCTCATGAAATATGCCCCCCAGCTCCTGGAAATATGCCCCCCAGCTCATGGATTTGCCCCAGCACATGGATAATGCCCCCCAGCACATGGATTTGCCCCCAGCTCATGGATAATGCCCCCCCAGCACATGGATTTGCCCCCAGCTCATGGATAATGCCCCCCCAGCTCACTCTCCGCTCATACTTACCTTCCTTTAGCGACCCCAGGAAAGTCTTCGCGCGCGCTCGTTGGAAGGACCCCAGCCGCGACCACGTGGGACCATGTGATCGCGGCTGGGGTCCTTCCAACGAGCGCACACGGGGAAACTTTCCTGGCGCTCAGGAAGGTAAGTATGAGCGGAGAGCAGCTGCAGGGCTGTCTGAATGCTCTATCGGCATTCGGACAGGCCCTGCAGCTGCTCACTTTGTTTATACTTACCTTCCTTTAGCGACGCCGGGAAAGTTTCCGCGCGTGCGCTCGTTGGAAGGACCCCAGCCACGATCACATGGTCCCACGTGGCCGCGGCTGGGGACCTTCCAACGAGCGCGCGCAAAGACTTTTCCGGCGTCGCTAAAGGAAGGCAAGTATAAACAAAGTGGCGAGAGCAGCTGCAGGGCCTGTCAGAGCATTCGGACAGCCGCCCCAGCCCCTAGGATGCCGGCAAGCCGGCTCAATGCCGGCTTCCGGTATCGGAAAAAAATATCGGGGGTACTGCAGGAGTACCAAGTACTCCTGCAGTACCCGGTATCGGCACCGATACTAGTATCGGTGCAACCCTACTCCTACACAACGCACATTACTGTATCACTGAGCTCCACAGCAATAAAACTGCCAGTAGAAGGTTTTTCCATGCTTCCAATTCATTTCAGCAGCCCCTCATGCACTTTCCTTTTCTGCTAGTGCCACACACACAAAAAAATACATCCCTGGCACTGCCTAGTGGTCTCTGTCCTGCGTATCTCCCCTCTACCTGTTGAATTAGCATTGCAGGAAGGGGAGGTGGCAGGGGCCAGAAGGTCACAGCTGGCTGCCTTCAAACTGTCATTTGGTGGCTGGCTTCCCTGCTTCTGGGATACACTATGCAGGGTCCTGTGCACGTCTTCCTTACTGAAACAGGCATGAGGTTTACCAGGAAGCTGAGAGACCTCCATACAGCCAGAGTGAGGTCTGGGGGGGGGGGGGGGAATATGGAGCTGTGGGGGTAGCAGAGATATCCACAACAGATCACAGCCCCTGACATTTAAATCATTAATTTAACGTTAAGAGCAGCCCTGCATGTGATCAGCTACCGGGATTTCTCCCTGTAAGCCAGTCTGGGCTCTCCTGCCTGCAGAAAAAAAAAGCACTTTTCATAGATCAGATTAATTTTAGGTCACCTTTATTCTTGGGACGTAAGGGATGGATCCAGAATGCTTCCAGCAACACAGCACAGAGCAGCTGCGGGAATCCGGCCGGCCCTGCTGCCTCTCCCAACAAGTAAGCACATGGTCCCTGAACGTCATCACATGTGCGTGAGTGAGAGCACGTGGTTGACGGGAGGAGGTGATCTGGCTGAGGGGGAAGGAAGAGACGTCACCAAACCACCCTCACACGATCAGTGACTGGTGGATTGGTGCTGCGGGGCATCTCTCACTCGCACGCAGCATTCAAGTAAGCATCGCAGGCTCAGCAGCTTCTCATGTAGCAGTGATCCGGTCGGTCCAGAGCACTGCTGCATGTGTATGGGGGACAAAGGTATACACAAAGGGAAATTTCCATTCGCCCTCAATTTCCACTCGCTAAATGCGAGCAGAAATCTTGACCCCTGCCCTATAGAATATAGAAGCTGAAAATAAGGATATATAATTTGTCTGGGTCCTATAATAAAACATTACGTCAAAGCGAGTTTTAACATGAGGAGCACAAAACTGTCAAAATGAGCTCAGCACACAGGTTAACAGTTGAGGTGGAAGAGTTAATGTATAGATAAGGCTGCAGGGGATGTATTGTGCTGTCTAGGCTACCTGAGATAAGCGCTGGGTGTTGAAGGAGACAAGACAGTGAGCTTAAAATACTAATTTACCTCTGGTGATGTTCTTTGAATACATCCCACTCTATACAAGACTCGAAGAGGAGAGAGCAATTGAGGTCACAGATTTAATAGATTAAAAATAAAAACCTTGAATAAGAAATATATATATATATATATATATAATGAAAACCATGTTATTTGCATTAGCAGGGTTTGGCAATATCAACATACCTTTAATCCTCTAAGGATTTGGTAGATCAAGAACTGCACATGGTCATCAGTCAACTTCTGACACTTTACAATGTTATTGAGGTCTGCACCCATTAGATGTGTTACCAGATACCTAAAGAGACAAAAGAATCAGATTTGATCATGAAAAACACTGGCAAATAGCTAGGGCTGAAACAACTAAAAAAAAAAAAAACGGCCAGTAATTGATGATAATGAAAATAGTTGACAAGTATTTTCAGGATTCGGTCTCTAGAGCACATACTACTTCGAGCCAGACTTTGCTAAAATGTTAATAAACTCAGACGCTACTTCGAGCTTCATTGGAGAAGACGTGCCGCCGCTTTATTTTGTATTATTTAGTGCTAGGGTTAAGTCCGACATAAACCAGCATCTTTTTAGTTTACAACAGTAGCAGAACCATAGTACAGACCATGGCATACAGCCACTGGGTGGAGAAGCTGTAGCGCCTGTATTTCATCCTTACCTGCCGATGTAGGTCTGTGCCACCAGAACACCCTCCCTCTCTGGTCCGTAGTAGCCACCCCTCCCTTTGCCCAAACTCTCACACTAGGGTCTGGTCTCTTGCCCAAATTCGCTCCCTACCCACTCTGGTCCGTCCCCCACGCACTATGCTCACGAAATTATTTTTAAAAGGTACACAATGCAACCTGAGCACTGTAGCTTATTAAAGTGGTCAGGCTGCATGGAGTATCCCTCCCCCTCTCGCATGCGGTCATCACGTCTGAGTGCTCCAGCAGCAGTGGAGAAGCATCAATTCATCACTCTGATCCAACGCTTGTGTGCCTTGTGTTATGAGAGATATGCAAATTGCATATGGATGTATGAAAGTTACATACACTACGCAAATTGCATGATCGAAAAAAAAAAGGGGGATTTTTACAGTCTTTTCACTTGAGAAAAAAAATTATCCAATGAGAAAAAAAAGAATAAACCAATTAGGGAAATCATTGTTTGTTCAGAGACAAATTAAACAAGAGAAAGCATGCGTAAAACCTAATTGCGGTGCTATTTGCCACAATAGACATATGAACCACTCAGACCTATTACAAATGCGGCTAAGGGAATGAATTTAAAACAAATTTTTAAATTCTACTCAAACGACTTCATAAACAATTCACTGGTGCAATCTAGATAAAATCTAAGAAATGTAGTTCAGCCACTAACAGTCAGGGAGAAAAAATAAACTAGACAATATCACCATCCCCTCATTTCCCTGTCAAAGTCATCTCCTCCCAGTATCCCCTGATCCCAAACTCTTTAAACAAAAAGGTCACAATATTTACACTCTAATCTCAATCCTGTCTGTGTGCAATTCATGATCGCTGCACTTCACTGAAATCACATCCCCTTTACCAAGTAAACCAGCTCACCAATTCCCTTCAGCTCTTTCCAGTACGGAAGACAGCTTGGCACAACCCAGTATCACTTTTTCCAATCCATGCTGGTGTAGCAAACATCCCAGTTCAGAGTCAAGTCAGTGTCACCACCTCCCCAAACCAACATCAACAGCTTTCATAGCATCGCCACTACCACCTCCTCTTTTTGCTTTTCCATCCTTTACGTTGTCATAAATTTTATGCGATTAATTTTGTCTCCATCTCACTTTGTCCCTGCTCCTAAATTTAAAAGGAACACTACCACTTACATAAGTTGTAACTAGGTTATAAAATACACGCTGCTGGTTTCTTTGTTCAAAAGGAATTACATGTAAAAAAAAAAAAAAAAAAGTTTTTTTATCTCGTTTCCATCTTGTTTATTTTTCCTATGAAGCAACATTTACAAAGCTTTGCTTTGTGGCTCGTTTATTTAAACTACATTATTAAACAGTTAATGAGGTGAAGGAGGAAAGGTTTAGATCAGTGTTTCTCAAGTGGTGAGTCGTGACCCAAAAGTGGGTCGTGACCAGGGGTGGACTGGGTTGCGGAGCAAGTGCCCCCAGGCCTCTCTAATGCATCTTACCTGCGGCGTCCCAGCTACCTCTGTTCCCAGGCACCACCTGGGACCCGCTGCATCAGGTAAAATACTCTGTAATGGCAAGGTGGGGGGGGACGGGACTCAGTGACTGGTGACACGCTCTGTACACACAACACCAGGAGCCACTGTGCATAATGCACATCTCAGTGAAGCAAAGTATATTTATACAGGCCAGCCTCCCATGGAGGTGTTTTTTTGAATGGCTTGGACCAATCGTGCTTTCCCATTGGTCCAAGCTATTCCATTGCTCTTCAGTGTCTGAGGCACTGAAGAGCGTAGGTTCAGGAAGCAGGCAGCGCCAGATGCGCGCTGCAGACTTCTCAATCTTTAGGCCAGCTTGAGCTTATACGATTAGCGTAGCGTTCAGCTATGCAAATTGCACAGGCTCAGGGAGGGCAGCTGCTGCGAAAAAATAATGTGTGCAGCAGCAGAGATGGACGGCGGAGGAGCAGGTAAGTTTTTTTTATAATATTTTATTATTCATTCAGTAGCAATTTAAATTAGAATTGCTTTGTCTACCATCACCCCACATTTTGAGACACTTATTTAGAGCAAGAAGCATCTCCAGGTTTTCCCATAAGTTCTAATTAAATTTCATACGTTTCAAATACAGTTTATTTTATTGGGTTTTTGCCTCAGTAGTACTTTCGTTTTCACTAGTTTTGTGATTACTGCACTATCCATTTTGGAAAGAATCCCTGTTTTGTTTACAAAATTGTTTAGAAAGTGAATACATTGTAGTTTGTTGTTTTGTGGAATAAATTATGTTTCAGAAATTCAATTATTTTTGGGTCGCGACTTAATGACCAAGGACAATTGTGGGTCCTGAGGGTCCACAGGTTGAGAACCACTGGTTTAGATAAGACTGCAGGAGGGTATTGTTCTCTAGGCTGAAATAAGGGAAGGCAGCTGAATATGATCTTAAAAAGGTGTCTAATCTACCCCGGCGATGTCCTTGGAATACGCCCCACACAATACAATGATTTGAGTCAGTGATTAACCTATATAATCCATGCTATTGCCAATGCCAACAGTGGGGAGCAAGTGAGGTAAAGATACTGGGGTGGGGGGGGGGGCGGTAGCAGTTTACAACACAAAATGGATGCACCCAGTGACACAAAGTAAAATACTTTTAACTAAACATACAAGAGAAAACAAAGCACATGTACGAGATCAGCAACAAAAAAAATAAATCTACAATGTGATTTTAAAGGGCCACGACCACAAAAAAAATGTAGTGCGTTGAAAACATGTTATATTTCTTGATTCCACTTGGTGGCATTATTTAACATTATTTTATGTATGCAACAAATAGACAGCCATTCTCTAAGGCAGGCCGTCCACTGGGTCCGTATTTTTTTTTGTAAGCATTTTACCAGGAAGGATACATTGAGATTTCTCTAGTTTTCAAGTATGTCCTGGGTGGCGAGTATGTACAGTTAGGCGTCTTGCCCAAGGACACTTCGTGGAGAGGTGCTCTTGCTGGGATTCGAACCCGTCTCCGCAGTCAGAGTAGTGATGTTACCTCTACTCCACCCAGCCGTATTTGTGCGTTCATCCGATTGGTCGGACTATGATCGACAGGAAAAAAAGAAAAATCGCACAACACGAACTCTCGTCCACTGCCTCTGACTTTCATTGGACGACTTGCGTAACAGACTAGCGATCTCTCCCATTTGAATGAGATTTGTTAGACTAAGTAAGTAGGCATGATCAGGTACAACTTAAGGGGGGGGGGGGTGAATTGTATTTTATGCTTTTAATATGCAGGAAAAAAGCCAGTTTAAATCGAATTTGAGTATTTTTTGTAGGCAAAAATCTTAATTTTTTTTTTTAATTTTTTTTTACATAAAATATAGGTTTCCTTCACCGAACTGAAGGGAGAGAAAAAACCCAAAAACCCTAATCTTTGCCTAAACAAAAATATTTATTTCTACAATTGAATCCTATGGGATTCACCCATCAAACTGAATCGCTTCTCTACAGGACAAACTCCCTGCTGAGGAAGGGCGATTTAACTACACAATTTATCTTATTTTCATGTAAATTGTACCAGATCATTCTGGCTTCGTCCGACAAATCCCATTCAAATGGGAAAGATCGCTAGTCTGATGTAGTCGCAAAAAACATCTGAAGGATGAAGAAAATTAAAACAATATATATCAGATGATCACGTGAACACGTATCTAGTGGATGACCAGCCTTAAACATGACAAAACTGTCAAAGTTAGCTCAGCAGCGAAAGGGTTAAATAAAATTCTGTTAGCAAACAGATCACTTTTAGGCATTTGCATTCTTATAAATGACACTGTTGCTCGTTTTCAATAAACATGAGCTAGAAAAAGGAGTCAGCAACCTTGCCTCCCCCCCAGATATTTTGGAACTACATCTCCCATGATGTTCAGCCACTCAGAGGCTGAAAGGAAATGTAGTTCCAAAACATCTGGAGGGTCAAGGTTGCTGACCCCTTCGCTAGAACATCTGCTGTAAAGCACTGATTCAAGGCATTTTAGTCAGCAAATGATTTCCCTCTTTGTTGTGAACCAATGGGTAATGCAAGAGCAGTGTTAATTTCAGCGACCAATAATTTTCAAAGACTTGGTCGACTAAATTATTTTTGTGACTCACTAAAAACCAAGTTATTGAGTAAAACTGACGAAAAATCAGAGGTGATCAAGTAAGAGAGAAATTAGGAATTTAATATATATTCAGATAAGAGGTTTACTCCAGGAGTAAATGTGGGCGGAAATTCTTGAGAATTGCTTAAATAATGCATGGATGTTCGCTTTAGATGGTCAAGGAGGTAAAATCTTTCAAAAGAAGTAAATGCTACATAGAAGTGAACAACGCTGTGTGTAACATCAGGTTTCCATAGAACTAGGTAGGCTCTGTGTAAAATCTGCCTTACTTCGGATCTTCGACTGCATTGGTAGCATGCTGACAGGTATGGCCTTTCCCATCTCCCTATTCTCCTTCCTAGTTACTCTCTTCCCTCGGTTCTTCCCAACAGCTCCTTAGAACTGCAGGCTTCCTCCCACAGATGCAAACGTTTGCCATCAGGCATGGTGTGCCGAGCGGTCATCTGTTTGGTTGAGGCCTCCAAATATAGATGTCCATGTACAGCAGCAGGACTAAAGCCCGAGATACACTGAGCACATTGCTTCGCTACGCTGTACATAGCTAAGAGCAGCAAACCTTTTGCAGACTTGACTTCACACTGCATTACGTTTGCGTCTCTCCACACTGGACAGGAATCCAATACTTTGCAGATCAAAACTAGAGAAATGTTTATTTCTCAAATAAAGCAAAGTCCATTTCATAGAAAACAAGTTTATTGTAAAACTACTTTTAAATTACAATGTACAGCATGTCAAAACTTTATTTCCACGAAGCGCATGTCATACAGGCAAGGTCTAAACTCCACTTACGTTACGTCCATTTAGAAAGTGTCAACTGCATAAAATACATATGGATTACAGCAAATTTAATCGGAATTGTAGAAGAAGAAAAAAAAGTAACCTTAATCATAGAGCACCCACCCCCCATACCGCAAAACAAACAACAAAACAGGACACCGGACCTGTCCATGGCCCAGCACTTTATCCCGGCTGAAAAGCAGGCTGAGGCCTTCCAAGATGGTGGCCCGGACAAATCACTTTCCCCAGATGGGGGGGATCTCCTACACCTGCTGACCTCGCGGTCCCGTCCTCCAGAGCGGATGTGGAGCACCTCTTCTCTAAGATGTCCCAGATGCAGTCCTTCCTAGCGGGTGAGATGACGAAATTGGGGACAGAGCTACAAGGGGAGATTGACTCTTTAGGTGCCCACACGGCTGAACTAGAAGACCAGGCCGCAGAAATGACGCAAGCCCATAACATGCTGGCGGAGGGGACTGGAGACCTGGCCAAAAGAGTATCTTTTCTGGAATTTAAGCTGGAAGATTTGTCTAAAAATCGATCCAGGAGAAATAAGAAGACTGAGTGGTCTCCCTGAATCAGTGTCCCCCCAAAGATCTTGACAGTGCAAGGTATTTTGCGATGAATTGCCCCAATATACCAATGCCCACCTATTGCTGGACAGAATTCATAGGGCTCAAAGACCCCCAAATCTTTCATCACTTATCCCACGGGATGTGATCTTCCACATGCATTATTTCACAGCGAAAAATCAAATACTCCAGGCCGCACGCGACCCCCAGCTAGATTATGAGGACAGGCCTCTGCAGCTGTTCCAGGATCTCGATCCCGCGATTCTTCAATGCTGCAGGGCCTGGCGCCCCATCACGGGGCACCTATCTGGTCACGATATCGCCTACACGTGGGGATTCCACTTCCGCTTGTAAGTGTCCGTGGCAGGTCGGTGGGTGGCTCTGACCCCTTCCTCAGAGCTCGCTGCCTTCTGGGCAGCAGTGAAGTGTCCACCTTTGGAGGATTTCATCGCCCCCCACTTCCGCCGCCCATCCTTCCCTCGTCTGCAGCAACGGTGGACGTAGGTTGGAGCTTCCAGAGATGGCTGATCCTCGGGCCACGAGCTCTTAATTTTTCCCCCCACCTGGGGAGCCCTTCTTTTTGCCGTGTGGTGGACCGCTGTCGGTGGGGCATCACGCAGGACTCACGGGAGGTCTGAGTGCTGTTACTTCTCTGTACGTTCTGTCTGCCCTTGGCTCAGGGCCGTTCATGGATTCTTAGGTTTCTGTGTTATTTGGTTTGAAGTTTTAATTATGCCATGTTTAGCTTAAATTCCTTCCAGAGTACCTCTTTTTCGGGGCTTTACAGGAGTTAGAATTTGGGTCGGGCGTGGAGGTGCGGGTGACCAGAGTTCTGGGAGTGATTCGGTCTCCCTTGCCTTCCCCTCCGAGGTCGGCCTGGCACTCAATAAGTCCAGGCGCAATTTTTGTTGTGCTGTGTTCATGTCAAGATTTGTTGGTGGCTCTTTGTTTCTTGGGCGTGCCACCCGCTCCTATATTCTTTCTAGCCCTTCTATCCCGCTCACCCTCTCCATCCCTTTACCCCTTTTCCTGGCCTCAAGCTCCGCTTCTCAACCCTGCCTACGACAGCGTGATGAGGGGACGGTGTCTGCGCCTTCTTCCCCATTTGCATCCCCATCCTGGGTTTTAGATGGGGGGATAAAGGCCTATCCATCCTGGCTCTTAACGTCAAGGGCCTCAACACCCCTCAGAAATGGCATATGCTCTTGCGGGAGTTAGCGATTGTACAGGAGACACACACTTTACCAATTCCAGACAGTTTTCGTTGAAGGACCGGGCTTTCACATCCACATACATGGCATCAGCCCCACACAAAAGGGGGTGGCCACGCTTATTCATTCCTCCTGTCCCTTTAAGGTCCACTTGCAGGTGTCTGATCCAGAAGGGAGATATTTACTGCTGGTTGGACAAATTGTCTCCACTATCCTTACCATAATAAACATAAAACGCCCCTAATGGCCCCGATCCTGACTTTTGGATGAAGATTTCCTCCCTACTGACGAACAAAGCTGAGGGCCACGTTATACTTTGAGGCGACTTGGACATGACGGCTTCCCGAGACTCCTCAGGGGTGCCTTCCGGTTATCCCCAGGACGCTTCCCTGGAATCCTTTATGCTTGACCATTCCCTTCACCACCCGGGAGAAAGATTTCTCCTTTTTCTCTAACCCCCACTGTTTATACTCCCGTATAGATTTATTCCTGGTCTCCCTAACTACTATGCCCTTGATCCTGGCCTCTAGCATAGGTGACATCACTTGGTCGGACCATGCCCCGACTTTCCTCGACTCTGGCGATACCGTCCTTTAAACCAGCGTGGACGTGGAAATTGAATTTCTCGCTGGCTGCATAGCGATGAACAGATCAGGGAGTTGCGGCAACTGCTCCGAGATTATTTTTTGGACAATGACGCTCCCGACCTCTCCCCTACCACTTTGTGGCTGGCCCACAAACCGGTGACCCGCGTCCATTTAATACAGTTGGGCAGTAGATTGAAAAAGCAAAAGTCGGCGTCGCTGCTCTCCGACTGCTGATATGTCAAAGTGGGAAGCTCTGAATAAGCTTTTCGCCCACAGAGGATTTGGCCGCCCAGATTCAAATGGTTCGGACTGAGATCCGCCGCCTGCTTTTGGATGATGCAGCCTGTTCCCTAGCCTGGCCCAAGCGGGCATACTTCGAATTCTCAAATAAACCTCACTCTCCTGGCAGCTAAACTTCGCAACAAAACTAGGTCCAAACAGATTACGGGAGCCAGGGACTCCACAGGTGTCCTGCACACGACCACAGCTACAGTTAATAAATTGTTTACCTCTTACGTATTTCAGGCTCTATACAACCACTCTCTGACCCATGTTTCTGACTCTACCCCTCTGAGCCACGCAATTGACCATATCTTGTCAGCCGCCCCCCTTCCCCGGCTCACCCCCCTCCCAGAGGCAAACTCTCCGGGATCGCTCTGAGGTCGAGATATCATTTAAACCCCATAAGGCCCCGGGACCGGATGGGTTCTCGGCCTATTACAAAACTTTTGCACAGATTTTGTCCCCGCACTTACATAAATTTTTTCTGTCTCTGTGGGAGGGTGCTCTGGCTGCGAGCGATTTCCTTTGCTCGGAAATCATTCTCATTCCTAAGGAAGGAAAGGATCCATCATACCCCCAAAACAATAGGCCTATCGCCCTTCTAAATGTTGGTAAGATATTTACAAAGATCCTGGCAAATACACTGAACTCTTTCCTTGCCAACATAATTCACCCTGACCAGGTGGGGTTAATTCCAGGCAGGCACGCTTTTGCAAATACCAGACGGGCGGTGGGGTTGAACGCATGGTCCGGACCCGGTTGCCTTTCCCAGCTTCTCTCCTTTGACGCAGAGAAGGCATTCTACAGACTGGAGTGGCCTTTGTTTAAACTTTTGAGCACATGGGGATTTCCAACAGCTTTGCTCTATACTCTCCGGTCCCTGTATACTTCCCCTATGTCTGCAGTCATCAATCCTGGGACTATCCCTGCGAGTTTCACTATAGGAAATGCGACTCGATTGCGCTGTCCCTTGAGCCCCTCCTGTCGGCTATTCGTCACTCCCCTCACATCACAGGGGTGAGGGTGGGCAGGGAAGAATATAAGGTATCTGCGTACGTCGACCATGTACTACTAACACTCAGCCAATCCTCCACCTCCGTTCCACATCTTTTGCCCCTGCGAGATTTCTCTAAGGTGTCGGATTACAAGGTTAACCTTGGGAGAGAAAAAAAAAACGGTTGCGATCCCTTCTCACTCCTAGAGTCAGCCTGTCAAGAAATTAGAACAGCTACTGGGTTCCGTTTCACTCATAACTCTCTGAAATATCTTGGGGTGTGGCTGGCACCTGACCTGAATAGAATGTATTCCTTAAACTATGATGCAAGGTTTAAAGTTCCGGGGGCTGACCTGGAGAGGTGGGGGGAGAGGGGGTCTCCTGGATTGGCAGGATTAACTGTGTAAAGATGAACCTGCTCCCTAGATTATTATACTTGTTTCAAGCCTTGCCAATCTGGGTGTGCCCCCGATCTCTGCGCCATCTGCAGTCTCAAATTGAAAGTTTTGTGTGGGTGGGGGGCAGGAAGAGGGTCTCTAAATATGTCCTCTACTGTCCCAAAGAACGGGGAGGATTAGGCCTTCCTCATTTATATAAATATTTTCAAGCTGCTCAAGTCGCACAGTTCGTGATGTTTCACCTGCCTCAGCACTCCCAACCTGGACCTGGAGTCCGACTTATTTGCGCCAGACCTCCCGCAATTTTAATTTTGGTTGCCTAAGGAATTTCACCCACTGCTACGGTCCACTTGTACAGCGACCCTGACCTCCCTGCGGGTTTGGGACTCAGTCCGGGACAAAATCCACCTCTGCTCCTGCCATATTTACACAACAGAGCCTTTGCTCCGGGCTTGACCCCCTCGGTTTAGGCAGCTTTCAAGAACATTAACTTGCAACGGGTGGTTCACTTCCGAAAGAAGGACGCCGCCTGGCTCGCTTTTGCAGACCTGCAATCCCGTGGTGACTTTGGGACATCGGATTTCTTCAGGTTTTTACAGCTCCAGGACTTATCATCTCAACATAACATCTAAGGCGGCACGGCAGAAGCTGACTTTTTTTTACCTTGAGTCCTTATGTGATGCAGGTCGGGCCCCAAAGGCTCTGATCTAAACGCTGTACAACCACTTCTCCTGTGAGGACGTCTCCTGGCTGAC
The DNA here is from genome assembly GCA_009667805.1 of Leptobrachium leishanense. Lineage (NCBI taxonomy): Eukaryota > Metazoa > Chordata > Amphibia > Anura > Megophryidae > Leptobrachium > Leptobrachium leishanense. The sequence continues at coordinate 178,525,311 of CM019064.1, forward strand.
CCAAGGCTTTATTGCTCGAAGGGAAATGGATATTGGGGAGGAGTTGGATGGGGAGGATTGGCAAGACATGTGGGAAAATATTGCGAAGGTGTCCATTTGTGTCAAAATGAAGGAACAAGCATACAAAACAATGTATAGATAGTATACCACCCATGTCCGGGTGTCCCACCTGCAGCCAGGTACCCCTGACATTTGCTTGAGGGGATACGGGGCCAGGGGTACCTTGTTTCACATGTGGTGGCACTGCCCTAAAGTGCAACTATACTGGGAAGAGATTTGGGAGTTACTGAAGGAAGCGTTCCAACAGTCTATCCCAAGGGATCCCTGGTCCTTTCTGCTGCACAAGTCGCATTCGGCCCTTCAGGGGCCAGACAGCAGACGCTTTCACAAGGTGGTGTTGGGTGCCCGGCGAGCTCTGGCGGGATGGTGACGTGCCTCCCATCTCAGTGGCCCGGGCTTATATTGCAGAGGCTCACCAAATGGATAAGCTGGCGGCCATGGTTCAGGATACGTTCCCGGCGTTTTTCAACACATGGAATCGATGGGAAGAGTTGTACCCATAAATGGTTCTGTTGCAGAGGGCACCCCCCCCCCAATTGTCTCTTCTTTCTGTCTTGTGTGGTCAGTTGTCTGCTGCGTCCATGTCGGGTGGCACGCCATGTGAAGGGTGGGAATTTTAACTTGATTTCGCGCTTCCGTTTCCATTGACTAGGTGCGTCGTTCTGAAGTTAGGTGCTTTGCTTATTCACGCACTATGCCTGGCTGCGCCGCTGTTGTGCAGTGTTTTTTTTTTTATATATGTGTATTATAATTCTTTATTTTGAAAAGTTTACAAGGAAAAAAAAAAAACCTGTTCTAAAGAGATTTTGCAAAACAAAATATTTTACAAAAATAGGGTGTAGAAAAGAAAACGTTTATATAAAAACATTGGTTGTCGCTCACTGCAAAAACATGCTTGCTTTTCATTTCATGAAGAACATTGACTGAGACCCAGGAACTTTGAGATACTGGGAATGGATAGCAACAGCTTCTGGAATCATGTTCAACATAAAACACTTGCATAAACCCATTTGGAAATGATATATATAGAATTTCCTAAGATGATATTTACAGGCTAAGGCTACCGGCACACGAGCGGTTGGAAAGAGAGGAAGGAACATCCGGGAGAGTGGACATTCCTTCCACTCAGCGTACAAAATGCGATCGTCCTATCAGCATCCGTCTAGGTTTTTGGTCCGGACCTTTTTACTTAGTACTTGTGCAAATGGCCCGATACCGGAAGCCAGCGCTGGGCCGGCTTGCCGGTATCCGCGGGGCTGGGGAAGCTGGCTGCGTGCATGAAAAGCACACGGCCAGCGTTCCCCTCCGGCGGCTGCAATACTCACCTGCTTCCGGAGGTCCAGTCACGCTGCTGTGGCGCGATCACGTGGCCGCCGGTGCTTCTGTGACACTGCCTCCACCAGCCTCTCGCCACAAACACGCAGCCAGCTTCCCCAGCGTTCGATGAGGGGAAATCCGTGAGATCTGGGGGCAATCTCCTTGTGATCTGGGGGCATTATATATATGAGGTCTGTTCTTTTTGGAAAGCGGTCACATGACATAAAATAAAAGCATCGGTACTCGGTATCGGTGAGTACTTTGTCTTAAAAAAGTGGTATTGGTGCATCCCTACAGAGAACTGCATCTGGCTCCAAGGGCAAGCCACCACGGTCTGAACCAATGCCATCTGGTCGGAGGAGAAATGCAGTGGTCTGAGAGGGTGGAAGCGCAGTGGCACAGAAAAGACATTTACACATCCCAGCAATTCAGAGGAGTGCTTCACAGAGCTCATGTGCTACATTCCCAATATGCAGCAAGTAACTCTGGGTAAGACATGCAAATGAGGTTTCAGGGACCAGTGCCTGCATGTGCAGAAGAACCATATCTGTATGTGTGCTATGCCTGAAAAGTGCTGCCCTCAACCCCTTTCAGTGCTGGATTGGACTAACAGTGAAAACACCAAACACACACCGACCCTCCTGTCTGAATATGAGTCACTCCTCCCTATGCAACCTGACTTTGCATTGAAAGTCAAACTCTGTACTGTGCTGACCTACCTTTGTGATTCTGCTGACAACCGTGTACCAGACAGACTCTGCTTTGCCTACTGACTGCCTTCTTGCCGCCAGCCACTGTACTACGGACCATCTGACTACTCTCCCTGGTATACCCTCATGTACTGTGCAATGGATACTTTCCTGTATCAGCCTTCCTACTCCAAGGTACCGTCAGCATATCCCTACGCTAAAGGCTCAAACCCCTTGAACTTGGGTCCCACGAAGGCACATTCCTGGTGCCACCCTGACATGAAGTCTCCAATGTCCCACTTTTTTGCATCCTGGGTCTGTTTAAGAGACCCCTCCTTGCTAGTGCCATGCCATTCTAGATGGCATAATAAGCCTGAAATAGCTGTACAGGAGTGGCTGTGAGTTGTTGCATAACGCGATTTTTTTTTTTTTTTTTTTTTTGTGAAAAGAACAAAAGCAACGTCAGGTTATGCAATAAGTTAATCATTTTAGAGGCTTTTAATCTCACATTTTCCCCTCCACCACAAACGGAAACGAGCGAGAATATATGAATACATACATGGCAATAGAGCCACCACTGTTGGGTCTTATAATAAAAAATGTGACCAAGTTGACATTTCAGCTCCTGCAAGGAGCTTTTATCCAGACCTTCATCCTGCAGGAGCTGAAATGTCTACTTGGTCACTTTTTATTATGTATAAACAAGGAAGTGTAATCGCTAGCCCGTGGTAGTGGGTCTTAGATTTACAGAATGTGGATCTTGGAAATGACAGCTGGAAAGATGTATGCTGTTCCTTCATTAGCGTAGATTTCTATGCTCCCAAAATCTATTGGGAGCAAAAACTTTACTGGACATTTGCACTTTGGACAAAGTAAAAGTGCCTGCACAAGTCCCCATATTCTTTATAAACTTCTCTCCAAAGAGCAGGCCTTGAGCTTTGATGCCCAAATCTTTGTCGGACATAGGATAGCTTTACGGCACTCAACGTCAATTACTGCATTCACACCCCCAATAAACATAAGGATGTTTGGACTCAACCACTAACCACCATGGGGTCCCGGGTGGTGAAATTCAAACAAGCCTTCTCTGCAACATTAAACAAATGGCCATATAGTTCTGGAAGTCTGTAAACCGCCAATGTAATGCAAGTCTTGCCAGATGTGGTTTGACGGGAACACCAAGCCATCATTAAGTCTGGTCCCCCTCGGTCCATAGGCAAATCACATGTGGGCACTGATTGCTCCACGTGAGGTTGTGGGGTCCACGCTGTGGGTGCAAACTCCAAGGGGGGGGGTCAAACACAGACTGACCAAGGGTCACAAAAGACTGCATATTTAGGCTGGCGTCAGACAAGCGCGCCATGTGCGCCCATACTGACCGGCGTCCGTTGCAGCATTTTGCCGCTGCAACGGGGCTGGTCACAAGCTTGTACACGCGCAAGAAATGCGCACGCAACAAGCGTCCGCTATCCAAGACTCTCCGGCAAAGCGCTAGGACGGATGTTGAAGGAGTGGCAAAACGCGATTCTCCATAGGAGGATCAAGCCTTGCAGCGCTGAGTGCACTGAGTGCGCTCAGCGAGGTGGCCAGACAGGTGTCGAGTGGAAGGAACATCCACTCTCACGGACGATCCTTCCGCTCTCCAAAAGACGCTCGTCTGACGCTAGCCTTAGAGGCTGGGTTGGGGGGGGGCATGCTCCTCAGCCAAGAGGTCAGTATTATCTGGGGTGTGAAGGTCATCGTATTCATCCTCCCTTCGCTCCTCACCCTCCAAATCACTAATCAGGGAGTCCTCCAAATCACTGATCAGGGAGTAGGCTGACCCATAGGTTTGAGCCTTTTATCAGAAACCGCTGGGTGTGCCCCGCGGTCAGGGGCTCTTTTGTGGGAGACGGACTCAATCATGGGAAGGCAGTGATGCTGGGAAGCCAGGCCCTCACTGAGCAGAATCTGCATGCCTGTTCTTTGATATGGCCCCACTGGGGTCTAAAGCCCATTCTGAGTGGGGTCAATAACAAGTAGAGGGAGTGTGGGAGGCATAGGAGTAGTGGATGCAGTGAAGGACTTCAAAAGCGAGGCCACTGCATCGTTCAGTTTTTGGAAAGTGGACGTGAGGGAGCCAACTGCAGAGGTCAGGGTCTGTAATGGATGCTCTTAAGAGAGGCCTCCATGGCAGCAAAGCGGGCCAAGGTCTTGGAATGGCACCACTGCCACGGACGGGAGTATTGGGCCCTATCATAAGTCGTAGCCAGATGAAGGGAGCTCCCGGCAGAGTCCCTGGGGGGGGTCTGCCATGAGAATTTGGACAATACCCTGGGAGATGTAGGGGCAACGGAGTGATCACCACAAAATAAAGCTGGCGCCGATAAAGCTCGTGAACTGATCTTGTGGGAGAAAGACAACCCCCCCCCCCCCCCCTCGAAATCGCAGGACCTGACCTGGATAGAGAACGCCGATCCGCGATGTGCCCGACAGCCAGTAACAGGAAGAGAGCTGGGCTAGCAAGCGTTGCAATCTGGCTGTGTGGACCCACAAGAAAGAAGATTTGCTGCTCCAGTCACAGTTTTTAAAATGGACAGATTGATGGGGGTAGCTTGTGGCTATTGGGGAGGGGGTCACCTCAATGTTGGGGATAGGTTTTTTTCAGTTTAACTCCTGTTGCTGTGAGCGGTAATAAAAGAACGAAAAACCATGAGCCTCCGAGCAGTGTTTTAAAATTGCAGGAGACACTACACAGGAGTAGAGGACTTTGGGATTGTGTTTGCTGTGCTTGTCAGAAAAACATTGAATACATGGGAGTATTTCCAACACCTCCAGCTTCATATCTTCTATTTACATTCATATAACCTTGGTTTTGGAGTGGCAGGAATGCTCATTTTCAGGAGAGACTTACTTGGGTAGCAGATGGACTCTGAAGAGCAGCTGCATGTTTGGGAAAAAGTTTTAGAGAGCATCTGTTGGTGTTCTCAATCTTAAATTATTCAAAATTGTATACACGCCCACATGAGCACTGTGTTACTCATGGAATAATCCTAGATTTTAATGACAAGCACTAGACTTCTGGTCAATTTTCACATTTTATCCAGAACAGATTAAAGCGCCATATAGAAATTTTAAATAAAAACCCCCGAACAGGGTTGTTTTTTTTGTCAAGTGTTCAAACTCCTCTTCTCTGCGGTCTCTTCAGCTGGATGCCAACAGTCATTTCTGCATTGAGAGGCAGTACTAGTTGTTGCAGCCTGGATAATGTGGAGGAGGGTTTCAAAGCTCTAAGGCCCCGTTCACACCTGGGCGTTTTACAGTGCGTTCCTGTGTGCTGTAAAACGCCTAAACATGGAAATCCCATGATTTCCTATGGGGCCCGTTCACACCTGGGCGTTTTACAGCACGTAGGAAAGCGTTGTAAATACACCCTACGTCCAAAATACAGGAGCTTCTTTGGGGCGTATTACAAAGCGCGTTCAAGTTTGCGCGATACACAAGTCAAAAACCCGCATATGAAAAACGCTTAGGTGTGAACCCAGCCTAAAGGCTGGACTTACCAACTCTACCCACAATGTACCGGCTGGGTGGAGTAGAGGTAACATCACTGCTCTGCATGGAGAGAATCCCGGCAAGAACACTTCTCCAGTAAGCATCCTTGGGCAAGACGAACGGTACATACTCTCCACCCAGGACATACTTGAAAACGAGAGAAATCTCAATGTATCCTTCCTGGTAAAATACGTTCTCAAAATAAAAAAATAAAAAAAACAGAGCCCTAAATTAGAACATGATAACCACCCAAACCTTACCTACATCACTGCATAATGTCACCAGCAAGACTTGTAACAAGTACAGTTAGCTTTTACAATAAACCAACCGAATAAACTTGGTCCGGTCGTTTAGAATTAAATTACATTGTTTATGGGTAGTTAAAAACCCAAGATGTAGGGAGACATGTAAATTCACTGATTCCAAGACAGACTGCATTGTGTGTACATAACCAACACTTGCTGAATGTACCCTTTACCCTATTATAAATGACGGCTCCTACTCTTGACTAACTGAACCTAGCTATAGACAAGTGCAGCTGGATGCAGCCTGAGGCTTCACTATCCAGCTGAATACTATTAGAGATTTGAGTTTCTCACACTTTGTTGTAGCTGATCACTGAAACACTGACATGACACCAATTGCCGAAATGAAACAGTGCTAAACAAATACGGAAGAGAAACGAAATAAAAAAAAAAAATGGGGGGGGGGGGGCTTTCCAATTATTTAGACATTTAAACAGTGATACAACCTCTAAAAATCTATGGATTATGTAAAAAAACATGTCAAGTTACTCAGCTTTAAAAGTTTCTTCCAGGCGTTTGTATGAGCCATGTGGTCAACTCACTCCACATACTCTTTCACTGGGCCCAGCACACTGCCCCATTGATCCGCGTTCAGCTCCTCTGACTCCTCTCTGCTGCCTGTCCCATTGACACTACCCCCCCCCAGCAGCCCCGTAACCCTTGTAATGCTCATCGGACTTTAGTTATTTAAATATTCTTTTCTCCCCCTCTTTTTGCCTCTAAATCACACTCATTGTGTGTCATGTTGCCTAGGTTGTAGTATTCACCCTGCAGCAATATCCCATATAGGGCTGAAACAATAAATAATGAGAATGGTTGTCAACTATTCTCCTTACCGATTAAACAGTATGTGCTATACACAAACTGATCAGAGTAACGATAAACTCAGACTCGACTTTGAAGATGATTGGATTAGACATGACGCTGCTACACGCTGTATGATTAAAAGGGGCCAGCCACACACTGTTGCACGCGCACTAATTGCGCACGCAACAGCGTCCGTGCAGCAGCCCTCTCCGTCAAAGCACATTGAGCGAGCTGCAAAGCGTGATTCTCCATAGGACGATCAAACCAATCAGCGCTGAGAGCACTAAGTGCGCTCAGCAAGGTGGCCGGATGGGCGTCGAGTGGAAGGACCGTCCACTCTCACGGACGTTCTTCTGCTCTCAAATGACTCTCCTCTGCCCCCAGCCCTAGTGCCAGGGTTAAGTCAGACATAAGTTTGCTTTTATTTGGTTTACAACAGTAGCAGAACCATTGCACAGACCTGGCGTACAGCCACTGGGGTGGAGGAGTTTTACTGCCTAGGATTTACCCTCATTTTGAGGAGAATATCTCTTGTCCGGAGCCCTCAACCCTCCCTTTGGACCGGTTCCTTTACCAAAACTCCCTCGGGGTCCAGTCCCTTGCCCAAATTCAATCCCTCACCTAAGGTCCCACCCCCCCATTCAGTTTGTTCATGAAATGGTTTTACAGGGACATGCTGCACACCCTGACCACTTTAGATTATTAAAGGTGGTCATAGCAAAGCAAGAGAGGTTGGTATCAGGAAGGTACAGCAGGGCAACTATCTGCCAAAAGGGGACATAACCAAGTGAATACTCGTATACAAGTGAAAGACAGTTGGCCTAGAAAGGACAAACAGGTCTGATTTTTTTAATAGTGAAATAAAATCAGTTCGTTTTTACCTGTTTGACTCATCTAGACCAACTCGCTTTCACCTATTAAGGTGGTCAGGCTACATGGAGTGCCTCCCTTCTCACCCTGCTTTGCATGTCGATATCATGTCTATCCGAGCACTCGTAGCAGCATTTGAGCATCGAATAAGCAGACATGGGCTTGAGCTGTGCATACAACATCAATCCAATCATTCTGAGCAGGGGCTTGCATACCTTCTAGCAAGAAATATACGCAATCTACATATGTATGACCATTATGTACACCAGGGTTTCTCAACCAGAGGTACACGTACCCCTGGGTACAAGCAGGGGGTATGCCAGTTGGAGCAACTTGTCCAACGCAGATTTACTCAGGGGCGGGTACCAGAGTTTGGCTCCAATCGATTGTGTGTGTGTACATGGTGTGTGCGCATGCACAAAATAAGTATCACATCCAATCAATACTCGAGACAGGGGTACTTGGGATTTTTTTTTATTATTTTTAGACCTGCAGGGGTACTTCTCCATACAAAGGTTGAGAAACACTGATTTACACTATGCAAATTGCATAAGAAAAAAGTGTTTGTTTTTTTAGGGTTCCTTTTAATGAAGTTTAAAAAAAAAAGAGAAAAAAGTAAATTTCTCTTAAAAAAAAAAATCAAAAAAAAAAAATCAGATGAATGGATTAACAGGAAAGAAAAAGAACACCGATTTTGAATATAATCTTTTGTTGCAGCTCTAATCCCATAGCACCCAGGGAGAGAGTGATGCAATTTGCTGGACTTCAATGTCAGATGTTGTGTGTAAATTAATAGTGCACTGATGTATCCCTCCAGGAGACCCTTATTCAGCAATCTGAATCCAAGAGGCAGATTATTATTGAGGCGTGTGAAAAGTAGAGTACTGCTGACAACTGCCAGCCAGTTGCAGGGTTTTAGTCTGCCCCAGAACCTCAGCTAAAGAAGCCCCTCAGCTCATGCTTCCTGGGTTTGGAGTACTTTCCAATACAATACCCATCAAATTTAAGCATCCTGCATTGACAACCACTGGCCTGGCTGGAGTGCCCAGCCCCTCTGTGGTCACATGACATGCCAAGGAGGAAGCATGTCTGATACTGCAGGGCTCAAAGAGAGAACAGTGCTGGATTTAGAGTTTTTTTTTTTTTTTAAAACACCTTAAGGCTAGGGTCAGACGAGCGCATTTTGTACGGACTGTGCGTCTGCAGTACGGACGTACTTTCTGACTGACGACAAGGTAGTGGCCACACAGTCCGTTTTTTTCACTGATGTATTTTTTGACTGATGTAGCAGGGAAAATAAATTACAATGATAAAACATGCTGTCCGTCAAAAATGCCGGACGTATAAATGCAGTCCGTCTGACCATGCTCCACTCACACACAAAGCTATGCGGACGTTGTGGACGTGGCGCACTCCGCACGTCCGTTCTAGCGGTATTACGTTCTTGCCTAACCTGCGTCCGTTAGCCTCCGCACTTCTGTGCGGACGTACTTCGTGTGTGGAGCTCCATTTAACACAATTGTAGGCTATCACGGACGTACTTATGTGCGGGCAACAAGGAACGTTAACACTGCGCTCGTCTGACCCCAGCCTAAAGATTAAAAGGGGAGGGGAGCTCAGAGATGGATAAAGTTTTAACTCCCATCTGTACAGAATCCCTTTAGCCAGTTGACTGCGCAGTCCAGTGTCAATCACGGAGTTCTCCTGGAGGGGGCTGACATGGCTGGCTCTTGGACCTCACCCACTGGGGGCTGGCCGCATGGGCGCAATGACGTTCGAAAGGGACCCACACAATCAGGCATTGAATTCCCGATGGAGGAGACACAGGGGGTCCTTTGGATCCCCGAACCATAATAGGTAGAGGGTCATGTAAGGCATCATTGGAAAGTCCAGGCATAATCAGGTTATATTAAAAAAACGTAGTGATGAATAAATGAAACTTCTTGACCGAAACTACCAGATGCACACAGCCGTAAACTGAATTTTTTTCTTTCCTCAAATGGTTTTTTGTACAATTGTGTATTTATATTAAAAAAAGGGTAGAGTAATAAATGTTATGAATTTAAAATTTACCTAAAACTGGAAAAAAAAAAAAAAACACACTTTTTATAATTTAAACTAGAGTGTAATTTAAAATAATGTTCTGAGCTGACGTTCTGCACAGCTCCTTTAACAACAGAGGGGGGGGGGATATTTTTTATTACTAATAAACGTCACTGCACTGATCTTCTGGAGGTCCCTTTGGCTGCTGTCAGCAAATATTTTGATGTTTGTCCATCGTATTCGAAGAGGACATCTAACAGGTTGTGGGTTGTCCACGGTGTGTCCGCAGATGGCTGGCAAGGCCTATACGTGCACAAAATGTTCTGCCGCATGTCAAGCAGACATGTGTAGGTACCCCTGTAGCAACATTTGCAGCTGTGATTTTACGAAGTGCTCAATTCTCTTGTGCTGTAGTTGTTCTTTGGTCCTCAAATATCTGGCAGGTTTGGAGGATCAGTGTGCGCCATGTCGATCGATCTTGTGCCAGGGTTTCCCAGAAGGTGATATCAATATCCATGGACTTGAAGGAGGCTTTCAGTGCATCTTTGTACCACTTCCTTTGTCCCCCATGCGACAGCTTTCCTTGAGAAAGCTCACCATAAAAGGAGCTGTTTAGGGATGCGATGATCTGGCATCCTTGCAACATGGCCTGCCCAGCGTGTCTTGGCTTTCATCAGCAGGGTGTAAACTCATGACAGGCCTGCTCGGGAAAGGACTTCTGTGTCTGGCACCTTATCCTGCCACCCGATCCTAAGAAGTCTGCGGCGGCAGGTCATATGGAAGTGATGCAGTTGTCTTGTATGCCTCCTGTATACAGTAAGTGTCGCTGGCATACATCAGGGTAGTTAACACTACTGCGACAGACTTGAGCTTTGTAGCAAGGCTTACTCCATGGCAGTCGCATACGTTGGTCAATAGTCTGCCAAATGCAGAGCTTGCCTTGGTTACTCTGCAGTTGACCTCAATGTCTATTGTCACTGCACAGGAAAGGGTGCTGCAGAAGTAAATAAATTGGTCCACTGCTTGCATCTTTTGTCCCTTCACTGTGATGGTGGGCTCTTGATGTTGGACTTGCGGAGCTGGCCGATACATCACCTTGGTCTTCTTTTGTTAATGAGGAGGCTAAAGTTGTTGCAAGCTGCTGAGAATTTGGCCACACTGGCTTGCATTTCCTGCTCCGATCCAGCATTCAGGGCAGTCATCAGCAAAAAGGAGGTCACGTAACATAGTCTCCTTTACCTTCGTGACAGCCTGGAGTCTACGCAGGTTGAACAGCTTCCCTTTGGTCCTGTATCTCAGGCTAACTCCCACGGAGCTGGTCTGGAAGGAGTTTGACAGCATGGCTGAGAACATTATGCTAAACAGGGTTGGTGTCAACACGCAGCCTTGCTTGATGCCGTTTGTAATGGAAAAAGCCTCTGAAGAGTCTCCATCGTCCAGTACACAAGTCATCCCGTCATGGAACGGATATACCATTAGGATGAATCTATCAGGCACCCAAACTTTGACATGATGCGCCACAGACCTTCGCGACTGACGATGTTAAAAGCCTTGGTAAGATCTACAAAAAGGTGGTGTACAATTCTGCTCTTGACACTTCTCTTGAAGCTGACAGGCTGCGTAGATCATGTCCACAGTGCCACGCTCTTTGCGGAAACCGCACTTTGTCTCGGGCAATAAACCCTGTTCCAAGTGATCAGACGGTTCAGCAATACTCGTGCGAGGATCTCGCCTGCGATGGAAAGCAGTGATATGCCCGATTATCGCAGACTTGTCGATTCCCTTTCCTCTTCTAGAGATGCATGATGGACGCATCTTTCAGTTCCTGAGGAACAGATCCTTGCTTCCAGAAGGACTGGAACAGATGAGTGAGCTTGTCAACAAGCACTGTACCGCCATCCTTATAGACTTCCGCTGGAATCGCATCAGATCCTGGGGCCTTGCCATTGGACAGCTGGCTAATGGCCTGTTGGGTTTCAGTCTTTCAGCAAATATTTTAAACATAAACCGGCAGCTGTGTACTTAGCATATAGCTGCCTCCTGCCTGTGCTAAGACATGTCTACTGTTGGGGCCTGTTCACTGGGCTTCTTTTTCCTTCTGACACAGAGCGTTAAGGAAAAGGACGCCCCGCACACTGCTGGCTGCCTTGGAGGCGGGGCAGCCAGTGCGGAGAAGCAGCCACAGCTTGATGCAGACAGATATCGGGAGGGGATTTCCGGCACGTTTTCTCCCCCCCCCCAAGCCATTACACCCCTGCACCTGCTGAAAATCAGGCCATACTTTCATCTGCACAATACGGTCTTTGCTCGATTGTTTTTTTTTTTTAATCTTACACACAACCCAATGTGATGTTAGGGGTCATTGAACAGGTCTGGCCTTTCAAATGATGCCAAATATGACAAAGTAAAATAGCCCCCCCCCCCCAAAGTCAATTTGTTAATATAAAATGAGTAACGGCAGTGGTATTGCTCATCTTATTTCCCACACCGTGAACAAGGTCAGTGTGTTCTGCATTGGCAATATTATTCATAAAACCACAATGCGCCAAAATAGAAGAAAAAAAATAACTGGTTCCCATTTCTAATTTCTTTGTAACAAGAGTACCCCATAGAATATACAACCACGAAGGTTTGGATGATAAAATGTGAAAAAAAATTTTTACAAGCCGTAAAGGTTTGAAATCTGAATAGAAATCTACATTTTTGTTCTAGCATTGTGATAAGACATGTCGTACACACATAATGACAGATTTTGAATCTGCAGAAAATAAGGATAATTTGTCAGGGTCCTACAATAAAACAGGACTTCAAAGCACACTTAAACATTAGCAAAAAATGGTCAAACTGAACTCGCACACAGCGGTGAAATAGCTCAGCAAAGGGGTTAAGTAAAGGGTTTTTGATAGCATGAAGGGACTTAACGAAGAGTTAATAGTTAATATTTTAAAGTCCTATACAGGTTGAGCACCTGATAAGTGGCATGCTGCCCCCCCCCCTCCCCCAAGCATTCTGGATTTCAGAATGTGGGGAGAACCCGATGTTTCAAGTGAAAGTGGTCACTGTTGGAGAGCAGCTACCACCTTCCTATTGCAGCGTTTCTTTCCGGACATGCTGCCCAGTCAGCGTAACTCCGTTCAGCATAACACTAACACTAACACTAACACTAACACACACACACACTGTACGGAGGCTCCCAGAGTGTGCTGTGGCCTGCTGCAGGGCTCCAGAGCCGGCATCCTGTGCAGCAATGACCATATGGAGCACCCCTAGTAGGGAATCATAATATGGATGGCTCCAAAAACATCTGGATTTAAGTATTCTGAATGAGCGCTTAACCCGTATAAAAGATTTATCCATCTACATAAGTTAGGACATTAGAGTATCCCTTTAAATATACAATTTGTACTCACACATCATAGAATTCTTCAAATGATTCTGCTGGTGTGAAAACATCCAGGAGTCCAATAACCTGCAAAGAGAAGTACACAAAAAGGAACCTTCATTAAACTAAATGTCATACAATATGGTGTACAAATGAAACATCCATACAAATTTCTGAGTTGGACAAAGTTTCAAATTATCAGAACTGACAAACGGTCAGCTCAGTCTGAAATGTATTAGTTCTTTTTTCTCTAGTAGATCCTATGGTCACCTAGCCAGACTTTGCAGAATCTGTTCAGATCCTTATTCCTGAAGACCCAGTAAATAGCCTGACATGGAATTTGCTACACATTAGACTTGATTGCTTCCTACCTTTACTTGTATAGCTTAGCTACGCCCCATTAGGCAAAATATTTGGACCCATATTCTGTCCAAGACAGAAGAAGGGAGCCGAAAATACCAAATTATGGTGAAAGCTGTTAATTTTAGGGAGCCGCTACACAAAACGAGACCAGCAGTGGCACTGCACGTTAAACACAGAAATTGCATTGGTTTTCCTCCCGACTTTGCAAAGGAGTTTGCAAGGCAAGACCCCTGGTATTTACAACCCTCTGATCTGATCTACTCTTAGGCAGAATGGAAACTTGATCAGGGGGCCCATATACCTGAACCAAATGGGTTGGTGGGGGGTGTTGGACAGACAAAGACAGCACGCCCTGTACAATGGGTATTTCTCCAAGGACGTGTGTTTGATGATCTTTAAAGAACCTTCTTGGACGTTTAAAATCTGGAATACCCATGGAAGAGTTACCTAATGCAAGTTAGGTTTTCTAGAAGTCCCATTTTATTTCAAGAACTGTATTTGCACATTTTCTTAGATTTTGTAGGTCTGGTAATGGGGCGGTATACAGCTATTGGGCTTTCGAAAGCACCCTATTACTTTTGTGGTGGCAGCATATAGTTGGAAGGGTGTGTACAGTTTAGGGGGAGTTAGGTTGGCGTAACTTACTCTACCTGCTCTCAGGGCCCTAAGTCCAGAGGCTTGGAGCTGTAACCCCTTGTACACACTCCCTCCTCACGTGACGACTGGGTAGGTAGCCTTGTGATAGTCACAGTGGGCCACTGGATATAAACTGGAGAGCCATTTCTCCTGTCCTTCACTCTACAGAGGAGACAGCGGATTGGCCATCTTCCCCAGAGGTGGACAGGAGAGTTTAGAATTTCTGCATCAGCAAATTCAAAAATTATAAAGAATTATCAAAGATGCTGTCAGCATCTACACAATAAAAGTTAACATAATGTGGCTAGAATTATTTAATTTTTTTTCCTTATAATTGCAATGCTGGATTATATTGTGTTTATTAGATCAGTTACACAAAACACTACAAACTACTAAATAACAAAATATTATTTTCACACCACTTTCTGAGAATATAGCAGAAACATCTCATCTCACACAATGTCAAGGTCGTAGGTGGTTGTCTGGAACATCTTTGGTGTATCATGAAAGATAAGAGATATTTTAGGCACAACTAAAGAAATATAAAACGTTTTTTAAACCAAAAATACAACTCTCCAACAAAGGTAAAAGAAAAGATTCACTCACGTTTTCATGCTTCATGTGCTTCAGCAGACGAAGCTCCCTATATGTGCGTTTGGCATGGATAATGGACTGAAATGGCCTGGATAACTTTTTCACTGCTACACGCAATCCAGTGTCAGAGTCATATGAAGAGCTGCGAGATGAGAATTATAAAATAAGCACCAGTGAATAGACACAAATGTATGAGGAGATGTGAGCATGAACAAGGCATTGTCCTGTCTTGAGTGGACAGGACAGAGTGAGGAACTGGAGGCTTTAAGCTTTTTCGATGTATTCAGATAACAGAAATGAAATCGAACATGCCAAAAATGAGGTTCCTTAAAATTTACTTAGATTGCATCTTTAATCAAAATTTAAACTATTTGAACATATTGAACACCATTGATTGAATTTCACGTTTTGTTTGCATGACGGGATAGTTACGTAAAGCAACAGGTTCTGTAAATTTGCAAAGGTTTTCATACAGTGTCTGTCATGTTTCAATGTATTGGACAGAGGCAACGATGGTATTGAATCGCTGTACAACAAGGGTTTAGGCAAGAAGGAGTGGTCTGGATCACGAAATTGGTAAAGGCAGGCGGAGTTTGTATGATAGTGGAATGGAAACCAGGGGTCAATATTCACGTCTGTAAGATCAGGGCGCGGTACAATAAAGGGACAAGCAATAGACGCAGTCGATATGGGTAAGCAAGAGGTCAAGGCTGGCAGAGTTTGTTCATGGTCAAAAGTCAAGGAGTCAATACGGGTACTGTGACAAAGCTAGGGTCAAGGGACAGCTGACGACTGAGCACATTCTCCTTGAGCGTTTAGATTTATATGGTAAACTGCTAATGAGCCCAGTCCCTTCTCTGGGAGGGGCCTCTCAACTGCCTACTGAGCTAGCTACAGCTTAGTCCCTGCCCAGAACCCACAGGCCCCTGAAGGAGAGTCAGGAAGTGCCGCCTCCCCCAGACAGCCTACTCAGGTGGTCCGGGAGAGAGACTACGACCCCCAACCGACAGGAGGGAGATAGAGGCAGTGGAGTGACCTGAGTGCTGGACCAAGAGGGCATCATGAACTATGGCAAGGGAATCCCCAATGTCAGATGTCGCTCACCAAGGAAGACGCCGGTGGCCACCATGACTCCTCAGTCGAGCAGCAGAGATGAGACATGACGGGTCATGGTGTATGAACTCACTGTTCCCAAGCTGTATATAATCATTGAGTAACTCAGTGGCTGTTGCTGAAGTCTGTACTTGGGGGCTCCACAGAATTTTAAGCTGACTTCTGAAATCCATTACGGAAAAGAATCTGCTGTAGGCCCAGCTCAGATTATTAATCCCTTAGTGACCGCGCAGTTTTTTTTTTACGAAAATCTGTCCTTTAGTGCCTACTGTTTACGGTTTTGAGCTGTTAGGGTTTAGGTCAAATTTTCCTTGCTCGTTTATGCAACCCACACATTATATACACCGTTTTTCCCGCCATTAAGTGGACTTCCTAAAAATACCATTATTTCTAGGGTTGCACCGATACTAGTATCGGTGCCCGTACTGGGTACTGTACGAGTACTTGGTACTCGTGCAGATGCCCCCGATTTTTCCCCCGATACCGGAAGCCAGCTTTGAGCTGGCTTGCCGGCATCCGAGGGGCTGGGGCGGCTGTCCAAATGCTCCATCAGCATTCGGACAGGCCCCTGCAGCTGACTGCGTTCATAGCTACATTCCACGAGCACCGCTGACAAAGTTTTCGCGCGTCCGCTCGTTGGAAAGCACCCAGCCTCGATCTCGCAGCTTTCCAACGAGCGGACGCGCGAAGACTTTGCCAGTGGCGCTTGTGGAAGGTAACTGTAACGGCGTGTTAGGAAGAGTAGGCTGGGGGGGGGGTTTAGAGAGGTCTTTGCTGCGGATGAGTGTCGTGGCCCGGCTTTTTCAGGAGTCTCACGCCTCAGGGTCCAGGCTATGCGGGCAGTGTCAGTGGGGCTCTTGCCGAGGTGAGTTGTGACACCTGGGGAGAAACACGCGATCCCCTGACCTTCCTGTGAAGCCCTGTTATCCACAGTTATGGCACAGCAGTAGCAGAGCGTCACCAGGACGGCCACATTACCCAATACCGAGGCACCTGCACAAGGGGACTCCTACAGACCTGGAATACAAGCCTGTCCAATTCATTGGCCATCAGACTCCCTGTGCAGTGACATGGGGAGGTCCACAGGCATTTAGCCCATTAATGGCAAGGGATTGTTATTATGATTGCCAGCATGTGTCCTTATGTATGTTAACGCAGCAGCACTGTTCACACACACACACACACACTGTATAAGGCATGCTCAGATTGCTATCCTGATGACACTGCTTAATAATATTTGCCCTTCCATCTTCTGTAGGAAGATATTACAAATACACACACACACACTAGTCTGGTGTCTGTTGGGTATACATGCATCGGATGCCTATGGGGTATGTGCTGAGCCAGTTCACCTATATGTGCTGAGCTCATCATGACCATTTTATGCTCAAAATTATATTAGATGCCAGCCTAGGTTCTATTTAATTAACCACTTCACTGCGGAGGACGCGCTCAGCACGTCCACCCGCAGTATCGTTCCTTGCCAAGCTTCCGGGAATGGCCCCTGAGGACTGGCGTCATCGTGCATAGCACGATGACGCCAGTCCTGGAGTTAACCCCTAGATGCCACCAATGGGGGAGATAGGGGGTTCCAATGAACCCCCTATCTCCCGATCCGTGGCAGTTAGGGGTTAATGTTTGGTATTGTTGGATCGGCGAGAGCATGGCCGTTCCAACAATACCAAACAGGAGTGAAATTTTTTTTAAAAAAATATAAAATAATATTTAAAAAAAAATTAAACAAGTTTTTCTTTCTTTTTTTGGTTCGTTAATGCAGCAATATTGTTCCCATTTCAATTATAATGTGAACAATAATGCTGCACTAACGATTTTTGTATGCGGTGCGTTAAAAATCGCGTAATTTTCCCCAAAAAAAAAATGTAACGAGACCCCATCTCTAATTTTTTTAACAAGCGCACCCCATACAAAATATAACCGCAATTGCTCGCATGTTAAAATGTGAAAAACCACTTTACACGTTGTAAATTATTGAAAATTCATATTTTATTGCATTTTTTGTTATAATATACAGACAGGTCATGACGTATACTTATAATAATGACATATTATGAATCTGCCGAGTCTGACGGAAAGACCGATATATAATATGTCTGGGTCATATACTAAAATAAGCCTTCAAAACACGTTTAAACATGATGAGCAAAACCAGTAAAAATGACCTCAGCACAGAGGCGGGAAATGCCTCAGCAGTGAAAGGGTTAAACCCCCCAGACAATTTTTTTATAAACACACCAAACCTGGTTATGTTTGGTTTCATTGGAAAAGCCATGATCAGGCCCTTCCAATGATGTCAAACATGACCCTCTAGCTACGGATTGGGAGATAAAGAGATCCAAGGGGATCCCCCCCATCTCCACTTGGCAGATAAGCGGTTAACTGGCCCACTGACGTCCTCACACATATGGTGAGGATGCCAGTGGGTGGAGGGTGACCCGGAGAGGCTTGGCTGACATCCAAGATTTCAGCCACCTCCAGGTTTGAATTGCGATTCAGCAGCGAATTGGTTAAATTTATACACCGCTGAAAAGGGGAGACTCTCTCCTTTCCAGCGGTGCAATTTTTTTTTGTTTATTTCCCCATCCATTAGGGCTAGAGAGCCCCCCCCCCTCCCCTTCCTGCCTTTTACTGCAGGCGCCAGCCGATGTCATCACTCAGCGTTATGACATCATTGTGCCTGCCAGCCCCCTGCGAATGGTGCGGCAGGCTTCCAGAACGCCGCGGGAGCCGGCAAGGAAGGCCAGTATCAGGCGGGAGGAAGGTTAGGAGCCCGCTGACATACCATGTACAGTTGTGTTCAAAATTATTCAACCCCCAATGCTGTAAAGGGTTTTAGGGAATTTAGTGTACATTTGTAATTGTATTCAGAATGAAATCCTACAAGGACTTTTTAAAGAACCATATGCAACTAAAATGACATCAATTGGTTTTGTAATACAGTAGTAAATGTTTCTTTTGTGAATTCTTCATTGACACAATTATTCAACCCCTTAAAGAATACCACTCTGAAGAACAGAGGTTCATTCAAGTGTTTTCAATCAGGTATTGAAAACACCTGTGGATGTCACGGAGCAGCAATAAAGCATAATAAGCACCAATTAGGCAGCTTTAAAATGACTGTGATACTCAGCTCCTTCTAGACATTTACTGGTGTGGTTACAAACATGGTGAAGTCAAGAGAATGGTCCAGGAAGACAAGAGAAGAGGTGATTACTCTTCACAGGAAGGGCAATGGCTATAAGAAGATTGCAAAGATGTTAAACATACCAAGAGCGACCATAGGAAGCATCATTCGCAAATTCAAGGCAAAGGGCACTGTTGGAACACTACCTGGTCGTGGCAGAAAGAAGATGCTGACTTCGACTGCTGTGCGCTACCTGAAGCGTAGAGTGGAGAAAAGTCCCCGTGTGACTGCTGAGGAACTGAGAAAAGATTTGTCAGATGTGGGTACTGAAGTTTCAGCTCAGACAATACGGCGCACACTGCGTAATGAAGGCCTCCATGCCAGAACTCCCAGGCGCTCCCCCTTGCTGTCTCCAAAGAATAAGAAGAGGCGACTGCAGTATGCCAAAAGTCATGTGGACAAACCACAGAAGTTTTGGGATAGTGGTCTGTGGACTGATGAAACAAAATTAGAACTGTTTGGGCCCATGGATCAACGCTATGTTTGGAGGAGGAAGAACAAGGCCTATGAAGAAAAGAACACCTTGCCTACTGTGAAGCATGGCGGGGGGGGGGGGTCAATCATGCTTTGGGGCTGTTTTGCTTCTGCAGGTACAGGGAAGCTTCAGCGTGTGCAAGGTACCATGAATTCTCTTCAGTACCAGGAGATATTGGATGACAATGTGATGCAGGCCGTCACAAACCTGAGGCTTGGGAGACGTTGGACCTTTCAACAGGACAATGATCCCAAGCATACCTCCAAGTCCACTAGAGCATGGTTGCAGGCTGGAACATTTTGGAGTGGCCATCGCAGTCACCTGACTTAAATCCGATTGAGAACCTCTGGTGGGACTTAAAGAAAGCAGTTGCAGTGCGCAAGCCTAAGAATGTGACTGAACTGGAGGCTTTTGCCCATGACGAATGGGCGAAGATACCCGTAGATCGCTGCAAGACACTTGTGTCAAGCTATGCTTCACGTTTAAAAGCTGTTATAACTGTAAAAGGATGTTGTACTAAGTACTAAGATTGAACGTCACTTGGGGGTTGAATAAAACTGATAATGATGTGAGCACAGAAAAGACATTTGTGGTTATTTCATTATAAATGTTATACATGTCTGACCTACACGTGCCTCTTTGATTTAATTGTAAGCAAGATGACTGAATGATCAAAATCAATGTCAAACTGGCCAAAACACTCAATTTCAGTGGGGGGGGTTGAATAATTTTGAACACAACTGTACGTCTGCAGGTCTAAGGGAGACCCATGGGCGTGACGTTGGGAAGGGGTTAAAAGGGGAGAAAAAAAGTTAGTGATTGGCCCAACTTCACCACCCAATTCCATTCCACGGGCCCATCCAAATCGAAAGGGGTTTCCATTATTATTAGAAATAACGTTGTGTTTGAATTACATCGTAAACCATCGGATCCGAACAGCAGGTACCTGATTTTAGTATGCTCCATGAATCATAAGATTTATACTATTCTCAATTTGTATGCTCCCAACGAGAATCAAGTGGTGTTTACTACCTCTATACTCACAAAACTATCCGTCGTCCTAACTGGAAATCTAATCATATGCGGTGATCTAAACTTTACTCTAGATCCACTCAAGGACAACTCGGGTTTTGGTTCTCGCTAGGAATGAAACAACTAAGCAATTAATCGATGATTAAAATCGGTGCTAACTAATCGATTATGAGAATAATCGTTAGTTGCAGCCCTAATCAGCAGTAATGAGAGCAGAATTGCGTTTACTGCAGACATTTGGACAAGTATAGCAATTGAGGTTTATCTTGGCATTACATAGGTGAGGATTGGATGATGAAGTCGATTTGCCTCACTACCATGCCTCTGGAAGACCGGCATACAGCAGCAAACATTGCAGAATGGTTGGAGGAAGTTGTTGCAAAGTTTGAAGTTCGAGCTCAAAAAATAATTGCCATTGTGCATGATAACTGTGCAAATAGTGTCGGCTTCAAAAATCCTGGAGGACACGCATGGGTGGACCAGTATCCGCTGCACTGGCTACACCTTGCAGCTTGTGATCGGTGCTGCATTGAGGAATTCAGGGATTGAGAGAGCTGTTGGTGCTGCAAGAGGACCTATTGAGCATTTTAAAAAAGTGAGCTAGCCAGCAGCAAGTTGAAGGAGAAGCAGAGGCAGATGGGTACACCTGAGCATAAGCTTCTTCAGGATTTGAGCACCAGGTGGAATAGCACTTACTACATGGTTAGCAGACTCCTTGAACAAAGGTGGCCAGTAACTGCGACTCTTTCTGATCAATTACACAAAGGGGCAAACATTATCTGGATCTAAAACCAGACCAGGAGTATTCTTGAGGAACTTTCACTCTGTGCGTTTGCGGCGCGGCAATGTGGCGCGGCGCGGCAGGTTTGGTGTAAAAATAAAACTTAAAAGAATAAGTAAATAAATAAGATTATTAAAAAAAAAAAGGTGGTTTTTTTTCCATTTTTTGTCGGGGGGGGGGGCGGGTTAGTTAATTAGTACCTAGACTGTCATCTACAAATAATTAGCAAAAACCAGTCAGAATGAGCGCAGCGCACATAGGTGAACTGGCTCAGCAGTGAATGGGGTTCAAAAAGCAAAAACACGTAAAAAATTGGGCATTTCTATTCTCGGTACAAAATTTTGAAACGATTTAGCCGGGGTCTTTTTTGGTGGTTGTAGATTTTGGGGATTAAATTCCGAAAAAGTGTTGTTTTACCATTTTTTCATCATATTTCTTTTTATAGTAAAAAATTCAATATGATGGAAATAAGTGTATTTTTAGAAAGTCCATTTAATAGCGGAAAAAACTGCATAATGTGTGGGTTGAATAAACGAGTAAGAGGAAAATTTGAACTAAACACTAACAGCGCAGAAACGTAAAAACAGCAGCGGTCACTAAAGGACAGATTTTTGTAAAACCGCCCGGTCACTAAGGGGTTAATGTAAAGTGTGTTTATTTTGAAGTTTGTATAAACACTCCTTTTGCTCAAATTATTTTAAATAAAGCAAAACAAAAAAGTACTGAGTTTTTTTTTTTATCCGATTAATCAAAAAAAAAAAAAAAAAAAATTGGCCAACTAAGCGATTATGAAAATAATCGTTAGTTTCAGCCCTAGTTCTCGCCTTCTGACTGGCAATCGTAAAACACTGGTAGACAAGTTTCAAGACTTATTAAGTGACTACCACCTACATGAGGTTTGGCGCTTATTCCACCCTAGCGAGGTGGACTATACATTTTATTCTAAAAAGGTGCACAAAACACATACCAGAATTGATTACGTACTGATACAGGGACACTACTACCGTGGGTTGAGAGCTGCTCTATTGGAACGATCTCTTGCGCCGACCACGCCCCAGTGACCGTGACCCTCAAAGACAATTCTAAAACGTTTGGCCATTCACCTTGGAGCCTTTAGCGATTCTGTATTGTCGGACGCAGTTGCTAAACATGACTTCACAATTGTCCTCATACTTTGAACTGAACACAAGCGATGACTTACCCGCCACGACCATAAGGCAGTTCTGAGAGGACACTGTATTAAATGGGCATCCCATTTTAAGAAATCTAAGGTGACTGCTCGTCTTTTACAGAAACTAGAATCTATCGGTCACACAAACTATCCCCTTCGGATGCTACTGCCCGTCTTTTGAGTGAAACCCAGGACGAACTGCATTCACTCGACAGTCACATTTCTCTCGCATACAGCGCCTTAAGACACGCTTTTACGCTTACGGAAACAAACCCAGCAGACTATTGGCACAAAGATTGCGCACGCTCCAACCTAAACAGCGTAGAAACAAACTCCACGTTACTGGCCGAGCGGCTGTACATAAACCTACTGACATTGCGGAGGAGTTCGTAACTTCTTACTCTGCTCTATAAATTATAGCTGATAACGACACTATCTCCCACCCCACTACCGCTGACATTGATGCTTAGCCCTCACATTCCTACCTTGTCCAGAGTGCAAATGGACTGACTGTCCCAACCATTCTCTATCGCGGAAATTACAAAAGTTATTTCTTCTCTACCTCATGGCAAAGCTTCTGGCCCGGATGGGTTCCCATCCTCTTATAAAATCATTTACCTCTCATCTAGTCCCCCATTTATATAGAGTCTTCATGAAGGCCTCTGAAGGCACGTTTCCTAGGGAAATGTTGCAGGCCACCATTGCCACTCTGCCCAAACCGGGCAAGCCCCCGACTTCCTGTCCCAATTTTCACCGCATTTCATTAAACACGGACATCTATGCCAAGCTGTTAGCCACTAGATTAAACGACATCCGACCTGATCTCGCCCAATTAGAGTAGGGAGTGTTTATTAAAAAGGTAGACGGGACTGAAAAAGCGAAGAAATTGCTGGCCCTATTGGAATACCAATCTACATGCAATATCCCCCGCTTATGGCTTTCACTCGACGCTGAGAAAGCGTTCGATAGAGTTCATTGGGGATTCATGCGAAGAGATCTCTGTAAATTTGGTTTCTTGGATGAACATATTAGATCTATTATGGCACTATATGCGCAACCAAATGCTAAAGTGTTAACTAGCGTTTTTTTATCCAGTGCATTTGATATCACCAACAGCACGTGCCAAGGCTGCCCCCTATCCCCGCTGCTTTACGCCTTAGGCAGGAAGATCTTATAAGTGGAATGCAAGTTGGCCCCAAGACATTTAAATTAAACCTATTTGCGGCCGATATCTTCCTAATGCTTAGTGAGCCTATATCTTCTTTGGAGAGACTACAGCCTAGTTTCTTATTCCATTAATTTACCTAAAACACAAGCATTGGCTCCAGGAGTCTCCCCTGACAACTTACAGACTATTCCATGCAAGAGTAACCAGCTTTTATAAACAGGGTATTAGATATTTGGGCGTCACGATTCCAGGGAGGTTCGAGGAGGTCTTGCCCACTAACCATAAGAAGGTCTTCTCTGAAGCAAAAGCGATACGGTTAAGGTGGAAGGTGTGAAACTAATGGCTAGGCAGAGCGGTGGCTGTTAAAATGACATTACCCAAGCTGTTATATGTATTTCGGATGTTACCCGTTTACCTAGGTCCTTACTTAAATTTGGTTCAACTTGACAGCTCCTTTATTTGGAAAGGAAAGCGACCACGTATCCCGTTCAAGGTCCTCACCTCTTCCCCTACTGCTGGAGGTCTTAAATTTCCCCAAGTCAGTGTATTATAAAGCAGTAGTTATAGCCTCTTTGGGCGAAATCTTTCTGGTACAACAACCTCAATGGACATATGTACAGTCAACATCACTGTCTGGTCACTCTTTCCCCAGTTTACTCCTCACACCCCTTAAAATTTAGGCCTCCTCTCCCGTCAGCCCTCAAGATAACCAAATGGTATTTTACCATTTGGGACCAACAGGTCTGTACCTTAACTTCCCAGTATCCGCCCTGGACTTTGTGATCCCTTCTTTAATCGTAAACCTTGGATTCAAAAACGGTATCGTACAGATGTTTGGTTTTTCGGGCCTCCTCCCTTCTCTCCTTTGCCCAACTGCAGATTAAATATGGGATACCTCCTCCTGCATTTCTATCGTACCTGCAAATAAAATCTTACATGGGAAAGCTAGGAATGCTGAGTCTAACCTCGGCAGGTACGTCTCTACTTTCCTCACTTGAGACTTTTAGGATTTATCCCTCAAACCACCAAACTCCTTTCCCTTTGCTATACTTTACTGATGTCCGCTATGGATTCTCCCCGCCGCTCATTTCAAAAGGCCTGGGAAAATGAGCTTAACATGCCCATTACAACAGAACACATATTTTTATTTGACAAAAAAGGGGTGTCCTGGTGCATTGCTATTTTTGAAACGCGATGTAAAAGGGTTATATAGATGGTACTTGGTCCCCACCAGGGAATGCCGACACCTGCTGGCAGTGCCTCACTGTACAAGGCACAAGGTTACAAGTATGGTGGACCTGTCCGATACCAACCTTTTTGGCTACAAGTGGCGGCATTTGTAGAGGTTTTGGGCACAGCGATCCCGTTCTCACCGGAACATTACTTGTTGGGTGCCCTTCCTAATGAGGTGTGCAGAATGCAGCGACAAAGTAAACGGTTTAGTATTGTTGAGGAGTCTTGCGGTTTTCTCCTCATTGCTAGACTTTGGAAACAAACTAATCCTCCCACTCTTCCGGCTTTGATTAAGATGATATAGGATCTTGCGATTTGAGGACCTGGCCTGGTCAAATTTTAACCTTCATGCACCTAAACAAGACCCTTGGAGTGACCACCTCCTTTATCAATCTACTAAAACTGAGATCTAATCTCCCATAATGACATATCCAACCTAAGTGTCACTGAGTCTGAAGCTCCCTGGTTCCTGACAAGTTACACAGCTATCTTACGAAGGAGTTCGATGATGGGGGCCCCCCCCCATCTTCTTAAAAGAGATTCATCTATTTCATTGTTAGCTATAATACTGCTATGTTTAAAATGCATTGCCATTCAGAAGAGTAATTATTGAAAGGCACAGCTTTGTATCATCGCTTCCGTTAATTGTAACGACTTCTCCCCTTTTATGTATGTTACGGTTTCCCTTTTTGTATCCCATATTCTCTGATGAATAACAAAAAGTTAAAGTGATAGGCTTATACACACTGCAAGTTTTATTCCTTTGGAGCCCTGTGATATCCAATGGAAAATAGGGGACAGCCTCCAAACGAAAACACACAGCGGGGGTAACCCAAGACAATGATATTTATCGGGCTGAAACAAACAAAAATAAACGATTAATTGGCAACTAAGCGATGATTAAAATAGTTGTCAACTATTTCCATTGATTAAATTGTCCTATGTACAGCACACACGGTTTAGAGTCAGACTGCGTTAAAAGCAAATAACCTCAGCTTCGGAGCAGATTGTATGATTTAGTTCTAGGGTTGTCAGACACAACCAGTTTGTTCTTTTTGGTTTTTAATGTAAAAGTTTTTTTTATTTTGAATTAAAGTCAGCAAGACAAACTTAAAGAAAACGGCCTCGCAAAGCCAAAACGAGCCATACACAATAGGTCAACTGCAAGCAAAAATGGCTGCGCAGGGTCAAGACATAACATCAAGTAGACAGCATATGAACAACAAAAAAGAAGTCTGAAATAAAACTGAAAAGATTTAAAAAAAAAATCTCAGCAGAAAATATCACCACATTACAAAAGTGTGTGTGTAAGTGTGTAAGTGTGTGTGTGACATAAAATAAAAGGGGGATCATAAATTGATATAAGCCATCTCGAGTGAAGCACCTCCGGCCAAAGCGGGTCAGGAACCAGAAAGGAGCAGATGGGCAGTCCACCTCAGCCTGTATCCAGCCATGGAGGCGGGCAACCCCGCCAGCATCAACTACCACCCAAAGGGCCTGTCGGACATGTAGCCCCCTCTCAGATACCGACATCTCCACAGGGGGTTCCAGGATGACAGTCTCGGCAGCACCCTCAGCAATCAACTGCACAAAGGGCCTGTCGAGCACATAAACAAACACACACCTCCACCGTAACACTCTTCAAAAGGGGATCCAGCATAACCGACCCAGCAAACTCAGTGTCAGACCTGCAGCCAACTCCACTCCAGCATCTGGAGTCAGGAATTGCCTGCAGCTGCTTCCTGCTCAGGGTGACATACGCAGCAGAGCACGCTTCCCTGGTTACAGGAAGCACCAGGTCTTCAGCAGTCCCGGAGCAAAGCCGCCGCAGCACCCACCTCCCAGCACCCCGGAACGCAGCCATCAGACGGCGCCACTCGCCTCTGGTGAGCAGCCTGTCGTTCATCCTCCAGTATCATCACCAAGCAAGCGTCCAGGCCCACTAGCACGGCATCCACAGCTTCATGGCAGCTGGCACCCGTGCCCCTCGTCCGTTCCAGCTGTTGCGATGTCCCGTACGGCCGAGAGACGGGGCCCTCAGTCTCCACAGCCCGCTCCGGGGCGACAGCTTCCAGGGGGAACAGAGAGGCAGTTGAGTAGGGATCCATGCCACGAGGCAGGCCGCAAGATGGACGCCAGGGAGACCGGCCAGCCAGGGATTAGCAGCCGGATACCAAGTCTCTGGTCTGGAGGGGGGCAAAACGGGCTCTAGACAACATGTGCCCGATGGCCAGCCTCAGAGGGACTCCAAAAGAGGGAAATAAGATGGAGAAAATCAGCTAAACAACCCCTTACAAGGCACCAGACCGAGGAGCTCCTGCAAGACACATCTGCTCCCTTCTGCAGGCAGCCCACGCCCCCCCCCCTCCCCCCAACCAGCTTGTTTTTATTCC
This sequence comes from Leptobrachium leishanense, assembly GCA_009667805.1. Lineage (NCBI taxonomy): Eukaryota > Metazoa > Chordata > Amphibia > Anura > Megophryidae > Leptobrachium > Leptobrachium leishanense. The sequence goes on from CM019064.1 coordinate 178,552,479, forward strand.
ATTAATAGGATATTGCCACTTGGTGTAGGAGCTGTATGCCTGTGTTTTATACTTACTTGAAGCTGGAGTCCTGTGCTACCACCCCACCCTCCTTGGTCGGGAATTGCCATTCCCTCCCTTTGGTCTGGTCCCTTTCCCCAAACTCACTCCGACACTCAGATCCGGTCTTTTGTCCATACCCACTCTCTCTCACACTCAGGTCAAGTCACTCCCTTCCTCCACCCACTGGTCACAAAAAGATTTTTTTAAAAAAAGGGACACTCTACGCACCCTGACCACTTTAGCTTCTTAACCCCGAATTCATGTTGACATCATCTATGACCAAGTGTAGCCGTGTTCATTTGAGAAAGCAAACATGGGCTTAAGCTTTGCATGCAGCATCAACCCATCCAGTGGTGTATTTTGGCCTAGGCCGACTAGGCCCAGGCCTAGGGTGGCACTTTCCAGGGGGCGGCGGCTCAACCCCTAAAAAAAAAAATTAAAAAATGTTTTCTTCATTTACACGCAAAGTATTTTACCAGGAAGGATACATTGAGATTTCACTAATTTTCAAGTATGTCCTGGGTAGGCAAGGCCTAGGCTTTCACTTTCCAGGGGGCAGCAAAAAACCTCACCACTAAATGGGTTACTCGCAGAGCACCGAAATGACGCCAATATTTTGGTGTTCTGTAGTTCCCTGCACTTCCGGGAATAAAATTTCCCCACCCTGCAGTGAATTCACTGCAGGGTCCCCAAAGTGCATGGAGTCGGCCGCTGAATGCTGCCACCGCAAACCCGCGGCCTGCTGTTTTCAAAAGAACTACTGAACGAAAATGTCTGGAATTTACATATAAGATCCTATGATTGATAATAAAAAGTTCTGTTACAGAAAAAAGGCTATAAAAAAAATAAATAAAAAAAAAAATAAAGGGGGGGAAATTTTGCCCAAAAAAACCAAGACTTTTTACTGCAGATTAAAATAAATGATTTATTAGATATTGCATAGAAACGGGAATATTTTTAACATTGAAACCTATGGGGTTCGCCTGAATAAACCTGCTGATTGAAACCACCGAACATCAGGGCATTTCACTGCCATTTCTCTGAGTCTCAGTACCACATGACTGGCTGAACCACATGAAACGCACGCGCGCAGCGGCCCGCCCTTTCGTTAACAGACTCTATTCTGGACTGAACACCCACCGGAAAGGGAATCCAAGCTACAGTGCACCCTCTGGTAGTGGCACCCCACTGCTGACAAGATGGCGCCACAGCATAATTGCTGTGTGCTCATATACACTCGGTTTGCTGGGAGTTTTATTGCAGTGGATTCTGATGCACTCATACACAGCGCACATTGCATTACTGTGAGTTTTATTGCTGTGCAGTTCTGTGATCTGCTCATACACAGTGCCCATTTCTATGGGTTTTATTGCAGTGCAGCTCTGTGATATGCTCATATGCAGTGCAAGTTTCTGTGGATTTTATTGTTCAACCAATTAGAGCGGCTGTGATCTAGTATACTTGAAATGCGTGGCTGTTCTTTGTAAAAATGCTTGAATTTAAACATTTCATAATTTTATTTATCTCAATAGATACATTTGAAATGGTATACAAAATATACAAGTAGGCACTTGGTATCCACTTTTAATATAGAGAGGAAAAGGTGGAGCTCTAAGAGGAAAAGGTGGAGCTTAAAGAAAAAGGGTGGGGATTAACCAGGAAGAGGTGTGCCCTTGACAGGAAGGGGTCCCTCAAATTTAAATTAGGGGGTGCCCGAGTTTAGTCAGGCCTAGGGCAGCACAAAACCTAAATACACCACTGAACCCATCCCTCTGACCAAGCACTCGCATACCTTGTGTGAAAAGTACACAAGATTAAGCAAATTGGTTATTCTGTTTTGGTTTTTTACAAAAGGAATTTTAAGTAAACAATTTTTTTTCTATCCGATGAATCGAAATAGGGAGAAAAAAAAAAAAAAAAAAGGCCAACTAATCGATGAAAACAATAGTTAGTTGCAGCCCTAGAGATTTATTTATTGCTGGAGGTTGCAAAGGCAAAATCTCCTGAGAGTGGATGTGGGTCTATAAAACTTAACCGTTAATGTAAAATACTATAAAAATGGCGTATGTACCCATCGTTTACCATAAAACCAAGAAAAACTCAAGGTATAGGGAACGGATACCAAGAAACCACAAAAAACGAACAGGAATAGCCAGGATAAAAATTGAACGAAACAAAAAATTTTATTATACAGTTGCAAGATCCGTAGAGCATGGGCTCTGTATTGGTCTTGTCGTGCAATCAAGAAATCCCCAGTTACGGAGGCATCATGAGAGGAGTACAGTGGAGTACAATAGTGATAGTAAGGCTGTACAGATACTATAGCAGCAGTAGGAAATAGTGAAAAAGGAAAGAACTTAGAAATAAAGGCTACTTTGAGTCCCAATGTCGCTTATGTCAATCTCCATATGAACACATAGAAAAGACTGCACTTGATACAATGTCTGAGCGCTCAGACTTAAAAAGTTCCAGCTCTAACCGTGGTTTGCACTATGCCGGGGGGGGGGGGGGCATCGTTGTATGCCTGCATCATCAGGAGCACCAAGCTATAGAGCAAGAAAATTTGAGCGAGTTATATGGGGGGGGGGGGTTTTCGAGCTCTTCCCCTCGTGGTGGTGGGCAAGAGGTTGCCTAGGAGGATAGAATATCACCTCAATTAACTGCATTCTACAGTCAAGGCAGGCAATTAAGCGTTGGGCATCCCATTTTCAAACAAATACAAGTAACCCTTTATTTCATGCATCTAGTTTCTGAATTTGTACTTTGCTAGGTCATTTTTTCCCGTAGTTTTTATGAATTCTGTGTACCAAGAATGTTTTGCCTGAAACGTGTCTGCTCATTTATTCAGAAAACGCACCTTAAGGACAGGTACACATGAGCGCACTCAGAGTGCAAGGAACGTCCGCGAGAGTTGACGTTCCTTCCACGCGACACCCGCCTGGCCCCCAGCACTTGAAAGCGCGATTCTTCCAGGATTGCGCTTTACAGCCCTGTCGACGGTGAGGATCTCTAGGTGGACGCATGCTGCTCGCGAACAAGCATGTGACCGGCCCCGTCGCAGCATCACAACGCTGCGACGGACGCCGGTAAGTGCGATTTAACGCACGTACTGTGCGCAGACGAATACGCTAGTGTGCACCCGGCCTTAAATGTATTTTGCCTAAGATGCCAACAGTGCTCCACACTCAATTATGAATAAATCCAAACACTTTAGGCTAATGTCAGACAAACGCAGTCAGAGCGCACTCTGCGTGCGTGCATAACAGACGGATGTACTGACGGAAGATACTGTAGACACCACACGGTCGTTTTTTTTTGTCTACATCTGTAAAAAAAAAAAAAAAAAAAAAAAAAAACACAATATGGGAAACAAAATTAATTAAAATTAAGACCGGTACAGTCAGGCAAAAAAAAAAAAAAAAATATGAGCGTCAACGTGATGGGCGTCGCAAATGCGCTGCATCTGACGTTGCGTCATTACACACAGGCCGCTGCGCACTCTGGGTGTCCATCGTATCGCTTTTACGTCAAGGCCTAAATGGCATCCATTGCCACCTGCGTGGTGCGTGCACATGTCGTGTGTTGGTCTCTATTGATCACAAATCAATGCTACGACGGATGTTAAACGGTGCGGCGACATGGACGTGATGGCTGCGTTCATCTGATGCTAGCCTTCGAGTCTATTCACAAAGCACCGAAATTGCATACAATTTGTATTTGCTTTGTGTTTCAGAGATTCCATTTAGCGAAACTACAGTGAATTCCCCATTTAGCGAATGGTTGCCATATTTTGTTGAAAATTGAGTCACTGGAGTAGTTATCGTACGGTGAAAAACGCCCAAGTGCACCATTAATCGTCGAATGCTGCTGAACTGCAAAAATAAAAATTATCTTAATAGGAGTGTAAATCAGTATAAAAAGGTGTAAATAAAAAAAAATTATAAAAAAAAGTCCAATACTAAAAAGGTGTTCTAAAACAGACCAAAAAAAGGTTTTAGCCGAAAATTAAAAGAATAAAGCCCAAATTTTTTTTTTTTTTTAATTAAAAGATTACGTTTTTACATTGAATCCTATGGGAGTCGCCTGCTTGAACAACTGAAAAATCATGGCATTACGCCACAATTTTGGTGCAGTTTGAGGTTCTGTGATTAGAAGATACGATAGTCTTCTATGGGGTAGTTTCGGTGCTGCCGATTCTCCAATATTTGGTGAATTGGCCTGGAACTGCACCGAATAGTGAAATTCACCATCTTGTGCAATTCAGAGGTTAGCGAAGAACTTTTTTTGTTTTACCTTCATGTATAAACAGCCTAGGTAACATTCCTAAGGAAAATAAAGTGTATGCACTAAACTGAAAGATTTACACTGCATTGTATTTACTTTGTCGGCATACTTGTGAATTAAAAGTTAGTCTAAATTCTGCAGTGACAGAGGCCCATTGCTTTACCAATTGAAAAGAACACTGAACCTACATTAGCCTTTCAAGGTTATTCAGAGAGAAAAAAAAATGCTAGTTTAGTAAACGAAATTAAATAGGATTTTTTTTAAAATGTAGGGTGACCTTACAATACGATTCACTAACATTCTCTGTAGTTGCAATCAACGGGATACATCTTAATTGTTGCAACTACCAGTAAACTTCAGCTATGCAGAGAAGCAAAATGCAACAACAGCAGCAGACTGAGTTGCTGCAAATAAATGAACAGCAGCACGGTTATTCTTCCGTAAAAATAAGCAACTGCAGCTGTGCTCCATTTACGGTTGCTTGCAACAACTGTAAATATACAGACAGTCCAACACCACGAGTCCGGAGGTGAGGTCTCGCCATGCGGAGTAAAAAAAATGCAAGTGGCCAGCGACAGGAATATGCAAAATATTCGCTTCCACTCTTTATTAAAATTAAGATTATTCTAACACCCAGAATAATCCACAATTTTGCAGTAGTGTTCTTCATTGAAGAAGGAAAAAGAAAAAAGACCCACACACAAAACTACTGAGCAACACGGATCCAAAAAACAAAAACAACAACTCCACAATTGACAACCACAGAAAAAACTACTATGGAAAATATACAGAATATTATGCTACAAAAGAGGTCAGTCTATTGTTGGAAAAGCACCACATAGCAGCAGCCCCCCCCCCCAGCTGTGAGAATAAATACATACATATTATAAATCAAAAGCCAATTGCACATCACAGCAATTCAAAGAATTGCATCCCAGAGCTCCTGTGCCACATTCTCCATATGCAGCAAGGAATCCTGGGTAGGATATGCAAATGACATCTGTCTTCCTTTTATGCATCCTGAGTCTGATTACACAGAACCCTAAAAATCAATGCTATGCCACACTGTGGCTTTCTAGCAGAGATAAGGTTATGCAACTGGTCAAAGCCACTCCTAGGACAGCGCTGTTTCGGGTTTATTGGACCCTCAGCTAGGAGCTAGTACCACACACGAAGTACGTCCGCACAGAGGTGTGGACTCACAGATGCGGCAAACGGACGCAAGTTAGGCAAGAACGTACGTGCAGAGTGCGCCACGTCTGCATAGCTTTGTTTGTGAGTGAGGTAACGTAGTCAGACGGACTGCATTTTTGACGGACAAAATGGTTCTTCATATTAATTTTATTTCCCATCTACATCAGTCAAAAAAAAAAAAAAAAAGACTGTGTGACCACTACCTTGTCGTCAGTCAGAAAGTACGTCCTTTGTGCATGGACGCACAGAATGACCTGAGCCTAAGCTTCTTGATCCAAGGAGAAATCTGACTGCCATTCTGGGGTCAAGGATTGTTTTTCCCAGTGTGTTGCATATTGGCGAGCGCTTCAGACTGGGTTTTTTTGCCTTCTTTTGGATCAACAGCAGGTGATGTGTGAGAGGCTGAACCCGATGGACGCATGTCTTTTTCAGCCTATGAAACACATCTTTAGAAAGACCATGAATAGCTCCTTCAAATGAGATATTGCTTGCCTATATACCAGAAGGAAAAAAAAAAAAAGTTTTAATAAATATTTTGGCAACCATCTTCACAAAAATTGGTCTTTAAATCCCCCCCCCTTTAAAAAGATGTTGAGAGAGATATACACATCTCCATCTCACACATACACCCACTCACCCACACTCCATCACTCATTAGCTGAACCAAACTAGAAAATGGAATGCCAATGGGACCAGGAGTTAGGTTAGATTCAGTAAGAACAGAAATTCTCATTTACAGTAATTTCCTTACACCAAACAAGTCGAAATATGTAACATCAAAAATTTAAAAAAGGGACATGCAAGCTTTGTTAGTGTGCTTTTAAAAACGTGCAGTGCCTTTTTAGATGAGTCAGTAGTGTCATTCAGCAGGCATAAAAAGTAAATGATATTTTTTCATATTTAGTTGATTTTCTTTCTTGGCGTTTTCCACACCCACCTCAGGAGGCCTTTTAAGCTAACCAATCATTGCCTATACCAAGGTTTAGCAAAAAAAAAAAATATAAAAAATAAACAATGCACTGAGCATGTGCATCCGAGTTGCTCCTCCTCCCTCCTGCACTTTGAGCTGAGGGGAGGGCGGGGCTGACCTTTAACCCACAGCTACTGCAGAGACACGGAAAGAAATCCATACACACAGGGAGAAAAAGACAGCAGAGACAGCACAAGAAAGAGTGATCGTGACTGTGTGAGGAACTTTGAGTGGGACAGGGAGTATTTAAATCTTGAAAGAGCACAAGTGAGCGAGCGTGCGAGCCAGTCAGCGGGCGTGCGAGCTTTGCTTTCACAGTTGCATAGATAGCTAATATGCAGTTCCTCAGTTTCCCTGGCCTGAGGTCCTGAGCTGCACAGCTTGTGTTAGTTCATACAGTCACAGGTATTTATAAAGCACTAGCAAGTTCCGTAGCGCTGTACAATGGGACAGGCAGAATAACAAATGTCCATACAAGTTAAAAACACAACAGTAGGAGAGAAGACCCTGCCCAAGAGCTAAGAGGAGAGGGGTGACACACTAGGTAAGGGTAATATCTGAGCAAGTGAAGTAGTGGGGTGTGCAGGGGCTGTGGGCAAGAAATGTAGTTCATGTGAAGCTTTGATGGGTGGAATAGTGGGTGGGGAGGAGGCGGGGAAGAGGCGGGGAAGAGTCAGGAAGTATGAGCTGAAGAAACACGGCCTGTGATTTTTTTTTATATCTGTGCATCCCTAGTTACCACATGTGCCGTGACACAGCACAGAACCCATTTTCAGGTTTGTGCTATAACCCATTATGTAAAGGATATGGTGATGAAATGTCAGATTATCTCGCTCTCTGCACTGACTGATATTAAATATGTGAGTAGGGCTGAATCTTCAAACTATTCTGCGTACAACTTTTCCTTAACTAGTAGTAGAGGACATGTTAATGTTGGGAATAACTTTACATCATGGAGGAGATAGCTTTTTTTCTTGTAACTCTGGGAAAGGTTAATGTCTGTGAGGAGTGCCATGAGCTGCTTGGTTAGAGGTGTAATAAGCACAGTCTGAGGCTGAAGATAGCCAATCTTAATAGAAGATCGATTTTTCAGATGGTTACGGGCTTTGAGCAGTTGCTGATCATGCACCCATGAAATCAGTGATGGCAAACCTTGGCATCCCAGATGTTTCGGAACTACATGTCCTAAGATGCTTAACCCCTGCCAAGCAGTTTTACTATCTCCTGATCCATGGCAGCTAGGTGTTAATGGCTGTACCAATGATACCAAACATGATCATGCTAGAAGTCAAGAAAAAAAAAATTGTTTTTTTAATGCAGCAATATTGTTCCCATTATAATGAACAATGATGCTGCACTAACAATTTTTTCTAGGGGGGGGGGGGGGGGGTTTACTAAACATCCAAAAAAATGTAACGAGACCCCATTTTAAAGTTTAACAAGCGCACCCCCATAGAAAATATAACCGCAAAAAGGCTCGGATGTTAAAATGTGAAAAAAAAAAAAAAAAGAAAAAAAAAATTTACACAATAGATCAGTGTTTCCCAAACCTGTCCTCAGGACCCTCTGCGCTAGGTATCCGAAGCACAGCACAGGTGATATGATTTGCTGCTCAGTGATTGCAGGATTCAGTCTGCTTTTTCCCCAAGATGATCTGCAAAATCTGGCCTGGTTGAGGGTCCCGAGGACAGGTTTGGGAAACACTGCTGTAGAGGATTGAAAATTCTAATTTTATTGCATTTTTTTGTAATCATATTCAGGCAGGACATGACGTATACATATAATGATAAATTACGAGTCTGCCGGAAAGAAATAATTTATATAAACTGCGACTTCAAATCGCGTTTAAACAGGATGAGCAAAACCGGTAAAAAAAAAATGCGCTCAGCACACAGGGGTGAAATGGCTCAGCAGTGAAAGAGTTAAATTATTTCCTTAACCATTTATTTTATTCACTTGCAGCAAAAAGCTTATTTTTATTTGGCATTTCTCAGGTGAAATTTTATTGTTCCCAATCTATTTTAAAACGAGGCGCTTTTCCATTCTGCAATGAATTTAATAGATACAATGTTTCGGCACAACGGTTGGCTCCATAGATGTCAGTGGTCCTGAACTGCTGATCTGAAACATCGTATTCATTGAAAAGGTTTCCGCATAAGCACCATGGTGAGCTCCATAGCTGTCCACGGTCCCGAATCATTTTCAATGAATACTAGGTTTCATATAGGCAGTTCAGGACCATGGACAGCAATGGAGCACACCATGGTGCTGAATATGCACATTTTTATTTAGGCTTTTCATATGCAGAGAAAAAAAACCTCTTCCTTTGGGTTTAGAATTTCAGACAAATTTTTATTGTTATTTGTAGGACCTTATATAATATTTCCATGCACTTTTTTTTAATATATGCCCTGTAAAAATGGCAGAGTTCCCCCCCCCCATGTTCGACGGATCGATTCTGCACACTTCAGGGACCCTGTGGAGAATGTTGAATTCACAGCAGGGTCAGCGAATTAAGCTTGCTAAAGTGCGCCAAATGAAAGCGTACCGTAAATTCGATGCTCTTTGAATAACCCCTGATGTTGGCATGCCGACATCATTGGCCTCCGAGTAGGTCCCCCAGCAGGTGGGATATTCAAAATGATTTCTGCCAAGTGACAACTGTATGGGCGGAGGAAAATCCTCTGCTTCACACTGACATTGGCCAAACTGGGCCGGAGGAAGGGATGCTACATAGCCTGACCACTTTAATAAAGCTAAAGTGGCCAGTGTGCGTAGTGTTCCTCTAATGCAGGGATATTTGCGTAAAGTAGGAAGTTACAAAACGAATAGAATTGGATTTTTTTTGGATAATTCAAGCACCATCTGTGTATACAAAAGAAGAACTACCTCGCATTACAAAGATTTGTTTTGCAATAAATTTCAACACTCGTCTCTGCGCATTCTTCTTTTTTCCCAAAAACATACCTCTTTCCAAGATGCGATCAAGATTCATGCTCTTGCAAACTTAGTGGACATGTAATTTATTTTAGCCTTTAATGCAGTGGTAGGCAGGTTTGGTCCTCCATCTCCCATGAGCCTCAGTTACTCCCTAGTTTGGACTGAGCCTCATAAATTTTAGTTACAAAATATTTGCGGGGCCAAGGCTGCTCACCAACTTTAATGGAAGGCCTAAGGTAGATAAAGCACGAGTTGGTTGTATCTAGGGCTGAAACAACTAATCGATTAAAATAGTTGTGAACTATTTCCATTATCGATTAATCGTCCTGTGTACAGCACACACTGTTTAGAATCAGACTGAGTTAAACGTAAATAACCTCAGCTTCGGAGCTGATTAGAGAAGACGTGTCGCTGCTTTACTAGGTATGATTTCGTTTTAGGCAGGGATGCACAGAAATGTCGACTACCAATAGATTCTGCCGATAATGGGGTTATTGGTGTCAGCCCAAAAGCAAAACACCAGCCAAAAAAAGTCAGCCGAAAATTGCTGATCCCAGCTGACCCTGAGCGTGCACTCTTTCAATGCTGCTTAGCAGGAGATAATTGTAATTGGAGAGAGGCAGGAGCTGCTACACATTTATTTCTGTACACAAAGGGTTAACTGCATGAACCACGTTATCAGTGCAAGCAGTAGCCTCTGGCTTCTCAGTGACAAGGATCAAGTGATTTATCACTGACCTCCTGTCAGCGGTGTCTGCACTTTAAAAAAATAATAGATTAAGAGAAACCGACTGATGTTTAGGCTCCACCTGAGCCATTATAGATATATATCTACTCATTTAAGTTGTGCTGGAGGGCAAAAAAAAATTAGGTTAAAAAGGTCTCCACACAACAAATAAAACTTTATAGTTGCAGAGTTCTCTGAATTGCTCGGATATGTAAAGGTCTTCTGCAACTATAAAGTAAGTGTGTGTAAGTGTGTTTTACACATGAATGTATGCACTAGATGCAAAATAACTCCACCAAAATAGGACAAAAATATCTTAAACATTTTAATGTGGATTTATTAAATTAATATCATGAATTTAAATTAAGTCTAGTATTAATACAAAAACTATCTTAAAATAAATTGATGGGGAAAAAAAAAGTCATTACCGGTTTCTTTCCAATTTTTTTTTTTATTTCAGAAATATATATATATATAATTAATTATGTCATTTTCGGTATCGGTCCCAAATTTTCATTTCAGTGCATCCCTAGTTTTAGGGTTATGTCAGACACAACCAGTTTGTTTTCATTCCGTTTACAACAGTGGCAGAACTATAACACAAACAATAGGATACTGCCAATGGGTGAAGGAGCTGTATGCCAGTGTTTTATCCTTACTAGAAGCTGGAATCCTGTGCCACCACCCTTTTTGGTCGGGAACTGCCATTCCCCTCACTTTGGTCTATTCCTTTCCCCAAACTCACTCCCACACTCATATCCGGTGTTTTGTCCATACCCACTCCCTCTCACACTCAGGTCAAGTCACTTGAACAAAGTCACTCCTTTCCACCCCTCCTGTCCCTCCTCCTAGTTTGATCACGAAATTAAAAAAAAAAAAAAAAAAGGACACTCAACGCACCCTGACCACTTTAGCTTATTAACCCCGATTTCATGCTGACATCATCTATGACCAAGTGCTTGTAGCCGTGTTCTTCATTTGAGAAAGCAAACATGGGCTTAAGCTTTGCATGCAGCATCAACCCATCCTTCTGACCAACCACTCGCATACCTTGTGTGAAAAGTACGCAAGAGCCGCAATTTAAGTATGTACATACACTATGCAAAAGGCTTATGAAAAAAAGAGTTGTGGGTATTTTTTTTATTTTTTACATAAAATTCCTTTAAAAAAGTAAACCATTTTTTTTCTAAAAAAAATATTTAGCCGCTGAATCGAAGAGAAAAATAAGTAAATAATTCGGCCAACTAAATCGATTATGAGAATAATTGTTAGTTGCAGCCCTAGTTGTATCCCAATGCCGGTAAACAGACACTTTAGGGTTTACACAGAGAGAGCACCGAAATTTCAGTGCTCTCTTTCACTTGGCGCACTTCGGCGAGTTCAGTTCGCCGACCCTGTGGTGAATTCAGCATTCACTGCAGGGTCCCTGAATGGATCCGCTGAACACTGCCGAAAAAAAGCCGATGAGACGCTGAACAGGGGGAAAAAAATAATAAAAAAAATATATAAAAAAGGTCCTATAAATAACAAAACAGGTCTGTTAAAGAATTGGAGGGGGGGGGGGTTTGCTGAAAAATCCATAAAATAAGTAAAAGAACAAGACTTTTTGCTGCAAATGAAAATAGACAGTTGAATAAAAACAGGATTTTTTTGTTGAATGAAACCGAAAATCTGGCATTTTACCAACTTGTCGCTGGTCAGCGTTTTCTGAATCGATTAACCATTAATTCTCTATGGGGAATTTCAGTGCAGTCGTATTGCACTGTATTTTACTGGCAATTCTCCAATATTTGTCGAATTGCCATGAAACTGCACCACCCGGTGAAATTCACCATTCAGTGACAAATTCTGTGAAAAAGGCTAATGTCAGACGAACACATTCTGAGCACACTGTGCGTCCGTGCACAACTGACGCACTTTCTGACTGATACTGTAGACACCACACGGTCCTTTTTTTTGACTGATGTGGATTGGAAATAAAATATGCAAAAATTTTAAAAAAAAGATACATGATATGAAAAACCATTTTCTCCATCAAAAATGCAGTCCATCTGACTACGTTCCACTCACACACAAAGCTACGCGGACATGGCGCACTCTGTGCGTCCGTCCTAGCGGTTTGACGTTCTTGCCTAAATTGCATCCGGTGCCACGTGCGTTCGCACTTCTGTGCGGATGTACTTTGTGTGTGGGTCTCTATTGATCATAATTTTATGCTACGACGGACGTTAAAACGTGCGGCAACACGGACGGGATCACTGCGTTCGTCTGACACGGGCCTAAACCCTTGTGTGGCTCGAGTGGCTGAGTGCTGACTAGGGCAAATGTTTAAAAAAAAAGGCAAGAAGTCCATCACACAGTGTGAGCTGAACAGCCTTGGGACAGTATAAAAATATATACAAAAAATAAAATAGGGATTAAATGAAATAATGGCACAAAGCGGAGATGTATTATGGAATAGAATTTAAAACAATCTTTACATCGCAGTCCAAGCATAGACTGATTTACAAAGCTTGACCTCGCTAATGCAGATCACTATACTCGATCCAGCCTGGATTTACCTGCAGAATTGAATACTGTAATGTGCTTGCGTTAAACTGTATTCCATTGCACACCTAATATGTTATTTCTAGGGCTGAAACAACTAATCGATAATGAGAATAGTTGTCAACTATTCTCATTAATCGATTTGTGTACAGCACACACTGTCCGACTGGGTTAAAGGTTATAACCTCAGATTCTGCTTTGGAGTTGATTGCTGAAGACATGCCGTCGCTTTACTTGGTATGATTTAGTTCTAGGTTTATGTCAGACATAACCAGTTTGGTTTTATTCAGTTTACAACTGTAGCAGCGCTATAACACAATCCCTGGGATACTTTCACTGGGTATGAGCACTGTACCGCTTGTGTTTTATCCATACTTGAAGCTGGAGTCCTGTGCCACTACCCCACCCTCTTTGGTCTGGAGTTTCCACTCCCTCTCTTTAGTCCGGTTCCTTCCCACAAACTCTGTCCCACACGCCGGTCCAGTCTTTTGGGTCAAGTCCCTTGCCCAAACTCTCTCCCTTCCACCTACAGACCCCCTCCTGCTCAGTTTGTTGATAATTTAAAAAAGGGACACTATGCACCCTGCCCACTTTAGCTTATTAGGCTGCGTGGTTAGGCTTATCAGGCTGCGTGGAGTGCCCTCTTCTCACCCCACTTTCATACTGACCTCATGTCTATCTGTGCTCTCTCGTAGCAGCGTTCATTTGGGGAGAAAGCAGACATGGACTTAATCCCCGCACATAGGATCAATCCATTGCTGTGACCAGGTGGTCGTGCACCTTGTGTGTGAAAAGCATGCAATTTGCGTATGTAGGTACATTAATGGTTTATGAAAAAAAAGGGGAAAGTAGGAGTTGATTTTATTTTATTCTTTTCTACAATGTTACTTTTCTTAAGTATACTTTATCCGATGAAAATCGAAAAAAAAAAAAAAAAAATCAGAATCGATGAGAATAAATAGTTAGTTGCAGTAGTTATTTTAAACATGTTTAAGCTTTCAAAACATACTGGGAAGTGAAAAGAAATCAGACACGGTCCTGCGCCACTTTAAGGCAGTTTCTACCTCACAGCGATGCCCCAGTCCCTGACCTACTGTAATAACAGTGGGGTATGACTTTTTTTCTCTTCATCATCATGCCTTGAGGGAAGGTTGGAGGGGGGGGGAATCACTGACCTAGGGTGTCCATTGGAAGGGCTACTCAGAGCTGAATTCCCAGGTTAAAAAATAAATATATCATCATCATTATTATTATCATCGTCATCATTTATATAGCGCCAACAGTTTCCACAGCGCTTTACAATAACCAAAGGGAACGAAATACATATAAAACGGACATAGGCTGGAAACAAGAGGTGTAGAGGGCCCTGCTCATAGCAGCTTACAGTCTAGAGGGATTGGGGTTGAGGAAGACAAGAGGAATTGCACTAGATAGCAGGATTAGTGCCAGTGGTTTGGGAATGGTGGGGCCATAGAAGCGGCTTCAATCAAGTGTGAGTAGGTGAGCAGAGGGATGAGTTGCAGCAGTGGTGCAGTACGCTAATCTGAAGAGATGTTTTGAGGGATTTCTTCAAGGCCTGAAGGTCAGGGGAGAGTTTGATAGGGCAAGGCAAGTCATTCCACAGGACTGGTGCTGCCCTTGAGACGTCTTGGGGGCGAGAGTTGGCCGAGCGCATGTAGACTGACGACAGGTGGAGATCACCTGCTGAACAGAGTTGTCTAGATGGGACGAGCTTGGAGTAACGAAGACATGTAGGGAGGGGTTGAGTTATTAACCCTTTCGCTGCTGAGGCTTTTCCCGCCCCTGTGCTGAGGTCATTTTTTACCTGTTTTGCGCATCATGTTTAAACGTGTTTTTAAGGCTTATTTTAGTATATGACCCAGACATATTATATATCGTTCTTTCCGTCAGACTCGGTAGATTCATAATATGTCATTATTATATGTATACGTTATGTCATGTCTGTATATTATAACAAAAAATGCAATAAAATATGTATTTTCAATAATTTACAATGTGTAAAGTGTTTTTTTCCACATTTTAACATGCGAGCAATTGCGGTTATATTTTGTATGGGGTGCGCTTGTTAAAAAAATTAGAGATGGGGTCTCGTTACATTTTTTTTTGGGAAAATTACACTATTTTTAACAAACGCACCGCATACAAAAATCGTTAGTGCAGCATCATTGTTCACATTATAATTGAAATGGGAACAATATTGCTACACTAACAAACCAAAAAAAATAAAAAAAATTTGTTTATTTTTTTTTTTTTAATTTTTTTTTTATTTTTATTTTTAATTTTTTTTTTTTTTTTTTACAAATTTTTTAACTTTCATGTTTGGTATCGTTGGAACGGCCATGCTCTGGCCGATCCAACGATATCAAAATTTAACCCCTAGCTGCCACGGATCGGGAGATAGGGAGTTCAATGAACTCCCTATCTCCACACTTGGTGGCAGTTAGGGGTTAACGCTAGGACTGGCGTCATCGTGCTGCGCACGATGACGCCAGTCCTCTGGGGAGTTCCCGGAAGCTTGGCCGACATCCAAGATGTCGGCCAGCTCCCGGAAGGATCGCGAATCGGCGCTTTTCAGCGCCGATTTGCGATCCAGCTCCCCAGGGGTTAATGCCAGGCATCATTTGGAAGGGCAGGCTGTGCCCTTCCAAATGATGCCTGGGTTAAGCCTGTGTGCCACCGATCGGGAGGGAGAGAGGTCCGAAGGACCTCCCCCCCTCCCTTTCAGGCGCCTCCTCCGCACATGCGGGGGGGGGGGGCGCCTGAATTAGGTGTCATCGCGCCCCCGCGATGACACCTAATAATGGCGGCTGGTGGTCCGGATGCCGGGCTGACATCCAGGATGTCAGCCCGCACCGGAGGGGCCAGCGATCGGCCGGAACCCGGCCGAACGCTGACCCCAAACTGAGGACGCGCTCAGCGCGTCCTCAGCACACCAGCGGTAATGCTGAGGACGCGCTGAGCGCGTCCTTAGCATTGAAGTGGTTAAGTGATTTGAATGTGAGCATCAGTATTTTAAAACTGTATCCTGAAACATACAGGAAGCCAATGGAGGGACTGGCAGAGTGGGGAAGTATGCGAGGTGCGTTTAGTGAGGAAAAATAAGCCTGGCCCCTGCATTCATTACAGATTGCAAAGGGGCGATGCGGGAGTTGGGGAGGCCAATAAGGAGCGAGTTGTAGTAGTCAAGTCGTGAAATGACAAGAGCATGAACCAGCACTTTTGTGGCATCTTGTGTCAGAAAGGGGCGAAAACGGGCAAGGTTTGAGTTGAAAATAACAGGATTTGGTCACTGTCTGGATGTGGGAAGAGAATGTTAGGTCAGAGTCAAAAAACAGCGAGCTTGGGGTGTTGGGCTAATGGGTGTTCCATAGGGATGCACCGATACCATTTTTTTTTAGGACGGAGTAAAGTACCGATACTTTTAATGTCATGTGACCACATTTCAATAAGAACAGACCTCATAAAATGCCCCAGCTCATGCTTGGCCCCCAGATCATGTTGGCCCCTGCGCTCACCCTGTCAGGCTCCTCCGGCGTCTTGTCTTCGAGCGGCTGCACGCAGAGGTTGTAGCCCGGCCGCTCATTGAGAACCACGTGCACAGCCTCACGTGACTGCGGCTGTGCACGTGGTTTATCGAGCAGCCGGTCTACAAACTCTGCGCGCAGCCGCTCGGAGATATAATACTCACCCAGCCAGGCTCCTCCGGCACTGCTTCTGTCCTCGAGCGGCTGCACGCAGAGTTTGTAGACTGGCCGCTCGTTGAGAACCACGTGCACAGCCGCAGTCACGTGAGGCTGTGCACGTGGTTCTCAGTGAGCAGCCGGGCTACAACCTCTGCGTGCAGCCGCTCGAAGACAGAAGACGCCGGAGGAGCCTGACATTGCGTTTGGCGCCAACGAAACCGGCCGGCAAGCCAGCCCAGCTTCCAGTATCGGTTTAGGTATCAGGGGCCCCTGCACGAGTACCAAGTACGCATGCAGGTCCCGGTAGCGACACAAATACTAGTATCAGTGCATGCCTAGTGTTCCATTTACTTGTAGAGAGATAGGTGGTATTGGGTTCTTCTTGGAGGGAGGCATGACGAGAATTTCAGTTTTGGCAAGATTGAGTTTAAGGAAGCCATCCAATTTGAGACAGCGGAGAAACAGTCAGTGACTCGATCCAGGAGACCTGGAGAGTGGTCAGGGGGAGGAGAGGTAAATTTGAGTGTCATCAGCGTATAGGTGGTACTGGAATCCAAAAGGAGCTGATCAGTTTCCCTAGAGTAGACTGAAAAAAGTAGAGGGCCCAGTACTGAACCGTGGGGCACCCCAACAGAGACAGGCTGCCGGGAGGAGGTACTTCCAGCAAATGAGACACTAAACGATTGTTGGGACAGGTAGGAAGCGAACCATGAAAGAACAGAACCTTGAAGGCCTATATCACTAAGAGTTTGAAGGAGGATTGAGTGGTCAAATTGTATCAAAAAGGCGGCAGAGAAGTCAAGAAAGATCAGCAGTGAGTAGCACCCATTTCATTTAGCAGTTGCAAGGTCATTGGTCAGTTTTGCAAGAGCAGTTTCTGTTGAGTGCAGTGAGCGAAAGCCAGATTGCAGAGGGTCAAGGAGAGAGTGGGTGTTGGGGTAGTCAGACGGGCATACACAAGCTTTGAGGCGTTTGGAGGCAAAAGGGAGCAGGGAAACGGGGTGGTAGTTGGGAGCCGTCGGATCCAGAGATTTTTTTTTAGAATTGAGACTACTGTGGCATGTATCAGGGGAACAGGAAAGACCGATTAAAAAAAAAAGGTATGGGTCAAGGATGGTACAAGAGAAACAGAAAGTGTTTTGGCAAGATGTGAGGGAATGGGGTCGAGGGGGCAGGTAGTGGGATGAGAGGATCGTAGTAGTTCCTCAAAAGGACCTCTTGCTCAGTAGCTGAAGGGAAGGAGTTAAACATGTGAGGATAGACATGGTTAGCATCTTCCTGCATGGGTGAAAAATGGCATTGTGGAGATTTCAGTTATCATCTGTTCAATTTTTGCTGTGAAAAAGCAGGCTAGGTCTTCGGCTTTGAGGTCAGTGTGAGAAACAGCCACAGCAGGACGGAGAAGGGAGTTGAAGGTGGTGAACAGGCGTTTTGGGCTCCGGGAGTGGGTGTGAAGTTGAAGGGAGTTGAAGGTGGTGGGCCAGGGATGGACCGAAATGTCGGCCACCGATAGATTCTGCCGATAATGGGGTTATCGGTTTCGGCCCGAAAGTAAAATCACCAGCCGAAAAAGTCAGCCGAAAATGTCTGACACTGAGTGTGCACTCTTTCAATGCTGCTTAGCTGGAGATAATTGTAATTGGAAAGAGGCAGGAGCTGCAACACATTTATTTCTGCACACAAAGGGTTAACCACCTACTCGGAGCTGCTGCCACTATCAGAGCAAGCAGTAACCTCTGGCCTCTCAGTGACAAGGAACAAGTGATTTATCACTGACCTCCTGCCAGAGGTGTCTGCTCCAAGGACAAGAGGGGGGGGGGGTTAATGGAAGGTATACACATTCATTTTGCAATGGTTTGACTTTTAGCTTGCATCTTAAAGGCCCCTTTATAATGCGTTGTTTTTCAGCACTTTAAAAAAAATAGATTAAGAAGAACAGACTGATGTTTAGGCTCCATCTGAGCCATTATAGGTATATATCTACTCATTTAAGTTAAAAGCCTCCACACAAATAAACTTTATAGTTGCAGAGTTCTCTGAATTGCTGGGATGTGTAAATGTCTTCTACAACTATAAAACGTGTGTGTGTGTAAATTTAGTATATAAATGAATATAGTCATGTATAGAAAGTCATTTTCGGTATCGGTTTTCGGCCAAGCTCATCGTGCATTTTCGGTATCGGTCCCAAATTTTCATTTCGGTGCATCCCTAATGAGGGCTGTAAAATATGACTGCTTGGCTAGGAAAAGCGCAGTGCTGTAAGACTGGAGCATAAATTTATAGTAAAGAAAGTTGGAGTGGGAGCAGGTCTTTCTACAATAGCGTTCAGCAGTTCTAGAACATCTTTGGAGATGCCGTGTCAATTTGTTGTGCCAGGGTTGCAAGTTTTGTCGCCTCATTGACCAGGGTTTTGGCAGCGCCAGCTTATCAAGGGTGGAGGAAAGAGTAGAGTTGTAGCGGGTGATGGCTTCATTAGGACAGGAGAGAGATAGGACGGATGAGAGTGGTACGGATATATTGGCAGAGAATTGCTGTGGATCCAGAGAGTGGAGATTTCTGCGGGTCTGATAAAGTTTGGGTTCAGATGGAGGAACGAGGGGAGAGCTGAGTTCACAAGTCAGAAGATGATGGTCAGAGAGATTGAGAGGTGTAATAGGGCACAAGTAGAAGATGAGATCCAGAGTATTGCCAGCTGTGTGTGGGGGGGGGGGGGGAGTTGGACCACTGAGTAAGGCCAAATGAGGATGTAATGGAGAGAAATTGTGAGGCTGCTGACCTCTGTGTCAAGTCAACAGGGATGTTAAAATCTCCAAGAATGAGGGATGGAACATCAGACGACATGAATTGTGGGAGCCAAGAAGCGAACTGGTCAAGGAAGGGAAAAGGTTGGCCAGGGGGGGGGGGGGGGGGGGTCGGTAGATAACAGCAATACAAGCGGCTAGAGGCTTAAACAGGCGAATAGTATGGACCTCAAATGTGGGGAACGTAAGAATGACCTGAAAAGAGCAGTAGGGAGAGAGTAAAAACCCCACACCGCCACCTTTTGTCATTCAGTCTAGGTGAGTGTGTCAATAGGAGACCGCCATGTGTTAGGGATGCAGGTGTGTGGCAGTATCGCATGGAGAGGGCCAGGTTTCGATTAAAGCCAGTAGATGTAGGGAGCGTGAGATGAAGAAGTCGTGGATGGCAGTAGATTTCTTCACCTTAGCATTCCAGAGTCCCAAGTGGAAGGTGGGTTATATGGAGAGAAATATATATATATATATATATATATATATATATATATATATATATATATATATATATATATATATATATAACATATACTACAACTGCACACCTAGAATTAGCAGGACGGAATACATTTCTGTATGGATTGCTGCAGAATTAAGAACCATTGAAGGGATTTCCAGATCTATTCACTAAAAAAGGTGAAACGCTGGAGAATTGGCAGACGAGATCACTCGAATATGGAAATGGAGATAAATGGGAGAATTTTTAACGTCTCCTGGAGTTTTACCTTGAGTGAGTAGATCCCAAACCAGTTCTCACTTCTAGGTGTCAATCCCTAAAGTTCATGCTGATCTGAGCTTCTAGGAGCCAAGCCCTTTCATTTGGAGGGCTCAAATGCCACAGACATACGCAAAGGGAGAGGGGTGAAGGTGCTCCCCCTACAGAGAAGTAGCTGGCAATCTTGGCCCTCAGGATGCTTTGAAAAATACAATGAAGCTCAAGTACTCCTCAACAAAGCCTCCTGGGACGTGTAGCTCCAAAACATCTTCAGGGTTATTCAGAGAAAGGTGAAAAGCAGGAGAGTGACCGGAGAAGTGAAAATTCTAGGTCAAAATAGCCAGACCAGAACAATTCTCCCATTTCTCTCAGTTTCCATATCGGCTATTTGGTCTAGCTTGTTCTCGTCTCCTGGTTTTCACCTTTCTCTGAATAACCCTGCTTGAGTGCCAAAAAGTTGCTAATGCTTTGCACACAAGAACGTCAGAAACTTTAACCCCTTCCCCATGCAATTACTCCACTAAAAGCGAGCCAATTAGAACGTCACAGGATTAAGGCTAGGGTCAGACGAACGCATTTTTTCACGTCTACCGTCAAAAAGTGCATTGATGCGGCCGAACGCATTTTTTCACGGAAGACACGATAGCGGTCATACGATGCGCAATTTCAGCCGTGATTTTTTTACGGATCCAAACCAGGAAACTTTGGGTGTATGGACGTTAAGTTGGCCAGACATGAGCAGCGTCTGACGCCTCCTAATCACGCACACACACGTGCCGCTATGCGGACGCAGCGCACTCTGTACGTCAGTACTAGCAGTTCGACGTTCTTGTGAAAATGCATTCGTTTGCCGCTTGCGTTGCGCGGCCGAACTTCGTGTGTGGGCCTGCGTTGGACGTCATTTGCTGCTACCACGGCCATAATAAAATGCAGCTAAACGCACTGCGTTTGTCTGACCCCAGCCTAAAACGTAACATTTATTAAATGAATACAAATAAAACAA
Organism: Leptobrachium leishanense; assembly: GCA_009667805.1. NCBI lineage: Eukaryota > Metazoa > Chordata > Amphibia > Anura > Megophryidae > Leptobrachium > Leptobrachium leishanense. Next base: position 178,573,400 of record CM019064.1, read on the forward strand.
AGACAAACTTTGACCAGTGCACTCGTCACATACAATCTTAGAAAAATTAAAATAAATTGGCTTGAACTATCAGGTCTAGTCACCAATGGGGTAGGGAATCCCTGACTATATCAGTCATAAAAGGTCCTTACAATCATTAACCTTCCCAACTTGAGGAACCATTTTTTAGAACAGAGACCATGTGGTTTCACCTAATGTAATTATAATTCACTTATTATCAATATATGTGAACCCTTGTGTAGTGAGGAACTCCACAATCTGACATTAGACGGACTATCATATTGCTGTCATATAAATGCACCACTATAAAAAAAATATGTGAGCTAAATGATAACGACAGTTCATACCGTACCTAGAATAACGAAATGAATAAAGAAGCTCCAGAGTCCACGATAGATTTCAATGGATTTAATCCAACAACAGAAAAAAAGGCAACGTTTCGACCATGACTGGTCTTTGTCAAGCCTAAAACACAATGACAGAACAGGAAATAAATAGCACCACAGACTGGTTAAGCAATCAAACAATAATTGCAACCAGTCCGTGTATGCCAATCCAACAATTAAAAACAATAGTCTACAATTGAATACATCAATTAACATATTAACTTTAGTAATTATATATACGATGCTTATTAACATACAATAATTGGCGATGAATTGTAGAACAATGCCTATGAGAAAAAGGAGAGACTGAATAATTATGCATGTGAAGGGAAGGGATTACATCTCTACTAGTAAACCTAAGGGAGAGAAAGGAACAGATCTATCTATCATAGAGAGATGCTAACGTAACATATTTATAGAAAGGGTGAGAGATCTGATTCTCTATTAAGACCATGTGGGAAGAGAGTGTTGAGATGATGGATCCAATATAGTTCCCTCCTTTTAAGTAATTTTTCTCTGTCCCCACCTCTTGTTAACTTAGGCACCTCATCGATCACCTGATAACGTAACTGTGAAATATCATGTCCACAACGTATAAAATGTTCAGGGACTGGGAATTCAATCTTTTTAGTCCTAATATCAGATCTATGTTTGATGAATCGATTTTTAACTTTCTGAGTAGTCTCGCCCACATATATCAACCCACACGGGCATTTCAATAGATACACCACGTATGCAGAATTACAGGTAAAATAACCTTTGATTTTGGACTTCCTCCCAGAGTGTGGATGGACAAAGGAATCACCCCGTATAACTGCATTGCAGCAAGAACAATTTAGACATGGAAAAGTTCCATTCCTGGGTTTACCAAAAAAGGGTGTTCTGCCTGTGTCTTGTCCAAACTCTGCTTTAACCAACATCTGTCGAAAAGATCTCCCCTTCTTGTATGACATAAGTGGGATGGTCTGAAACTCTGAAATATCAGGGTATGCATCCCTTAGGATGTACCAGTATTTACATAAAATATTTTTCACTTGTGAAGTGTGGGTTCCATATTTGGAAACAAATGGAATCCTGCCACAGCTTTGGCGTCTCTGAGGAATTATAGGTTGATTAATTCTGGTACTTTCTCTACTCAGAAGTTGTCTCGGGTAACCCCTGGCTCTAAACCTATCGATCATCTCCTCGAGCCTCTTGTCCCTACTTTCAGGCAAATCAACTACTCTATCAACGCGCACGAGTTGACTCCGTGGGAGAGAGTTGAGTAGTGTAGGTGGATGCGCACTGTCATATCTTAACAGGGAGTTCTTATCGGTAGGTTTTCTGTAAAGATCTGTCATTAATTTGCCATTCCTTTTAACCACCAAGGTATCCAAAAAATTGATTTGTGTAAGACTGCATGACATAGTGAACTTAATGGAGGTAGATCCGTTATTAAGTATACTGAGAAATTCATCTAATGTATCTCTAGTACCCTCCCATACAAAAATAATATCGTCTATATAGCGAAACCAATGATGGACATATTGAAAAAGGTCGCATTTATAGACTACATTTTCCTCAAATTCAGACATGAAGATATTGGCATAGGTGGGTGCTACGTTAGTACCCATAGATGTCCCCCGTATTTGAGTATAAAATACTCGATCAAAGAGAAAAAAGCTGCCACCCAACACCACATCTAACAGATCCAAAAGAAATTGTAATTGATTATCAGAATAACCCAGTTCAACAAGAGCATGTTTCATAGCATTTATACCCTCAGAGTTCTGTATAGACGTATACAGGCTGGTGACGTCAAGACTGACCAAAATACTGTGATCACCCACAGCAAGTCCACGAAATTTGGTAAGAAAATCACCGGTGTCCAAAATAAATGATGGAATCCGCTGTAGATAGGGTCGAGCCACCCTGTCCAAAAAAATGGACAGGGGGCTGAAGACCGAATCCACAGCAGATACAATAGGCCTCCCAGGAGGCGCAATGAGAGACTTGTGGATCTTGGGCAAGACATACAAAACAGGTATTAAAGGATGTTTTTTCACAAGGAATTTCGACAGACCCTTATCAATAATCTGGTTCTCAAGGGCATCATGTATCAAGGTGGAAATTCTACTGGCAATCGCTGCCGTGGGGTCACCATCCAATCTTTTATACGTCTCGACGTCACCAAGCTGGCGCTGGATCTCAGCCACATAGTCGCCACTATTCATGATCACCAGAGCACCCCCTTTGTCCGCCGGCTTTATCACAATTGAGGGGTTGTCACGTAATTTCTTTAAAATCCCAGAATCAATGGCGGACATATTAGGGGATGCTCTGGTGAAATGACGCCTAGAATATACTTGGGACATTTCCCTCTCTACAATTTTGACATACGTCTCAACAGCATGTTCAACATTCTGAGGCATAAATTTACTTTTCTCTCTCAAACCAAGGTTTTTAGAATTAAAGGGTGCAAGCGGTAAATCAATCTCGGGTTGACCTGAAAATAAACATTTCAATCGAATCGTACGAAAAAAATCGAAAAAGATCGACTTTAACATCGAACGGATCGATGCGTTCGCTCGGACAGTACGATAAGCCCCTCGAAAGAAGCTTAATTTCATCGGCCGTTAATGAAATGTCCGATAGATTGAAAGACTAGCGTCTCTTGTATAGGGACTGGTTGTTTCTCATCGGAGGTTTTTTCGTAACACTCTTCTGAGCTTGTTCCTGTACATTCCCTCCGGGCGATTGTCGCCCTTGGCGCTGATCTAAAAAAGACGCTTGGTCGTTCGATCGGACTACACCGAGGTCTTCGGATGTATCAGTACCTGTCCCAGACATAGAGTCCTCTGTGAAACGAATAGATTTTTTCGTATATTTACGACCAGGTCCTCTTCGCATCGTAGTTGGTGTCCTGGAATAACCTTTTTGCCAGGAATAAACATGACCCTGTACATAGTCATCCAAATCACGTTGGAACTTCCGTCTTTTCCTTGATTCCACTTCCTTCCGGAAGTGGTCCAGTTGCGGTGCCATCGTGGAACGCAACGCCATGAGTTCCAATTCGGAATTGTTGTCTCGAAACGATTTTTCCAAGTTTTCGATAGATTCCTGGCATTGTGCAATTTCCTTCGATAAAAAGTCGATCGTAAGTAGCATGACATCCATCGAACATTTGTTCAGAATTTTTTCGAATTTCTCCACATAGTCAGGATTATCTTTATAGAAGATCGGCTGAAGCCCCACTCTTAGGCCACGTGGTATTCGTAGTGCACGATAATATTCAGCCAAAGTAATCGAATGGAGTTGACATCCGATCAATTTACGATTCGATTTTAAAAGATCTTTTTTCCCACAATCATGGATAGAGGTACTCAAAAAAGTATTGTCCTTACCGGCCTGGGCCAGAATCCTCAAAGCTTCAGTCTCATCATAGGCAAAGGTACATGGTGTTGGAGTCGATTCCATAATGGGAAAGGGTTGCATTCAAGTATCGAAGCAAGCAGGGATATACGTGAAAAGTTGTGCCCGAATGCAGAACCCAAAGTGGATAAATGGAGTGGGGGTCTCTTGCTCCACAGCCCCAACAATCACGAAATGAATAAAGAAGCTCCAGAGTCCACGATAGATTTCAATGGATTTAATCCAACAACAGAAAAAAAGGCAACGTTTCGACCATGACTGGTCTTTGTCAAGCCTAAAACACAATGACAGAACAGGAAATAAATAGCACCACAGACTGGTTAAGCAATCAAACAATAATTGCAACCAGTCCGTGTATGCCAATCCAACAATTAAAAACAATAGTCTACAATAGAATACATCAATTAACATATTAACTTTAGTAATTATATATACGATGCTTATTAACATACAATAATTGGCGATGAATTGTAGAACAATGCCTATGAGAAAAAGGAGAGACTGGATAATTATGCATGTGAAGGGAAGGGATTACATCTCTACTAGTAAACCTAAGGGAGAGAAAGGAACAGATCTATCTATCATAGAGAGATGCTAACGTAACATATTTATAGAAAGGGTGAGAGATCTGATTCTCTATTAAGACCATGTGGGAAGAGAGTGTTGAGATGATGGATCCAATATAGTTCCCGAAAGTGTTACGAAAAAACCTCCGATGAGAAACAACCAGTCCCTATACAAGAGACGCTAGTCTTCAATCTATCGGACATTTCATTAACGGCCGATGAAATTAAGCTTCTTTCGAGGGGCTTATCGTACTGTCCGAGCGAACGCATCGATCCGTTCGATGTTAAAGTCGATCTTTTTCGATTTTTTCGTACGATTCGATTGAAATGTTTATTTTCAGGTCAACCCGAGATTGATTTACCGCTTGCACCCTTTAATTCTAAAAACCTTGGTTTGAGAGAGAAAAGTAAATTTATGCCTCAGAATGTTGAACATGCTGTTGAGACGTATGTCAAAATTGTAGAGAGGGAAATGTCCCAAGTATATTCTAGGCGTCATTTCACCAGAGCATCCCCTAATATGTCCGCCATTGATTCTGGGATTTTAAAGAAATTACGTGACAACCCCTCAATTGTGATAAAGCCGGCGGGAAAGGGGGTGCTCTGGTGATCATGAATAGTGGCGACTATGTGGCTGAGATCCAGCGCCAGCTTGGTGACGTCGAGACGTATAAAAGATTGGATGGTGACCCCACGGCAGCGATTGCCAGTAGAATTTCCACCTTGATACATGATGCCCTTGAGAACCAGATTATTGATAAGGGTCTGTCGAAATTCCTTGTGAAAAAACATCCTTTAATACCTGTTTTGTATGTCTTGCCCAAGATCCACAAGTCTCTCATTGCGCCTCCTGGGAGGCCTATTGTATCTGCTGTGGATTCGGTCTTCAGCCCCCTGTCCATTTTTTTGGACAGGGTGGCTCGACCCTATCTACAGCGGATTCCATCATTTATTTTGGACACCGGTGATTTTCTTACCAAATTTCGTGGACTTGCTGTGGGTGATCACAGTATTTTGGTCAGTCTTGACGTCACCAGCCTGTATACGTCTATACAGAACTCTGAGGGTATAAATGCTATGAAACATGCTCTTGTTGAACTGGGTTATTCTGATAATCAATTACAATTTCTTTTGGATCTGTTAGATGTGGTGTTGGGTGGCAGCTTTTTTCTCTTTGATCGAGTATTTTATACTCAAATACGGGGGACATCTATGGGTACTAACGTAGCACCCACCTATGCCAATATCTTCATGTCTGAATTTGAGGAAAATGTAGTCTATAAATGCGACCTTTTTCAATATGTCCATCATTGGTTTCGCTATATAGACGATATTATTTTTGTATGGGAGGGTACTAGAGATACATTAGATGAATTTCTCAGTATACTTAATAACGGATCTACCTCCATTAAGTTCACTATGTCATGCAGTCTTACACAAATCAATTTTTTGGATACCTTGGTGGTTAAAAGGAATGGCAAATTAATGACAGATCTTTACAGAAAACCTACCGATAAGAACTCCCTGTTAAGATATGACAGTGCGCATCCACCTACACTACTCAACTCTCTCCCACGGAGTCAACTCGTGCGCGTTGATAGAGTAGTTGATTTGCCTGAAAGTAGGGACAAGAGGCTCGAGGAGATGATCGATAGGTTTAGAGCCAGGGGTTACCCGAGACAACTTCTGAGTAGAGAAAGTACCAGAATTAATCAACCTATAATTCCTCAGAGACGCCAAAGCTGTGGCAGGATTCCATTTGTTTCCAAATATGGAACCCACACTTCACAAGTGAAAAATATTTTATGTAAATACTGGTACATCCTAAGGGATGCATACCCTGATATTTCAGAGTTTCAGACCATCCCACTTATGTCATACAAGAAGGGGAGATCTTTTCGACAGATGTTGGTTAAAGCAGAGTTTGGACAAGACACAGGCAGAACACCCTTTTTTGGTAAACCCAGGAATGGAACTTTTCCATGTCTAAATTGTTCTTGCTGCAATGCAGTTATACGGGGTGATTCCTTTGTCCATCCACACTCTGGGAGGAAGTCCAAAATCAAAGGTTATTTTACCTGTAATTCTGCATACGTGGTGTATCTATTGAAATGCCCGTGTGGGTTGATATATGTGGGCGAGACTACTCAGAAAGTTAAAAATCGATTCATCAAACATAGATCTGATATTAGGACTAAAAAGATTGAATTCCCAGTCCCTGAACATTTTATACGTTGTGGACATGATATTTCACAGTTACGTTATCAGGTGATCGATGAGGTGCCTAAGTTAACAAGAGGTGGGGACAGAGAAAAATTACTTAAAAGGAGGGAACTATATTGGATCCATCATCTCAACACTCTCTTCCCACATGGTCTTAATAGAGAATCAGATCTCTCACCCTTTCTATAAATATGTTACGTTAGCATCTCTCTATGATAGATAGATCTGTTCCTTTCTCTCCCTTAGGTTTACTAGTAGAGATGTAATCCCTTCCCTTCACATGCATAATTATCCAGTCTCTCCTTTTTCTCATAGGCATTGTTCTACAATTCATCGCCAATTATTGTATGTTAATAAGCATCGTATATATAATTACTAAAGTTAATATGTTAATTGATGTATTCAATTGTAGACTATTGTTTTTAATTGTTGGATTGGCATACACGGACTGGTTGCAATTATTGTTTGATTGCTTAACCAGTCTGTGGTGCTATTTATTTCCTGTTCTGTCATTGTGTTTTAGGCTTGACAAAGACCAGTCATGGTCGAAACGTTGCCTTTTTTTCTGTTGTTGGATTAAATCCATTGAAATCTATCGTGGACTCTGGAGCTTCTTTATTCATTTCGTGATTGTTGGGGCTGTGGAGCAAGAGACCCCCACTCCATTTATCCACTTTGGGTTCTGCATTCGGGCACAACTTTTCACGTACCTAGAATAATGCTGGAATGAACAACAATTGATGTTATTCCAGGTTTATTTCTACACGAATCCAGTCATAATTCAGTCACAACATCAGTGCCTGTTCATAGATATTACCAAACTCTAAAATAGTCACTTATGGGATTATAGATTGAACATTCAATTTCCCTAATAAAAAAAAAAATTATTAAGAAGAGGATATTTGAAAATGGCACACACTAAAATTATTGAATTGTTCAGAGCTACCACAGGCAGTAGCGTGGATAGAATATAAACCTCTCCCATATACCAAATGAACCAATTTAAAGTTATAATCTGCACATAATGAGATAACATTCGGTTACCCTTTTGCCTGTGTTACTCCTTTAAAAAAAAAAAAAAAAATAAAAAAAAAAAAAAATTGTTCAGAGTGCCACAGGCAGTAACCTAGATTAGAAACTCACCTCTTACATATGGCTAATTGTTTCCTCCAGAACCGACACAATACATTGTAATCAAATCTTCACAGTTAGGTCCAGCAACAAAAAGAAAAAAATGAATCCCTCAATTCTCAGGATTTTGAAATAGGACAAGTAATTTCTGATCCACGGCTCATCACATCAATATTTAGGAGAGCTAATTATATCCATATTCAAAAGATTTGCCCAGCAACATCAGCTCAAGATCAAAATCTTTTAGAGATCCTAATCTGCGCACCCAACGCACGTTTCCGGCTCGCTTTGCACTGGTCAAAGTTTGTCTATTTGTATTCATTTAATAAATGTTACATTTTAATCCTGTGACGTTCTAATTGGCTCCCTTTTAGTGGAGTAAGGCTGGCTGTCCACTGGATCCGTTTTCGTCCGATGGCGCGATCATCCGATATCGCGTTCTTTCGTCAGACCGATCAGATTACACGCATGTGGTTCACCCATCAACCATTGCATCCGACACTACCAGACACGAGGCACTTCAAGTCAGAGGGGAATTTATCGCGTCAACTAGGCACAACCATCCGACAGAAGATGGATGCTGAGAAATTGATCAGGTAAGTAAATGCATTTTATAATTCAAAAGTCCAAGTTTTGTGTAGGGAGTAGGTGGGACTAGTCCGGTTTAGGTACGGGGATGATTTCTGATGACAGTATGACAGGTCAATCATTTTTTTTTTTTATAAAAAAAAAAAAAAATTTAACCGTGTATTCATTTAATTAGCAGTAAAAATTAATTTATTTTTCCTGTACATCTTTTTTTATTTAAGAAAATTTAGATTACCAAGGGCCCTATTACATTCGTTGCGTTAAAACGCTTGTGCAGCGCATGAATTTTTGTGCCCTTCGTTAAACGTTAGCACGCATATAAAATCAACACAAGTATTACAATCCTCGCACATTTTTTCATCCGTCAAGAAATTGCGCGTTTACGGACGCGCACAAACACGTAGCAACGTAATTTAGTGTGCGGACTGTTTTTCACGCGATTTAGCCAATCAGAATTAAGAACCACAATTATCTCACGTTAAGTTTTTGCGCCTGTCAAAATCAATCTGAGTATATATGCTGCAGCAATAAAAAATATGCGCGCACACAACTTCTCAAATTTTTTGGTTTGGCAGGAGTATAACTATACTTTGCTGAATTTAATTTTTTTGTGCTGGTGTGTTTGGGTTCAGCCAGGACAGTGAGATTTGCCATTAACACCAGCGTTTAGGTTATGCACGCAAAGACTATGCGCTACAAACGGCGCAAAGATTGTAATACCATCCGCGTACCAGCACACAAACGCATTTGCGCTCACAAAGTATAGGACGCGCGCAGTACAGTCAGCTTGCGCAGGTTTACCTGCGTTGACGAGTGGGCGCGTTTGTTGCGCTGACTTTGTAATACGATGTTCAGCACAAAGGGTTTTACCCCTCGCGGTAATGCAGTACACTATATGGTCTCTGCAAAACCCAAAATGAACTACTCCACCTTATCTGGATTGTCCCTTAGTCGTCCGATAAATCGCTTCCAGTGGACGAGGGTAGTCTGAGCTTATCGTACGACCGACGGACGAAACTGGATGAAACAGTCAGTCGTCCAACTACGGATCCAGTAGACGGCCAGCCTTAGTGTGTGGAAGTCTGATCAAAGAACGGGTTATCCTCAATTGATAGACTAGGACCTTGATCCATTTTTTTTTTTCTTGATTCCATCTGACTCCCTTAAGTGGGTGTCAAGTGTTTGTATACCTTCCCCATGCAATGTTTACATACGATTTACCACCAGGGCTATTCAGAGAGTGGTGAAAACCTTGAATTGCCAGGAGAAAATGAACAATCTAGACCAAATAGCCAATTTGGAAAGTGAGATAAAATGGGAGAATTGTTCTGGTTTGACTATTTTGACCTAGAATTTTCAATTCTCCAGTCATTCAAAAGGTTTTCACCTCTTTCTGAATAGCCCTGAAAATGTGACGAACATTTTTAACGTTTTAGTATCAAAATGAATCCTGATCGCTATCCTAACACATCGAAATACACACTGCACCGGTCCTACACACTGGTATGGATCTAACAGGCTGAAGCATTTGTGACAATCCACAGCTCGTCATCTGGTTCCACGCCGGAGCGCGTAAAGGAGTGTTTCCCAAACCGGTCCTCAGGACCCACTGACACACCAGGTTTGCCAGATATCTGAAGCACAGCACAGGTGATATGATTTGCTGCTCAGTGATTGCAGGATTCAGTCTGCATTTCCCCAAGGTGATCTGCAAAATCTGGCCTGGTTGAGGGTCCTGAGGACAGGTTTGGGAAACATTGGGTGTAAAGGAATGCATTGTGGGAGTTATTTTAAAGGAGCCAAATCTGCTTATTTCCATGAGATCCTAGGGTGCTTCGTTCTAACGCAGGGCTTACCAAATGTACAAGACACAGGAGCCAAAACAGGAAACTTGGAAGCCAACTGCACTTTTTCAGGAGTCAGGCCATGCTTTGCATTGACTAATTAAGGAGTCGGATATGGATTTCTAGTAGCCAGTGGCTACCAGGCCCTTGGATAGGCCAAATCCCGCTGATTGAGATCGCTCCACGTGGATTACAGGAGAGATCGCTATGACATGTTCCTTGCAGCAACTACAACACAAGATTCCACAACCAAACCTTCTCCAAAAAGGGGGATTCCACCGAGCAGACGGTGCGACACATGCAACAAGTCAGAAAGTGGTCGCCAGCGCCAGCTTTTTGCCTCGGCGGGATGGAGGGGGGGTTAGCTGCGGCAGACCTGCTGCAGGAATAGCATTACTTCACTTACCACACGGAACCGTAGGCCCCGGAGCCGACTGGTGTAAGGGTCTGGTATCTTTGAGGAACTTCCCATATCGTCTTATTTAACTCTTGCCGGTAAAACCCGGGAGTTGGATTACTTGACATAATTGCAAGACAACCCCCTCCCTAACACCGGCGAATGGAAATCTGATTAGCCCTCAGAGACGTCTCCTATCTTCGTCAAATATCGTGAATACCGGTAGCGAATATAGGGAAATCGCGCGATGATTCAACGAGACTTCACCGCGTAGCTGCAACTACTCATGCGCGTCAGGCTGAAGCGGAAGTTAGCTGGGGCATTGTTTTGGTTCTGCGAGCAAAGCAGATCATTGCGACATGTCTATCTGTTGCCTGCAGGACATGGGGGTTATATCTGTGACGCAGTCATTAAAACAATGGAGGGTGAATGAGGGATTGTTCATAATTAGATCATTGTGTAGTTTCCTTTTCAATTCCCAGAGTGTGATGTATACCAGGATTTAGCACTTTTGGTGCTCAGTCGAATTAATCAGTGGCTGAGCATCTATGGAGTTGTAGTTTTAAACAACCGAAGGGCCAAGGTTGCTGACCTCTTTTGTATATAATATGTTTAATTGTGAGAGGGTAATTTTTAGAAGTCTTAGGAACTTGAAAATCATAAATAATTGCACTTTTTAATACCTGTGCTATATGGTTGCTGTCATGTTTTGGGACGCAGGCTATACCAGTGATGGTGAACTTTGGCATCCTTTATGTTTCAGAACTACCTGTCCCATGATGCTCTGAGGCTTTTATGTTTTACTAAGCATCATGGAAAACGTACTTCCCAACCGTCTGGGTGCAAATGTTCGCTATCCCTGGCTGATATAATGAATTGTAACTGAAAGCACATGTTAAGGTCTCAGAAACAAATCCATACATGGCCACATAAAAAAACTCAACCTTTTTGAAGTCATAGTATGGTCCAAAAGTCGTGTCAGCGTGTGTCATAGGCACGTGTGAAAGTGCTTCCCTGTGGCATATATAGAATACATTTGCTGCAGTAAGAATATTACATTTCACTCCTGCAGCATATGAATTATGCATACTGCAGGGAGCGCCACTTTCTTATCTTTGAAATCATAGCTGAGCTGCCAACCTCAATTATATGGTATTAAAAAAATATTGGAAGGCAATGGCCAGGTTTACGCTCCTTTTTGCTCTCATTCAGATTAGTCTGCTTCTACCTTAGTGCGCTCGTCTGACGCCAGCCTATGTGCGCCCGTACTGACGTGATTAGCGGCGTCCATTGCAGCGTTGTGACGCTGCTATGGGGCCGGTCACACGCTAGTGCGCGCGCATGAAATGCGCATGTAACAAGCGTCCTTTATGAAAGCCTCCCCATCGATGTGCTAGGACGCGCCTTGACGGGGCTGCAAAGCGCGATCATGCTTTGCAGCGCTGAGCGAACTGAGTGCGCTTAGCGAGGTGGCCAGACGGGCGTCGAGTGGAAGGAACATCCACTCTCACGAACGTTCCTTCCGCTCCCCAAAGACGCTTGTTTGACACTACCCTTAAACGTTCAATTCTAGTTGAGGATAATTTGGTATTGTGCCTGTACAGCACTGCAGAATGTGTTTGTGCTTTATAAAGTTTAAATTTCTGTATATGCAAAACTAGTTCATGATTTCATTCCCCCCATTTTTTTTTCCTTTCCCTTCTTTCTGTATATGTATCACCACGTGCTAAGGGTTGAAATAAGGGTTAGTAAGGATTATAGTTAGCAAACATCTACATTTATTCAATCAAATCTGTTACTGTTGTTTAACCCCTTCACTGCTGAGCCATTTCACCTCTGTGTGCTGAGCTCATTTTTACCGTTTTGTTTTGCTCAAGATTAAACGCAATTTGAAGTCACGTTTTATTATACGACCCAGACAAATTACTTATCTTTTTTTCCCCCAGCAGATTCATAATATATCATTATTATATGTACTATACCTCATGTCATGCCAGAATTCTATAACCATTCATTTATCTACAACGTGTAATTATTATTTTTTCCCCCACATTTTATCATCCAAGCCCCTGTGGTTATATATTCTATGGGGTACGCTTGATAAAAAAATTATTAACGGGAAACCGTTACTTAATTTTTCTGAGAAATTACGTGATTTTAGATAAAACTGAAAAAAGAATGTTCGTGCAGCAGCATTGTGCACGTTATAATTGATCGTGAACAATAGTGCTGCATTAATAAATAGAAAAAAAAATATTTTGACTTTATTTTTTATTCATACCATGGTCATGTTTGGTATCATTGAAAAAGCCATGCTCTCTCAATGATACCAAACATGACCCTCTAGCTGCCACCGGACAGGAGATGGGGGGTCCAAAGGACCTCCCTATCTCCACCATAGGGATTTCCATAGGAAATCGTAAAATTATCTTTAATACTGGGACCACCTAGTGCTAGTACAGAATATTGCAATCTTATGTACAGATGTATGAAAAAATATAAACGTATGGATAAAACTGTGTAAATGAATAAAATGAGTAAAACTCACAGGTATTCACAGTTCAAATGAATCCAGCTTCAGTTCAATGATCACTTCCACTTGGTGGTATATCCCATGCCACCATAGATGTCTCACAATCCGACACCAGATACGTAGACAGCCAGTGATTTCAAATCACATTTAACCTTTTTGGCGTTACAATTCTGACATATTTGTATGTCGGAATCCTGACGATTTATTTGGCCCCCTGGTGGTAAATCAAGTGTGGCTCGGGGTTAAATACATTGCAGACAGCAGTAACCCTGTGCCACACTCGGGCTGCATACATTACCTGGCCCTACGCTCCCTCGCTTTCCCCCGCTGTCGCATCCAGACGATCGCGACGTCACACTTCCTGGTTCCCTTCTCTTGAGAAGGGAACCAGGAAGCAAACGCCGCGTTCGCCGGAGGAGAATGCGATCGGAGGTCAGCGAGGGAGCGCAGGACAAGGTAATGTATGTAGACCAAGTGTGGCTCGGGGTTACCGCTTTCAGCACTGAAAGTTAACCCCGAGCCACACTTGGGAATACTGTCAGGGAGGTTAATCATGATGAGCAAAAAATTGTCAAAATGAGCTCAGCACACAGTGGTGAAATGGCTCAGCAGTGAGGGTGTAAAAAAGCAAAAACATGTAAACATTGGATATTTCTAAGCTCAGGACAAACATTAGAAACTATTTAGTTGGGGTCTTTTTTGGCGGTTGTAGATTTTGAGGTTCGAAGTCCGAAAAAAAGTTTTTTTTAGCATTTAAAAAAAAAATTGTAGCGCTACTCCCTGAATTTGCCGGGCCTTCTGTCTCACTCCAGTGATTACCCACCTCCACCGTCGGCTCCAAGTAATGCCAGGACAATATTACTTTAAATAAAAAAGGGGTTTATTAGGACTAGCGAGCAAACCATTTTGTAGGACAAAGTAATCAACAGTATAACAGTATTGAAAGAGTTAATTCAGCATCACTATTCGACACAATGATGAATGAACGAGATGGCAATCTTTACCATACTTCAATGCAGTTAGATTATCGACAATAATCAACGTAACCGATATCAATAACCTATCTAAACCTTGTACCTTCTATCTAACCATTGGCCAGTGGAAATTACACAGTCGCGAGTATGCTAGCGTTGGGGCCCTTTTGACTTCCGTCATTGGGTACCTTTAAACATGCAACCACATTTGTATTCCACCATTTGAGAAAGGAATCTTCGCAAAGTGTCAAAGGGTAACAAGATTGGCAAACTGCAGCGATCCTCCTTTTAACTGGGTCTGCGCGGGCAGTAGAACTAGGCCGGACAGTAAGTTAGCAATCTCAACTCACGCAGGGTAGCCGAATACCTCTCTCCGTTAGACACACTCACTGCTTCCCCGCTGGACGGTAGCTGGATCGCTATCTCTAGCACTGGAAGCATACGAGGACAACTGGATCTCTCTCCGGTGGACGCACGAGGACAGCTGGATCTCTTCTTAGCTGGATACACTCAATCGCTCCCTCTGTCACTGGAAACACACGAAGGCCGCCGGACCCCTTCGCCACTGTTTGCGCAAGGACAGCCGGATCTTTGTTCCGCTGGTACTGGCAACATGTAAGGGCATCCGGATCTCTCTTTCTCTGGATACACGAGGCAGCCGCTGGACGCACGATCCACCACATAGGACCGTTCACCTCAACAGTCTCGCCCTCTCTGGATACACGAGGCAGCCGCTGGACGCACGATCCACAACATAGGACCGTTCGCCTCAACAGTCTCGCCCTCTCTGGCTTCTCCTCGCTCTGCACGTGCACTTCCCCTCTTGGAAACGCGGGCTTCCCTTAGGCACTGCTGGAAGGTGTAGGTCTCTTCCTGACAAATTGCATTAGGCCCTCTGTAATTGAAACTACATGTTCCAGAATCCTTTGCATCTACCTGTCTTAAACAACTTCCCTTGCCAGTGAAGAGAAAGGGAAAAAGGGAGGAGGGAAAGTCCTCCTCAGCTGTGACAGGCTGCATGTTTCTGTCCAATCCTGGGACACAGCAAAACACAATAATACACACAGTTCAAGTAGCCTGCGCTACACACTCCCCCCACCAAGAATCTTTGGTCCTCCAAAGACAGCGAATTCTTGTACCTGATACATGCGTTTTGCATACACGATGAGAGAAACAGGTTAGCATACACAAGATAGTAAACCATTCACATTTTCATACAAAATTGACAATGGGACTTCCCACCAATTTGCATAAGAAATACGTTTGTTCTGTCTATGTGACCCCCCACCTGGCAATACCCAGCCAAACATGCAAGGGGGACGGTTGGAATGGCCCTCTGCTACATCTGTGGGGGATAACCCAGATGCCACGAGAATCTTCTGGGAGGTGTGATCAATCTCCTCACTCAGGGAAGAACAACTGCCAACTTCCTTTTGCAGCATCTGAGGGGCCCCTTCGGTAGACCACCCCGTCTGAGAGTTACAGTCGATTCCACTCCTCACTACCACACTGGGAGGAACATAGTGGCTCCGGGACTCCCAAATAATTCCTGTTCTCTTCAACTCGACAACGGGTTCTCGGAGATCATTAAAATCTGCTTCTGGAATTCATCGAGACCTTTCTCTAAATGGCTTGTCCTCTTGTAAACGAATACGGTGCTGCACATGCTTCACACATGGTCCCAACTCATATTGACTGAAGCCTGCAGACATGCACCTTCACATGGCTGCAAGACCTTCGCCTGGCTGTCCAACTTCTGCAGTTTTCCCACTGCTGATGGGGCCTTTTGCTCTCGGAACAACCGCTGGTACACTGTGCGTAACATAGGATGTACATTTTCAGCCGTAGTCTCCCTCTCCGAGACATGAGGAGTGAGTAATCGTCTAATTAGGTTAGTGTTCGTCCCCACTACCACGGAGCGCCTCTTAGCCCCTGGAGGGCGGGGATATACAATTTCCAACGTGTCGATGGACCAAATTCAAGCCTGACTGAAAGATATCCGTCGTGGGGGAGCTTCTTAGTTCCTATCCCCCAAAACTCTAGACTTTCTAACTTTTTCAAGGGCAGGTGTTTCAGGTATTTATCATAGAAGTCATGGTAAATCAGAGTCACTTGAGCCCCTGAGTCCAATAGAGCCTTTGTCTACACACCTTCCACTTGGACTAATACTATCAGAGAAGGACCCACCAACTTGCTAGGAAACTTTCTGGGCTGTTTTGATGCAGATTGTTCGGCTGTCTTAACTTGAGCCTCTCTTCTCATCTGTGCCCCTTTCCACTGATTTTTGAACCAGCCATTCTGAGTTTGGTGTGCACTGATCCCCAGTGACTGGAAACTCGACTTGGAGAGCACCACGGGTGGTCTAGAGAACGCTTTCGTCGTGGCTTGATACCGAGGTTTTGGCCCTGCTCGCCCTTCGTGTACTACTTGGTGGCTGAAACGTTCCGACGTGGATGAGCGTCCGACTGGCTCTTTACGTGGCTTTAATGGGCTGGCGCAGTCACGTCGATAATGACCAACACCCCCGCAGTTGTAGCAAATCACTGAACTAGGAGTTTCTCCAGCAGGAACATTTTGCATTGTCTCTCCTCCGTTGAATTTCGACTTTGCTACCCCCTCAAGCGTAGCAACTCTATCAAACAGCAACGTCACCAATTCCATCATTTGTGACACCTGTTTTTTCAACGCCATAATTTAAGTCTGTACTTCCACTTTGCCAAGGGCTCCCACTTCGGCAGTGACCGCTGCGTGCGAAGCGTTAGCATCTTTTTTAGCCTTAATCAAGGCTTCTTCTTCTTCTCCAATGGCTTTTACCAATTTGGAGTACGTTCGTGGCCTGGTCTGACCTCTGGCCTGGAACTTCAACATTATGGGATCCAGTGGGAGGGCACCTTTCAGAATCTGATCCCACAAAGCTCTACTTGCATGACTCGGCTCCATGCCTTTTTTTTGGATAATCTGATTAACAAGTTTATCTAACCGCCAGACATAGACAGACAACTCTTCTCCTTCATTTTTTTATTTTTTTTTAATTCTTTATTTAGAAATTTCAAATAGGGCCACATGTCGACCAACAAGAATGTAGCCACACAGGGCTGTAACTTCAACTGTCATATAACATAGTATAAATGGGAAAATAAAATTATGTAGAGAAAACATCTGCAGAAGCCAAAAGGCAGTGTCATCCAGTGGTGTACGGGGGCGGGGGGGCGGTCTGCCCCAGGTACCATTCATTAGGGGGTGTCACACTGGCACTGGGCTGCCCAGTGCCCATAATTTAAGCTGAGCGCGCTCCCAAACGCAAACATTCCTGTGTTTCAGCTGCAGCTGCAGCCGTCTGCCGGATATGACAGGGAGTCATTTCCGGCGGCTATTTCCCAATCCCTCCTCAGCTCCTCCACGCTGCGGCTGCGTGCAGACAGCCGGAAAGAGCATTGCGGTCACGTCAGTGAAAGGAGAGACAAGCCTGGTAAGTGGTGAAAGTAGGGGTTGAACCACCAGGGGGCCTTGGAGGGGGGCACAGGAGAACACCTTGGTGAGAGACCGGAGGAGGAAGGGTGAGAGCTGAGGAGGAAGGATGAGAGCTGTGGGGGAGGGGGGCA
Source organism: Leptobrachium leishanense (assembly GCA_009667805.1). Classification (NCBI taxonomy): domain Eukaryota; kingdom Metazoa; phylum Chordata; class Amphibia; order Anura; family Megophryidae; genus Leptobrachium; species Leptobrachium leishanense. The sequence goes on from CM019064.1 coordinate 178,591,055, forward strand.
GCACAGAGCACCCAGCATGTCTGTCTGCTTTCTCTGTCCACCAATAGCCCTGAGATGGACTCCTAAATCTAAGATAGGAGCTCACCATAAAACTCCCTGTGGAGTGTGGATTCCTTTCAAGCTTTATGCCTGTGTGACGTCCTGGCGCCCCCTCTGGCAGAGGTGGACATTGCCAGTGCTGTTCTGGACATTCTGCACATCTGGCGCCCCCTCTGGCTTCTATGGATATTGCATCCAGGTTCTGGACATTTGGTTCACGTTCAAGCCTGGACCTCACCTGGACTCTATTTGTTCTAATGGACTCCTGTGCTTAAAGGCAGGCATCGCCCAAAGAAGGGCGCTGCCTCATTTTGGTATTCTCGCTGATCCAAGCCCCCAGTTGTTTCATGTTCTCAGTCTGATCCATGCTCTCAGTTTGATCTGTATCCCTCGTCTTGATTCAAGCCTCATTGTGATCCTGATTCATCGTGTATGCAGTTCTGGTTAAGCCCTAGTTTGCTTTTGTTTATCCTGTCTGTCTTCAGGACTCGTCCCGGTCAGGTATAGTCTTGTGTATCCCCCTGCCTAGTTCTGTTCATGTCTGTCTGCTTATGGTTACCCAGGTCCTTGGTTGTTTATCTGTTAATGTTTATCTAGTTTAGTATTCATTGTATATTTTAGTTCAGGTCAGTCTCTCTGCTTGCTTTCTGTTTTCTGCTCTGTTTATTAGCCCTGTATCTCTTATTGCTTTAGTGTCTCAGTATTATGGTTTATTTCTATTGCTCAGGTCTTTAGTGTCATGTGTTCTGGTTCCTCGATGTTTTCTTGTTGTAAATAAATCTCTTGTTTTTATTATATACAATACACAGTTCATGTCTGTCTGGTCACTGCTCAAGTAGCTCACACCCTTTCTGTACCACGTCAGGCCAGGTCCCACGTTACATAATGAGGCAGCCAGTACATAGTGAGCGAGCAGTGATTCTAGAGGTTCTGGAGATCCTGTGAGGAGCTAACAAGCTTATTACGTAGCACCTGGATATCCTGTGTGCAAGTCTGCTGCACAATCCGAGGGACGTCTTCCCTAAAGTTCATGTACCTGTTCATGTTCCTGTTGCCGAGAAAGGTCCCAGAGGACCGCTGACCCAGGAGGAAAGAGCGTGGAGGAGAACAAAACACCTGTGTTTTTACTGCGGTTCGTCCCTGCACACAATTGCAGTTTGCACAGTTCGCCCACAGAAGGTCCCCATGTTTCGGCCTTCCCAAGCCTTCAGGTTCAAGCCTCGTCAGGCCTCCATGATCCAACTTTCCCAGGTCTCCAAGATCAAGTCCGCTGCCCTGCAGGGTGAAACCATGTGTCCTGTCCTACAAGGTGAGATCAAGAGTGCTGCCCTGCAGCATGAACAATTCAAGTTTGCTGCTCAGCAGCTTCATGCCAATTCCGCTGCCCAGCTGGGTGAAACCAAATGTACTGCCCAGCGGGGTGAGATCAAGTCCGCTGCCCTACAGGGTGAAACCATGTGTAATGCCCAGCGGGGTGAGATCCAGTCTACAGCCCAGCAGTGTCAAGCCGAGGTCACAACCCAGCACTGTGAGACCGAGGTGGTTGCCCAGCACTGTGTGACCGAGGTGGTTGCCCAATGCTGCCCCTCCGAGGCTGCTGCTGCTGCTGTCATGTCCAAGTCGCCGCAGAGCCATGCTGAGGTCGCTGACCCTCAGAGCCGTGCTGCTGCTGCCATCATGTCTGAGTCGCCGCAGAGCCGTGCCGAGGTCACCAACCTACAGAGCCGTGCTGCTGCCAAGGTCGCTGACCCACAGAGCCGTGCTGCTGCCGTCAGGTCCGAGTCGCCACAGAACCGTGCTGAGGTCGCTGACCCACAGAGCCATGCTGCTGCTGCCATCATGTCCAAGTCGATGCAGAGCCGTACCGGGGTCGCCAACCCACAGAGCCGTGCTGCTGCCGTCAGATCCAAGTCGCCGCAGAGCCGTGCTGAGGTCGCTGACCCACAGAGCCATGCTGCTGCTGCCATCATGTCCGAGTTGCCGCAGAGCCTTGCCGAGGTCGCCAACCTACAGAGCAGGGCCGGTGCAAGCTTTTTTGCCTAGTCAGGCGAAGGTCTGTTTTGGTGCCCCCCCCCGTCATGTCAAGCCAATCAGGATAGAGATGCATAATAATCTCTATCGTGAGTGTTCGGTGTCGTCACGCAGAGATTAAAGGATGCTTAAAGTTGGTCTTGCAAGGACAACCTTTAGCAGTGTTGTGAGTCACTGATTGGGGGGACAGCCACCAGTGCTGTCTTTATGGATTTATATAAACACTGTCTTTCTTCTGGAAAGGCAGTAGTTACATTTGTCAGACTGTAGGAACAACATATTTGGGTATATATTTGCGGCCCCCAGCTGCTCATATGGGTATATTTGCGGCCCCCTGCTCATGTATGGGTATATATTTGCGGCCCCCAGCTCATGTATGGGTATATTTGCGGCCCCCAGCTGCTCATATGGGTATTATTTATGGTATAAATTTTCCCCCAGCGAGTCTCTTACCTCTCTGCTCAGCTGACTGTGTCTGACTGTGACAGAGTGCACAGCACTGCTCACTGCTGCCTGCTGACTTCTGCTGCCTCACCTTGGCACTGCAGGCCCCCCCGTCGCCCGCTGGCGTTCTAGTTCTACTCAGTCCACACTCTCAGGCAGTCAGGGAGGGAGTGAGACGAGAGACCAGACCACCAGGGACAATCAGGGACCAGACCAGGTAGTAGGTTTTTTAGTAGCAACAATTTTTTAGGCTTAGCTTAAGCTAGGCACCGCCACCGTCGCTCTCTGCGTCCCCCTCGTGTGACACGTGACGTCACGTCTCGAGGCGACTGGTGCGAGCGGCCGCTGGCGCTGGCCAGGCATGTGATGCACACGTGCACACGCACCTTTCCCGCTCGCCTGTGATTGGATTCGGGAAGCAAGGCCAGGCAGGGAACCACGTGGTGCTTGTTGTCCCCTCCCTCTCATTGCCCCCTTCCAATCCCAGGCAGGGGCGGATCCAGAGACTAGTCTCGGGAGGGGCACTTACAGAAAATAAGGTGTTTTAGCAGAGAGCCCGACTCACGAGAATTTACAGAGGGCCCGGCTCACAGGAGCTTACAATCTAGAGGAGCAGAGGGCACCCAGGAGCTTACAATCTAGAGGAGCAGAGGGCACCCAGGAGCTTACAATCTAGAGGAGCAGAGGACACCCAGGAGCTTACAATCTAGAGGAGCAGAGGGCACCCCGGATTTTACAATCTAGAGGAGCAGAGAGCCCCCAGCTCACACATGAATTTGCCCCCAGCTCAAGGATTTGCCCAGCTCATGGATTTGCCCCCAGCTCAAGGATTTGCCCAGGTCATGGATTTGCCCCCAGGTCATGGATTTGCCCCCAGGTCATGGATTTGCCCCCAGCTCATGGATTTGCCCCCAGCTCATGGATTTGCCCCCAGGTCATGGATTTGCCCAGCACATGGATTGCCCCCAGCTCATGGATTTGCCCCCAGGTCATGGATTTGCCCCCAGCTCATGGATTTGCCCCCAGGTCATGGATTTGCCCCCAGGTCATGGATTTGCCCCCAGGTCATGGATTTGCCCAGGTCATGGATTTGCCCCCAGGTCATGGATTTGCCCCCAGGTCATGGATTTGCCCAGCTCATGGATTTGCCTAGCTCATGGATTTGCCCAGGTCATGGATTTGCCCCCAGGTCATGGATTTGCCCCCAGCTCATGGATTTGCCCCCAGCACATGGATTTGCCCCCAGCTCATGGATTTGCCCCCAGCTCATGGATTTGCCCCCAGCTCATGGATTTGCCCCCAGCTCATGGATTTGCCCCCAGGTCATGGATTTGCCCCCAGGTCATGGATTTGCCCAGCTCATGGATTTGCCCCCAGGTCATGGATTTGCCCAGCACATGGATTTGCCCAGCACATGGATTTGCCCTCAGGTCATGGATTTGCCCAGCACATGGATTTGCCCCCAGCTCATGGATTTGCCCTCAGGTCATGGATTTGCCCCAGCTCATGGATTTGCCCCCAGGTCATGGATTTGCCCCCAGGTCATGGATTTGCCCCCAGGTCATGGATTTGCCCCCAGGTCATGGATTTGCCCCCAGCTCATGGATTTGCCCAGCTCATGGATTTGCCCAGCTCATGGATTTGCCCCCAGGTCATGGATTTGCCCCCAGCACATGGATTTGCCCTCAGGTCATGGATTTGCCCAGCACATGGATTTGCCCCAGCTCATGGATTTGCCCTCAGGTCATGGATTTGCCCCAGCTCATGGATTTGCCCCAGCACATGGATTTGCCCCCAGCACATGGATTTGCCCCCAGCTCATGGATTTGCCCCCAGCTCATGGATTTGCCCCCAGGTCATGGATTTGCCCCCAGCTCATGGATTTGCCCCCAGCTCATGGATTTGCCCCAGCTCATGGATTTGCGCCCAGCTCATGGATTTGCCCCCAGCTCATGGATTTGCCCCCAGCTCATGGATTTGCCCCCAGGTCATGGATTTGCCCCCAGGTCATGGATTTGCCCCCAGCTCATGGATTTGCCCAGCACATGGATTTGCCCTCAGGTCATGGATTTGCCCAGCACATGGATTTGCCCCCAGCTCATGGATTTGCCCTCAGGTCATGGATTTGCCCCCAGCTCATGGATTTGCCCCCAGCACATGGATTTGCCCCCAGCACATGGATTTGCCCCCAGCTCATGGATTTGCCCCCAGGTCATGGATTTGCCCCCAGGTCATGGATTTGCCCCCAGGTCATGGATTTGCCCCCAGGTCATGGATTTGCCTCCAGGTCATGGATTTGCCCAGCACATGGATTTGCCCCCAGGTCATGGATTTGCCCCCAGCTCTGGCAGGGGGTTGAGGGACCCAGATGCCGGGGAGCGCCTGCCCGGTCTTGAACAGTCCGTCCTGTGAAGTGGATGCGGCTGTGTGCGTGCGCAGCCGGTCACGCGGTCCGGCCAGTCAGGTGGTACTGAGACTCAGTACCACCTGATTAGCCGGACCACGTGACCGGCTGCGCACGCACACAGCCGCATCCACTTCACAGGACGGACTGTTCAAGACCGGGCAGGCGCTCTCGCGCTGCCCGGCATCTGGGTCCCTCAACCCCCGGGCCAAATCTCGGGTCGGTCATCCGAATCGGATGACCGATTACACCCCGGGCCGGCGCCCCTCACACTGGCAGGACGCCAGACAGTAAGGCTGCCGCCTTACGTTAGCGCCGGCCCTGGCCGTCAGGTCCAAGTCGCCGCAGAGCCATGCTGGGGTCGCTGACCCACAGAGCCATGCTGCTGCTGCCGTCATTTCCGAGTCGCCACAGAACCGTATCACTGCTGGTGCCATCATGTTCGCGTCACCGCAGAGCCACGCCGCCCAAGACAGTTGTACCGGGCAAGCATTGAGGATGTGGTGAATGCTGTACTCAGTGGAAAGGTGTGTGTGTGTGTGTGTTTATATATCGATCACACCTGTGCTGTGTGTGTCAAAGAAGGCCAGTGTTTATGGATCTTTCAAACAATGGTGACAAATTTGGGTGTTTTCACAATAGGGGAATCCAAACAGCCACAGGAGAAGCTTCACATTGAAGCTTTTCCTGCCACAGTTTAGATTTCACTGTTGTGAAACAACAAACTTTGTTGCTATTGTTTGCAAACATTGGTGATCTTTCAATAACTGTGTAGGTTACATATATGTGTATGAGAGTTTACATTATACGTGGGGTGACTGACCATTGCATGTGAGGAGACTGACCCTGCCAGAGTCAGGCTCCCCAAGAAGGCCTCTGTTGCCCTGGGGACAGTCTGTCCATCCAGTCATGGCCCTTCTGACCAGACAGTGAGCTCTTCCCATAGAAAGCAATGAGAGACGGTTACATCCGAGATCTTCTCTGTGTGTGATTCTGTCTGTGAGATCTGCTGTCTATGACGTGTCATGTCTGTGATCAAGTGTGTTAGAAAGTCAGTCTTTGTGTGATTCACTGAGCAGTGGCAGTTTTCTAATTCGGCGAGATTGGCGGCCATCAGCTCTTCAGCACTCTCTATATTCAGTGCTGTCTCCAACATGCTCATCTTGCTTTCTTCTGTCTCTAGCTCCCTGTCTGACGTCAGCACTATCAGGGTTATTCAAAGAGATTCGAAAAGTCACCGCACGTTCGGTGACTTTTCGTTCTCCTCAATTCGGTTCGTTTTGCCGATCCCATTTTGGTGACCCTGCGGTGTATTCAGCAAGCACCACAGGGTACCCGAATTGCAGGGAAAGGCTACCGCAAACCCGCCGAAAAAAACGCCGAAAACCCGCAAAAACATCTGGATTAACCCGCCGAAAAACCAGAGAAACCCGAGCAGGAGCCGATCACACGCAGCGAAGCCGACACCGCAGACGAGTGAAGTGAATAAATTAGAAAAACAGTTTGCTTGAATGTTTGACAAGTGAAACACTGTTTGCAAAGAAACTACTGAGCGAAAATGTCTGAAATTTACATATGAGGTCCAGGGAATGATAATAAAAAGGGCTGTTACAGAAAAAATAAGTAAAGCTTAAAAAAAAACTTAAAAAAAAAAAAAAATGGCAGGGCATTAGTGGAACCTTTCACTTTTTATGGGGATTTCACTGCCCTCGAACAGGCACCGAACAGGCGCCGTATGTGCAGGCAATTCGCAGGCGAATTGCCTGCTCTCTGGATAGCCGAATGGCCAAGAAAGGTAACCGAACGCTGATTTTCAGCATTCGGTTACCTTTCAAGCAATTCGGATCTCTTTGAATTACCCTGTATGTGTTCAGTGTGTTCCTTCTCCTCTCTGTCTCCAGCACTCTCTCTCCTCTTTCTTCTCTCTCCTCCTCTCTGTTCACCTCCCTCTCTTTCGCTCGCCTCCCTTTCTGAGTTTATTTTTTTCTTTCATTTCTATGAATTTTATTGTTGTAACGTTCTGTGATACACTCATACACAGCACATTACATTTGTAGAAATGAAGGCTCGTAGATAGAGGATGTGAATCCTTTCAAATTACCTTTGTAGATTAGACTGGTCACTTTTTGACCTGTGTTTTTTGTTTATAGAAAGCCGTATTAGCTGTTTAGTAAATGTTATTTACTTAAACCTATTTAATTTATTTCTATTTTTTTTCAAGTTGACATACAATTTGTGCAACAAATATTTTTGAAAACAAAAAAATAGCACGTGCGTTATTTTTTTTAACTTTTTTTACATTTTAAAGAGTTTGGGGGGGGGGTGCCAAATATAGGATCCGCCCCGGGTGCCAAATGTTCTAGGTACGCCCCTGGTGTCATTATAAAGGAAAAAACAGACGGTAGAAAAACTCTAGACATAGGGTAAAACCCCTTTACACCTGAGTGTTATAGCACTGCTAATTTTGCACTCACAAACGGTGATTTCGATCAGGCATGTAAGTATTCAACAAAGGATCCAATTTCTTTCCTTAGGTTATTTTCTCATTTTTCATAACCAAATAGTCATGTTGAAAGAGGGAAAGAAAGTATGCAATAGTGAAGGACCACAAAAAAAGTTTAAATTTAAAAACAATCCTTATTTATTGCACGTACTCTTAACAAGTTAAATAATCACATAAAAGTCACCCAGTTCCAGGGATACATCTCGGGTCCAAGCCCTACGTTCCACGGTTTCTGGGGTCTGCCACTCAACGCGTTTCGTCCTCTCGACTTCCTCAGGAGTCCTTCCTCGGCTAACCTTTGCCTTTTCACTGTCGGCCACTTCCCATTCTTCCACAGCTTGAATTGCCTGATCTACCCAAGTCTCAAAGTCCTCTTCTCCAGTTGGTACAGGAACCTTTCCAGAGTAGAACCGCAACTTGCGATATCCGCAATTGGCAGATGCAGCAGAGTTTTGGGCCAATGTTTCTACCAGTTTTCCCATTGTGGTAAAGAAGGTGGCAGGAGGGGGCGCTGTCACTAAGGTAGGGACCTGACACTGTTGGGCTAAGGTTAATGGGGTGGCCACCCAAACGCTTTAGCTGTATAAGTGGAGCTTCACGACCCCCTAGTAACCGTATGCTGTGTCCCTGGAAACAGTCTGGGATCCCTCTTTTCCACTCTAACATAACATAAGTGCGGGGGGCGTCTTGATCCACTTTCAGGTCTAATAATAACACTCTCTGATCTGGTGTCAAAGCTGACATTAATCGATGGACCTGTACCTCAGTCCAAGTAGCACCAGTGAGACACATAATCACACAGAACTCCTGGCGGCCATCTTTCTTTGTGCACCACTTAGCGGCTGCACCAGGGTCCATCATGGCGACTTGGCTGGTGGAGGCGGTCATCACTCCGCCGCTGAGACCAGAAGGAAATCCCGGACGAGCCCCCTCGTGTAGCGCTACTCCCTCGAGAGCCGCTGAATTTGACGGGCCTTCAGTCTCACTCCAGTGATTACCCACCTCCACCTTCGGCACCAAGTAATGCCAGGACAAGATTACTTTAAATAAAAAAAGCGGTTTATTAGGACTAACATAGAAAATGTCAGCAGATAAGAACCTTTCGGCCCATCTAGTCTGCCCAATTACATGGATACTTTACCTGGATTTATCTTTTATTTAGGATAGCCTTATGCCTATCCCATGCCTGCTTAAATTCAATCACTGTTTTGGCCTCTACCACTTCTCCTGGAAGGCTGTTCCATGTATCCACCACCCTCTCAGTAAAATAATGCTTCCTGATGTTACTTTTAAACCTTTGCCCCTCTAATCTAAGACTATGTCCTCTTGTTTTGCTACTTTGTTTCCTTTTAAATATACTCCCTTCCTCTACCTTGTGGATTCCCTTTACGTATTTAAATGTTTCTATCATATTTGCGAGCAAACCCTTTGTAGGACAAAGTAATCAACAGTATAACCGTATTGAAAGAGTTAATTCAGCATCACTATTCGACACAATGATGAATGAACGAGACGGCAATCTTTACCATACTTCAATGCAGTTAGCTTATCGACAATAATCAACGTAACCGATATCAATAACCTATCTAAACCTTGTACCTTCTATCTAACCACTGGCCAGTGGAAATTACACAAAGTCGCGAGTATGCTAGCGTTGGGGCCCTTTGACTTCTGTCGATGGGTACCTTTAAACGTGCAACCACATTTGTATTCCACCATATGAGAAAGGAATTAGGGATAGACCGATATATCGGTTTAGCCGATTATCTGTGCCGATATTCAGAAAATTACTGATATCGGTATCGACATTTTATTTGCCGATATTGCCGATATTTGGACAAGTTTGCTCACTGCAGCTGCGACACGCAAGATCCCACAGAACTGTGCGAATCTGGGGCTTCTCCCACATCAGGCTGTAAGCCCTCACTGCAGAATGACCCCTGTTCACTGACCGTATTGTGCATGAGCGTGATGGCAACAGAAATGGGGCTTCCATCCCATCTGGCAGGGAATTCCCTATACAGGAGATGCAGGGTCTATTTCCTACAGCAGGGTCCAGCAACCTAGGACCTCCCAGATGTTTTGGAACTGTATTTCCCATGAGGCTCCAAGAACCTAATGAGAAGATGAGCATCATAGCAGATGTAATTCCAAAACGTGGGGCAATATTCCAAGTGACTGCTTAACCAGAGCTGTGATATAACTTTTTGTAATATAACCCTTGGAGGGCCAAGGTTGCTGAACCCCTTACATACAGGATCATATGAGGGATCTTTAAGAAAGCCAAAGACACCGTCTGATTGTTTGTAAAAAATAAAAGATTAATAAGAATTTTTATTTTTTTATTTAAATTGAATAAATGAAGTGGACGTGGTGCAATGTTTACATGTTAAACACATTGGGCTATATTACAATCTTTGCGCAAAAACGCTTGCGTGAAGTTTTGCGTCAAGCGTTAAACGTTTGCGTGCGCAAATCACCGCTGGAATTACAATCCTCACGTGTTTTTGACCCGATCAATAACCCGCGTAAACCGGATGCACCCAAATGCTCGCGCAGTACCGTTGCGCGCAGAAATCAGTGTGCTTACTGTCATTTTTTTTCACGCAATTCAGCCAATCAGAATTAAGAACCACAAGTCAATCTGAGCATATATGCTGCAGCAATAATACATGCACGCACAACTTCTCCATTTTATTGGTTTGGGTATGTGTAGACTGTGTAACTATACTTTGCTTTTTTTTTTTTTTTTTTTTTTTTTGGGCTGGTGTATTTGGTTTCGGCCAGGACGTTCAGATTTGCCGTTACCACCAGCTTTTAGGAGTTGCTAAAATTATACGCGCAAACGCTGTGCGTTACAAACTGCGCATAGATTGTAATACCATCCGCGTACCAGCGCGCAAATGCGTTTGTGCTCACAATGTTAAGTATAGATCGCGCGACGTACAGTAAGCTCACGCAGGGTTCGCAGGTTCACCCGCGGTAGACGATTACGTGCGTTTGTTGCACTGACTCTGTAATATGGCATTTGGCGTAAAGGGTTTGCCCCTCGCGTTAAATGTTTTTTTGCACCGGTGGAAACGTTTGCACGAAGATTGTTGTTTAGGCCATTGAGTTCATGGCATAGTCAGATTTGTTCTGTTTTTTTTCAGAACTTCAAATTTACAGAATATCGGCACCAAATATCGGCTATCGGCCAGAAAACCTGCCGATAATCGGTATCGGCCCTGAAAAAATGATATCGGTCTATCCCTAAAAGGAATCTTCGCAAAGTGTCACAGGGTAACAAGATTGGCAAACTGCAGCGATCTTCCTTTTTAACTGGGGCTGTGCGGACAGTAGAACTAGGCCGGACAGTAAAGTTAGCAAGCTCAACTCACACAGGGTAGCCGAATACCTCTCTCCGTTAGACACACTCACTCCTTCCCCGCTGGACGGTATCTGGATCACTATCTCTAGCACTGGAAGCATACAAGGACAACTGGATCTCTCTCCGTTGGACGCACGAGGACAGCCGGATCTCCTCTTAGCTGGATACACTCGATCGCTCCCTCTGTCACTGGAAACACACGAAGGCCGCCAGACCCCTTCTCCGCTGTATGCGCAAGGACAGCCGGATCTTTGTTCCGCTGGTACTGGCAACATGTAAGGGCATCCGGATCTCTCTTTCTCTGGATACACGAGGCAGCCGCTGGACAAACGATCCACCACATAGGACCGTTCACCTCAACAGTCTCTCACTCTCTGGCTTCTCCTCGCCCTGCACGTGCACTTCCCCTCTTGGAAACGCGGGCTTCCCTTAGGAAGAGAACTACACCTCCCAGCAGTGCCTGACAAATTGCATTAGGCCCTCTGTAATTGAAACTGCATGTTCCAGAATCCTTTGCATCTTCCTGTCTTAAACAACTTCCCTTGCCAGTGAAGAGAAAGGGAGGAGGGAAAGTCCTCAGCTGTGACAGGCTGCATGTCTCTGTCCAAGCCTGGGACACAGCGAAACACAATAATACAATAGTTCAAGTAGCCTGCGCTACAAGTAAATTATACAATATGATAAATAAATGGGCTTTCTAAAGATACCATTAACGGTGAGAAAAGCAGTATATAATTTGTGTGGGTTTCATAACCGAGCAAGAGAAAAAACAGCGCAGAAATGTAAATACAGCAGTGGGTACTCTCGGACTGCCAATGGTAAAACCGCCTTGTTCCTAAAGGGTTAAAGTGTGAATGGTGGTACTTTATGAATATACTTTTATTTTCACTTTTAATAATGGTACTACTGTTGTCTGAAGCATGCACTTCTATTGAAACAGTGATAATATTTACAATGTAAAATATGCCCCTGCTTCTTTTTTTTTTTTTTTAAGGAATACTTTATTGAAAAGAGAGTTCTCTTCTTTTGCCCTTCAAAACCATAGCTGGAAGGTTCAGGTTCCTATATAACAATAGGGTTAATTTCCAGTTGTATCAGCTCTGGGGACTCATTTCGAGATAAAGGACCAAGGCCAGTGTGAATATATTTTTTTTCTCATCTGTTCTTCTCCCCATATCCCTGTAACTCAGGAAGAATCGGGCTCCAGGTTAGTAGGTGGGCATTTGTTCCAAAAGAGACTCTAGGTGGCTCCCACTGATGGTCTTTATTTGTGTATTCTGTGTTTGTAGAGTACAGTATAAGTTTTACTTTAGTTTTTGCTTACAGGATGAGGTATAGGGGATGAGTGATTCCCCATGTGTGGGTTAAGGTTTTAATTCCAAGGTCAGAGAACTCTTTCTCTGAAGACCCCCTCTGCGTTAAAATCAGGTCAGCCCGATGGAGCAGCATAATTATCAAATTTTTTACTCTTTCGGTTGTGAGGTTAACTGTGTTTATTTGCTACTGTTTGCTTGCTGACAGGATGAGTGCCAGACATTCCAAAGCAGCCTAAAGGGGTTATTCAGAGCGAGTCGATCTGGCCCCGAAATTGCACCAAACTGAATTTCCCCATTCGGTGCAATTTCGTTGCCATTCGGTTATTCAGAAAGCAGACAGTTCGCCAAATTTTGGCAAATTGCCAGCAAAATACAGTGCCTGTTTGAAGGCAGTAAAATCCCCATAGAGAAGCAATGGTTAACCTATTCAGAGAACACCGAACAGCAGAGAAATGTCAGTGAAATGCCCTGATGTTCATTCGGCAGGTTTAATCAGATGAATTCTTATAGGTTTCAATGTAAAAAAAAATCCTGTTTTTTTTCAATATCTATTAAACCATTTATTCTTTTAATCTGCAGAAAAAGTCTCTTTATTAATTTTCTTTAGGCATTTTTCGGCAAAACTTTCTTTACCCATCCTCTTTAACCTCCATGGCGATATTCCCGAGTGTGACTCTGGTAACCCCGAGCCACACTCGGGCTGCATACTCACCTCATCCTGCGCTCCCTCGCTGTCCCCCGCAGTGTGATCGCGGCAACTTGCTTCCTGGTATCGCTCCCTGCGAGTCACACGAATCAGGGGGGCGGGAACAGGCAGCAAACTAAAACAAAAGAAGAATACACTGTATTCCAATGTAAAATTTCCAGCAGCATGACCTGCTCATGAACGGCCACTAAGTGGCACTAAAGGATCAGAAACAGACCATACATACAGTCTAATATTGCACCCTTGTTTTCTTAATGATTTCAGTGTTTTTGGTTTGATTATATGATTGAATATAATTTCAATGTTCTTGAACCCAGGACATACTTGAAAAATGAGAGAAATCTCAATGTATCCTTCCTGGTAAAATACTTTGCACATAAATAAATATTAGCATTATTTTGGATAATTATTTTTGGGATAATAAATTATTATGTCGTGTTTCAAACTTTATCGGACTCAGTGGGCCATATGACATACTTGTTGCTAACTTAACCAGCGCTGTTGTAAACTTAAAACCTCCATAGGCTATAATGGCTCTGGGAAGTTTACACCAGCTCTGGTTAAGTCAGGGCCGGCGCTAATGTAAGGCAGCTCAGGCGGCTGCCTTACTGTCCTGGCCTAATGCCAAACTAGGGGGCGCCACAATCTAGTTCCCTGTCCACTGCTGGCCAGGGATTTCTAGTGCCGCCCATTAGGAAAAGTATCCTCCTCCTCCCTGTGACTGGAGCAGCTCCTTCACTTCCGGGCTGATGAGGGGGAGGGCGCTCCCGAGATGCAGCAGAGCTGTGGGACAAGTGCTGCCTCATGGTGCTCCTCTTCCAGCTGACAAGTGAGGAGGTGTGACCAGCCCTGCTCTAGTCTGCAGCAGAGATCCCCCCAGGGCAGGTGGTGAGTGATCCCACTTCCTGCTCTCCCTCGAGTTTGTGGCACTCCCCCCTCTATAGACACACAATTTCCCTTGCTGTGAAGGAGAAGCTTGTGTTTTTAATTCATGTTGGACCAGTTATCTGAGCACCACACTGCAATGTGCTTCAGCTGTGCTTTTTAATGTGGAGCTCAAATACCTGGCCCAGCAGGAGTTAAAAACACAAGCTTCTCCTTCACAGCAGGGGAGATCTCTCACTCTTATATCATTGTTACTGCCCCCACTGGGAGGATATTCCATGTATCTACTACCCTTTCTATATCACTGTTACTGCTCCCACTGGGAGGCTATTCCATGTAACAGTGATATAGAAAGGGTAGTAGATACATTGAATAGCCTCCCAGTGGGAGCAGTATCTACTACCCATTCTATATCACTGTTACTGCTCCCACTGGGAGGTTATTCCATGTAACAGTGATATAGAATGGGTAGTAGATACATGTGTAGCGCTGTGTTTAAAAAAAGACTGTTCTGCTGCATTTACTTGCAATGGCCACCAGAGGGAGACAGAGACCATGCTAAGATTATGCTGGACAAACACAGAAAACATTGGGACTAAATTTCCCGGCATGCTTTGGGGGCAGACACAGGGAGTGGGTGGGACACAGAAACTTACATCCTGAGCCTCGTGGAGAGAGCTGGCAGAGCGCGCCAGGGAGTGAGAGGAGCAAGACGCAGAGCAGTATAACGAGACAGCGACTAGGCCGGAGCACAGCTGGAGCCTGACAGAGCTAAAGACCGGGTTGTTCAGCCTTACCAGAGGAAGACCCCAGTGATTCACAGAACTACTCGCGCTGATATGGAGGAAGCCGCAAGACCCCGAGTGAGGAGTACCGCAGATCGATTGGACAGGGAGAGCAGGCGGTGAACTGGATATCTTGCGGCAGCCACAGAAAGCCAGACAGTGGATCCAGTAACCAGGAGAACCCCAGTCAACATCGAGCGGAGAGACATCCTGGGTCGAGCGGAGCATCAAGTATCTGGCGGATGGGTGAGAGGCCTTCCAGGCCGTTGTGAAAATAAAGCACGCTGCTGTTTGTTTCCAAAACCCACAGGGCCCCAACTTGACTAGTTGAAGATACCTCATAAGCAATTCACTGGCCAGTTGAATATTGTACCCGGGTACCATAACACACACACACTGGGACATAACCTGTGCGGGACTCCCTCCCCAAACACAAAAGGGGGTTAAAGATTTATTTTTCCTTTTCTTTTCCGCGTTTCTCGAATTACGAAGCATCGTATTTCTTTTCCGCTGCGCGTTTTCCGCATTACGAAGTACTGTAAATATATATACGAACACCGTGTTATTCATTATATGCCATTTGTTCTAGTAAACTATATAATTTATAAAATCCACAACGGTGCTGGAGTATATTTATTCCCTAGTGCGGGGAGACTGACCCGAGGTTCAATTTCAGCGGCTCCTCCGGGAGTGAGCGCTACACATGGAATAGCCTCCCAGTGGGGGGCAGTAACAGTGATATAGAAAG
This sequence comes from Leptobrachium leishanense, assembly GCA_009667805.1. NCBI lineage: Eukaryota > Metazoa > Chordata > Amphibia > Anura > Megophryidae > Leptobrachium > Leptobrachium leishanense. The sequence continues at coordinate 178,606,286 of CM019064.1, forward strand.
GGTAGTAGATGGGAGGCTATTCCATGTATCTACTACCCATTCTATATCACTGTTACTGCTCCCACTGGGAGGTTATTCAGGGCCGGATTAAGATCTCTATGGGCCTGGAGCTGATGATTTTGTGGGCTTTTTTTGGAATTTAGTGAAATGAAAGCATATTTTAGGCTACAGTTGTGTTCAAAATGATTCAACCCCCAATGCTGTAAAGGGTTTTAGGGAATTTAGTGTACATTTGTAATTGTATTCAGAATGAAATCCTACAAGGACTTTTTAAAGAACCATATGCAACTAAAATGACATCAATATGGCGACGCATAGCCTGCTCTTCGGAGGAGGCAGCGATTGATCGTAGCTCCGATGATTTATCTTGTTTAAGAGAATCGGGAGGTCTGTAGTTCAAAACCTTACAATAGTAGACTTCTGCCTGTGCAGTCTCTGCCTTTGCTTTTGCTCTGAGGGCTGCAGAAGAGCTGACTGATCTGTTCAAGTAGGTTGAACATCGAGATCCAGAAATGTGAGACCTGGTCTCCAAGTTTGATGAGTGTCATTAATATTCTTATTTGAAGCCATGATGATCAAGTGAAAGTGGATAATTATACTTTCAAATGCAGTTCTTGTGTCTTCACCTTATGCGCATCCTTTTTACTGTACTGTCCTGCTGTGAGAGTATCTGACAGCCAGATAACAAATACGTAGAAATAGTTTTGTGTTTAATCCAAACTGAGTTTACAGTTGTGTTCAAAATTATTCAACCCCCAATGCTGTAAAGGGTTTTAGGGAATTTAGTGTACATTTGTAATTGTATTCAGAATGAAATCCTACAAGGACTTTTTAAAGAACCATATGCAACTAAAATGACATCAATTGGTTTTGTAATACAGTAGTAAATGTTTCTTTTGTGAATTCTTCATTGACACAATTATTCAACCCCTTAAAGACTACCACTCTGAAGAACAGAGGTTCATTCAAGTGTTTTCAATCAGGTATTGAAAACACCTGTGGATGTCACGGAGCAGCAATAAAGCATAATAAGCACCAATTAGGCAGCTTTAAAATGACTGTGATACTCAGCTCCTTCTAGACATTTACTGGTGTGGTTACAAACATGGTGAAGTCAAGAGAATGGTCCAGGAAGACAAGAGAAGAGGTGATTACTCTTCACAGGAAGGGCGATGGCTATAAGAAGATTGCAAAGATGTTAAACATACCAAGAGAGACCATAGGAAGCATCATTCGCAAATTCAAGGCAAAGGGCACTGTTGAAACGCTACCTGGTCGTGGCAGAAAGAAGATGCTAACTTCGACTGCTGTGCGCTACCTGAAGCGTAGAGTGGAGAAAAGTCCCCGTGTGACTGCTGAGGAACTGAGAAAAGATTTGTCAGATGTGGGTACTGAAGTTTCAGCTCAGACAATACGGCGCACACTGCATAATGAAGGCCTCCATGCCAGAACTCCCAGGCGCACCCCCTTGCTGTCTCCAAAGAATAAGAAGAGTTGACAAAAGTCATGTGGACAAACCACAGAAGTTTTGGGATAGTGTTCTGTGGACTGATGAAACAAAATTAGAACTGTTTGGGCCCATGGATCAACGCTATGTTTGGAGGAGGAAGAACAAGGCCTATGAAGAAAAGAACACCTTGCCTACTGTGAAGCATGGCGGGGGGTCAATCATGCTATGGGGCTGTTTTGCTTCTGCAGGTACAGGGAAGCTTCAGCGTGTGCAAGGTACCATGAATTCTCTTCAGTACCAGGAGATATTGGATGACAATGTGATGCAGTCCGTCACAAACCTGAGGCTTGGGAGACGTCGGACCTTTCAACAGGACAATGATCCCAAGCATACCTCCAAGTCCACTAGAGCATGGTTGCAGGCTGGAACATTTTGGAGTGGCCATCGCAGTCACCTGACTTAAATCCGATTGAGAACCTCTGGTGGGACTTAAAGAAAGCAGTTGCAGTGCGCAAGTCTAAGAATGTGACTGAACTGGAGGCTTTTGCCCATGACGATTGGGCGAAGATACCCGTAGATGGCTGCAAGACACTTGTGTCAAGCTATGCTTCACGTTTAAAAGCTGTTAGTACAACATCCTTTTACAGTTATAAGTACTAAGATTGAATGTCACTTGGGGGTTGAATAAAACTGATAATGATGTGAGCACAGAAAAGACATTTGTGGTTATTTCATTATAAATGTTATGTTATATTTATCTGACCTACACGTGCCTCTTTGATTTAATTGTAAGCAAGATGACTGAATGATCAAAATCAATTTCAGTGGGGGTTGAATCATTTTGAACACCACTGTATTTAATATTGCAGATATGGATATATCTAACCAGGCAGATACTGTGTGAGGAAATTTCCATTCAGATTTCAATCATTTACAGCGTGTAAAATAATTTTTTCACATTTTATCATCCAAACCTTTGGTTATATATTCTATATGGCATTCTTGTTAAAAAAAAATTGAAATGGGATCCTGTTACTGCATTTTCTAAAAATATATGCAATTTTAACCAAAAAAATGAAATATTTCCCTTGTGTTTTGGAGGAAGGGGTTTTATGAATAATGTGGCTATATATAAACCACTGATCTTGCTCCCAGCGCGGGAAATGAGAAGGTGAGTAATGGCAGTGGTATTGCTCATTTTTATACGTGACAAATGGACAGTGCCATCGCTTTGGAACTAAAAATAAGTAGATAAAAAAAAAGTTTTTTTGGTTTTCCTTTCTTTTAGATTTTACATGGTCATGTTTGGTATTAATGCAAAGGCCAGACACTGTCCTGTCCAATGACACCTCCCTTTACCTTATGAGGTGTAAAGATTAGTGACGCAGGGTTACAAAGTCCCTCCCAGTGCACTTTGCTGCAGTGCGGGGGTTTCGATTTTTGGTGTAACAATTCGTAATAACGGATCGTGCCCTCACCTCCACACTTGAGATGGTGAGTTAGTGCAGCATCATTGTTCACTTTATAATTGAAAAGTGAAAAATATTGCTGTGTTAGAAAGAAAATATAAAGAAATATTTATTTTATTTTTACATAACACCTGGTCATGTTTGGTAACATTGGAAAGGCCATGCTCTGGCCTTTCCAGTGATAGCTCACATGACCCTGTAGCTACTATGGTGTTGGAGATAATGAGGTCCAAATGTCCATCAATGCAGACATTGTTATTTTTTCCTCTGGGCCTATTCTGGGGCATGGGCCTGGAGCTGCTGCTCCATCTGCCCCTATGTTAATCCGGCCCTGAGGTTATTCCATGTAACAGTGATATAGAATGGGTAGTAGATACATGGAATAGCCTCCCAGTTTGGGCAGTAACAGTGATATAGAAAGGGTAGAAAATACATGGAATAACCTCCCAGTGGGGGCAGTATCTACTACCTTTTCTATATCACTGTTACATGGAATAACCTCCCAGTGGGGGCAGTATCTACTACCTTTTCTATATCACTGTTACATGGAATAACCTCCCAGTGGGAGCAGTATCTACTACCTTCTTTTCTATATCACTGTTACATGGAATAGCCTCCCAGTGGGAGCAGTAACAGTGATATAGAAAGGGTAGTAGATACTGCTCCCACTGGGAGGCTATTCCATGTATCTACTACCCTTTCTATATCACTGTTACATGGAATAGCCCCCCAGTGGGAGCAGTAACAGTGATATAGAAAGGGTAGTAGATACATGGAATAGCCTCCCAGTGGGAGCAGTATCTACTACCCTTTCTATATCACTGTTACTGCTCCCACTGGGAGGCTATTCCATGTAACAGTGATATAGAAAAGAAGGTAGTAGATACTGCTCCCACTGGGAGGCTATTCCATGTATCTACTACCTTCTTTTCTATATCACTGTTACTGCTCCCACTGGGAGGCTATTCCATGTAACAGTGATATAGAAAGGGTAGTAGATACTGCTCCCACTGGGAGGCTATTCCATGTATCTACTACCTTTTCTATATCACTGTTACATGGAATAGCCCCCCAGTGGGAGCAGTAACAGTGATATAGAAAGGGTAGTAGATACATGGAATAGCCTCCCAGTGGGAGCAGTATCTACTACCCTTTCTATATCACTGTTACATGGAATAGCCCCCCAGTGGGAGCAGTAACAGTGATATAGAAAGGGTAGTAGATACATGGAATAGCCTCCCAGTGGGAGCAGTATCTACTACCCTTTCTATATCACTGTTACATGGAATAGCCTCCCAGTGGGAGCAGTATCTACTACCCTTTCTATATCACTGTTACTGCTCCCACTGGGAGGCTATTCCATGTAACAGTGATATAGAAAGGGTAGTAGATACTGCTCCCACTGGGAGGCTATTCCATGTATCTACTACCCTTTCTATATCACTGTTACATGGAATAGCCTCCCAGTGGGAGCAGTATCTACTACCCTTTCTATATCACTGTTACTGCTCCCACTGGGAGGCTATTCCATGTAACAGTGATATAGAAAGGGTAGTAGATACTGCTCCCACTGGGAGGCTATTCCATGTATCTACTACCCTTTCTATATCACTGTTAAATAGAATAGTCTCCAGTGGGAGCAGTATCTACAGACTGACACCCTGAGGAGGACCCTGCTGGACAGTGGACTGTACGTCAGTGGCCCGAATGAGAAAGGCAGCCACAGGCCCACCACAACAAGTGGTAAGGTACGGAAGCTGTGACACTGGTAATATATTGTGGGTATTGGCAATGTGGCACAGAAGTGGCACCACCAGGCACAGAATAGTTTTGGTGACACTCCTGTGCCATAGTGCCAGACAACTGCTAGAGGTTGTCCTTGCAAGAGCAACATTCAGCGTCCTTTACTTTCGGTGAGAAGACACTAAATACTCTTGATAGAGACTATTATTATGCATCTCTATGCTGATATTGGAGGGGGGGGCACCAAAACGCACCTTCGCCTGAGTAGACAAAAATGCTTGCACTGGCCCAGGGTTAAGTTAGGACCAAGTATGTAATATGGCCCCGTGTGTTTACTAGACTCCTGCTTGCACGGATTTCAGTGCGTTATTCCTAATTATTACTGGCTTACTATATAAAAAAACATGTTTCCTTAAAAAAAAAATTAGACGCTTTTAGACACAAAATTTTGAAAAAATTAGACCGCCAGGGAGGTTAAATAGCCTTTTTTTTCTGTAACAGACCTTTTTACTATCATTTATAGGACCTTATACGTTATAACTCCAGACATTTTCGTCTAGTAGTTTTTTTGCAAACTGCATTTCAAATTTGACGCTTTCAATCTTTGTTTTGTTTGCTTTTTTCACCCTGTTCGTCAGCTTGTCGGCTTTTTCTGGCGGCTGATCTGCGTTGTATTCGGCGGATCGCCAGGTTCGGTGGGTCTATGGTGGATTGTCGGGTGCATTCTGCAGGTTTTTTTATTGCTGATCTGATTTTTCGGATCGTATCGGTGTGGGTTTTCGGCGTTTGTTTTGGCAGATTTTTGGATCCGTTCCCTGCACTTGGGGGACCCTGCAGTGAATGCTGAATTCACCGCATGGTCGGGGAATTTGATTCCCCGAAGTGCGGGGAACGAGAGAGCACCAAAATGTCACGACATTTGAACTCCAGGATCGAATGCTTGGGATGGTGCAATAGCACTGCTCCTGTATCTGCGAGCCTAGTGGGCATTACGGGGCAGGCTGCTGGACTCAGTCCCTGCTGTGACGGTGGGCCTGACCTGACATGGCACAAAAGGGGTGTGAGCTACTTGAGCAGTTAACAGACATGACCCATGGATGTATAAACAAAACAAGGGATTTATTTACAACAGTAATATATACAGCAAGGAACCAGAACACCACGATGAAACAAAAGACCTGAACTAAATATACAATACATAAACAAACAGATGAACAACCAAGGACCTGGAAAACTATAGGCAGAAAAGACATAAGAGAACTAAACACTAGAGTAACATGAGTGAAAACATAAACCTGTTTAAACCTAGAGAAGAAACATGAAATGCTAACATAAATACCAAACATGAACCATATGAACAAAACAGTATGAATAACCAAGGACCTGGGAGACTATAAACAGAATGAAAATACAGAACTGGCTGAGGAGTTAACCCAAAACCTGAAAGTAAAGTAATAAAGGGTAACTTGAACACATACAGGAAAACCAGAGTAACAGATCCCTACCAGAACTGCAAGGTATGTGAATAAGGATCAAGGCTTGGAACAAATCAGACTGAAACATCAGAATGAGGCAGCGCCCTTATTAGGGCGATGCCTGCTTATATAGCAATGACGAAATGAAAACAATTAGAGTCCAGGTGAGGTCCAGGCTTGGACGTGAACCAAATGTCCAGAACTAAATGCAATGTCCATAGAAGCCAGAGGGGGCGCCAGATGTGCTAGAATGTCCAAAAACATCGTCTGGCAACTCCCACCTCTGCCAGAGGGGGCACATGACGTCACATACCCCCCCCCCCTCTATGAGCAGACCCCGGATGCTCCAAAGAAGATGACAAGAAGAAATGAAAAGAAAAAAGTCAATGGGTCCTGTAGATCCGTAGAGCCCTCTCATACACCTCCCGGTCCTCAAGGCATATAATAGCACCGTTAGAGGCTCGGAAACATCCAGCAGGGACAGGACTCAACTCTCGGGCTTGAGGGCCTGAGGTATAGACCTCTTGGGAGCCAAAACTGGGTCCAGGTTGGAAGGCACTGGCACCAGTCCTTTTGCGTCTCCTCCCCCTGGTACAGGACGTGGAATGGACAGCAACAGTGTCCTCTCTGCTCTACGGCAACTTGAACATGGCACCAGCGGTACGGATCTGTGAGTCAGCAACCTCAGCACGGCTCTGCGGCGACTCGGTCATGGCGGCAGCAGCACGGATCTGTGGGTCAGCGACCTCGGCACGGCTCTGCGGCGACTCGGTCATGGCGCAGCAGCACGGGTCTCTGGATCAGCGACCTCGGCACGGCTCTGCGGCGACTCGGTCATGGCGGCAGCAGCACGGGTCTGTGGGTCAGCGACCTCGGCACAGCTCTGCGGCGACTCGGTCATGGCGGCAGCAGCACGGGTCTGCGGCGACTCGATCATGGCGGCAGCAGCACGGGTCTGTGGGTCAGCGACCTCAGCACGGCTCTGCAGTGACTCGGTCATGGCGTCAGCAGCACGGCTCTGCGGCGACTCGATCATGGTGGCAGCAGCACGGGTCTGTGGGTCAGCGACCTCAGCACGGCTCTGCGGCGACTCGGTCATGGCGGCAGCAGCACGGGTCTGCGGCGACTCGATCATGGCGGCAGCAGCACGGGTCTGTGGATCAGCGACCTCGGCACGGCTCTGTGGCGACTTGGTCATGGCGGCAGCAGCACGGGTCTGTGGGTCAGCGACCTCGGCACGGCTCTGTGGCGACTCAGTCATGGCGACAGCAGCACGGCTCTGCGGCGATTCGGTCATGGTGGCAGCAGCACGGGTCTGCGGCGACTCGGTCATGGTGGCAGCAGCACGGGTCTGCGGCGACTCGGTCATGGTGGCAGCAGCACGGGTCTGCGGCGACTCGGTCATGGTGGCAGCAGCACGGGTCTGCGGCGACTCGGTCATGGTGGCAGCAGCACGGGTCTGCGGCGACTCGGTCATGGCTTGTCTCGACTCGACTACTACCGGCTCGGGTGAGCGTGACTTGGCAACTACCGGCTCGGGTGAGCGTGGCTTGGCAACTACCGGCTCGGGTGAGCGTGGCTTGGCAACTACCGGCTCGGGTGAGCGTGGCTTGGCAACTACCGGCTCGGGTGAGCGTGGCTTGGCAACTACCGGCTCGGGTGAGCGTGGCTTGGCAACTACCGGCTCGGGTGAGCGTGGCTTGGCAACAATCTTGGTCTCAGTGCTTTGCTTGGCTTGGCACTGTGGAGCGGTGACCTTGGCTTGGCACTGTGGAACGGTGACCTTGGCTTGGCATTGTGGAACGGTGACCCCGGCTTGGCACTGTCTCTTGAACTGCTGTGCAGTGGACTGGCTCTCAAACTGGTTAGCGGTGGACCAGATCTCACACTGCGAGGCAGTGGATTTGATTTGTTCGTGCTGCAGGGCAGCACTCTTGACTCGAACTGCTAGCTTAGGCACAGTAGACATGGACAGGACTTGAAGCTGACAAACAGCAGACTCAGATTCTTTGTGCTGCTGAGCAGCCACCTTAGATTGTTCATGCTGCAGGGCAGCACTCTTGACTTCCCACTGCTGGGCATTACACCTGGTTTCTCCCTGTTGGGCAGTGGATTTTGGACGTCCTGCGACGTGCAGGGCAGTGGACTCTGGGGCCTGGTAAGACTGGAACATGGAGGATAACTTCTGGGGGCGCACTTGACAGTCCATTCGTTTATGCAGGGAAGAACCGCAATAAAGGCATAAGCCCTGAGTTTTCCTCCATACCCTTTCCTCCAGGGTCAGGGTTCCTCTGGAACCTTTAACTGGAACAGGAAGTTGCTCTTTACTCATGGAACTCTTGGGAATCTGCAGCATGATAGAGAGTACCAGGTCCAGATGCAGCATAGACTTGGTAAGGGTCCCCTTCAGACTGTTCATCAAGGCTATAATCACTGCTGGCTCACTAGTAACTGGCTGCCTCATTATGTGACGGTGGGCCTGACCTGACATGGCACAAAAGGGGTGTGAGCTACTTGAGCAGTTAACAGACATGACCCATGGATGTATAAACAAAACAAAAAAGTAATATATACAGCAAGGAACCAGAACACCACGATGAAACAAAAGACCTGAGCCCTAGAATTAAACCATAGACCTGAACTAAATATACAATAAATAAACAAACAGATGAACAACCAAGGACCTGGAAAACTATAGGCAGAAAGACATAAGAGAACTAAACACTAGAGTAACATGAGTGAAAACATAAACCTGTTTAAACCTGAGATAGCACCTCTTGGGATTTAATTTAGAAATATACTAACACAGCTAATCCGCCATTTTGGTGTTCGCTCAAGGTATGCTACCAACTCCATTTTGTGTTTTAAAAGTCTGCAGTCCCTTTGTGCTCACTAGAGTCAACGAAGTTTGCCTGCTCTAACTAACAGCTAAGTGTAGCCTCAAATAAACCTGATTTCTACTGACTGAAGAATTATCTCTTCTCCCCCCCCAGGTCTTTAACTCTAAGCCATAAAAGTTGCTTAATATATCGAGACAGCAGGAATGCGTAAATCCCATAGCTTGCCATATTTGCTTTAGAAGAATCATTCCTTTTTATGACCATATTGACTAGACAGAGAATACAGAGTGGGCTCAAGGGTCGTTTCTTTGAAGTGAACCTTGCTGACTTGCAAAATGATGAATAAAGTCCAATATGTATAATGAAGGTTGATATGATAAGTGGGAGGGTAACCTGGGGAGGGGAATAAGGTGTGCATTTTTACAAGCCATGTATAAATTCTTTGTCTCTCTGTTGGCTCGGGACTTGAGTCTTTTTGGGCTAGACCTGACTCAAGGCTCGGTACCGAATAAATGCTTTTCCTGCTTAAGAAGGCCTCCGTCTCCTTTGTCTACCACCGAGTCATAATCTCCTAACCCGAATTACACCCAGATGGCTGCTTCATTTCTGGGGGCTTCGTCCGGGATTGGCAGGCCTGGCTCGGTGAGAGCAGGAGAACGGCAGTGTTCTGCAACTCCGTGGGCTCCGTCGGGGCGTGCTGCCGATCAAAAGTTGATTGTCTGCCGGCGCCCTTGCAGGTCTTCCTGCACTCTGTGGATCTCAACGTGTTGCGTGGTAGCACCCCCGACCGTGACCCCACGGAAGCACGAGGCCTGGAGGAAAACCGTTGTGCTATGACCAAGGTAATATATTTTATTCAGTATTTGACAGCATAATGAGTGATTGTGTAAATAATTAGCCAACAGTGAATGTGTGGTTGAATCTCCGTGTCTGTATTCTGGTATGCTAGATAAAGGGGAAGGCGCCCTCTAGAGAGATAGGAAGCCTGTAGCGCTTCAATGTGAGGAACCTGCAGTGTTCCAGGAGTCTAAAGTGCTCCAATAGCTGTGGCCCGGGTCTGAAAAGGGGGGTAAATTGTGCACCCCTAAAAAACACTACCCCACGGCAGAAGAGAGTAGCTACCTCTTCTAAAGCTATAGTGTATTGTGTAAAAATTACATCTGTTGGCTATAAGAAAGGATGCTTAGCTGTTAGATATTCTGTATTGCTAGGATTGTGTACTGAACTGTATTATCTGTATCTGATATTGAGTGGTGACTGAAACTGAGTGAACGTGCGCCTACACCCTTCGGGGTAAAGCAAATACGAGAGTGGCCCTATAGTAGGTGAGATTCCAAGCTGGGTGACCACGACTTGGCCACCGAATTAGGGACGCAAAAGAATTGTTGAGTGAAATATCAGATTGTGCTTTTGTGTATTACTTGGTGCTGGTCACCAAGTTGCGGAAATGGGAAACACCAAATCCCATAAGGGAAACAAAATTGTGAAAGGTGAAACACTGCTTGGGTATATGTTGCAGAACTTCGAGACTCTCTTTGCAGTTCATCAATATGGGAGGAAGCTGCATAAGAGCAGTCTGCGAGTTCTGTGTGAGGTTGATTGGCCCCTCCTTTCTCCTTCATGGCCGCAGGAAGGATCAATGGAGCCTGAAGAGATCCAAAGGGTTCATTCAGTGGTCTCTGGACGCCCAAGGCATCCGGACCAATACCCTGTATGGATATATGGAGTAGTCAATGTAATAGAGCAGCAGGAAATGCTGGCAGAATGCTTGGTTGTGTAGGGAGAGGTATTAGCAGTAGGAAAAGGGAAGTGCTCATGCCACTGTACAGAGCACTGGTGAGACCTCACTTGGAGTACTGTGTGCAGTACTGGAGACCGTATCTCCAGAAGGATATAGACATCTTAGAGAGAGTTCAGAGAAGGGCTACTAAAATGGTGTACGGCTTGAAGGAGAAAAGTTACCAGGAAAGGCTTAATGATCTTAACATGTACAGCTTGGAAAAAAGACGAGACAGAGGAGATATGATAGAAACATTTAAATACGTAAAGGGAATCCACAAGGTAGAGGAAGGGAGTATATTTTAAAGGAAACACAGTAGCAAAACAAGAGGACATAGTCTTAGATTAGAGGGGCAAAGGTTTAAAAGTAACATCAGGAAGCATTATTTTACTGAGGGGTGGTGGATACATGGAACAGTCTTCCAGTAGAAGTGGTAGAGGCCAAAACAGTAATTGAATTTAAGCAGGCATGGGATAGGCATAAGGCTATCCTAAACAAAAGATAAATCCAGGTTAAGTATCCATGTAATTGGGCAGACTAGATGGGCCGAAAGGTTCTTATCTGACGACATTTTCTATGTTTTTATGATATATGGAGGTATTGTATGTGCTCTGTATATATGTGTTGCGTTTGCTTTAAAAAAAAAATGCTCTGTGTATGTTTCCTGTAAATATGCTTTTGCAGTATGTATACAGAAGCTATTTGTTGCATTGAACGAATACACTAGGAGTGTGTGCTGAGTAGTATTATATATGGCTGCAGCCAGTGTGGGTATGTGCTATTTACATAGCAAATGTGTATAAATGTTATGAATATGGATTTAGAGTTGTGTGTGTATATGTGCTCTGTGCAGTAAGTGCATATATGTGCTGTGTTTGCGTTTATGGTGCAATGTAGATGTGCTGCCCAGTCTGTATATATGTATAGTGGGTTTATATGCTCTTTGGTTTTGTATGCATTGCAATGAAAATGATCTATGTATGAAATCTGTGTGTGTGTGTGTGTGTGTGTGTGTGTGTGTGTGTGTGTGTATATGTATTATGGTGTGTACAGCCGTTGTTTTGTGTTTTTCGGGTGTACCCCTAAGGCTAGGGTCAGAGTGGGGCAGTCGGAACGCGCGTGCAGGCGCACTAAATCACGGCGGCAGTAGCAGCACATAACGGCCAATGACGGCCAATATACGCAGTACGTGCGTACAAAAGTGCGCCGACACCACGCAACCGGCAAATGAACGCATTTTTCTCAGAACGTGAAACCGCTGCTACAGACGTACAGAGTGCGCTGCGGCCGCATAGCAGCGTGTGTGCGTGATTAGGAGACGTCAGACGCTGCTAGTGTGCGGCCTACATAACGTTCAAACAGCCGGATTTCCCTAGAATTGCGTTGGTGAGTACCTGCGACTGTGCGACTGTGGTCGTCTGACCACTTAAGCGTATTCCGTGAAAAAATGCGTGCGCACGCATCGACGTACATTTTGACGGTGGCCGCAGAAAATGCGCTCATCTGTCCCTAGCCTAAAATGCATAGTTTAAATGAATGTAAAATTGTAAGACAGGATGAATTCTAATGAACACATTTCAGAGAGCATTGAGTAAAAAGGCTAAATTAGGAAGAGACCTGCAATTAGCAAGAGAAACAAAAAAAACCTGTTTTTGACTGAGGAATGTTTGAAGTCTGTTCAAACCAAGACAAAAGGTGATTTGATTGTGTGTGCTAAACATGCGTTTTTTTTGTAAGAGTGTGGCGTACTGTGCTACAGTCGTTCATTAAGTGTATATGTCTTCGGCAGAATTGCCACTTGTTCTGGTATGTTATAAATGCTTGATTTAAAGATCTAGTACGATTTATGTACCAGTATTTTTGCTCCAGTAAGTGAATGTGTTGTGTGCTATAGGCTGCAAGAGTTTGTTGACATTTTATGTAAAACAGTGCTGTTACATCTCACTTGCATTTGAGTCTATTGTAAGAGACTCTGATTTAAAAAAAAAAAAAAAAAGGTTGTTGCCACTTTGAACCCCCCCCCCCTATGCAAACAAGTAACACTGACAGAGGAGAAAAGGTGGGAGGGAAGGTTCTAGGAGAGGAGTCTGAGAGATACAGCAGATATAGAGGAAAATACAGCAGGCGTTAGATCAGTTTGGAGAAATTGTAAAATAAATAGGAAAGATAAGTAAGTGATAATAAGAAAGTAAAAGACAAGTAAAATGGGGAATGCACAAAGAAGTTGGTTATGATGAGAAGAGAGAAACGTGTTATAAAATGTGTATTATTGAAAGTAAGATGAATAAAAAAAAAAAGGTAATAGCCCGTGGCACATCCCACAAAAAGCCAGGCAACACATCCAAGTCCACCTTGAACGCTTGCTAAAGTACAGTTTTCTAAAGTTTTGTGTGTCTTCATGGAATACCCCGTTGCTCCAGTTCAGGAAGAGGGCACTCAAGAACTCACACCTGTACAGGATTTAAGGGCAGTTAATTCTGCCACAGTGACTTTATACGGATTTGGCCCAATTGAGTGTAACCTCCTAGCTCTGATACCCGGCAACACAGAATTCTACACTTAATTTAAAAAGATGCGTTCTTCTGTTCCGGCTTGGCTCCAGCGAGTCCGCCATTGTTTGCCTTTCAGTGGGAAAATGCCCAGAATGGCTCAAAACCTCAAATGACGTGCCTCCTTCAAGGTTTACTATCCTCGGGAGAGCGCTGAACAAAGACTCTCAGCCAGACAAAGCTACCCTATTGCAGTATGTTGATGAACTCCTGCTTGCCTCACCAACTGAAGAAGATTGTTTCAATGCCACAAACAGAACTGTTAAGTATTTTATGCAAGGCAGGCTACAAAGTTTCTAAAAGAAAGGCCTAAATCTGCCAACGCAGTGTGAAATACCTAGGCTTTCAACTTACTGGTACCATGCGTACAATCCAGAACGCAAAGAATCAGTCTGCCGTGTCCCTCAACCACAGACTCGTTGCCAAGTAAGAGAATTCTTGGGAGCTGCAGGCTTCTGTCGCCTGTGGATCCCCAACTCTGCCATCATTGCGGAGCCTCTGTACCAAGCCACCAAAGGTGCAGAGCCTGACCTATTCATTTGGGGTGAAGAACAAACTGAGGCTGTCACCCAATTAAAGACTTTGTTGCTTGAAACCACTGCCCTCCTGGTTGCAGAAGCAGACAAGCTCACAATAGGCCAAGAACTCTTTGTGAAAGTCCCTCATGCAGTCCAGACTCTTCTAGACCAAAAAGGCAATTACTGGTTCAGCAATGCAAGAATGACCAAGTACCAAGCCATGCTGTGTGAAAACTCAAGAGTTCCTCTGGAACTAATCTCAACACTGAATCCTGCTACATTGCTTCCAGATGCTTCAGAAGACCATGAACTTGAATGCCTCCAAGTAATGGATGAAGTATATAGCAGCAGACCTGACCTCAAAGACATACCCCTAGACAAATACGACTTGTAACTGTTCACTGATGGAAGCAGTTTTGTTGAAAATGGAAAGAGATTTGCTGGGTACGCAGTAGTCACTCTTGACGAAACAATTGAAGCAAAACCACTGCCTAATGGCACTTCTGCTCAACTAGCTAAAATTATTGCCCTTACCAAAGGTCTAGAACTATCTGAAAACAAAAGGGTGAACACATACACCGATTCCAAGTATGCCTTCATGACAATTCAGGCTCACGGAGCACTCTACAAAGAACGTGGCCTCCTAACATCTGCAAGCAAACAAGTCAAAAATGCCCTTGAAATATTGAATCTACTGGATGCGGTATGGAAACCGTCCGCAGTTGGTGTTATACATTGTCGAGGACACCAGAAAGGCAAAGAAGAAGTTCCCAGAGGAAACCATAAAGCAGATCAAGTGGCGAAGGAAGCAGCAAGACAGACACAAGCCCTTGAGCGTGGCTGTGATTGGAAAGAAACCAATGACAAGAGAACTCGACAGCAACAGGAGAATCACTTGAAAAGCTTCCGGAATGGAAATCCGGAACACCGAACAGAAACTTCGGTTCCCCAGAGAGGACTGGTTCAAGTTGACTCACCTATCAAGATTCCGGTATGTAAACCCGTATCACTGCAAATGAAAGTCGAAACTCTGCTCTGTCTAAATACTGCGCTTCAAGATATGCCTAACGTTGACATCTATATGAATAAGAGAAGATTTGCACCTCATGGAGAATTTATTGAAGATGTTCTTTGCCATTGGTACAATGAATATGAACTTCTAGAGAAGCACCACAGCTATATCCAATGGTTGTTTCCTCTACGTGAACAAGGCCGGAATGCACATGCAAAGCCTCTGACTACTTCTGAAATTGAAATTATGAAGAACACCGCTGAAATCCAACATAGGCTGCGGAGAGCCTATAAACTGATGCTGAATTTCTTCGGCGTAAAATTAGTGGGGGAAGAGGAGATAGAAGTGATACGAGACTCAAATTTTTCGAACACGCTTCTCCAATTTGAATACTAACACCCACAATAACCTGAGAATTACCCGAATTGTGAGAAGCATGGGAGAGCTGGGAGCTGCACAATACCAAGCTCCGCTGGTGAAGTTCTTCCTGAAAGAGATACTGGTTGAAGATCAGCTGCAAAATATGAAAGAAAGTGCCCGGAAGTATTTCTTGCCGACTGTAAAGAATGAACATGAAAGAGATGCACTGTCTGAATATGCTCTGAAGCACAGAATACCCAAGTATGTCAAAAGACTTCTCTCAGTGGTGATACCTCTGTTACCAACACCCATTACGCACTGAACTCCGGCCTACTCTGAAAAGGAGAAGAAATGGCTCTCCGAAGAGCCAGGAGAATACAGAGAAGACTGATGGTACCAGTTGGAGAGTGAAAGAATTGTCTTACCAGCCACCCTGGCACCTGAAATTGTCTGGGCCCTGCATTCCAGAACACATGGAGGAAAGACAGCCATGGAGCAACAACTAGAACCGCACTTCTACGTTCCTGGACTCACCTCCGTCTGCAGAGTGATTGCGCAACAATGTGTCACTTGTGCTAAGAACAACCCAAGGCAAGGGATAGTACAACCACCAGGAGTATTATCTCCAATGTCCTCCCTATAAATTGACTTTACTGTTCTCCCACCATGCAAAGGATATAAATATCTA
Source organism: Leptobrachium leishanense (assembly GCA_009667805.1). Lineage (NCBI taxonomy): Eukaryota > Metazoa > Chordata > Amphibia > Anura > Megophryidae > Leptobrachium > Leptobrachium leishanense. The sequence goes on from CM019064.1 coordinate 178,622,170, forward strand.
CTGGTGCTAGTATGCGCACTAATGGGATGGGTTGAAGCCTACCCAACTCGAACAGAAAAGACTGCAGAGGTAAGGTGCTTCGAGAGAAAATTATCCCAAGGTATGGACTGCCTCTTGAAATCGGATCAGACAATGGCCCAGCCTTCATACAAAGTTGTTTGCAGCAGCTCGCCCGATTGTTAAGAATCACCTGGAAACTGCACTCTGCATACAGATTTCAAAGCTCTGGAAAAGAGGAAAGAATGAATAGAAATCCAAAGACATTGATGGCTAAAATATGCCAAGAAACATCAATGAAATGGCTGGATGTGTTGCCAATAGTTCTACTGCATGTGAGAAGCAGCCCTACCTCACTCCTAAAATTGAGCCCATACGAGATGATGTTTGGTTATCCCACCCCTTTGATAACTAGGTTGAGGGGGGATCCCCGGTATTAGGAGAAACTGACCTACGCCAGCAAGTGATCAGGTTAGATCAGACGATGCAGAGCATGTATACATGAGTTAGTGAACACATACCACATTTCCTATACTTACCTTTACACAGATACTGTCCTGGGGACTCAGTATGGGTTAAGGAATGGAAGGTAGACCCGTTAGGGGGTTTTATGTTGTCTTGTTATCAACTCCCACAGCAGTGAAAGTGGCCGAAGTGGTGCCATGGATACACCACTCACGATTGAAACCTGCTGCAGAGGTTACGGACCAGGCATGGAAAGTGATAGCCAGTGAATCTGACCCACTGAAGCTACGTTTCCACCGTACCCAAGCAGCTGCACAGACCGGAGAGGAATAAGGGAGATCCAAGTCTAGTTGACCACCGGCTCTCCAAACTCCAGTCTTTGTGCCTGTTGTTATTGAAAGACCGTTAAGTTTACCACATTCCCAATCGATGGAAGCTCCAGAGGTACCCCAGGAGGCCCATGAGCCTCTGCTTCCAGATACTATTTTTAAGAGGTAAAAAAAAGGGACCATTTGAACAGTACCAAAGGATCCTTATATGTATTGGGATTATTGTTTTATTTTTGATCTTACTGACAATTGTTGCTGGACTATTTTTTTTCCAATCCAGCTCCCTAAGGGAAGTGATGTCAGCCCCTATTGTGTTGACACCGGAATTTGACATGACTGTCCCACCAGCACAGGACCGACGGAAACGAGAATTGACAAGACCAGAGGATAAACTGCTTATTAAATTTACGTATGCGTATGCAAAGAAGTCAGGATATGAATCCTGGTGGGTGTGTAACCAATTGAACCAATGGTCATCAGTTATTCCCACCTTAGCGGTACCCCTTAACTTGTTTGACTTCCCTGTGAATAAAGGTGTAGTGGTCCCTAGTGTTCTTAATCTGACTAAGAGCTTAATTATGCCAAAAACAAACCACACTATTCAGATCAATAATTGGGCTTACTTCCCTTTATGGTGTTTTAAACTAAAGAAAAATCAGGCCCCACCTAGTTCAATGTGTAAAGAATCCTTGTTTAATGCAACACTAGATGTATCTGATCCAGGGGCATTGGGAAATAGTCTCCAAGTAATGGTTTGTTGCGGAAACTTATGTCACATGTGGATAAATACTGATATAAAGACGTGGTGTTACCTGGCCTGGGTAGTCCCCCTCCAGTGGATCCAAGGTGATACCCTGGACCTAGGGACACCACAACCACGTTAATCCTTAAATTTTGCTAAACGAGAACTGTTTTCCAAAGATGATATGGCCTGGTCTTGGTTTCCTTCCTTCACAGGATGCGGCATTGAAATGATGAGAAGACTTAATATGTTGTACTAAAGGATGAAATTGTGAATATTACTATTGCTGACATCCAACTGTTGAATGCGGAGCTCCGATAAATTCGTAAATTAAAGTTATATCAGAAAATAGCTATTGAACAGATACAGGCTGTATTAAATGGAATGTGTGAAATGACGATACAATATGAATGTTGTACTTATCTCCGCACAGCTACTGATGATGTACCTGAATATTTTGATGCAATTCTCAAGCACCAAGAGAAAGTGTCCCATCTGGGGTACATTTGGGTCATGGTTTGGCTCAATCCTAAATGCTATTTCCAGGGTAGGGTCCCTGATCCTCATTGGTATACTAATTCTTATCTGTGCACTAACCTACAAGTTAGCCATGTGTCTGTGGCCAATCTGCCGTAAATTCCTGAAGCCAGAAGATAGGCCCCTGGGGGACACTTCAAATTACCATCCAATGAGCCAAGTAACCCCTACTGATTAAAAATCCTTAATGATTTAGTTAGTTGGCTGGGAGAGGTCATTGTAGACTCTCCGCCAAGAGGAGGGAATGAGATAGCACCTCTTGGGATTTAATTTAGAAATATACTAACACAGCTAATCCGCCATTTTGGTGTTCGCTCAAGGTATGCTACCAACTCCATTTTGTGTTTTAAAAGTCTGCAGTCCCTTTGTGCTCACTAGAGTCAACTAAGTTTGCCTGCTCTAACTAACAGCTAAGTGTAGCCTCAAATAAACCTGATTTCTACTGACTGAAGAATTATCTCTTCTCCCCCCCAGGTCTTTAACTCTAAGCCATAAAAGTTGCTTAATATATCGAGACAGCAGGAATGCGTAAATCCCATAGCTTGCCATATTTGCTTTAGAAGAATCATTCCTTTTTATGACCATATTGACTAGACAGAGAATACAGAGTGGGCTCAAGGGTCGTTTCTTTGAAGTGAACCTTGCTGACTTGCAAAATGATGAATAAAGTCCAATATGTATAATGAAGGTTGATATGATAAGTGGGAGGGTAACCTGGGGAGGGGAATAAGGTGTGCATTTTTACAAGCCATGTATAAATTCTTTGTCTCTCTGTTGGCTCGGGACTTGAGTCTTTTTGGGCTAGACCTGACTCAAGGCTCGGTACCGAATAAATGCTTTTCCTGCTTAAGAAGGCCTCCGTCTCCTTTGTCTACCACCGAGTCATAATCTCCTAACCCGAATTACACCCAGATGGCTGCTTCAAACCTAGAGAAGAAACATGAAATGCTAACATAAATACCAAACATGAACCATATGAACAAAACAGTATGAATAACCAAGGACCTGGGAGACTATAAACAGAATGAAAATACAGAACTGGCGGAGGAGTTAACCCAAAACCTGAAAGTAAAGTAATAAAGGGTAACTTGAACACATACAGGAAAACCAGAGTAACAGATCCCTACCAGAACTGCAAGGTATGTGAATAAGGATCAAGGAGATCAAGGCTTGGAACAAAGCAGACTGAAACATCAGAATGAGGCAGCGCCCTTCTTAGGGCGATGCCTGCTTATATAGCAATGACTAAATGAAAACAATTAGGCTGGGGTCAGACTAACGCATTTTTAACATGCGTTCTGGCGCACTTAATCACGGCCGCACTAGCAGCAAATGACGGGCAATGACAGCCAATATACGAAGTACGGTCGCACGAACGTCCGGCTGCGCAACGCAAGTGGAAAATTAACGCATTTTTTCGAGAACGCTGAACCGCTAGTACGGACGTACAGAGTGCGCTGCGCCCGCTAGCGGTGTGTGTGTGTGATTTGGAGACGTCAGACCCTGCTCGTGTCCGGCCAACATAACGTCCAGACACAAAAAGTTTCCTGGTTTGGATCCGTAAAACATCACGCACGAAAATGCGCATCGTATGACCGTTTTCGCCTATTCCGTGAAAAAATATGTCAATGTGTTCGGACGCACTTTTTTACGTTCGCGTGTAAAAATGCTTTCGTTTGACCCTAGACGATAAACTGATTGTAATGACTAGGCTTCCGTCCCCTACACTCAACTGAAACTGTCCTACTAAAGTCACCAAAGACCTCCTAACTGCTAAAAAAACACGGCCACTATTCTATTCTCATCCTGCTTGACCACTAGGCCTGCTTTTGACACTGTCGACCACCCCTCCTTCTACAGACTCTCAGCTCACTTGGCCTATGTGATACTGCACTCGCTTGGATTGACTCCTATATGTTTAACTGGTCCTTCTCTGTATCATTTGCTGGTTACTCCTCCTCCTCTAATGCCTTTATCAGTTGGTGTAACTCAAGGTTCTGTCCTAGGTCCTTTGCTGTTCTCTTTCTATACCTCCTCCCTGGGCAAAATCATTAACAGCTTTGGCTTTATTTACCACCTCTATGCTGATGATACTCAGATCTACCCCTGATCTCTCTCCTCCTGTCCTTTCCAAAGTCAGCGACTGTTTATCTGGCATCTCCTGGATGGCCTCTCACCACCTAAAGATTAACATGTTGAAGACTGAACTCCTAATTCCTCCCTCTAATCCCTCCCCACCTCCTGACTTCTCCATCATGGTTGATGGTATCATTATCTCCCCATCAAACCAGGTTTGCTGTCTCAAAGTTACACTCGACTCTACTCTTTCCTTCATCCCCCACATTCAGTCTCTTTCCTCCTCCTGCGCTACCAAGTACATAATATTTCCAGAATTCGGCCATTTCTTACCGCTGACACCACAAAGCAACTCATGCACGCCATTGTAATCTCCCAACTTGACTATTGTACAATCTTCTTGCTGGCCTCCCTCTCTCCCGCCTCGCTCCCCTACAATCCATTCTGAATGCCTCTGCCAGACTCATCCACCTCACGTGCAGCTCTGTCTCTGCCGCTCCTCTCTGCGAGTCCCGTCACTGGCTCCCCATCCACTGAAGAATTACATTTAAAATCCTTACCCTGACCTACAAAGCTCTCACTAACTCGGTGCCCCACTACCTGTCCTCACTAATCACCAAATACACCCCCAGCCCGCTCCGTAAGGTCAAACAATGACCTTCGCCTAGCTTCTCCCCGCATCACCTCTTTCCGTGATAGACTGCAGGATTTCTCACGCGCAGCCCCCATCCTCTGGAATTTTGCCTATGCAACATTACGCACTTTCTCTGCTCCTGGTGACGCTGGGTTACCACCAGCGAAACGCGTCAAGAGTAAATGAGACTTTTTTCTGTCTATGACTGCTCTAACCTAATGACACCCAGCCAGCACAAATCATGCAGTAAGGATTTTTTTTTCTCCTTTCAAATAATTGCAAATGCTTGTTATAGCATCCTGAGACAAGGCAGGCTGATATACTCTGATATATATGGTCGTCCTCTGCTGAATTTTTTCTTGACAAGATCTGAAGCCTAGTCTCCTCTAGCTGTAGATGTGATACATTGATTGATTGAGTTGCTGTATATTTTTTTTGCTTTTTCAGCTTCCCTGGTTCTTGGGTGTTTAGCGATAAATTAATTAATTTTTCCATTCTTTCTTTTCTATATACACAGACCCACGAAGGTCTGTTTCCAGCTACATTTATTGTCTGCTATTGTTTCTACATATACCCATGCTATTTTGTACTGGGTTTTGTTAGGCAGCCTTTGTGATAGTCTCCACCTATCATATATGATTGTTTTGTTTTCTGTATGGTCCGGACTGTGTCCTTATGTCTGTGTTTATACGTCCAAACTCTTATTGATTTTTCACATAGTGTCTTATGTTCGGACACTTACCCTATTGAGTCTATCAATCAAACACACTCCCTGAGGTTTTTATCTTTATCAAGTAAAAGTTAAGTTTTATTTTCCATTGGTATTTTGTCAATTATTCAACCCATCCTCTGGAACGCTGTACCTCGTACTGTCAGACTTTCACCTAGTTTCCCTTCCTTCCAACGCTCCCTGAAGACATTCCTATCTAGGGAAGCCTACCACCCAACTCACTGATGCAACCATTCCATCACTCTCACCAGTCCATCACTCTCAAATTGTTGTCCTCTCCTCCTGTTTCCACCGCAACCCTTCTAGATTGTAAGTTCCCACGGGAATAGGGCCTCCGTATCCTCCTGTACTGGTTTGTTCAATGTACTGTAACACTGTCTATATTGTGCTCTTTGTACAGCGTTGCGGAATATGCTGGCGCTTCATAAATAAAGAATAATAATAATGACTAGGACAACCCACAAAAGCCTACTATTACAGTTACAAGCATCAAGTATTTTTAAAGCGCTTACTATTGAATGACAACTTAAATGACTGCTGTGACGGATGCCGCTACTGTATCCCCGAGTAGATCCGCCTGAGTTGCCGTCCTTGCCTCAGAGAGATCAGTGTTGACGAGGAGATGTGATAGCTCACAATAAAGTGATAATATTCCGTCCACCCACATACTAGTTGAGACTCAGTATATGGTTTAAAGCAGCTTGAGTGTGTATTTGGTTTAAAACATGCAGTGCTTACCAGGGGCGGTCTAACAACTGACAACTAATGGGGCACCCGGCAATAGGAGATCATGGGGCCCCCTTGTGCCACACCCATACAAAACCCCACCCATACAATGCAACACCCACATATACATTGTTGCGCTATAGAATTTATTTCTTAACTCATTAAAATATATATTTTTGAAAATTGTGTTGGACCACTTGGACCCAGCAGCGAATTGGGGAATCCATTGTGCCCCCTCCAGACTTACACCTACCACTCTGCTGCAGCAGTCATCACCCACTCATTGCAGCTAAGGCTGCACCGCGGCACAGAATGTCCCGGTGGCAAATGTAGGAAAATGGCAAAGATCGTGATACTGTACATTACTGACACACTGCACATTAAAGAGCTCCACAGTAATAAAACTCACAGTAATGTGCCATGTGCATGTGTCTATCACAGAGCTACACAGAAATAAAACTCACAGCAACGCGGTGTGTATGAACGTATCAGAGCGCTCCACAACAATAAAACTCAATAATATTGTAAGTATTCATTTATTACATTATATATAAAATACAGTAAATTATTAAAATAATTATACTAACTAAAATATAAAAATGTTTTATTAAGCGAGATTTTAAAATAAATTTAACTATATTAAAATTTATATGAAAAGTACAAAAGGAGTTATTCACAGAGTACCAAAATGTTGCCGACACTAGGCGATCAAGCTGCCACAGCCACCTCCCGTTGTGCCCCCTGCTGATCGTGACGCCCCTGCACAGGAGATGGTTCCTTCGCCTCTGCTGACCCCTGCTGTTCTGGGGCTTTGGACAGTTGTGGAACTGTGTCCCCTAATGACTCCTGCGAGGCCTCCGCTACTTGGTTCCTTTTTCCCGGTCCTTGGAGCGAAGCAGTGTGGGATCTCGCCCCGCGGCTTTCCTGGTGTGGATGGTGTTGCCTCCCGCGCTTCACGAGTTTTCTACCTTGATGGCCTTTCTTGTGACTCCTTGCCGGTGATGGCCCTGGCCTCATTTCTGGACATGGGCTGAAGAGGCTCCCTTGTAGTGCGCTGGCCCCGCGACTGTGACCTCATGTTGCAGGGTTTGCCCTCTTTGATCCCCTGTTGCCTTTTGGATTACCTCCACCCTCCTATGTGGATAAACCCCCACGTGGACACCCACAACCATTCATTAATACGCTTCTGAGACTTTTACTGGGGCAGCTTTTGATTTGGTTTACCCCCCCCCCCCATTCCTACTGGCATATGATAATGTTGATAGCTGACCTCCTATTTTTATTTTATTTCCCCAACCTCACCCCCCCCCTTTTCATGTTTGATGATTTTATGTTGCCCTTCTGCACACCGGATGGTGCTGCGGATCCTTCCTTATTTCCACCCCTCTCTTTTTTTTGGGCATTTTGGGGCTGACAGGGGGTACGCCATTGTGGCAGCTACCATGGCTCTGCCTGTCATGTCTGGCCCTCGGGCGCGCCGACCTTCTGACCTGCACACTTCCATGGCCTCCTACTGTTCCTCAGACTGGCGGGAGTGTGCCAGGAAGGTCACGTTTCTGGCCTTTGCCATTTCCTTCCGACCCCCTTTTTTTTTTGTTTTTTGGTCCCGGGGCACTTTCTGGTGTGTGTCCCACTTTCTCTTTCCCTTTCTGTACCAGATGCCTCCCATGTTGGACCCACCTTTTGAAGGGACACCTGCTGCGGACATTTATGTCTTTTCATTTTGTCCCCCCCCCCCTGTGCTTTTGAGACACATGTTGCAGATGTTTCTGTATTATTCCTTGTTTAGTTTGTTATTTTATTACTCGCTGAGTCACTGTGTGATGGACCTGCGTGACCACATTTTAGTTTATTTCATCTGGCTTCTTGTACAGCTGACATTCTTTCAAAATAAAATTTTGAATAATAGAAAAAAAAAAAAGAAGCATCAAAATCGCCCTGAGAGGTGTTTGGGAAAACAGCGAGGGGGAGAACGAGAAACTTTCTCGAGTACTCATCGTGGACACTTGTGATAAAAGAAACCAGAAACAGTATATACATAACCTGCTTTGAATAGGCGCAAAAATGGAATGCAACAAATAAATTATCAATAGAGCTAAAAAATCAGGGATCCCAAACCGAGATAAAAAGCTATAAACAAAGGGCACCGAGTGACCTCAGACTCGTCGACGCGAACAATCGGGTGCAGGTCAGAGCAGTCAGCACATAACGATATGGGTAGGCCTCAGCGTAGGCGCAGCCACCCCCAGTGAGCCACGTGTAGGAGGGCACTACCAGCACCCAACTCCAGGGAAAAAGAGAAAACAGGAGTAGTATCCCAAGGAACACCAGGGACCCTGCGATGAATAGTGAATTCACTGCAGAGTCGGGGAACTGGAATCGTCAAATCGCACAAAAGAGCACCGAAACTTCCGTGCTCTTTGATTAACCCCTCATGTCTAAAAATTATTTGAATTCAATGTATCTTTTTTATTATTTTTTTTTTTTTTAAAAGACCAATTCTTTTTATTTTTTGTAAAAACCCATTTTATTTTTCTAAAAACCTTTTTGTATTTTTAAAAAGACATTTTTATTTTTTATTTCTTAAAATACTTTTTTTATTTTCTAACACTTTCTTATTAATTGGACACTTTTTTCCTACATTTTTGCTGATTTAAGCTCCTACTAGAAGAATAGGAGACTTGGGGCTACATTACATTCTGGGTGCTAACGTTAGCACTCACCTGAGTGAGCATTAACGTTAGCCCAGGTAGCCAACGCAAATTACAATCCAAGCGCTAACGGGTTAAGAAACCCGTTAGCGTTTGGTACCTTGCGCTTTTTAGCGCAAGGTTACTGTAGTTTTGCGCTCCCTATACTTAACATTGGGACAGGGCCAGCCCAAGCCACTGTGCTACCTGGAGCGATGGATGAAATGCTGCCCCCCCCCAAAAAAAAAACATGTGGCATGTATGGATGTATCACAGAGCTCCACTGCAATAAAACCCACAGTATTGTGCGTTGTGTATGAGCGTATCACAGAATCCACTGCAATAAAACCCACAGTAATGTACAATGTGTATTAGCGTGACACTTACCCCTGCTAGGTGTAGATAAGATCATGGCACTAATACCCAGGCAGATACTGCAGGGTATGGATTGAAATGTCAGGTCGCCAGTGTATAGATAGAGGTCTACCTGGCGCAGGTAATGTCTGGGTGCCACAGCACATTTAGTTGCCCCTCCATTCCAGGGCATCAGTAATCAGCGTACTAAGGTAGTTACCACCTTCCAGGGTATCCGGGCTGGACTGGGACAAAAAAACAGCCCTGGACTTCATCCAGAGCGGCCCACTTCGATATGCAAACACGCAGGGCCGGATTAATATATTGATCTGGACTGGAGCAGTGCCAGCACAAGACATTGTGCTGCCTGGATCCAAGATTGAAAAACTGCCCCCCCCATGCCCACCAAAACATGTTGATGCATATCACAGAGTGGCACAACAATAAAACTCACAGTAATGTGCAGTGTGTAAGAGCGTATCACAGAGCTCCACAGTAATAAAACCCACAGTAATGTACAGTGTGTATGAGTGTATCACAGAGCTCCACAGCAATAGAATTAAAAAATAATTATGGATTATTAAAATATTTTAATATGAATTCTATATTCATGTAAATGTAATTTGAACAATTGAAATAAATATGCATTAAAATATACTTAATTTAAATTAGAATATTGATTAAATTATTTTATAAAAAATAAATCATATGATAAATGTTAAAATATACTTTAATAAAATGTAATTCGGGTACACTTTTAAGGGGCTCAGAACTGTGACATACCTTGAGAATTGCCAGGAGAATGAACAATCTAGACCAAATAGCCAATTTGGAAAGTGAGATAAATGGGAGAATTGTTCTGGTTTGGCTATTTTGACCTAGAATTTGGACATGTCTCCCTGATACATGGCTATGGCTGATTAGCAAATACTTTCCTGAGCTCTGCAGACTCCTGTGATAATTAACCCCTTGAGTGCTCCTATAGAGAAAGCACAGCACTGCCACACTGAGCTCCGGCTTAATAGGCTATAGAAAGGGAGCAGGGGCTGTCAGATCAGAGGATCTGTCAGATTTACGGCTCCCTGCATGCCTGGCTGTGAGTCTGGCCACTATACTGCTCTGGGGAGATACATCAGTGCCGAGGTATAAGACATAAGGGTGGGATTCACCCTCACTTGCGGATCACTACGGTGACCCAGGGGCGGATCCAGAGACTAGTCTCGGGAGGGGCACTGACAGAAAATAAGGTGTTTTAGCAGAGAGCCCGACTCACGAGAATTTACAGAAGGCCCGGCTCACAGGAGCTTACAATCTAGAGGAGCAGAGGGCCCGGCTCACAGGAGCTTACAATCTAGAAGAGCAGAGGGCACCCAGGAGCTTACAATCTAGAGGAGCAGAGGGCACCCAGGAGCTTACAATCTAGAGGAGCAGAGGGCACCCAGGAGCTTACAATCTAGAGGAGCAGAGGGCACCCAGGAGTTTACAATCTAGAGGAGCAGAGGACACCCAGGAGCTTACAATCTAGAGGAGCAGAGGGCACCCCGGATTTTACAATCTAGAGGAGCAGAGAGCCCCCAGCTCACACATGGATTTGCCCCCAGCTCATGGATTTGCTCCAGCTCACGGATTTGCCCCAGCTCACACATGGATTTGCCCCCAGCTCATGGATTTGCTCCAGCTCACGGATTTGCCCCAGCTCACACATGGATTTGCCCCAGCTCACACATGGATTTGCCCCAGCTCATGGATTTTCCCCAGCTCACACATGGATTTGCCCCCAGCTCACACATGGATTTGCCCCCAGCTCATGGATTTGCCCCCAGCTCATGGATTTGCCCCAGCTCACACATGGATTTGCCCCAGCTCACACATGGATTTGCCCCAGCTCACACATGGATTTGCCCCCAGCTCACACATGGATTTGCCCAGCTCATGGATTTGCCCCCAGCTCATGGATTTGCCCCCAGCTCATGGATTTGCCCAGCTCATGGATTTGCCCCCAGGTCATGGATTTGCCCAGCTCATGGATTTGCCCCCAGCTCATGGATTTGCCCCCAGCTCATGGATTTTCCCCCAGGTCATGGATTTGCCCCAAGCTCATGGATTTGCCCCCAGCTCATGGATTTGCCCAGCTCATGGATTTGCCCCCAGGTCATGGATTTGCCCCCAGCTCATGGATTTGCCCAGCTCATGGATTTGCCCCCAGCTTACACATGGATTTGCCCAGCTCTCACCTGGATATTGCTCCAGGCCTCCAGCTCCGGCAGGGGTTGAGGGGACCCATATGCCGGGCAGCGCGGGAGTGCCTGCCCGGTCCTGAAGAGTCCGTCCTGTTGAAGGTGATGCGGCTGCGTGGCGTGCGTACGCAGGTCACGCGGTCCGGCCAGTCAGGTGGTACAGAGACTCAGTACCACCTGATTAGCCGGACCACGTGACCGGCTGCGCCTGCACGCAGCCGCTTCCCTTTAACAGGACGGACTCTTCAGGACTGGGCAGGCACTCCGGCGCTGCCCGGCATCTGGGTCCCCGGCTCAAATCTCGGGGGGTGGGAATTGCCCCGTTGCCCCCCCCTGGATCCGCCCCTGCGGTGACCTGCGGGATCTCGCAAGGCACACAAAAAACACCTATGGACTCCATCGAGTGGATACTCGCGGCGTGCAATTAGCGCCGCCACGCGTATCCTGGGGCTTATCGCCCGGTAACAATGCAGCCAGCTTTTTAAGCGCCTGCATTGTAATCTCCCATTAAAACGGGAGCGCTAGGGAGAAAACTGCATGCAGTTTTTTCTCCTTAGCGCCCCCGTTTTAGCGGGAGGCTTGTAATGGAGCCCTTGCTCTTTTTTATATCAGTTTGGAGGAATTCACCAATGCCAATTTGGCACAATTCTGTGTTTTTTCAACGCCGTCTGTTAACTGCTTCAGTGTCTTCAATTTCTGCAAAATACGGTGACCATTTGATAAATAGTGAATTCATCAAATTTTCAGCACCATTGAGTTGCCAAAATGGGCTGAAATGCTTTGTGAATAGAACCCTGTGTTTATCCAATGGTGTTGTCCTGCAACTGTTACTGCATATGCAATATGCAACACATTGCCACTATAGCAAAATTGATTTGGGTATGCAATTCAATCAACAAATTAACAATATTATGTTCGAAAGATCCAATCATAGTTTGTTTTCGGGCAATCCGATTTTTTTCCGCCTTTATCTATATATATATATATATACAAACGCAAAAGTCCTGACTGACTGACTGAACGCCCAGCTGAAACCGTTTTACCTAGGAACGTGAAATTTTCGAAGGTACACTGTTTTTATGATGTAGGAACCCACTAAGAAAGGATTTTTGGAGACTCCGCCCCTAAGGGGGTGAAAAAGGGGGTTGAATATTTTAAGCAGGATACCTAAAACAGAAGATGTTACAGATGTGAAAATCGGTATTTAGATTCGTCAGGAAAAATAAGAAAACTTGGGTCCTATTACAATCTTCATGCAAACGTTTGCGCCTGCGCAAAAACGCATTAACGCGATGGGCAAAACCCTTTGCGCAGAGCGTCATATTACAAAGTCAGCGCAACAAACGCGTGTAATCGTCTAACGCAGGTGGACCTGCGCAAACCCTTTGCGAGCGTACTGTACTGCACGTGTCCTATACTTAACATTGTGAGCGCAAATGCGTTTGTGCGCTGGTACGCGGATGGTATTACAATCTATGCGCAGTTTTTAACGCACAGCCTTTGCTCGCATAATTTTAACAACTCCTAAAAGCTGGTGTTAATGGCAAATCTGAACGTCCTGGCCGAACCCAAATACACCAGCCCAAAAATAAAAATACAGCAAAGTATAGTTACAAATTCTACGTATACCCAAACAATAAAATTAAAAATTTGTGTATGTTTTTATTATTGCTGCAGCATATATACTCAGAATGATTTTGACAGGTGCAAAAAACTTAACGGGACACAATTGTGGTTCTTAATTCTGATTGGCTGAATCGCGTGAAAAAACAGTCCGCACACCAATTTCTGTGCGCAAAGTTAATGCGCGTGCGTTTTTGCATGTCCATTTTACGCGTGTTATTTTTTCACGGATGATAAAATGCACGCGGATTGTAATAGCAGGGTTGATTCACACGTGTTAACGCTTCGTGCACAAATTCACGCGCTGCGCGAGCATTTTAACGCGAAGATTGTAATAGGGCCCCATGTGTTTTACCATTTTCCAAAAATCCAGTGGTGGGAGGGCAAAATGGGGTGTTGAATACTTTTATCAGTATACCTATATTTCAAAAACCGAAGATATTACAGGTGTGAAATTTGGTATTTACAAGCTTCATGCAAAAAACAAAACATGAGGTTTACCATTTTCCAAAAATCCAATTAAGGGGGATCAGGGGAAAGGGGTGTGAATACTTTTATCAGTATACCTATATCACAAAAACAGAAGATGTTACAGATGTGAAAATTGGTATTTAGATTCGTCTTGAAAAATTAAAAAAAACTTATTTTACCATTTTCCAAAAATCCAGTGGGGGGGAAGGGGGGTTGAATACTTTTTTTTTTTTTTAATATAAAAGTTTTTATTGGAGTTCACACATACAATGGTACAACATTGCAAAAATGATGAAACTTCAAAGATAAAGGACATAAATTCCTATCATTGACAATAGGCAATTCAAATGAAGTATCAATATTATCCGATAAAGGGTCTTTTGTGCGGACTCCATTTTCCACAAACAGATAAAATCCTAAACTAACATAAAACACGGCAGCACTACAGTCATACACGGTGAAGTATCTTATATCAAGGTTCCAGACTCGACAAACCCCCTCCACCCCTCCCATGTATCATAAAACTGGCTCATTGAGTTATTCGCGGTGTGGAACATTTCTTCATATTTAAAAACACTTTCGAGGGCAATCATAACTTCTTTCATAGAGGGACATAGTGAGGAACGCCAATGTCTCGCAATAACCGTTTTTTGCTGTCCCCAGTACCATAGAGATAAACCTCCTATGACGGATCTGAATAGTAATGGGTATAATATATAAGAGGTACATTTTCGGGCATAGTGGGAGTCTAAGTGAAGTGCAGTGAGAAATCAGTCTACTTATTTTAACCCAATAACCCCCTAGTGCGGGGCATAACCAAAAGGTATGTAGTAGAGAACCGAGGCCGGTAAGGCATCTCCAGCAGTAGCCGGTAGTCCCCGAGATATGGGCCAATCGGGTTGGTGTTAAATACCATCTACACAGTAATTTGATATGGGCCTCACGAAGATTGGTGCTTCTAGAATATTTGTATATAGTGTCCATGGCGTATGACCAGTCATCTACGGAAAGCGTAAAAGCTAAATCTTTTTCCCATTTAACCATATAGGGTAATTTTTTAGGTGGGGTCGGGGTTAGGAGGCTGTTGTAACATAGAGATAACGGTTTCATTTGACATTTCTTCCCCATACACAATTTGTGAAAAGCTGAAAGGTTCGTAGGTGTGAAACAGGTCAGGCCCTTCTGGTGTAGAGCGTGCTTCACACGTAGGTAAGTAAAACAGTCACTCAATGGGATGGCAAACTCCTGTACCAAGTCTGGAAAGGGTTTCAGGGAGTGGGGTGTAAAGAGCTGCCACACATGCGTCAAGCCGCGCAAGAACCAAGAATCTAAATTTAAGTCTGGAATATAGCGACACAGAACCCTGAGTGGGGCGAGATATAATAAGTCATAAGGCCGTACCAACGGACGACCCCACTGGCGCCAGGACGTGAGGGAGAGCATCGAGGCAGGTAGCAGACCCATGGTACTATTCCTAGGAAGGAATGGAAGCCACAACAGGTCATGAAGTTTATATGGGAAAATCATGGCATTCTCCAACTGTAACCATAGAGGTGGTTCTTTGAGATGCATTGACGACAACAGTTGGGCTAGTAAGGCTGCTTTGTAGTACGATTGTAAATCCAAAAAACCCAACCCTCCGTTACGTCGCGGCGCAGTGACTGTAGAGGCCGATACTCGAGGAGGCTTCCCTTTCCAAATATGCGCATGAAGCAGTTTTTGCAGCCGGAGCAATAAATGCGCCGGTACGAAAACGGGGATGTTTCTGAAATAGTATAAAATTTGGGGTAAGATACACATCTTTATGGCCGCCATACGACACAGCCAGGAGGATTCATTTGTGCTCCATGTAGAGAGCTGCGTCTCAATGGAGTTCAAAAGTGGCGTGAAGTTTTCCTTTAGAATGGTGCCCGCGATTTAGAAAGGGAGATTCCTAAGTATTTTAAAGAGGTAGAGCGCCAATTAAAAGGGTACTTACTACGCAAAGAGCTAAGGGATGAAGCAGCCATATTTATAGGGAGGGCTTGTGTTTTACTCACATTATTTTTATAGTAAGATAACGCGCCAAAGCTGTCAAGGAGGTGAAACAGGGAAGGAAGCGAGATCTCCGGTGTGGTCAAAAAAAACAATATGTCGTCCGCGAAAAGTGCCAGTTTGTGCTCCCCATTCGTAGTCGGCATACCTTTGATTGCCTAGGAAATCTTAATCTGCAGCGCTAAGGGTTCTAGGGCCAGAATAAGTATTAACGGGGTTAATGGACAACCCTGTCGGGTGCCATTGGTTATGTGAAAAGAGGAGGATAGAAACCCTGATGCCAAAACTTTCGCCGACGGAGCAGAGTAAAGGGCCATAATGCTGTGTACAAATTGTGCTGGTAGACCAAACTTTAGTAACACCAACCGCATATACCCCCAGTGTAGGCGATCGAACGCCTTTTCGGCGTCCAATGCCAGCAGGAGTCCAGAGGTATTAGTCCTATGGGCCAAATCAATTATATCATAAAAACGTTGAGTATTGTCACACGTTTGGCGGCCCGGGACAAAGCCGGTTTGTTCAGTCGTGATCAGGGATGGGAGTAGAGGGCCCAACCTAGTAGCTAGTAATTTAGCATACAGCTTGGCGTCTACGTTCAACAGGGATATAGGGCGGAAGTTGGCACAGTTCGTCGGGGCTTTACTGGGTTTAGACAGGGTCACTACTGTTGCCTGCAACATCTCCGGAGGAATGATGCCAGTATTCTTAATGTCATTAAAAAACAGGGTAAGAGTCGGAACTAGTGAAGAAGCAAATACCTGATAATACAGATTCGTAAAACCGTCAGGGCCTATGGCTTTATTTTTTGGAAGTGCATTAATAGCCTTAAGTACCTCCTCCTCTGTAAACGCAGCAAGCAAATCTGTAGCCTGAGAGGGAGAGAGGGAGGGGAGGTTCGCCGCCTGAAGAAAGAGATATATGTCGTCCTGGGTAGGGGACGGTACGGTGTGGTCTAATCCTAGGTTGTACAGGGAGGCATAATAACGTGCAAATTCATCCGTAATAAGGGCTGGGTTATAAATTTTTACATTATTAGCATCCAATAGGTACGGTATGTTGGTTTGCATTCTTTTCCCTTTCAATTTAAACGCCAGCAATTTCCCCGGTTTATTCCCTTGGGTATAATGAGCATAGTTAAGCCATCTAATTGAGCGCGCAGTGATTCGGAGCATCAGGTGTTCCAACTCGCGGCGCTGCGCAATCAATTGAGCGGTAATATTAGGGGTAGGCGAGGATTTATTCTGGGTTTCTAAGTCAGTGATTCGTCAGGTAAGAGCAGTCATCTGAGCATTAAGACGTTGTTTCCGTTGCGCTCCTTTCTGTATAAAATGTCCTCGCATCACAGCTTTGTGGGCCAACCAAACCGACGCCGTTGCAACGTCCCCAGTTACGTTTGTCGTGAAATACTCCTGGAGGAGTTGTAGTGTTGTTGTCACGCCCTCTCTATCTACAATGAGTGAGTCATTGAGTCTCCAATTCCCCATACCCCTCGGTGGAAAAGCCGCCTCAAAAGTAAGCGTAAGCGGAGCATGGTCAGACCACGTAATGATGCCAATGGTCGCCTCCAGGAGACGAGACAAAGCTGAGCTATGTATCAAACACAAGTCAATTCTACTATATGAGGAGTGGACATGAGAAAAATATGTGTAATCACGTGTGTTGGGGTGACATATCCTCCAAGTATCATATAGGTCAAACGAATGCATGATTTCCCGTAGTTGTTTACTAGAGGGCGGGGGGGAGCGGGAATGGGGCGGGGTTGGCTCGTCTGAGTGTCAACTTCGGGGTCAGGAGTGCAAATAAAGTCCCCACATAGGAACATCGCACCACTAGACATTTTTTTCACTCTACCAAAAGCTTTCCGCAGATAAGAAACCGGATTATCATTAGGGAGATATAGGTTAGCAACAGTGATTGGTAATTCGTTCAGCGTACCCACAAGAATCACAAGGCGGCCCAACGGATCAACATACTGAGCCGAACACACAAAGGTCCAATCTCTATGAAACAGGATCGAGACACCTTTGGACTTCGTCGGAGCAGTGGAGTGGTAGGCCTCAGTGTACATACGCGATTTCAAAAACAGCGGACGCCTCTTACAAAAATGAGTCTCTTGCAAACATACAATAGCCGGTTGAGATTTATGCAGGTCACGAAATAAAGCATGGCGTTTGTACGGAGTGTTCAAACCCCTAACATTTAAGGAATAAATCTGGAATTGAGGTTTACTCATTTGTGGTTACGCCTAGCCCTCTAGATCTCACAACAGACATTGAAGACAACCTCCTCGGGAAAATTAAGGGACATTCCTGCACATAATAGCACCTGGAACCGTATATCATAGTGCTTACCAAACAAACAAACAGTACATACATTACATACATAGGTCGAACCAAAAGGAAACAAAAGGAAAAAGCAAAAATAAAAGGAAAGGAAAAAAGAAAAGAAAAAACCCGACCAAACATCAGAAAAAAAAAAAACTGCACTCCATGAGCGCAGCTGAGTGGAGTCAATCAACACAGCAGATTGGTATAAGTAGGGAAAAAAAACACGGTCAAGAAAAAACTCCAGTGGGGGAAACAACAGTCCCAACTCTGCCTGAGAAGGACCGTGCCAATTTACAGGCCATTGGAAGGCCTCGGGGCTGGCCGAATAAAAGAACAGAACAGGCCCCCAGGAGCGCCCAATTGAGGTGGAGCAAAAAGGGGTCAGTCCAGCATCCGTGAAGGAGTTCTGACGCCCAAGAAGACGGGAAGCAACATGGCGAAGTAATAGAAGCACGCCCCAGTGCTGGATATCGCAGGGCCAGAGCACCTAATTTTGGCCGGACCCGATGCCACTCCGGAGAAACTTTCAGCAGCGAAGATGAGTCCTCCCGGGGATGAGTAAACTCAGACACGACTTTCCATTCCGTCAACAAATGCATGCCAGTGAGGGGATCAGGGATAACGTGCAAGACTCCCTCCCGCCATAACAAGATCTTTGTGGGAAATCCCCATCGATACGCCATGTTGTGGTCACGTAGAATTTTCGTGAAAGCTGAAAATTCCCTTCTTTTAGACATGGTAGCTGTTGACAGGTCTGCGTAAAAAGAAACTTCGGCATATGGAGAAGGCAGAGGCATAGATTTCCGTGCTGCTCTCATTAACGCTTCTTTAACATGGAAAAAGTGCACCCGGACTAGAACATCTCTAGAAGCTGAGGGCGGCAGGTTCTTGGCGCGTGGCAATCTGTGTGCCCGATCCATCAGGAAATCCTGTGACGAGTACGTTGGTACCAGGATCTGGAAAATTTCCATTACATAAGGTTGAAGATCAGCAGGGGTTACTGCCTCTGGAATGCCCCGGATCCGTACATTGTTACGCCGCGAACGGTCTTCCAAATCGGCCAATTTCGGTGTCATGTGCAGTCTGCAAAGCTATATGACGGTCCACTAAATCGTTATGGGCCAAACATAAGTCGTCTGTCTTAGCCTCCAAAGAGTCTGTCCTCTCACCCAGGTCTTGTACATCGCGCCTCAGCTCCTGCAGCGCCTCTTTAAGATCCGTTTGTATGGTAGATCGAAGTTCTTGCAGCATGGCATGTAGTCTGCTTTCTGAAGGTGGTGAGGTGTCAGACATGCAGGGTGGGCCTGCGACAGCCGCTTCCATGGTGAAAGAGGAAACAGAGGAGGGAGATCCGCCATCTTGGGCCTCACGAACCCGGTCTTTTTTCGCCGATTTTGCCGGTTCCAATGCTCGTTGCGCCTTAGGGGGCACCATCTGGGAGCCAGGAGATGTCACCCAGCTGTGGGTGAAGTTTCAGCCCCGGGGTTGCTGTAATTTAGCCGCAGGTAATGAAAGTTTAGCGCCAGTCACAGGAGCTCACCTCACATGCGACCGCGCGCTGCAACGTCCGGCCACGCCCCCGGGGTTGAATACTTTTACCAGAATACCTATATTTCAAAAACCAAAGATGTTACAGGTGTGAATTTTGGTATTTCCAATATTGGTGAAAAAACAGACGTGAAAATTGGTATTTAGATTCGTCTTGAAAAATAAAAAAAAATACATATTTTACCATTTTCCAAAAATCCAGTAGGGGGAGAAAAAGGGGTGTGAATACATTTATTAGTATACCTATATTTCAAAAAACAAAGATGTTACAGGCATGAAAATTGTGATTTACAATCACAATCACCGGAGGGCCCTGAGACCGGTCACTCAATTGCTGCACCAACGTCAGGTTCCCTATCGCTGGGGATTTCCCTTATTGCTCCAGGTACGTCTTGATGGGACTACCACTACCATAAGGAGACCGCAGGATGTGCCTGTTTTTTTGCTGCACCTTGCGCTTCCCTCTGTCTCGGTCTCTAACTGGGAGGCCGGAGGCCCCACGGAGTGCCCAGCTAATGTGGGGGGTCGTCCTCAGCGTCCTCCTCGTCGACCCCGCCCTCGGAGGGCAGAGGGGTCCCGCTCGCCTTCACCTGACGCACAGGATGGTTAATCGCCTCAACTGATCTGCTACTAGACCAAGATTTACCGGCTCACATAGCTCCTGTTACCATGTGCCTACTGACTCTATGAGGTCCTTATGCTCCCCTTGTTCCTGTCTATTCCCACATCGACAGTATCGTCTTATGGCGGTGATGCCGCACACACCCTCATTCTTTCTCTTTATTGGATTATAGGAGGGCGCCAAATCATCACGGCATTGCTGGTGGAAATGACTGTTCGGGCTTTAACCGGCCTTCAAATGGGTGACCGGGCTACACAGAACAATGATATGGCTGATGAGATCGGAGCCCTCGACATGACATTTTTATTACTGCTCCCTACCCACACACAGCACATGTTCCCATCTGCCTGGTGACTGGGGACTTCCCTTGTCGGGATTGGTGGTCTCTGATGGACTTGCTTGGCGGGAAACAGAGGTCCCCGCCCACCCTGACTCCTTACGCAAATGAACCCGCTACCTGACACATGAGGGAAATATACTGCATGGAGTGGGGGTCGGAGGGGGGGCTGCAGCCACTGACGGGAGGGAAGCTCTTTATTGAAGGAGATGGCGTGCAACATGTCTTTGCCGGGAGGGATGGGTGCGGCTACCTACTACTGAGGGGGGACCTCGAGGGACCTGGGGGGAGGGGGACGCAGGGGGAAGGGGAGGGGGGGAGAAAGGGAGGGGAAAAAGGAGGGAAGAAAAACGAAGGGGGAAAAAAAAAGGCATTGGATCTCTGAAGTAGTAGGGAATATAGGGGGGAGAGTTTGTTAGGGGAAGACCATGGACACTGACGGGAAATGGTGCGATCTGCCATATGGGGGGGAACCTCTCACGATCTGGAGGGGCACCATATATGGGGGAGTGACAGGCACATTATCTTTCACATCTGAAGCTGAAGAATTTGGGGGGGTTGACTCGGAGTGGGGAGGTCACGGGGGAAAGTGGGGAGGGGCAGGCACGTAAATGTACGGGAATGGGGGATGAACGCATACAAGCTCGATGTGACCAATTTATACATACTGATCGCCGGTAGCAATGTCCTGTAGGTTTTACGTATTGAGACTTACGGGTCTGCTGGGAGTTCCCCTATCTTTGTATTGGCGACTGTGATTCACTGCTCATGCATTCCCTGATAGAGTCATGTGACTGGTGCGGTGGGAGGGGGGAGGGGTTCAATTGAATAACCTTGCATATTTCTTTTGCGGCACCATGCGTGCTCTAGTACAACGATGTTATCGGAGGGGACCGTTGACACTTGTATATAAGTTTCTTAAGTTTACTTTCTATTAACTGCTGGGTCGGGGCAATTCACCTCCCCACGGGTTTTTTCTCTTTGCGCTCCTGCACTACTCCTAGAAGGAGACATTGTGCTCGCTTCGATTTTCGAGGGGAGCTTTCTCCTCTTGGACGGACGCTTTTGACCCTTTGGTTTTGGTTGATCTGGTACCATTGCACGGGAAGAATATAGATTGGCACCTTTTTTTTTCTCTCTCTCTCTTCCTACTCCCTTTCTCACCCCGCTCCCCCTTTTCTCCTATATCTCACTACTCCCGCTTATTCCGTCTCACTCCTTGTCTCACCTCCTGCTCGATGGAGAGGGGAGGGGGACAGTCTCCAGAGTTCCACCGGGACTTGATGGGGATCCTGACTCTAAACGTGAGGGGACTGAATGTCCCAGAAAAGCGTCACCGGCTACTGCGGGACCTACGTCGCGAGAAATGTTCGATAGCACTCCTTCAGGCGACACACTTCAAAACTGATGCACACCCAACCCTTCGCGACTCCTACTACACGACGGCATACCATGACACGACGCCGGAGGGGAAGGTGAGGGGCGCCTCGATTCTGATTTCCAGACACCTCCCCTTCGTATACACAGATGCTTTATTCCTGGGAGACGGTAGGGGGGTGTTCTTGAAAGGTACGATCGCCGAGGTTAAATACACATTTGCCTCGATTTATCTCCCTAATTCTAGGCAACATCAATGCTTCTCCAGAATTGCACAGAAGTTGACTATGTTTGCGGAGGGGACTTTGATCTTAGGGGGGGATTTCAATGTGGCGATGTGCCCGGTGGAGGACTCGTCGGTGGGCACCACTAGGGTTCCCCTCCATATTCTGCGATCCATCAGACGCTCGCTGAAAGACTTGCAACTGATAGATGCTTGGCGCCTCATGCATCCACTCACGCGTGATTACTCTTTTTACTCGGAAGTGCATTCTACCTATACCCGACTGGACTATATCTACATTTCTCATTTTGCATTAGGTGATCTTGTTTCGGCTTCAATCCATAGCAGGACGTGGTCGGACCACGCGCCGGTATCCATGGTTCTTCGATCGGCGCACTGTCGCCCGAGACGTTTTAATTGGAGACTTAACATCTCTCTCCTGCAGGACCAGGTGCTGCGGGATGAGATCATGACATCCCTACCATATTATTTTGCGGAGAATGGAACCGAGGGCGTGTCGCCACACACCATATGGGAGGTGCATAAGGCAACTATCCGCGAACATTTGATCGCGATTGCCTCCAGGAAGAAACGGGAAAGGATGGATGAGACTCACGCAATGATCTCTGAAATACGGGATCTGGAACTTGATCACATGAGGACGGCTGGGGCAGCAACCTACGCCCTACTCCAACAACGGCGGTTACGGTTGACGGAATTGGCACATTCACAAATACACCGAGCGGTGCTTCACTCGCGCTGTTTCTTTGCATATAATGAAAACAAGCCGGGTCGGCTTTTGGCTCGAATGCTCCAAAAGCGACGGGCCCTGGCGTACGTTCCTAGGATCCGACGGTCGGGAGGGGACTTTGCCCAGACACCAGACGCAATAGTTAGAGCCTTCAGGGAATACTACTCAGAACTGTACACTTGCGCCCCGACTCCTGATTCAGAACACAACCAACGAATCCTTACATACCTATCTTCCAGGATTCACAGGAGACTGACGAGACCGGAGCGTTCCTCTCTGAACGATCCTATCTCGACGGAGGAACTTTGGATCACATTGAAAAGACAGAAAAATGGAAAGGCACCTGAGCCGGATGGCTTACCATCTGAGTACTATAAACAGTTCTCCCGTATCTTATTGCCACCATTGGTTGCCTCACTCAATGCTCTGCGTGATGGCTCGTCTCTACACACACAATCGCAACTGGCGACGATTACGGTCATCCCGAAAGAAGGGAAGGACCCGGAACTCTGTTCGAGTTATCATCCGATTTCCCTCCTCAACTGCGACCTGAAGCTCTTTTCCTCCGTATTGGCGATCCGCTTGCAGCCTTTTGTCCCACTGCTGGTGAAACGGGACCAGGTCGGCTTTGTACCACGAAGGGAGGCACGGGACGGCACTATCAGGGCGCTCGCCGTTATTCACGAGGCTCGGGGGTCCGGTAGGAGTGTCCTTCTCTTGTCGACAGATGCTGAGAAGACATTTGACCGGGTAGCCTGGTCATTCCTTTTCGCAACCCTTGATGCCATGGGGATCTCAGGTGAGTTTTACACGTGGATCGCGGCGCTATACTCAGAGCCCACGGCGTCAGTGAAGGTAAATGGGGCGCTCTCCTGCCCTTTCAGGGTGCGTAACGGCACGTGGCAGGGATGTCCACTGTCGCCGCTTCTATTTGCCCTTTCTCTGGAGCCATTCTTGGAATCAATCCGGAATAACTCGGACATACAGGGGATACCGGGTCGCGCTGGGGAACATAAGGTCACGGCTTACGCAGATGACCTGCTGTTCTTTGTGGTCTCTCCACTAGAGTCTTTACTAGCAATTGTTGAGGAGTTCCGGACATACAGAGACCTGGCGAATCTGCAAATCAATATGCTAAAATCTGAGATCCTCAACATCACCGTACCTGCGCGGGAACAGACTCGCCTGAAAGACTCTTTCCACTTTCGCTGGTGTGAAGGGGCAATGTCGTACCTGGGGATTAAACTTCCAGCCCGGCTAGACACACTCTTCGAGGACAACTTTCCCCCACTGTGGAGGACT